>VDFB02270651.1:184729230-184839109 GCA_007258455.2 Sequoia sempervirens
GGAATGAACGTCCCCAACTGGAGCCACTGATTGAACTTCAATATTTTGCTCCTTATTTTTCACTCATGCCTTGCCTTATTTCTCTGGTCTTTCATGGTGTTTGAGTTTTCTAAGGGTTGGGGTTTTAGCTTTGTCTTCATGTAAAACCCTAATGTTTATTTCACGCTTTGGTTGGGTTCTATTTCGTTGTTACTTTTGATGGGGTTTTAAAACAACTTATGTCATATCGGTTCATCTAGGCTGAGTCCCTTTGATTTTAATACTTTATTTCCTCCGCAGGGTTTTATTTCCTAAGTCTCGGTTGGCCCCGTGTTTCATCTTTTAAAAAAAAACTTATGTCGTTTACCGTTGGCCTAGTGATGTCCCCTCGTCCTTTTTAATGAATGTATTATTTTGCAGAAAGGATCGAATTCGCACTACCGTTGATCAAATTGCCTTCAAATATCAACAGTTGCCCACCATCACATGATCATAAGCTGTAGGATTTTTATCGATTGCGATATTGCGGGCAGGCACCACATGTCCTTCTGGGGGATGAAATTGTGTGACCACTGATCAACTACCATTTGATCTCAGTCGTTCCCTGCCATCCCACAATGGCCCCACCACAGTGCTTTGGTCGATCGCGATATCACGGGCAGTTGCCACGTGTCTCATCTGATGAAGCTAGAAGAATAAAGGAAATATCGTGGAACATTAATCCGGTCTTAAATGCATTAAAAGGCGGGTTACTAAAGTGCTCTTAAGATGCATGTGATTCAAATCGACGGATGTGTTATAATCTTGATGGAAAAGTTGCTCGAGGGTTAATGATAGGGTCGATGACTATGTTGAAGGAATGAGATCATTGATGCTCAAGATCTATGGTTGTCTGCCATCGCATGATCGGAAATTGCAGGATTTTTATTGATTGCGATATCGCGGGCAATCGCCACGTGGACTTCCTTCGCAGCGTATGGTATGGTGGGCCCCTTATGGCCATGTTGGCGATTGTGTTAGTCTGTTTTGAAGGTAGTCGTCGATGATTTGATCAAAATGAAGGATCAATGGCTCGAATTTAAATTTGCATCAAATATTGTTGGAGTCATTCGTGCAACGCGCAAGTGAGCTTTAATGGCGAATGAGACATTTAGTGGCACAATTTGATCGAAATAAAATCAATTCTCCTACTATATGTGTGTCACAAAGCATTCAAGTATTTTGCAAAGCAGTTTCAGAGCCGAGAGCAAGGTTGTGAACCCTGACAGCCAGAATTTGGGATTTCTGCGAAAAGAGTCATGAGTTAATTTTTGTGTTTCCCGGTCACTCTATGCTTCAATTAAGGAAAATATTTGTTGTACTAATCATAGGGCTTGTTGATAAACGTTTTAGGGCTATAGTTTATTTAAATTGTGAGAAATTGCAATATTTTGTTAAACTGTAATTTCATATCTCTAGTGAGTCCTAGCTATTTGAAGTTTGAAGTTATAAGAAGCCCTAGTTTGTCTGAGATGGCACCACCCAAGCAACATTCTGGCCAGATTGACTATTTAAAAAAAAAACTTGTATGATGATTTCCTGGATCAATTGCCCTTGTCAACGAATGATAGAAAGAAGGGATTGCTTATGATGCGAGGGAAAATCCTAGGGGAGGGGTTAGTAAACAATTGTTCCAACATAGTCGATGCTAGGGTTCCTCTCACGGGTTTGGAAATGTTCAGATTGTGGTATGGATAGAAGAATTTTCCTCACCCTTTTTCAAATGGATGGATGTATGATATGGGGAAGCTGGTGGTACCGAATGTTTTCCCTGATGTAGACCTGCCTAGGGCAGCAGCTGCAAGATATGACCCTGTCACACGGAATTAGGGATAATGATGGAAAGGTTTTGTTAAGAATTAACAGAGATGATATTCAATAGATTTTTGACTTGAGTGAACCGAGTGAGGACTTGGTGCCTATCAACCTTGAGGAAATGAAGCAAGAATATGCAAAGTTGAAGTATCTTTTCAGAGCTAAATTGCTTCCACCTCATCCAAGAAGGTTCAGATTTATATCGTTCTTCAGCTGACCAGAACCTTCTCAGATTAAATTATTTTCTAAAAAATCATCGCGCCGAAGGCCTTTATTCACGTGTCGCATTTCAGTTTCAAATCTCGGAAGTGATGCCCATTGCATACATGTTCATGGGGGTGCAAATACAACACTCTAACTTCTCTGCCACATATGACTTTGCTTCTTTGTTGGCTGAGAGGATACATGAGGGGTTGTTAAAGCTGCAGAAAAATGATACTGGCACTCAATTCTTTTGGTATTTTATGTTGATGCATATGTTTTTATTCAAGAATGTTGACTTCTTCTTTGAGAAGATGAAATTAAGGCAATCGGTTGATGGAGAAAGATTGTCAATACAGATATGGGCTGCAGATTTATCTTGTAATAATGAAAGCACTAGTTATGTGCTATTTGATAATTGTTTTGCTTCCAGATTGAGAGCTAGATTGATGGTGAATGTACCTAGGATTCCTGAGGAATTACATGATTTCCTTAGGCCAAAGGGGAGGAAGCCAGAATTTAAATTCAGCCATAACTGGGGTGACATTATCCCATACCCAGTCAGCACTGTTTTGAGGGTATATGGTTTTCAAAGAGCCCCTCATATACTACCATACAATGTGCCACCAAAAGTGGGGTTTGTATAAGTTATGTGGCAGATAGGTTGCATCCATGAGGACAACCTCACAGGGAGGGGTAAGGAAACATTTTTCCCTGATTATACAGTGGTATCTCATTTTGCCTTTTCAAAAGGAGGTTGGGTGCACTTTAAGAAATTATTTGAGGATTATCATTTGAAATGTGGGCCAAAGCGGCAGCATGATCCTGAGGGTTTCTTTACCCTTTTTAGACAAAGAATAAAGGCTGGAAATTTTGTGCATGAGTTCAACTTTCCTAAGGACCTGATCAGAAATGAGTTTGACCTAAATAAGCAGGAGTTGAACAAGGAGAAATGGATAGCTTATGATAAGCTATTAGATATTATGTACAAAATGGATCCAAAATATGATCCACTGTTGGAGTTCAGTTGGAGAACTTCAAAGAGATTATGGGCACTTTGAGAACCAAAAAAGTAAACTTAGAGCTGAGTCTGGGTGTACAAGAACAAGGTGCCAGACCATTTGAAACAAGGCCAACATACCAGCCTATAGAAAAGTGGCCCATTTACAGGAGAAAAAAGGATAGAAATAGTGATGAGGAAGAAGTGGACAGAAAGGGGAAGCAAATTATGAAGTTTCCTTCACAACTAGGTCCAAAA
Organism: Sequoia sempervirens; assembly: GCA_007258455.2. NCBI lineage: Eukaryota > Viridiplantae > Streptophyta > Pinopsida > Cupressales > Cupressaceae > Sequoia > Sequoia sempervirens. Next base: position 184,732,523 of record VDFB02270651.1, read on the forward strand.
TTCAAAGTGCCTAGGGAAATTAAGATCATTGATTTAGAGTCATCACCAGAAGATAGTCCCCCATCACCACCATATGAGCCAAGCCCTAAAAGGCAAAGAACTGATCAACCACAGGAGATTTTGATGGATGAAATTATTGTTACTGATCAGGACATGCAGGTTGGTATGCCTTCCCCTCATAGGCTAGTTGAATTGGTTTTATCTGATTTAGATATGAAAGGAAAAAGTGTACAAGATGCAAGAATGGAAGCATGTAAGGAGTTTCTAGATGAAAATGCATTTGTAAAGACTCTTGTATTCTTGCAATTGGTATGGAGGATGAAGTTTGAAGAATATCAAAATAAATGTAAGGAGAGAAGAGAACTAAGACCTGACAAGTCAGACTAGGAAAATGATGAGGAAGTGAAAGCTAAATTAATGGAAGAATTTAAGAACATCACTCCTGAGGAAGGCAGAAAATTGTTGAGTCAAGCTGGTGTATTGATTCTCCCTAAATGGGACATTGTAGATGCAGTGGAATTTAATGCTATTATGAAGTCCAAACATCCCTTGCAAAAATTTGAAGAAGTCAAGGCAGCACTTCAATATTTTGCTTTCAGTGAAGAGTATGAAACCTTGGCAATTTGGGCATTGGCCCCACAAGGGAGAAAGCCAAATATTACAGACATTAATCCAAATTTCAGAAGGGGATTAATAATAAAGAGAGCTTCAGAGACCTCAACCACCGAGGCCACTAGTTTAACTATGAATGTGGCCAAATTGGCCCAAAAGACTACTGAAAGGGAGGAGGCTGAAAAGAAAAGCCTAATGGAGAAGTATAACCTTTTGATTGAAGAATATAGCAAGATGCAATAGAGGAATATTGAGTTGCAAACTGAGGTGGAAAGGTTCAGGTATAGACAGATTAAGGAAACATCAAGTGCTCCAGGGACCAGTTGATTACCTTCCACAGTAGGGTCAGTGCCTCTTACTTCTCCAATTATTTTCACACCAGGGTCTCCCAGTTAGAATCCTGCCTTCACCCCTTCTTTAGAGGAAATTGATGAAGAAACAGAGTGCTATGTTGATCCTACAAAGAAGCATCTCTTGCAAATAATTGATGAGTTACATGCATCTTTGAGGGTAAGTGAGGAGGGATCTCTTTCAAAGCAAAAAAAGATTGTTACTACTATTTTAAGGCATTTAAATGAAAAGGTTGATAATAAATTGCTATCTATACATTCTTTATATTCTTTGCTATTAGATGCGATAAAGAATATTGATAGGGATCAGGAGGTAGTGATACCATTGATTGAAAATTGGATCCCTAGGGCCAGTGATTTGGATGTCATGTATAAGGCCTCAAGGTTTGATACAAACAATAGGCCCCAATCATTAAAGCCTACTCATGTGTTAGTAAAATCATTGCAAGCTTTTCAGACCTTACCAGATGACTTGAGTAGGCAGATTAGGGATTTGGTGAAGAATTTCAATGATTGGGGTAACACATTGTTACCTGATATAATTGATGAGCGGGGGAAAATTAGGTCATTCTAGTAGTGGTAGGGTCAGGCAGGTGAGTTCATCAATGATCAAATTAAATTAATTTGTGATGACTCAGATTATGACTTGTTGGTGAGTTGTATGGATAAAATCATTAGTACCAGCTCATTTTTTGAATCTTTTGAAAGAGATGCAAATCAGGTAGCAGTAAAATACACACCTTATAATGTCAAGGTGAATGAGGTAATTAATTTTGACTAGCCGACTGATGAAGAATATCAGAGGTGGGTAAATAAATAATTGAATGAGGAGGAATAAAAGAATGAATTACTAACGGGTGGTAAATCAGATGTTGCGGTTACAACGGGCCTCCGGTTTTGCTTTGATGGTGGTCTCGGAGTGGGTTTCTTGTGGTTTTTTGTTGTTGCCTCAATTTTCCTCAGCTGACATGATGAACGAGAATATTCTCCCGGGTGATGGCTGTTGTAACAATTTTTGGAATATCACCAAATGCTTCATTTGGCTGGTGACATGTGTACGTTCTGGCGAGATGTTTGTTTAATCCTTCATTTTCTATAAGAAGGATTTCAAGGCCAGAAGTGTGGGTTAGCAAGTCAGATAATTTTTTGTTGAGTCTAGGTGAAGTTGCAGAGAAAATTGTAAAGTCTGATGGTTTTAGAGAGAAATACAATTTAGGTTATGAGTTATTTTGTAATCGGTTTTGAATTCATGGGGATTTAATGTTGTATAACAGTACTAGCATTTGAGTTGAAATGATAAATTCAAACTCATGTCTCTCCATTGTACATGCATATCCGAATTTTGAATAAGATGACTAAGGGTTGTTTCATTCATCTCACTATTGTGGTGTGTATAATCCTTATTTTAACTTTAATTCAAGGAATTAATTAAAATGCTTGAATGAGATTATAGGCGGATATGTTCTGTATAAGGATTTGATAAGTATTATTGGGTGAGAATGCATACTGATGAAATTGTAATGCAATATTGTCAGGGATCTTATAAGTTATATGTTATGTATTAAATCTGTCATAAACCTTTAGATGCTTATGAATTTGACTCCTGCAATGGATATATGGCACTAATCTAAGTTGTACTTATTTTTATAGTTCAATAATTATTTGTTTTTTCCTAGAGTTTGCTACAAATTGTAAATTAATGACTATATTTTACTATGGATTGTGTTGTAGTTATCTTATGCTCCACATAGTTGATATTATCAGTGAACAACCAATTTTATTCGATATTATCCTATTGTGTTGAGATATTCAATGGGATTATCTGTTATGTGTTAATGTTGTTTATGATATTGGTGCAGAGGTTGTAAAAACATTAAGGGATCACCCTCCCAGGTCTTGTAGAGCCCAAAGTGTGGGAGGCTTTTTAAAGTCCTCGTCAGTTGGTCCAGGTCCTTCGAGCTGCTCTTAATTGGAATTGGAAATCCCATAGGTAGATTAGAAGACCAACCTGGTTACAATGTAAAAAAAAAACCAACACCCTCTACCTTTAACCCTAAACCCTAAACCATTAACCCTTAAACTCTAAACCCTTAAACCCTCTACCCTCTATCTCTCTCCCACTCTAAACTCTAAACCTTTCCTTGTATTCTTTTATAATTTTCATTATTCTTATTTATTTTACACTTACATTTACAAATACATATACATATGCATTTACTGTTTTCATTTATTTCTCATGTAGTTTAATAGTTTGATCGATTTCATATTATGTGTTGAAGACTTTAGAATTTCAATTACATTAATTTATGGATATGTTGTATCTATAACACTACAAAACCATATGCTCTTTGCATTTACACTTGCATTTAGAAATACACATTTATATACATTGATATAGATTTCTTTAATGATATGTTTAATTTATTGTTCTAGGAGAGCATCCAGTAATTGCATTTACATTTACATTTTAAAATACATATACATATATATATATATATATATATATATATATATATATATATATATATATGTGCGTGTGTGTGTGTATGTATATCATTTATATTCAGTGTTCAAAAACAACTCATTAGGTCTGCACATGGATAAAAATTCATAAAATCAGATATCTTATACATGTTTTGTTGAAACCTAGGCTTGAATCTCTCATTTCACATGTTTTTCTTCACAAAACTCTTAAGGACAACAGCTATACCTTCTTTATTTCTCATCCTACGCCCTATTCATGCATCCTATAATTACAACAGTATCCATGGGGCCTCTTACACAAGCTACAATAATCACAAAAAGTGTAAGAGCCCTTTTATATCATGTTTGGACTACAAAACCCTCAAAAATAGGGTAACCAGGTTATATGCAAAGAAATGAAGCTTTCTAACTCAAATCAACGCCTTAAGCCCTCAAATTAGATTCAAATCAAAGCTAACACATATCTTCATGACCTGGAATTGATTTCACATCAAAATATGGCTACACGTGACCGTATAGTGCTGAATAACAGGAAAAATACATAATTTTTGAAAAAAATATAGATTTTTGAAATTCTCAACCATCAACAACTATTACAATGATCACTTTATGCCTTTTAAAGACCTTTACACATCAACCACTGAACAACCACCTTTACAACTGACTTTTTAATCTTTTATGATCACATGAAACATAAAACACACTAATCTCAAGGTTGTTAACATCACTATTGAAATGTTTTAATTTTTTGACCTTTCAAACATTAAAAAGTGCATCATTAAATTAATTATATAATGGCATAAAAATTAAAAATATCATGAATTAATTATGTAACCACATAAGTCAAATATAATTCTATCAAGAAATTAATATCAAATAGATAATATAATCGCATAACTCATACATTTCAATGTCATTGATCTTCTTCTTCATCCAACTCTTTGTCTGTATCATCTGATCCAGATTCGGCATTGTAAGGATTCGTCATATCATCATCATCATCATCGATATCAGTTTCGATAATGTCATCATCCACACAGATATCATCTTCATGAACATTAATTCCTACATCATCATAATCTAGTTCCTCCTCTTCAACATCTTCGTTAGGAACATCATCAACTAACTGTTGATCTTGATTATCATCTACATCATCTTCTAGTTCTTCGGTATCTTCTTCCACCACATTATACTTTACTGGCCTTCCTCTTAGATCATGTCTAACAAAAAATGACCAACCCGGTTTACCTGGAACCTCTGAGTAAAATACCTCCTCACACTGGCTTGGAAGAACATAGGGCTCATTTCCAGCTCACTCGATCAACTTTGTATTAACCATGGTAAATCCATTATCATGTTCAATAACAGTTCTCTAAGGATCATTTTCATTCAATCGTAGCCTATACCATAGGACGACAAACATAATTAATCTGAAGGACTTAAAGTCACACTCAAGTATATCATTCAAAATCCCATAGTATCAATTTTCTGAGACTTCTGGATGTATGTCGCTTCTAGATGAAACATTAGTCACCTAAAAGACTGCAGTTATACCAGAATCAAAAATTTTCTTCATGTCATCCAACATTTTGATTCAAAATTTACGACCATTGCACCACATAGCCTTGTGGTGTTTCACCTGCAATATGTCAAACATATAAAAATTATTGCAATATCGTCAGTTGATAAACATATTTATTCTTGGTCGAATGTATGCAAAGAAAACAATCTCAACATATATATACATCAATATAATTGAAAATAATTAAATAATATGGGTGATTAATATATTTATACGTACATGTTTATCTCTTAAACCATATGCTAAATAAATTTCTCTTTGTGTAACATTGGAATCTCCATTACGATGAGCTTCTTTAAGCAATGAAGCCACACTTTCCCATGTTAATGCACGACCAGATTGTTGACATCATTCAATCCATACCGCCGTCCAATCAAGATTGTTGGCGACATACAAATGTAGTGCATCCCACTCTCGACCAACTGTATAAAAAAAAATTGAAATTCACAAATAATGTATAATTAGTTAAATACCACAGTAGATGACCTTAGTTTATAATTGATGTATATTTAAGATTAAAAATTAAATAAGTACAATATACATAAAAACCATATGTAAAATGTATTCCAATTAATCTCCATAAACATTTTATAATTACCTCACTTTCCTCAATCTACCTTTCCCCATCAGGTACTCCCCTTCGAATTTATTAATGAAGTTGGGATCCCAAATGCGATCTACATGGATCTTTGCTGCAAACTTACGAAGATATTCACTAATGTATACTATGGTCTGGTATACCATATATACCTCCACCATAGAATGATGTGCTCTTTTTCTAACCAAATCCTTCAAAAAATTTACGTGCCTCTCAACCATCCACATTGACCTTATGTGTACAGGTCCACACAATTCAATCTCCTCAACTTGGTGTATGAGGTAGTGTTCTTGTGCATTGAAAAATGTCGAAGGTGGACACTTTTGCATTTCACACATTAGATGAGTAATTTTTTCTCTTCCAATAATTTATATCTTTTTTATGGATTTCTTTAAATGACATCTATCTACAAGTGATTCAAGGCGCAAATATATTAACAAGATTTAACAAAATATACAGTATATTACATAACAAGTAAAACAAATGGCAATTATAAGATGTATACAACGAATTGAACAAATATCGCTACTTACCTCATGTATTTTCCAAGATCATATATAATTTGCTTGATATTGTTGTTAAAGTTGTCTGAAAAAGATAGAGGTAGAACGTACTGCAACAATTATAAAATGATCTTTTCATTATTTTTCCAAAAGTATTAAACACAATACACTGAAAATTATATGCATTATACAAGTGTATATAATATACCAGAATAATTATCTTAATGAAGGTATGTCAATCATGCATTTTCATCCCTGACCCAAATTCACTTTTCTTTGTTATTATATTGTTTATCTTTGCAGCAAATCCTGTGGGAAATCGAATTTTTCGTATGATTTTTTTTATAGCATTGCTTTGTTGCTCTGTTAATAACCAAGGAAGGGCACTTATATTAATTTGGTTTTCATCGCTATTTAATTGAATGACATTTTTCATTGCATGATTGGCTTCCTAAATGTCACTACAAATTTTGACAATTTTTTTCTTTGTCATGCCTTCCATCCAATATTTTTCATAACGTTTCTGTTATATTCTTTCTGATATGCATTGTATCAAACAAATACACAATTTGTAGCTACTCATAGTAGGGCAACCTACTAAATTGTCTAGGATAACTTTTCAGTCCTTGTGGAAGTCAGCCATTAATGCCTTGACGACCTTTATGAAGCATATAAGTTAAACAAATTAACGACAATCATTGTCAATTACAACATGAGTAAACACAACACAATATAAAAATATAAATTCAAAACATATTATATATGATAGATAAACAATTTGATCTGGTGTATAACCTTGATGATTAATTCTATTATATTCCAACTTCCATAGGCGAGGTGTCATTCTTCATGGTTTTGATGTAGTCTCTTCTTTTCCATTGAAAAGATGTTTTTCAGTAGTTCGATACTTATGATTTATATGAAGTGTCTATACTCATCAATCACTTGCTTTCCTAAACTTGTTGAACGATGACATTTCATCTTGGGACCACAAATTGGACATGCAAATTTTTCCTTTGTTTGAAGACCTGCAAGATCATATATAATTGGATTAAATATGTCAATTTTTATAATTATATATAATGAATAGATATTTTAAAAACATGCATGATATCTATTTCATCAAATTAAATATTGTTAAAGTGTAATCGAACGTTATAACATACCACAAAAATGTGTTAGCCCTGGGGCATCATGAATTGTCCATACAAACATTGCATGGAATTGAAATTGTTTTTGTCCTATTGGTCTGGAGACGTCATACATAGTGATGCCATTCCATAACTTTAGTAACTCGTCGATAAGAGGCTCGATATATACACTCATATCTTTAACTTGGTACTTCCCTAGTTGAATGAACATAAACTTTACATAACTATTATAACCATTTTACTGCAATATATATAAATTAATGTACATGACTATTGAATGAAAAAAATGTCATTATGCAACAAATAAGACAAATGAGATGCTACTACGTTAAAAAAAATTGATGTAAACAAATACCTGGAACAATCATTGACAACATTATGTGCTCCCTCTTTATTGACATTCATGGAGGAATGTTATTGTTGATAACAAAAACAGCCACACCGAGTAAATAGATCTCAGCTCTCCAAATGGATTGACACCATCCGCTCCCAATGAAATCATGAGATTACGAGTTATTCTTTAAAGTGTGGCCATTTTTCCTCCATGTCCCTAAATGCAGAACCATCCATAGGCATTCGAAGAATGTCATCTCCACTTCTATTCTATGCATAGTAATACATAAATTGCGCTAAGCTTTCACACTTAAATAATCGTTGTATACGTGGAATAATGGGAATATAACGAAGAACCTTGCGAGACACCTTTTTTGTTAGTTGATCTATTCGATATCTACTGATATGACATTTTGGGCATTCTGTTGCAAATTCCTGTTGTTTATGATATATAATATGATCATTGGGACATGCATATATTGCTTGTTAATCCATTCTGATATCTTTCATAATGGCAGATAAATCTTGGTATAAGCGAGGTAGAATATTTGATGGCGGTAACAAAAATTCACCAATCAATCTACAACAATTTTTTTTTGTTAATATAAAGGATATTAATGGTACATATTTCATCTTTTATTTACTAGTGATGAACTAACAACAATTAAAATAGATGAAAAAAGATGGCATATATGACATACCTTAACATCTGTGAGATTGCTATGTTTGATAAACCATTCATAACCTTCAAGTTCAATAGCAACAATACATCAGAGAGAAGAGTTGTTTGGGAGCCTTCATAAAGGGGTTCGTATGCCTTCTCAAGTACAGGTAAATCATGAACATCATCAAAGTCATCTTGATCATCATGATCAGCTCTGCCACTAAATGTGTCATGGATCAATGTATTCGTACCATCATCTTCAACTGTGTTTTCTGGCGCATGATCATCTTCTTCCATAGGATCATTAACTTCATCTTCGATATTCACAGCTCCATGTTTGTCCGCTTGCAAAACCACATTCTTCGTGCCGTGATAATCCATATCATCTTCCCTAGGGCGCCCCACCTTTATACTAATGATAGACACAAATAAACCATGATCATGATCAAGTGATTATATATATATATATAATGTTAAAACGATATAAACATTTACAAATTCAATCAATATAAACACATATAATAAACAACTTACCAATGGACGATAATCATGCCCCCTTCAACATGACCATGTTCCCTACAATGTTTCTCAGTTATTGTGATTAAAAGTTGTCTCGTCTTTAAGCCCTTGCAATTATTGCAAGGACAATAACATTTTTCATCACCCTTTCTTTTCAATCTAGCCCACAATCTATCAAGTGTCTCTTCATTTTATTCTGGACTAATATTATCTTACATGATTTTTCTTTACCAAGCTTGACTATTTAGATCTTCAAAAAATATCAAACTCACACTCCAATAATTTTTATTCATAGACAGGTAACATAATATAATAATTTCAATATTTTACACCAAAAAAATTTGGCATGCAACCACCCCTGCAAAAGAGAAGATAGTCTGAAGTTAATGACCCCAAAAAACACTTTAAAATGTTAATTCCAAAACTTATTAAATTATGATTTTACTATGATTTCCAACCGTGAAGACTCCTAAAATCATAATATTGAACTTGATCGCAAACTTCCTACAACGATGGAGGTAGCGAGCTAGTAAGAGCAAGTGACCCATTCCTAAAGAGAAACAAGTCGGAATCATCATTGTTAATGTCAATACGGATTTATCCTTTTAGTTAAAGATGCAATGTGTCACTTCTTATGACGAGCTTATCCCCAGGGCCCTCAACATTGAGAGAGCCCTAATTGCACAAGGAAGCACACACTAGTAGAATTTGGCAAATAAATGACTAGGTGACAAACTTTTAGTCACAACAACTAAAAATGACTAAATTATGTTCATTTTTTGCAACTCAACTATAAATGAGTAAATAAATTATTAGTTTGGTCGTTGATTAAAAATTATTTAGTCACACAAATAAAAATGACTAAATAGTTAGTCATTTATTTAGTCACAATCCATTTGAATAAATCATTTAAGAAATCAAGAATATAGCCTACCAAAATACTCTAAAACTTTAATAAACATACCCTAAAACTTTTGTCAAAATCTTATTTTCAAGCGTAGCCCACCAGAATGGAGTTTTCATTTTAATAAACATACTCTAAAACCTTTGTCAAAACATTATTTTCAAGCATAGACCGCCAAAATGGAGAAGTGTTTTCATAAAGAATGATAGAGAACAATGAGGAGATGTGCGTGAAAGGAGGCATAGGATTCATTGTTGCTTATCTCATTCCTACTCTGCTCAACAAATCTTACATTGTTCCCCCTACTATTTGTAATCTAGGTATTTACTTGACATATATTTGCATAATCTCAAATTCCTTCGTGACTTTTGAAGTATCAATGATCTTATATAGGGTTTAGAATGATTTATTTTAATTAAAAAATAAATAAATGATGTATTCTCGTGAATTAGATAATGTGAGATCTCCTAAATCTGCCCTAGCACACTATCCTCTTTGGCAATCAGATTCATTACTCCAAAATTTACTAAGGTTTATGTGACATCTTTAATATCTTCTACGAGACTGGTTTTTAAATAAATCTTAGTCTTTGCTTTAACTTTTCATGGTAACCCTTGAGTTCCATAATCCACCTTCAATCTCTTCTAAGAACATTTTCTTAAGCTAGACTGCATAGTATGCATATCAAGCAAGTCCTTCATACCTGCCACGCCATTGTTCCAAACCACCACTCACTGCCTTGCTTAAAATGTTGCCTCCATAAGCATAATAGCATGTTTTAAAATCATGGTTGCCAGTGATTGACTATTAAGGTCACCACTTTCATTATGAAGATACAATGAGATTTTTGTCTTCAAACTCAAGGTATTATGCAAGGTAACATTGTGAATTGTTTGTTGTGTATGATTTGATTTTCTTGCACATTTACTACTTTGCTAACTTCCTTTAAGACTGGGTATTGCACCCTTAGCTGCAATCTCAAACAACTCACTCACTATCACTTGAAGATTCATTTCATGAGCATCCTTCTATAAAATCAAACTATGCCCTATAGACTGCCTACTTACTACAGGGACTTATTATTTCATGGTATTGTAGTTCTTACGATCCTTCAACCTTATTGACACTACTTCACAATCCACAAGGTATTATTCACTATTCTCCTATCTTTGATGAGTCTCAAAACACTGCTCAAACATGCAATTCACTACCTCCATTATACATTAATGGCTAAGAAGAAACATTGAACCTATGATTACCACTGTTACTTCATTTGGACAGTCATTCCCTGATTGCATTTTCCTTGTCTAACACTACCAAAAGCATTTGAAAAACTCTTATGGTCAGTAAGGGGGTAAGGAAACTCACTGTTAAAATCTCTACTTTACTATGCAAGGTTTGAGCTTTATTATCTTGTCACTGCTCAACCTCTTTTTGACTGTCACATCTCAAGTGACTGTCATTCTTCTTACCGTAGATTGCATTTACAAATGTCACTAAGCTTCATAGTGTGCTTGTTATTGGCTACAATCTTTAGATTGCAAGATTTTGTTATTGCCTTCAATGTCTCAATCTTTCTGGTATTGCAACCTCACTAATCCGCTATAATTATTGTTTATGTTTCTACGGAGGCCTAGGGTTTGTACCCTAATCATGCTCTTACCAATGCTTTTGTTGGTATTAAAAAACAACCTTAAATCTTGGGTCAGAAAATTAATTGTCTTGACAAAGTTGTGGTATGATTTTGGATTGTATCCTAAAGTGTGTGGGAAGCTTGTGTTTGATCATTAAGGTATGTAAACCTGATCAGGGAAATGTATCGTATATATCATGGGTCTTGCTTTAATACTTTCCATAATGGTTATTAGCAGATCACATTATTATAGTTTGCGGTAACCCAAGATTGCATTCAAGTATGTAACAAACTTGGTTTGTAGTTTAAGCTATACACTTTTAAGTAACATTTATAAGGTTTAGAAAATCTTGATCACTCTCTAGAATAGTCCATTAAACATGGGTTGTGCTTGAATGCACTACATAATTGATATAACACAACCACTCTACATATCAACCAGAGTTATAGGCTCTTTATTGCAGCAAGAGGTAATCACTCTTTGATCATGCTATAATTACATCCTAACGTGTTAAACTTAAGACAACCTGAATGCACCCAATGATGATTGACACCTACATTATACAACCTGAATTAACTACATTATATGAATGTCTTTATTTATATCACAACATAGCCACATTAAACTTGGGTCACACATGAATGCATCATATATTTGTTATAGCACAACTGTGCCACATGACCAATAGAGTTATGGATCACATAATTACAGTCACAAGAATCTGTTCCTTGGTTGTAATCTTATGGTGATTCCACACCAAAATCTGGACATGAAATTCTCAAAACCCTAAACCTCAAAATGAAATCTGATGAGATGTTTTAAAATATGATTTTCAAACCTAGAACTACAAATCTGACTTCACAACTGAATTCTGCAAAAAGACAATGACTACTCTCAACCTGGCGATATCTTTTTGAATTTTTTCTGATTTTTCCCAAGAAAATCATCTTTAGTTCTCCACAAACTGTCTCAAGTAGAGCAAAACACAGTCGCAATAAATCGGCGAACTCACTTTTCTTTATGTCAGCCACAATTTGATTTTTTTCTATTTTTCATGTTTGTCAAAATTTTGACAAAACTGATAGTCGACATTTCGACGAACCCTAGGTTTGTCAAAATTTCAATGAATGTCAGTGATAAACTTTCAAAAAATTGAAAATTACACATCAAATTTTACAAGCACCCAACGATACATCAAATTATACATATTTCGTCAGACATTTTCTTCGGATTTTGCAATCAAATGAGTTAGTGTATATCCTAGTGCACTTTAAAATACATGTTATACAACATGGAACTTTCTTCTATAGTTGTAATACTCTAGTTTCTTGTTTAGTTTGCAATCAATCCTTCTTGATAGTGTTTTGTATATCAACACATATTGGGCTATGATCATACTAACTTTTGTTATTACTTTTCATAAATATAAACCTTTACCTACTCATATAAAAAAATTGTATACCCAATTATTACAAAATTATTTTGCATAAATATAAACATTAACCTATTTAACTAAAAAATATTATACTCACTTATTACAAATTTTTCATTTTCTAATTCATCCACATAACCAATATGCCAAAAATAAATAATAGTTTATTTATTTGAAGAAGAAATATAATTCACTTGTTTTGAAATTGTCAAACATTTGTGTGACTTATTCTAGTTTCCTTATTTAATTTATAATAATCATTGTGGGTGTTTTGCATATCAACAAATATAGGGCTATGACCATACTAAATTTTGTTAATATTTTTCATAAATATAAACTTTTACCTATTTATATAAAAAATTGTGTAGCCACTTATTACAAAAAACAAAAACAAAAAATTATAACTCATCCATATAATCAATATGCCAACAATAAACAATAGTTCATTTAGTTGAAGGAGAAATTTAATTCACTTGTTCTGAAATTGTCAAAATTTTATGTGCAACTTCTTTTAGAAGCATTTATTTCTAATATATGAATATAACAATTTTTTAATATCTATTTTAAAAATTAATTATACAACATGTGACAATTTGGAAATCATTTGAGTGGCAAAATCTAGTGACCCTAATAACTTGTGGATTTCTCCTCTTTTGGATAATCTTCAAGGTTTAGTGCCTATAGATCACTTTGGCCCCCTTTAAACCTTACCTCTTTCTCCCTCCCACACCCACTTATTTTCTTAAGTTCCTAATGTAATCAAGGTAAAATTGTCAAGGTTAGACAATAATGCATGTAAATCAAACTCTAATAAGCAATGAAGTACAAATAAGCATAAAGACAAACATAAAGCAATATAACCATAGAGTCTTCATGCCATCATTGATTCACCCCCATTGCCCTTCTCCATCTTGCTTGATATGAATAATTGCCCTCGGATTTTGAGTATGCAAATAGGCCTAATGACAATGACAAAGCAAAATATTGAAGATTGTAATTGACTAGAGTACACTTGACTTGATAGCTAAGAGATAGTCTAAATAGCAAGAGATATATTGACAAGATAGCATGTACATTGACTAGATAGCATGTAGATGGATTGAAAATGACAAAATAGATGTCTTTTATAGAATGTCAATTTGTCATGAAGGGCTGAGAATGAAAGGTTGATTTAACCTAAAGATCAATGGCCAAAAATGAAAGTTGTAGTATGGATAAAGGTTAGGGCAAAGTTAGGGCAAATATAAGACTTAGTTAAGGATGGAGGGTTGAGATTGAATTATGAGATACTTCAATTAGACGAGAAATTTTATTTGGCACGGAAAAAGAGGTTGTTGGAGGAATTCAAATAAATATAAAATTATTTATTTAAGAGGGAAATGAATAATTAAATAATAAAAGGTATTATTTAATTATAGAAGAAAGAGAAAACGTTGACTCTTAATTAAAATAACAATTTAATTAAAAGTGGAAGAAAATGACAAAATATTAAATAATTAAAATAATTATTTAATAGTGGAAGGAAAGGTGGAAAATAATTAAATTAAAAAAAAAATATTTAATTATAGGAAAAAAAGCTAATGAATAATTAAATAATTATAATTATTATAATTATAAACAAAAAATAGGAACATGAATAATTAAATAAATAGGAATTTATTTAATTATAAGGGGAAAAGGATTAATTAGTGACGTTAATCAAAGAGGAATAAGGAGAAAATGAATTAATTAAATAACTAAGAATTATTTAATTAATAGAGGAATATGACCTTAGAAGATAATTTAATTATGTAAAGAAGAAGAATTAATGTGAAAAATGGTGTTTGCTAACTTAGGACATTTTTCAATGTCTACACCTAATACCCCTTATTTTCCCTTCCTTTTGCTCTCCTATCCCATCCAATTCCACCTCCCTATCCACCACCACAAAATGAGGTCCCCTTAATTCATGAGGTACTTGTGCCCCATCTCTCCCACCACTTATGTACCCCTTGCCTTTTTTCACAAATTGTTAATGGTAACTAATATAATTGTGGCCTTTTTATGGGTCATCATTCCATGGTTCCATGGATGTTACCATTAATCATCCCCTTCTCTTCATTGGTATCTTCAATATGATGATGTTAGGTGGTGTTTCCTCATGTGAGACTACTTTGACAAGGGCAAAGGATGTAATATTGTTTGGATGTGAGGTTACATTCAATTCTCCATGGTTCAGTGAAAAATAACTAACTTTTATGAGAGTGTTAAGCGTGGCTTCTTTCTTGTTAACTTGCATTGAATCTCATGTGTTTGAGAATGGATTACCTCTTCATCTTCATTGTCGAACATCAATGGAAGTTCTTGCATTGTATCTTTGAGTAGACTTTTTTGGCTAAGAATGTAAGACTAGGAGAAATATAATCTTCACGTATCTATTTATGCATTCACACAATAAGAAAAGAAGGTTCGATTGACTATTTGAGTGACTTCTTTAAGGAAATGATGTTGGATTGTACTCGTATAGTTTTTTCTCAAGAACCAAATTCATAAATTTAATGAGTAGACTTCTAAAATTGAGTGATTAAAGTGGTATAAGTCCATCTATATTTTTGAGAACGTATTTTGATGAGTGCAATATCAATCCAGGCTTACATTTACTCAATTTTGTGTAAGTCTAGAGTCGCTAACCCTAGTTATCTTGAGCTAAAAAAATGCATGCAATATAAGATATAGAGTATGCATACCTTCAAGATATATGTGAAGCTGAATGATGACAAATATGATTAGGGAAAACAAATCATATTAAATTCAGCCATCAAAAAAGAAGCAACAAGATATATGTGAAGATGAATAACTAATATATGTAGGGAAAACAAATTCTATCAAATGCATCCATCAAAAGGGAAGCAACAACAAACAAATGCTAACATGCAACTTTTGAACATTACCCTGTCACAACATCCGTAGACATTTAAGATACATAGTGTAAGTAAAACACCGTAGGCTAATAGAGGCAATCAAGATCAGCTTTATTCCTTGCAACTTGTTTACAAGTAAAAGTTATTTGTGATGGCATCAACTTTGTTACTTATATAGAGCGAAACAATTTAAAACGCTAATTGGTTATCAAGATTTTCTCTCTGTTTGTCCAGACAAATATACACATAAAAAATGACAGCAACTTTAAACATGTATAAGCTGTTTGAAACAACTTATAATACTGATTAGTTATCAACATTTTCTATAAACAAATATGCACAGTCACACATATATGTACAAAGACACCAACTACAACCGTTCTGATTATCAATGTTCTTAATACACATGTTACATGATTACATGAAAAGAGAAACTTATCTTTTATAGCTTTAATATTATTCCATGACAAATTAAACAGATGCCACCGGAATGTCGATAAGAATGTAAATCACTAGTCTGGCGTTTCATGATTGATTTCACTTTGACTAAAATGAATTACACTAAACATATCATAATATAATGAACCCTACAATGTAATATGTGTGCAAGAGTACTAAATATTAAGTGACCCATGTTATATTAATAGCTTCAAAAGAAAATATGTTCTATAATAGCTAATACATAGAAATGATCCAAATCATTCGACAGGCCTACGCATTGACCACAAGTTCAAAGAGTTGGCATTCGTCTCTCAACTTAGACTCACAATTCCCTCTTTCTTCTCCTTCGATATATATTATATTAAGAGTCATCTCATATAGACTCGACCCAAACTATTCTTTTGAAAGAGATACAAATTACTTATTCAATAATCACTAACATCAAAACTTCAGCCAGAGAACCTAAGTAGCCAAGAATATATATATATAGGGAGAGGGAAAGATCCGGGGAGGCGGAGGGCGGGGGGGTGGCGGGGGTTCTAGGTGGTTCCTAGTTTTGCTTGGGAATATTCTTATGCCTGGCTACTGATATGAGTTGTTCAATGAAACTAATCTTCTGGGTGGGTGTGTGGGTGCATGCATAGGCACATAGGTTGTGTGCATTCGGGCTTGTGCATGTGAGAGAGAGGTGCAGCAAGGTTGTGTGCATTCAGGCTTGTGCATGTGAGAGATAGAGAGGTGCAGCATTCTGATTCTTCTTGATTAGTTGCCACTGACACTAAAACAATGTGAACAAATGTTCCTAAGCAAGAAACTGACCTATGTCACGGTTTTATAATGGTGTGTATAGAAAGAGGGAGACAAAGATGACCCTAAGAATAAACTTTACTCTCGTTAAAATTATCATAAACATTATAATTGACAAATGACAAGAAATTTCTTTAGTACAATTGTGAAGGTGTAAAATTGTTTGGTTAATAACATTATTATCACCCCCTTTCGCTAAGGGAAAGGACATGACAATCGCTCTTCATTAAAAATATTGATCAACCACTTCTTAAGGCTTGCTTTTCATAACTAAGCTCTTCAAGATGGGACAAAAAAAAAGCATTTACTATTTAATAATAATTGTTAGTCTTCAAGATGGAAAAAGAAAATAGGCAGAGTCCATAGACTGGACAAGTGAATTTGATACTGTTCCAAGACAACCAGGTATAAATGAGGTGGTAGCAGAAGAGCCCTCTTGGCTCTTAAAAGTGGCACCAAAAATAGTATTTACTATTTAATAATAGTCGTTCTGAAAAAAAATAGGCAGAGTCAATAGACTGGACAAGTGGAATTGATACTCTTCCCAGACAACCAGGTATAAATGAGGCAGTAGCAGAAGTGCCCTCTTGTATTAAAAGAGGGCGTGGAAAATTTTCATTACATAATAGATAAATAGTGTTTTGACATACAATTGATAAATTACAACCAAGACCTCTAATGGCACATCCCTTTTTCACCTAAAGCATCATTTTTAGTACGCTGAATCTTTGAAAAGAAAGCACAATAAGCAAGTTTTCTGTCCTCTTATTTCAAGAAACCAAAAAATTTCTTTACAATACAAGTTCCATCCCAATATCCCTTTGCTTATCTTCTGAGCAAAGATGGCAGCATATCAAGAAGAATTGCTTCTGTAGCTTTTCTGCAATTTCATTCTGCCTTCAACAGTATAAATGTTATGTTGTCAAAATCCAAGCCTCTAATGGCTAAAAATTGTAGCACTTACCTTTCACATCCAAATGCAATTTAAATGCCTTTATGATGCTCATCCTTCCCAACATTTGTTTTCTTCTTAGAAACTTTGGATGAGTGCTTTGCTTTACCTTTTCCATTCCCAATATCAGAAGTTTTCTGGACAGGAGCAGACCATAAATTAGTATATATAAGAAAAGAAATAGTTTGCAGGCTTGTATAGAGTAGAAGTGTCAAACCTTCCTTTTCCGATTCTTCTGACGTTGCCGCCCTTTATTTCTTTTCCTTGAGTTTTTAGCTGACTGCAAAATACAAACGAACAATATAAATATACTTAATCATAACAGCTCATCAAAGTGAATCTATGAGGATAAAGCTGATACATTAGAATTCACCTATGTTAAAAAGTGAAGAGCTTACCTCAGCAGAAGCAACTACCCTAGCATGCCTTTCTGCATGTGTTTCGGCATCCTCTTCTACCTCTCCATCACTGTTAAGCATAAGCTTCAACCTTCCTTCAGCAAATAGCTTTTGGGATCGAGCATGCCTCTACAAGCACCAAAGAAAAAATGAAAAAAGGGCATTAAAGCTTAAAAGAACAACAAATGACATATGACAACTATATGTTTGACACTGTTTATGGGCAAGCAATAAGCAAACTGCCTTTTTGCATGGACATGTAAAACAATCACTAATATGGAAAGAAGTTGACCTTAGCTGCATCCTTTTGCTCAGATTATTTTGTTGAATAGAAGGTGAAGTTCATAGATAAAAGAAAAAAAAATAGTAAATGGAAAATTATAGTCTAAGTAATTATATTTTTAATGAATATAAACCACAAATGATTTGTCAATACTTTCTGAGCAACAAAACATAATGGAAGGCAACTAATATATTTCATGTGTTTGTGGGAAGCTATCCTGAAATCAATCCCCAACATGATTGATATAAATTCTTGTAATAGGAAAAATTCCATAGTTGCAAAAAAATCTTTACTGGAAATAAATCGGCACTTTTTTAATCAAATGGGAAAAATATCAAGTTAGGATTAGGGTTAGGGAAAAAAAAATGAAAAAATTGGTGCATAAATCAGAAAGATTTTTTTTTAAAGTTTAGAGATAGATTCCCTAATTTTTTCCCCACAAAAAAACATGATTAAATAGCAATCTTCCAAAAAACACAGCTTTTTCTTAATAAAATTGCAAAAACAAGGTAAAAAATCAGGCTACCAATGAAATCAAACAATCACAATTCTTTTAATGAAAATGTAACGTCCCTTCTGAAAGAGAACAAGGGAAATTATTTTTGAATATTGGCACCCAAGGGGAATAATATTTAATTTTGAATTTTGGCGCCTAAAATATTTTTATAATTTATTTGGGCTTGGGCAGCCCTTTTGGGAGGTTTAAGGGAAAAAATAAATTAAAAATAATAATAATAAAGTTGGTTCAAAAGGAGAAATATAAAAAACAAAACAAAACAAAATTCCAAAGAGAAGTTTGGTGCCCAAGTTGAGGGGTGAAAATAAAATAAAAGCAAAAAAATTAAATGGTAAAGAGTGGCACCCAAATTGGGCCAACCTAATTGGAGAAACAAAGAGTGATTGCTATATAAACAAGATCATTTGGAAGTTTGAAAATATCATGGTGAATTATTTCTGCTTTTCTGATCTGCAATTTTGCAACTATTCCAAGGATGAAAACCCTTGAGAATAGTAGAGGAGTTGAACGAAAACCTAGCTCTGCAATGGAGGACTTCATGATGGAGGTTCACTTGCGCTTCAATAGAGTTTTTTGTTAGATCTTCATTCTCAGATTGTTATATCAGCCTAGGCGACTTGAGGAAGGTAGTTTTGTTGTTTTGACCTAGGGTTTCATCCTAGGGTGGAGCACCCAAGTTGCAAGAGGAGCATCTTAATTTGGAGGGGCGAAATTGGCAAAATTGAAAGGTTTTGGCAAGATTTCAAGAGTTGCAAACTCTACATTCAGACCAGCAGGGCAGCGCACCCTTGTGGTAGGGTTTTGGAGACATTTTCTATCATATATTTGCATTTGTGTGAGCTAGAGCAGTTCACCCAGCTAGGGTTAGGATAGATCATCATTCTATTGCATGTTTTAGGGTTTCTTCATATCAGCAAGCTACTGTACATTGCTGGGCATGTTTGGAGCCCATTTCATAGTGATTTTGCATCCATAATTAGGTCTGAATTTGTAGCAGCAAACTGAACATTTGGATAATCAGAATTTGGCATGTTTGGGATGGATATTTGGGTCATTCATGATGCTGATTACATTCTTGTTTGTGGTTAAATAAATCTGCTATGTTATTTGATGTCATTGGGAAGATTGTATGTTGCTGCTAATGCATGTTTAGAATCAGAAATTTACATCAGCATGTTAGGGTTTTGAGCAAAAAATTGATATCAGAAAATTAGGGCACAAATCTGTGTTGTAAAAAATCAGAAAAATTGCATATATCTTGGTTGGGATATTTTCGAAAAAATCATTACCTATGCCAAGCACCAATTAATCATGATAAAACACGATTTTTTGCAGATTTCTGCAACTATTGGAGTAACAATACTAACACTAGATCCCATCACAATGAAAATTGAACTGAACACGGATGATATTTATCTTTCTCTGGAATCCTCACCACTAACCCTCCTTAATTGTAAGGACTTATCAAAACTCACAACCTTGTAGAGTTGCGTCTATTTTCATGGAACAGATTTGATAGTACCTCATTATTTCAAAATAAGTTTCCAGAACTTGAGGTACGGGGAGATTCCAAAACCAAAAATCCAATTATGACATGCAAATGTCTATAAACATCATATCAATTTCAACCATTTTCCAATTTATCTATCAAACATATTTCCATCGAAGGAAGAAAATGAAACGTATAATTACAAACTAATCATTATTTCATTGACAGAAAGGCCACACTCCTTGTCACTTGTAGATACAAATAACATTTCACTGGATCTCCAGTATAATTTCCTCAATTTAACTGTTTTAACTGAATCAAATTCCTCTAAGTAGTGTTTCTAATTATTATCATCATTCCTCACAAGAAGCCATATCTAAGGGGCGGGACATAGTTAAATTTGAGGTGCACCTAAGAAATTACTCAAGATGTATCAGAAGTACAGTCTGAACTATATGAAGCCTTAATTATGTTCCACTAGTGATATTCTGACAACCTCCACATCATGATAAATCATAAGTTGTTCGGTGATATCACCCATGATGCAGTATTCCTCAAAAGAAACCATAGCTAGGCTGGGGAATTGTTGAATTTGCAGTAAGGTTAAAGAACTACTCATGCTGTACCAGAGGCCTGATGTTACTATAGCTGCAACTGTATCCCACTGCTGATGTTATACCAACCTATACACCTTAATACATCACAAAGTGGACCCCTAGTGCTATCATCAAGGCCATTGCCATCTTAACAGATGCTCTTCAGTGCAGTTACCAAAAATATAAATATAACATCAAGACAAGTGGGATGGGTGTGATTCCTAAAAGATGAGAACGATAAGACCTCATAGATGCACATATAACACCTATAACACGGAAGTCAAGAGTTTCTATGCAAACTGTGATCTTAATTGCCGACTTCACCCCAAGAAAAACTTGTGTAAGCCATTCAATTGGAAAAAAAATTAAAAACCTTGAAGTCCAATCAATTTTACCTCAAATGTAAACCAGGAAAATGATTGAAAAAAGAAATTTCCCCAAGGGGTAAAAATCAGGCCATTTCTTCAAAATAAAATTGTACTCCTCTATTGAAATACAAGCCACAACAGATTAAAAAAAAATATACCTTTGAACCAAGGTGCATGTTGATTGACTCCACAGATAGACAAATAATTCTTGGACAAAGCTTGCATCTGAATACTGATTTACATTGTATGACACAATCATCTAAATCATGCAAATCACGATCTCTCTCTGTCTCATCTACAGCTTCTGCCCACTGATTAGAATGTTTGCTCTGGGCTGATTCAATAGCTCTGGTAACCCTATCCTTCACCAAATCAATGTTCCTAGTCTGCTTAAGCTTGTCTTGAAGAGAATTGGACTCCTCATTGTCCTCATTTGTCAATTCACCTGGCCAATCCAAAAATATAGCATCAATGTAGTTTCTTCATTATGAAGCATTTTATGACTTTCACAATATTGAGCTATAATTTCTGCAGATTGCAATATCTAGTTATTGTATGATTGATTTTTTGCAGTAACACAAAAGTTGCTTCTGTTAAGCATAACGGGCTGTAAAAATCAACAATTAAAACTTCATAAATACATGGCTTCACAATTTTATGAAACAAAATAATGGCCAGTAAAAATATTACTGATATTCTAAGTCAAAGTCAACAAACAAGTGGCTAATTAAGTTACCAGGATTGTTTTGCAGATTCAAGATTCTGATGAAAAAAAAAAGTGTTCAACTTTTGTCAATCCTAAAAATATCATTGCACTATTTGGCAAGTTACAAATGCTTTTAGATTTCAATATTATTTTCAAACAAGGAAACATATTAGAAGAGATATCAAACATCAAAACCATCATTCACTAGCATAACAATGGTTGTAGCAAAGCTTGACTCATCACCCTCAAATTGCAGTTCCACCATCCATCATGGGACCAGGTATGCAAATATCATGTTGGTATTGGTTACATACAAGAATGGCAAGCAATGTATGTATGGCAAGCAATGTTTCTCAACAGCAAGCAACTATTTTTGAACAGCGGCTGGGGTTTCTTTTTGCAACAAACAGTGCAGTTTTTCAGGCAGCAACACATTCCCTTTCAGAACATGGACAGGGTTTTCAGGCAAAAGGCAGAATTTTTCAAGTCACATTTCTTAAGCAGATCTAAAATCCATCACATACCTGTGGGGCCATAGGCAGAAGTAGACAAAGGTGGGGCCAGGTCTCTATTCAAAAGGCACCTGATCTCTAAAAGCCAAAGAAAAAGCCAGGTATCTCTCAGTTCTGGGATCTACTTTCAATCGTGGGACCCTAGGCAAATGCAATATTTTGTTCGTATTTTTTCATATGTAAAGCAAAACAACTCAAGCGGAAAATGAAACTGACAAGAAAAACAAAAACCTAGAAAGGCAGCAGGTTATTTCAGATGTAAATGACATCATTTGCTCACAACACCAAGGTCAAGCAAAAATACCACCAACAAACAAAAGGGGAAAACAAATGTTGGTAAACACAAAACAATGCCTTGGCATAATAAAGCATAGGTTATCCTGCACAAAAATTGAATTGTCAAAAAGAAAACAATCACAAAAGAAGAAAACCATGGTGCAAGTTCAAAGGTTAAAAACCAAGTCAAACAAAGTCATGTTAAAAAATTTTGAAGTGCAGGAAGATAGAGACCATGGAGAAGGGAAAAAGAAGAGATCTACAGTCCCACATCAACCCCTATTACTTGGTCAGTGTGCAAGAATTACTGAATGTCAAGAACAGGCTAGAGATTATAGAAGCTAAGGAGCAAGAAAATAACTACAAGCTTCATAATATCACAGCAAGATACCAATCTTTAGCGGACGACAACAGAGTATTAAAGGAACTAGTGGCAATGCTCCAAGAGGCCTTCTAGGTAGGGAAACATGAATGACAAATCATGAAACAAGCCTAGCAAACCATGCAAGATTCAACAAAAATGGGCATAAGCATGACAGATCCAAAAGTAGCAGGGGATGGAACACAATTACCACAAAAAGCAAATGTTCTAGTCGTGGAGGTAATGAAAGTAATACAAGAAACTATTCAAGAGAGAGAAAAACATGAACTCAAATAGTGAAAGGTCTAATAGACGAGGCAGAAGAGGCAAGTACAAAGCATTTGTAATGTCCCTATTTGGGAAATTCCTAATTTTAGGCCTGCAAAACAGTATTATTCCCTAAGAACTGATATTAGTAATATTAGGTAACAAGAAAGTATGATAATATTCAAATCCATACATTAAAAATAATAATATTTAGATCAATAAATCATAGCTAAAAGCCTAAAACATCATAATATTCAGATCAATAATGCATAGCATCATTAAATTTGAATCAACACATCATAGCATATTCCTTATATCAAATCACATTGTGAATTCATTGGAAATACTTGCAAACAGCAATCTCAAAGATGGTCGTCCTCGTATTGCGAGAGCATGCAAGGTGGGCTGCCCTTCAATCCCTTAGTCCACCTTGGAGATTGGCCATCCTCCTTGATCAAGCCTAAGAGCATGGTAGGCTAGTCTTCCATTCCATAGCAGCAAAAATCGTTTGGGGAAAAATTTGGGAAACCTAAAGTTTAGGATTTTTTGAAATAATCAGCAAAAAATTAGATTTGAAAAAAAATGTTAGAATTGTGAAACAAGCGCAAAACCACGAGCCAGAGGATCAAACAACAAACAAGTACACCTTCCACGCAAGAGATCTGCAAACAAATATGTGCAATATTCATCAACAAGGAAAAGTTACAGAAGAAACTTTCAAGAAGATATGAAAGCTCCAGATATTTCCCGTGAATAATATCCGAGAGATAATTACAAAGAGGGTTGAATGCTTATAAAAACAAAGCCCTAAATGAGAAAGGGATCAGATCATGACAAGTGTCAACATCACATGAGATGAGACATAATGATCTAATATTAGCTCAACTAATAAAGCATTTCTAAGTTTAGCTAAAGTGTGTGAGAATAAATTAGACTAATAATCAATTAAAGATTAATTAATTATTAGCTAATGTATGATAACTCTAACACCCCCCCTTAAGATGAACTTAGGGAGTAGCTAAAAACCCTAAAAAGAATGCAAGATGGGTCCCAGCAAACAAGGCCAAGAAAGGTACCCATGTACAAACAAAAGATCTCTATAATGTGGAGAAATAGAGAAAACCTCATGGGAAAAACTCTACTCCAAAAAGAGATGAAAGCCAAGTGAAGGACAAAAGAAGCCTCCAAACAAGACAAGGCTGTCCCAAAAAAATGGGAACAAAGGAACATCCAGAAGCATGAAGAAGCTGCAAACACTGTCGAAGAAAGACTGCTAAAATGCCGAAAGAATAACCTCCACTGAAACATCTAATGATCAAGATCAAAGAAGACAAGAATCTGTATCAGTGCCCCCAACGACACTACTCGAATCCGATGGCAAACAAAGGCAAACAGCTAGAACTCGAAGATACAGATGGCAAAGGTACCAAAAGTCTGAAGAACTGATCATGAGAAAATGGAAGGTCGCCTCCAGAAATAGGAATGCAAGAGTGTCCATTTGGTAAGTGCTCCATCTCACCGAAATGCATGGGTAACCAACCGCTGCATCCACCTAGTACATAGGAACTAATACTGTATACATAGCTCACTTCAACGTGAAACCAAAGAAGCATTAGCACAAACAGTAGAAACCCCCCCATAATGCTAAAAAGGGAGAGGCGTGATAGGTACACTGAAATTGAATGCCAAACAGTAGTGCATGAAGAGGAACCAAGAACATCTGAAGGTGCAATCATGAAAGTACAAGCAGATAGAAAGGATGTGAAAATAAAAGTCACATACGCATGAGAAAGGTATGAAGGCAAACATCAACCCCCATGACACTTTATATCATAGTGCGAGTACAATAAGACACAAAGTGATGTGCAAGAATCCCAATATTACACATACAATGCTGAGGCACTTTATTTCAGTGCGTTTACAAAATCATAAATACATGCTATGTGAGCCCATAAGGGCCAAAAAGGACAACAGCTGAAAATACAATTCTCTTACAAAAAAAGAGGAAACTGGTAGCACCATGATGTACACGAAAAAACATGCACTTTCAAAAAAAACGGCACCCAAAAATGTGTTTGGATGCAAAAGATATGGCTTGTCGAAGTCTCCAAAACGAGAACTGAACAGCGACAGCACTGAGAAAACAAAATTCTGGAAAAACCCAGATGTCAAAATAGGAAAATACCTGCACCACTGTGAAGAGCGCGAAATTCCACCCAATCGCAAAAGAAATTGCACGCGAAAAGACCACCGTATGGCCGAGATATGGCCTCTGGAAGTTGAGGTGCAAAATTGAAAAGTCCAACGGAGAGGGGCTGAGTAGGGCAAAAGAACTCCGCCAAATTTAGCAAAAACACCTCCAGATCTGAAGGTCCGCTAATTTTAGTGTTGTAGATAAAAAATCTCCAATAGGCTGCATTTACATTATTTTGGAAAAAAAATATTTGCAAAAACACTATTGTTAAAATTTTGAAACAAGCACAAAACCACGAGCCACAGGATCAAACAACAAACAAGTACACCTTCCACGCTCCAGATATTTTCTGTGAATAATATCCAAGAGATAATTACAAAGAGGGTTGAATGCTTATAAGAGCAAAGCCCTAAATGAGAAAGGGATCAGATCATGACAAGTGTCAACATCACATGAGATGAGATATAATGATCTAATATTAGCTCAACTAATAAAGCATTCATAAGTTTAGCTAAAGTGTGTGAGAATAAATTAGATTAATAATCAATTAAAGATTAATTAATTATTAGCTAATGTATGATAACTCTAACAAAAAAAACATAAAAAATTGTAGAAAAAGAGACAAAAGCTACTCTTTTTTGAAATTTAAGTTCATTTCTATAGTATAGAGATATAGAGAACAAATAAAATAGAGTTTAACCCACGAATTGTAGAAAATAGATTTTTATTGTTTATATTCATATCACTGATTACATTGCATTGCACAAAACTTACTTCTTAGTGCATAAATAATAACTAGATGTTGACAGTTGACAAAATGTCAATTACAATATAGTTTGTAACTTTGTACAAAGTCAACCTCTAAACTAAGTACAAAGTTAGAAAAAATCAAATGTAGTCAATGACAGCTATGCTATAGGGTAGCAGGTTTTGATGATGAAGCTCCTAATTCGGAGCCTCTCCTAATTCGTTCAACCACGTGACCATCCAAGTTAGCCTCTAGGATCTCGAAATCCTCAAGCTCAAGAAAGTCATCATCACTAGCAATCCACTCAGACTCTAGATTAATCTCATCAAGGTCAATTGGCTTGACATCCTCAATAGTACCTGTTTTTGTCCATGTAGAAACTAGTCTTGGCCTTACAAGTGAAAAAAATAATGAATAGAATTTCAACTAACTGCAAGTATATTGAAAGTCTAACCTTGAGCTTTCTTTTGCTTCAAGCAGAGGTTGTGGTGAACAAACACCAAGTCATTCATTTGTTGTTGTGTTAAGCGGTCGCATTTCTTGGAGTGTACGTGTTCAAAAACACTCCAAGTACGCTCACAAGCGGATGAACTGCATGGCTGGCTCAAAATGCATCTCGCCATCCATCTAAGATTTTTGGTTTTGTGACCAAAAAAATACCACCATTGTGCTGGAAAACACATTATATGGAGATGATATCATGTAAGAATATGTTTAAAAAATCTTAACACATTTAATGATCATGTCCACAAAATAGAGAGACTGTCACAAGTTTATAGAGTCTACCTAGTTGAAAGATTTTCCTGCCTTCCACAACAAACTTAGATGACAAAAAATCCCTTGCTTGCTTGTACATTGGCAACTCTGCAATAGCTGCCTACAATTGTTCTGTGGTAGGAAACATTTTCTCCATGCACATGAACAAGCCCTGTGTGATCTCGCCATCATCAAGTCTGAATGAAGAGTTATAGAATAACATTGGATTGAGATAGTATCCTGCAACATGGAGAGACGAGTGCATCTATCGATCCCATCTTCTATCAATTATGCCCCATAATGGCATATATTTGTCCCTATTATTTTCCATCCTACTCCTCATCACCTCCTTGGCCCTATTCATGGCCTCGTACAAATATCCCATGGGGGATTTATCCTCATCCACTAGTCTCAAGACTTTTACTAGAGGCTCTAAAAATTCTACAACATGTTCAGCTGCATCCCAAAAATTAGTAGAATACATGTACCCTACCATTGCTATGCCATCTACTTGATTTGTGAAGCCAGACTCCATCCACTCATTTGAAACAAACATTCGTTTCAAATTCATTTTTTGTTGGCAAAGAGTCTCTAGCGCAAGGAAGTGTGTTGCAAATCTTCTCACCCCTGGTCGAACTAGCTCCTTGCCCTCTGTGAAAGAACGCATCATGCACAAAACCCTCGTGTGATTATAAATGAATTTTGTAACTGTGCGAGCCTTTTGCAATACCTCCTTAACCCATTCAATTTTTCCAATGTCCTCAAGGGTTAGATCAAGGCAATGTGCTGCACATGGGATAAAAAATGTTGAAGGGTATTTGTCTGTCAAGAGTCTCCCAGCAACAACACAAGTAGCAGCATTGTTTGTAATAAATTGAACCACATTTTGTGACCCTACATCTTTGACCACCTAGTCAAACATCTTGAACAATGCAATTGCAGATTTGATTGTATCTAATGCATCCACAATTTTCAAAAATATAGTGCCAATATCACAAGAGACGAGGAAGTTGATGAGGGTTCAATTCCTTCTATCTGTCCATCCATCTGACATTATGGTGCAACCAGTCTTTGCCCACTCTAGTTGATGCTCCTTAAGAACATCACTAACATCCTGTACTGCATCATTGAGCATACCAACCCTCAATGTCTCGTAAAATGGGGCTTTGAAACCAGTACCCGCAATTGCAATAGCATCCACCATATCTTGCCAATATGGTGACCTAGCAACATGAAATGGCAAGTTTGAGTAGTACCAAAAGTTTCCAATCGCCTTTTTTGCTTGTTCATAGACATTCTTCCTCCATCTTGTACTCTCCAAAGTGGAATGTGATTCTGGTGTAGTACGAGGTGCAAAGAAAGCACCTGTGTTTGGGCCATGTCCTATAGAAGGAGTTGACCTTGATTCCCTCACAAACTTATTTGCACCATCTTCCTCATCCAAGCAATTCCTTCTAGCATTTGTAGAATTAGAACCTATTTCAACCCTGATTCTCGCCTTTTTTTGCCTTGTTCTCAGGAATTGCATGAAGAGCCTATCTCGCCTAATATGTGACATCTATAGGGCATGCTTGACAAGGAGTGTTGTTATTTCCTAGCTCCTTTGCCAAGTGCCATTTGAAGCGATAAATGCCCCCAGTGATAACATTCAAACACCAATTGCATTTAACCTCCGTTGTACCTGAAACTAATGTGCAATGCGTCCACACAAAGTCTTTTTGATGTGTCATTATGATCAAATCTGCAAAAACATTTTAATTCAGTCTAGTTTGCCATCAAAGACCACAAGAAAGTTTTAACTTCAAAAGCATGAATGATAAAGTTTGAATGCAATGTGTCAATCTACTAAAGCATTTGAGCCTTGTTAACCAATACAATATAAACTACCTCTCTTGTTCATCTACATATAAAGGAATAAGGTATCTGAGAGAAGATAGGCAAGGATTCACTTCTCAAGTAAAGAGTTTAGGTTTTAGTGTAACAATTATGTAGCACATTTGAATGGTCCCAGGTTCAACAGGGTATATATTAATGTGATCCAGTTTTAAAAAACTTTAAAATGCATCCCAAGTTTATCCCCTACTAAAATTGCAAAGTTAATAAACAACCATTTCGCCAGAACCTTCCATTGACTGAGGAAATGGAAATTGAAATGGTAGACAAGTTTCTCATAGCAGCAAGGATTTGTCATAAATGAGGTTCTGTCTGGCTCCCAAAAAACATATAATTTTACTATTTCCTAAGCCCCAAAATATCACCTGAATTGCAGGTATGCTGAAATGTAGATCATAATTGCAAATTTTATGTTTGCATGTAATTCATCCGTGTCATAGAATACAGAACAATATTAGAGAATAATGTAAGTCTTGAACCAACTGAAACATATTCAGAATGGGATTTCATCATAGAAAGACATCAACAAGCAAGAAGAGTCCACAGAGACTAGAATAAAGGATTTACCATGTATATAAGAATTATGTATGCTGTCTGTTATTAACAATAGTTGGAAAGACTGGTTAACAAAAAGCATTAGAAACCCTGCACACTTTTCCAAGCACAGAATACACAATACATAATAATACCCACACGCTTAGAACAGTTGAATACTAAACATCTATGTAACAAATGAGTATCTTTCAGATAAAACATTCTTGGAATGAAGCTTGATTGCTGACAATCGAGCCTTCTGAGATCAAAATAAGACTTACTAGCATGTCAAATACCTCAGTTTTTTATTACTAACAGTAAATACGGATGCTTTTAGACAAGCAGTTAATGTTACCTATCTATTCTTTACAGGAACGATGCATTTTTTGATGTAATATTTTTACTTCTTTGTGTTAAAGATTTTGTTTCCCCTTCTATTGATTACATTTCAGTTTCTGAGTTATGATTTTCATTTCCATTGGAATTATTTAATTATAATGAAGATATATTCTTGAGAATTAATATGCTATATTATAAATGGTATTCATTTCACATGCAAGCTTATGATTGATTTTAGCTAATAAAAGTTTGAAACTACAGTAAGATAAAACAATGGTAGCCTCCATTACAAAACCTAGAGTGTTAAGTGACAGCTGATATGATTCCTAATTTGCAAAATACAATGCTTTAATTTGAATCCAGTTTTTAATCAGTTCTGTGAATAACTGTAAAGTTTCTTTTATTTCAAGGACTATTCAAGAAGCTTGGTGCATGGACTATGCCAATGTAGCTCTTTTGGTCTCATGGCAAGAAATCAAACAAAGTTTCTTGCACAGCCCATGAAATCAAGAACCATAATGCTATAGCAAATATATATGTTGCTATATAGCTGGTGATTTTTGTAAATCACCAGTTATTGGTGGCTTCATTCCTAGATCTTGATGAGTAAACACTAAGTAGTGATTAATTGTGGAGGGAAGAAGGAATGAAAGGTAATACACTAGGAGTAGACGCATGCTCTCCTCCTTCTATAGCTTCCAATCAAACAAAAACCAAGATTGATGTCCTATACCAACAGAGTCTTAATTATCTGATTTTAAACCTGTCTGTATAGATTGTTGCAATTTGTGTTTGATCCAAAACCAACATCTTTACACATACATCTTCACCATAAACTCTTCTTATGCTATGTCTGCCATTTGGCAGTCTGTTCCTGTTTTTATTTTATTTGTAACTATAAAAGGGAGGCTATAGCTTCAAACTGTTCACTGCCTAATTATGATCATGTGTGCATACAGAAGAATGTATCAATTTTGGCTGTGTTTTTGGATCACCCCAACCCTATTTTTGCCTTTGCTGTGGTCAGTAATGTATTAATTTTTGGTTAGCAAAGTTGTCATGGTCTTTTTTATTTTTATACAATGCCAGTTTATATATGCCTACTCTTTAGATTTAGTATAATGAGGTTGGCCGTCACAGTTCCTTTTTATTGTTCATATCTCATTTCATTCCTAATTTTATTTGTATGGTTTAAGCTGAATACTACCCAAGAAAGAAGACCAAATCATACCCAGAATCAAGTCAATCAAAGTTACTAAAATCATGAAAATCGCGTAATGGAGGAGTGGAATGAAAAAAACCTGTTTTGCATCCCAGATATATCAGCAGCCAAAGACACTCCACCCAATGTTTTTTCTCCTTGTCGCAGGTCGCAGGCGGCATCAGACAATACCCATTTATAGTGCAACCTGAAATTTATAGAAAAAAAACGTGTTTTCTAGGTTTTTTTTTGGCGGGGTTTTTTTCACGATTTTTAGCCAATTTAAATGCCAAACAACTCGCGATTTCAACGACTTTTTCGGCGGTCAGCACGCCTGAAAAAATCGGCAAACCTGTGGAGTTTTTTAAAATCGCGATTTTTGCAATTTTTTTGCGATTTATGCTTCTTTGTTTGAAAGATCAACACTAAGTGAGAACGTAGTACACCACCCTAGGTACATGTAATAAGGATCAACCACAAATTGAATGATCTTCAACTTTACTTTGCCTTGGAATGAGATGCATCACCTTGAAAATGTATAAAATTGATCTCTTTTGATGTGCATTGAACTATGAGTCTTAAAACTCAATGTGCCCTCTTAGGCCCAATATTTAAATAGGTAACCTAATGATTGGCACACAATTTAAATATTTTGGCATTTAGTCAAACCAAGGTTGTGTTATACCATGAAATCATGATGCAAATAAACAATAAGGCATTAAATACAAATCAAATCACATGGGCGTGCCCACGATGCTTGGTAGACATTATGTTCAAACCGCAATGGCAATTGGCTTCATGTGCGGTATCACAGAGCTTGATGACCATTAACTATGCTTAAATGACTTTTTTGAAACTGCAATATGCAGTATGCAACTGTGGTTCTGCAAAATGACAAAACCACTTGGAAAATACCTACTAAACACAAGATACATGAAAACAAATATTTTTAGTTGATACAAGATTGCTTATAGGCCTAGGATGCTCATACATAAATTAGGATGAAGCCTCAAGCATCTTGGCTTGGATGTTTCTGTTACACAACTTTCCTTAGTCTCAATCAATGATGAAGCGAATGAGGCTGCTAAACAAGACATGTATAGTTCATCGAGTGGGAGTGGCACCCGCACTGCTCATGGCTCTAACGAAACAGCTAATAATGTTGATACTCTCAATCAAGAGCAACATGATGATTTGTATTGATTTTCTATGTGTACTTGCACAAAATATAAACTTTTTTTATTTATCTTTAACATTTGACATTGAAATGTCAATTGTCAATCGTGTTTGTATTTAATTTTGTATATTTTGTGCAAAATATGACCATTTTTTATATTGTAAATATATATTGTATGGCAGTGCCCAGCCAACAGAGCCAAGGTTATAAAAATTCAGAAAACCACTATACCCAAACTGGAAACTTAGGGTTTAGGCATGCTTGGGCTAACACAAGGAATGGTACATCTATTGATGAGTTACACTTTGCATGGCCAGTGACCTCCAGACTGACTTCTATCAGAACTACACATGCAATGTTGAGAATAAGATAGTGCTAATGATCAATTAGTCCTTCTGTTTGCATGGTCCTTCTAGATTCTGAGAGCAAACATTCTAGCAAAGCAGATATCACCAAAGCCCTTTGAAGGCAGTTCTTTAATGATTCTGAGTAATTTTTGTAATGAGATGATAAAGGAATCCTTTTTCCAATGAAAACAATCAGGCAGCAACGACAGTTCACAGTTGTAGGTACAAGCAACCATACAAACTGCAAATAATATAAGAATATTAAAAAGAGAGCAACAGTAAAACTGCTATTAGAAAGGCATAAAATTGCTTCTCTAAGATGATGGCAAAACATAGCACACACCTTCTGTGGCATTTACCTCTTCACCACTGTCTGAGCTATCTTCACTCTGGTATCCAGATTCTGCAAACATAATAAACAGAAAAAAATGAATAAGAGAACGTTCCTCCAGTACTCAAAAATTATACCAAACATTGCCACAAGCACCAAAGATCAAGGACTTACAGGATTAGAACCAGTGTTACCAAAATTTCCAAATTAATCATGATTTTCTTATCTTACTAAACACAATTTTCATAATATCCCCATTTTCAACTTATGAAATGCCATGATGATGCTAGCAAAAGCCTAGGGTCTAGCTGGCACACAAGTAATTGGAATTTCAATAGTAAAGTAAGAAATTGAAATAACTAACTCCTCAAAATCAATCATAGGCTACAACATAGTTTCGTTCATCATCATAAAATCCATATAATCACGATAAATCATGAGTCTGGCAAATTATTTCCAGCGAAAAATTGTGATTTTTCAAATAAATTGTGGGGGCCAAAATATTCCCCATTTTCTGCCACTAAATCACCAACAAAATGTCCAGATCATTATAAATCACAAGTTTGACAGACTTTGACAGAGTTTGACCCTTTTTTGGCATTTTTTTTATGGAAACCCTATTCCCAGTTTTTGCCAGCTGCATACTTTTTCTTTTTTTCAAAAAACCCTAACCCAAATCTTTTCAGGTTAAATAATGTTCTTTTTGAGAAAATTTATCTTTTGGTTTGCCAATTTATTCCTAATAACGATTTTTGTTACACAACTATAGCCCAGTATAGTTGCTAGCAATATCTTACAAGAGACATAAATATGAATCCCCAATTGAAGGCAGATAGAAAATCCCATTTGTTTATGCAAAAAGTTTACAATCAGGGAAGTGGACCTGTTTAATTTTAGCATTACAGATCCTTTCTAGTTGACACTTAAGCCAAAACACACTAAATCTTCATCTTTAGTTTGAATCAAAAAATTCATAGAACACATTAAATAAGCATCTATGCATCCCCATCAATGCAGAGCAGATCCATAGGTAATTTATATTAATTCAATGAGTAAGTGAGCGGCGAAAAGTGATCAAGACAGTGTACAAGTTCAAGTTTGTAGAACAATTAAAATGCCACATCTTGGAATATTAAAATGTATGAATAAAAACTTTGTAACATTTGACAGCTACTAAATTTTTACCATTGCAATACTTTCAAACAAGAAAGCACATTGGAAGAAATGTTGAACATCAAAATCATTGTACAGCTGCATACTAAAGCCTTGTAACAATTTAAAGTTGCCTAATAAATCTGCATTCTTGGCAGACACTAGGATCCTCTGCTTGAAACACATAAAGAACTATACTTGGTAGCTGAAATCTTTGCATATTGATTTTTAGTGGAGCATTTTGTAAAAGGAGACTCCTTCATTTTGTGCGAAAAAACCAACAATAAAGCAGAATGGGAGGTTGTGATTGCAAAGCTTGCTTTGTAAAAGGCGGAAGGTTGTGAGAAGCTGCCGATTGAAGGCGATTTGGCCAATGTAATTAGAGGTTTACAGAAAGCTTGAGAAGCTGCTGATTGAAGGCGATTTGGCCAATGTAATTAGAGGTTTACAGAAAGCTTACTGTCCAAATTTGAGATTCTGCAAGTTAATGGACAAAGCGATTATCATTTGTAAGAATTCTGAATCCGTCTCCTTTGCCCATTGCTTCCAAAAATGCAACAGGGTGACAGATTTGCTTACTAATAAAGGAATTGACTCCATGTCCTTTATGTCCCTTGTTAGCTCAAGAGTGGCAGAGTGGGATGGCTTGGAAACTCTCGTTATTGAAGAGAAACCATTCTGATCATTTCTTGGATGCCTAACGTACTCCTCTTTGGTTGACTTCCCTAAAGGTGAGTATTGGCTTTTATCAGACTTGTGTCCCAGGGGTTGGGTTGATACTGACTTAAAGTGTGACAAGTTTGATGTGTGTGAAGCTTTGTTTGTTATAAATGCCCAGTCACTCTTCCTATAGCAAATTTTACAAAGTTATTCATTGGTATTTTCTGTTTTGAAGCCGATTGTTTGTTAAGTGATGTGAACCAAAATTTGGTATGTTCTATGTTCGCAGTGTTGTGGTATTTTTAGCTATTATAGCACACAAGAAGCTGGCTAGTGGTTGCAAAGACCCCTTCCAACATGGTCAGGTTTCCGATCACCATCTGCGGAAAATCTTTCATTGTCTAAATCTTGTGCTTCTTAATCTACTTAAAAGCATCTTAAGTGAAAAGGGTCTATTGGATAATGGGTCCTTGCACTGCCAAGCTACCATTGTTGCAAAATTTTATGAAAAGCTCAAACTGTAAACATAGTTCATTTTGGGGAAATTAGGGGATGGTGGGAGCTTCTGCTCCTGCTCCTGCTCCCTGAGAATGCAACACTGACAGAGAATGATTTAGAGGAGGTTGCAAAGGAAGAACATGTCTGGGGTGGACCACAGGTAACAATGGGTACCAGTATGGATGGGGCTAAATTAGCAGCAATTAAGACTAAGCTGCAAGCAGTCATAATGATATCGACACCTTAACAGCTTATGTCAGGATTCACATTCTGTAGTTCAGTTTCTGTTGGTTTCTCACAACAAGGGCACACTAGAGGTAACTAGTGCTTGTACCCTGCATCAGCTTTTCAGTGGTTAGTTGCAGAGGTCCTCCAAATGGTCTCAAATAATTCATGGAATCAAATTTGAGGGTTTAGGGCAGCATGTGGGAGTTGTAAAGTAAACCTAAGACTGAGATTGTGGCAGCTGAGGGTTAGAACAGCTGTTTATTTAATAGAACTGATGGAAATGGGACTGAAGTTGGAGTTGGACACTGAGGTGTCTTGAAACTTCCATAGTTGGTTGGTATTTGATGCATTTTTGTCTGGTCATATTTTGCTTTGATGGCTTTGTGTAGTTGTTTCTGTTGATGTTGCAGCGTCGGTATTCACTTCCAGCAATCTCCTTTACTCATGTGATAAAATAAATATATCCTAGGGGCTATTTAATTTATAAGAGATTTATATTTATGAAAAGCCACGATTATGAAGAGACTCGAATTTAATAAACAAATGTTTTATTTAATGAGGCCGACATCTCTTCATGAAGGGTCATGATTTCAAGAGGCCGACTTAATGAGACTTAGAGGCACGTCTTTCTAGAGGAGGCCGACATGTTCAACTTGAAGTGATGCGTCTCTCTTCCCCTTGTATATATACACATTCATCCATTGCATTGTATCATTCATTCATTCATTCAGTTCATTATTATTCTTTGGAGTTCAAGTGCGAATCATATAGAGGAGATAGTGATTTCTGTAGAAGAGCATATTGCTGGCTGAGTTTCTAATCAGCGATATAAATCTGGTTGTATCTGAGTTTGCATCAATTTGTGGTGCTTCTTCTGGCCTTCATAACAGCCTATTGTAAAGGAGATTATTTGTGTTATCATTCAATATATAAGTGATATATTGTTGCTGGGTTTTCTCCCTCAAGAGGAGGGTTTTCCCAGGGTATCTGCTGTGTTATTGTGTCTGATTTTGAATTAATTTTCTGTGCTTTACATCTGATCATAAAACTATCATGGTATCAAAGCGGGTGTGAAGAAGATCGTGATCAGATTTCTTATTACAGCGATACTCTTTTCTCTTTCTCATTATTGTCTATATCTTCGTCAAGATGGTGAAGAGTCTTAAGATTGAGGATAGACTCGAAGGAGCATCAAACTTCACTTCATGGAGATTCAGAATTATGCTCACTTTGGAGGAAAACGAATTGGTTGAGTTCGTGGAGAGCAAAGTTCCCGAACCTACGAATGAGGAAGAGAAAGTTCAATGGAGGAAGAAAGATATCAAGGCAAAGAAGATGTTAATTGATTCCGTAAAGGATCATATTGTTCCGATTGTCTCCAAGTTGAAGACGGCAAGAGACATGTTCAAAACCTCGGAGGAGATGTACAAAATCAACAACACTAGTCGGGCTCTTGCACTAAAGCAACAACTACATCATGTGAAGATGGCGAAAGGAGAAACGGTTATTGCTTACTTCATGAAGATTTCGGAGTTGAGAGATCAGCTCTCTACAATTGGTCATGTGATAGATGACAAGGACTTGACCGTGCTTGCTCTTAATGGTCTTCCTTCATCATGGGAGTCCTACATTCAAGGAATCAGTGCAAGATCAAAGCTTCCCAAGTTTGATCGATTGAGAGCGGATTGCATTCAAGAGGAGTCTAGATTGGCTGCTAGAGGAGTTGGTCAAAGCCCTACCAATGAAGACATTCATGTTCTCGCCTCTCAATCATCGAAGAAGAAAGGCAAAAATGGGAAGAAAGAATATTTCAAGAGGAATAGAGATAATGGAGCTGATGGTGCTCCCGCATTCAAGAAGAAGAGGGACCTCTCCAAAGTCCAATGCTTTAGATGTGACAAGTATGGTCACTTTGCCAAGCATTGTCCAACTAGGCATAAGCAGCAAGCCACCATTGCAAATGTTGATGATATCTCCCCACAAAAGGATTCATGTGAGTACTTATTCTATTTGGCATTGTCAAGCAATGTAACTACTCACACCAACACTTGGTTGATTGATAGTGGTGCATCTCGCCACATTACCAGAATCAAGGAGCATCTACCAAATTTGGTGGAGAGAGATTCTAGTGAACAAGTCATTATTGGAGATGATGCTAGTTACTCGGTGAAAGGAATTGGGACCTCCTCTCTCCAGTTGGATTCCGGCATTACTCTACAGTTGTGTGATGTTCTATATGTTCCAGGCATCAAGCGAAACCTTGTTTCCATTTCAGCCTTGGAAGACAATGGTTACCAAGTTGCATTCTCTAAGGGCAAAGTTCTTGTGTGGACGAAGAACTCCAACTTCAAGACTGCTCAGGTGATTGGAGTTAGACATGAGAGCCTCTACAGGCTATGCAATCGTCCACTTCAGGCATTAGTACATGATTCTTCAAGCTTGTGTGATCTTTGGCATCGAAGATTGGCTCACCTTCACTTCCGAGCTCTACCTATCATGGAGAAGATGGTCACGGGCCTTCCAAAGTTCAACCAGGAGCATGAAGGTATTTGCAGAGGCTGCGCTATGGGTAAGAATACTAAAGGTCCATTTCATAGTAGAGAAGATAGATCCAAATGTATTCTAGATCTCATTCATTCTGATTTATGTGGTCCAATGTCTGTGGCTTCTTCGAGTGGTTTCTTGTATTACATTCTTTTTATTGATGACTACTCTAGAAAGACTTGGATTTATTTCTTGAAAACTAAAGAATCTGAGGAAGTATTAGAAAGCTTCAAGGAATTCAAAGCTCAGGTGGAGAATTTGTATGGGAAGAAGATCAAAGTCCTGAGATCCGATAATGGAGGAGAGTATACCTCCGGCAACTTTCGAAACTATTGTATTGAAGTTGGGATTAAGAGGGAGTTCAGTGTCCTTATAATCCTCAACAGAACAATGTTGCAGAGAGGAAGAACAGATCAATCGTGGAAGCAGCAAAAGCCATGATTCATGACCAGGATCTGCAAACCTTCCTGTGGGTAGAAGCATTTAGGACAGCAGTCTATGTTTAGAATAGAAGTCCTCATCGAATCCTAGAGAATATGACTCTTAAAGAAGCCTTTATTGGAAAGAAGCCAGAAGTGAGTCATATGAGGATCTTTGGATGTCCAGTGTATGTTCATGTACCAAAGGAAAAGAGGCCAAAGTTGGAGCCTTCTGGCAAGAAGGGGATTGTTGTAGGTTACAGTGAAACATCAAAAGCCTACAGGATCTACATCCCAGGCCAGAAGTTGATCGAGATCAGTAGAGATGTTACATTTGAGGAAGATGTTGCATTTAGAAGATCCAAGGGCACTCATATGGAGATTGATAATGAAGAGTCTCCTCAGGATACGGAAGTTGACCATGCTCCTGAGCTTCAAAGGGAGACTTCAGAACCGAAGGAAGATGATGATCTAGTTGAACCCTTGGAACCTACTGATGGGCCTACCGATATTGTGATTGGGAAAAAGAGACCTCTAAGGGCTAGGCAAACAATGCAGGAGGCAAAAAGGTTTGCAGCTCCAAGAGGTACCTTCAGAGAAAGTAAGAGACCGCATAAGTTCTCCAGTTATGTTGCTTTGATGAGTCAGATTATTGAATCTGAGCCTTCCAGTGTTGAGGAAGCTTCTAGTCAACAGGTTTGGAGAGATGCTATGACAGAGGAGTATCAGTCAATTCTCAAGAATGATGTTTGGGACATTGTTCCTAGACCCAAAGGCAAATTTGTGGTATCTTCAAAATGGCTCTTCAAGATCAAGCATGCGGCTGATGGGAGCATTGAGAAGTACAAGGCAAGATTCGTGGCTAGAGGGTTTTCACAAAAAGAGGGAGTTGACTATGAAGAAACATTTGCTCCAGTTGCTCGCTATACTTCTGTCAGAACCATCATTGCCATTGTTGCATCTAGAGGATGGAAGATTCATCAGATGGATGAGAAGATAGCTTTTCTGAATGGTGTGATCGAGGAAGAAGTTTATATTGAGCAACTTGATGGATTTGAGGTACACGGGAAAGAGTCTCATGTTTGCAAGCAGAAGAAGGCCTTGTATAGTCTTAAACAGGCTCCTCGTGCATGGTACGAAAGGATTGATCATTACTTGTCAAGCTTGGGCTTCTCTAAGAATGATGCTAACTCAAATCTATATTTTAAGGTAATTGATAGTGAAGCATTGATTTTGGTTTTGTATGTTGATGATTTGATTCTTACTGGAGAAGATCACCTCATTCTCAAATGCAAGAAGGAGTTGGCTTCTGAATTTGAAATGAAGGTCTGTGGGCTCATGCATTACTTCCTTGGCTAAGAAGTTTGGCAGAAGCAAGATGAGATGATTCTAAGTCAAGGGAAGTACACCATTGATATACTTAAGAGGTTTGGTATGATGGATTGCAAATCCATGTCTACACCTATGGAGACCAACCTACATAAGTTGAAGAAGGTTGCAGCTAGTTCAGACCTAGTGGATCCCACAATGTACA
This sequence comes from Sequoia sempervirens, assembly GCA_007258455.2. Taxonomy (NCBI): domain Eukaryota; kingdom Viridiplantae; phylum Streptophyta; class Pinopsida; order Cupressales; family Cupressaceae; genus Sequoia; species Sequoia sempervirens. The sequence continues at coordinate 184,772,717 of VDFB02270651.1, forward strand.
GACAGTTGATTGGATCCTTGATGTATCTAGTCAACACTAGACTAGATATCTGCTATGTAGTGAGTGCACTTAGTCAGTTCATGTGTGAACCGAGGAAAATACATCTTGTTGCAACAAAACATATCCTGAAATACTTGCGAGGCACAGTTGGATATGGATTGAGATATTCTTCAGGTGTGGATCTGGAGTTGCATGGCTATACTAATTCTGATTGGGCAGGGTGTGTCACTGATCGAAAGAGCACCTCTAGATGTTGCTTCAGTTTGGGATCTGCTATGATTTCCTGGTGCAACAGGAAGCAGTCATCTGTAGCATTGAGTACAGCAGAGGCAGAGTATATTGCAACTTGTGTGGCAGCTCGGGAAGCAGTGTGGCTTCGTAAGCTCCTTACAGGATTGTTTGGACAATCAATGGAGCCTACTATCATTCATTGTGATAACCAGAGCTATGTGAAGCTTTCTGTCAATCATGTGTTTCATGACAAAACCAAGCATGTTGAGATCAAATACCATTATATCAGAGATATGGTATTGAGGAAAGCTATACAATTGAGGTATATCAGCACTGATGAGCAGACGATAGACATTCTCACCAAGCCTCTCTCCAAGATAAAGTTTGTGTACTTTTGAGATAAGCTTGGTATGGTGGAGAATACAGCCCTAGCTGAGAAGGAGTCTCAATATCAGTGATCCTCTTTAATGCATTTCTCTTTGAGAGAGATTTGAGGTGTAAGCCCTTGTTTAATGCATTTCTCTTTTGAGATTTGAGGTGAAAGCCCTTGTTTCCACCCTTTGGGAGAGCCATGGTGGATGTCATGTGTGTGACTCCATGACAGAATCACGTGAGAGAGTCTGTGATGATTTTCTTGTACTTGTGTTTCACCCTCTAGGAGAGCCATGGTGAACGTCATGTTGAGGTGACAACATCACGCAAGTGATGAACACTTGTACATACCATACATGGTTGTAGCCATTATGATTGATATCACGATGAGGTGATATCTTTCTTTTCCACATATGGTTGTAGCCATTGTGGTAGACATCACGATGAGGTCATATGTCTTGTGCAGCTAGAAGTATTCTCCCTAGCTGAGAGGGAGTGTTAATGTTGCAGCGTCGGTATTCACTTCCAGCAATCTCCTTTACTCATGTGATAAATTAAATATAGCCTAGGGGCTATTTAATTTATAAGAGATTTATATTTATGAAAAGGCACGATTATGAAGAGACTCGAATTTAATAAAGAAATATTTTATTTAACGAGGCCAACATCTCTTCATGAAGGGTCGCAATTTCAAGAGGCCAACTTAATGAGACTTAGAGGTACGTCTTTCTAGAGGAGGCCGACATGTTCAACTTGAAGTGATGCGTCTCTCTTCCCCTTGTATATATACACATTCATCTATTGCATTGTATCATTCATTCATTCAGTTCATTACTATTCTTTGGAGTTCAAGTGCGAATCAAATAGAGGAGATAGCAATTTCTGTAGAAGAGCATATTGCTGGCTGACTTTCTAATCAGTGATATACATCTGGTTGTATCTGATTTTGCATCAATTTGTGGTGCTTCTTCTGGCCTTCATATCGGCCTATTGTAAAGGAGATTATTTGTGTTATCATTCAATATATAAGTGATATATTGTTGCTGGGTTTTTCTCCCTCAATAGGAGGGTTTTCCCAGGGTATCTGCTGTGTTATTGTGTCTGATTTTGAATTAATTTCCTGTGCTTTACATCTGATCATAAAACTAACAGTTTCCTTATGCTTTGAGCTTGATACAACCCTGCATGAGTTGTTCATGCAGGCCTTTTATCTGTATCTTGTTTACTCTTGTTATCTTATGCTAGTTTTATGTGTTGGGGCTCCTATAGATCCCACATACTATTATCTATAAAAAACTATACAACAATTAATAGAGTATTATTTTTCTTTAAAAATTCCTTTTCCTTAAACCCTTACTACAGTATAATAATACCTACAAAATTAATTACATTAAAACCTAATATATTATATTAAATTCTTTTGAAAAACATTGCTAACCTTACTAGTTAATCAGATAATCTACAGTTTGATATTCACCTTATACAATTGATTGACATCAAATGATTTCACATTTTACATTTAATTAACGATTTAACCCTAACTAACCACCCAACCAGCCCTTTATTTTAAGCCAACTATTACCTCTTCACCAATTTAACCCTTAAAGATATATTTATAACTATGTTACCAGATCTGTTGGCCAAGCTGCCAGATCCAGGTCCAGTTTGTACCGGAGTCACAATCCAGTTCAGCACAGCAGGGATCCATAGACGTCTTTTCTAATATTATGTTTTTGTCAGGCGGCTTCCAGCAAGCAGCCATTCAACAGGATTTCATGGGTTTGTGGTGCCAAAGATCTGTGAATCGCCGCAGACAAATTGGAAAATTCGACTCTGCACTCTAGCAGAGCTTGATGGTAATGTTATTATGTTTGAAGTATAATATTTATTTATTTTTATTATAACTATTATAATATTAAATTATTAATATTTCCATATAATATTATACTTATATATTATAATGTGATATTTATATTAATATATATTATTATTATATTTATAATTATATTCCAATATTTATAATGTTATTATCTTATAGTTATATTATTATATAATTTTATAATTAATTACTATCATATAATATATTAATTTTATTAATATTTATAAGGTTTATAAATATTTTTGTATATAAAAATAAAAATATTAAGAAATATGTATGTTGTTTCTGCTGTAAAGATATATTTTAATGAATTTTACATGCTTTTTGTATGGACAAATCCAAAATGAACCCAGCCCCCAAAAAAAATTTGCCGGATCCACGAACTGAATCTGCAAACCCGAACCAGGGTCCGAACCAGAACTAATAACTTGGATTTATAACATTAATAAGGACTATGTCTTTGCCAAACATTGTTCCCTCAAGACGAGTGAGATGCACACTCAGAACATTGGACAAAGGCTTGAATAGCTTCACAGTTCATCCAAAAGAGTTTCAATGATAATTAGCTAAACCAATGCAAAAAACAGAACCATGAAGAAGAATGGTTTCTCAATTTTGCAATTCTGTGCAAAAACCAAAAGCACTAAATTGTTCCATTTCCCACAGCTAGAGATTGCTTATCTGAAGCCGGCAGCTCAATCTCACAATTAAGGGTAATACTTTGCATGAGTTCCATAGATCAAGGCCCAAGCCAAATCCAAGATGTCTTGAAGCTGAATACATTTGCTGGCAGAGGGACATTTAGTTTGCAGCATACTGACAAGCTTATGGGCGCCTATTTACATGGGATACATAAATCAAAACATATTCAAACTTGATCTAGGTCTTGACCATAGATTTATGTACATTCAAAAACTAAAATAATTATTTTCTATTTTCTGGGGCCCAAGCGCTCAAATTTTGTAGCCAACTATTGGTATATGATTTGTTCTCTTGAATTGTGTGCAGTTACCCAAATTACATACATTTAACTTAATGATAATTTTCTTTAATTGATAAATATTTCCTTATTATAATCCGTTGGCATATTTTCCTCTACAAATATATTATTTTATTTGGACTATACATTCTTCTATTTTTGGTGACCTTGAATTTCGTGCACCTTTTGACCTTGTAAGCACCATTTGCAACTAATGCTATGCCTTTGTGGTTTTTCTTTCCTAAGAGAAACAGATAGGTGGAATTTTCATGCCTTCACTACTTCCACTTGCATGTCTTCTAGCAACCTGCATATTACTGTGACTAAGGAGTTACGTGCATTGCATGCGAGTACTGTCATCTCTAATGAGAATTACAATTTGTATGGTCAGTTGCTGTGTGCTTCTTTATTTTAAAAATTACATGCATAATGCAGGCATAAATAGCACACTGTCAATCAGTATTATTTCTTATTAAATGATCCTTTTAGGTCCTTAGAACAATACACGTTTGAGCTAAGGTGGACCTTCCAGAAGAAGCAAATACCACCAAGCCCTAAAAGCACAATACTTTGTTGGTTGTCTGGTAAAAATAGTTAATCCGTAAACAAGAATGCATTTGTTGGTACAAGAAAACATACAATCTGCAAATTAAATTAAATTTGGAAGCAAAACTGCACTCAAACTTGCAAAACAAAAACTGACATTCTACATATTAAAAGAATCTTCCTCTAAGACAATGGAAAAACATGGAGGGCACCTTCTGCACCATTAAACTCGTCACCACCATCTGAGCTATCCTCACTTTGATATCCAGATTCTGCAGGTTCAACAAATAAAAGACTCAATAAGAGCACATTTATCACATTCTCAAAATTATCTGAGAAAATTGTACTTAACTTTAATATAAGCAGTGATGAACAAGAAGCTCCACAGTACTCTCAAATGGTTAGAAACATTGATACCAAAATCTATGCAATCTTAGTAAAATTACTATTTTTAACCTTTTCAGGAGCCTAGATGAGCCTACAGGCTGCTTGCACAGATCCCATGGAATGATTCCATGAAGACTCGATCCACATTCCACAAACATCTAATGCCACGAAGGCTTGGTGGCTCAGAGGTAGGATAACCAAAGGTGCCGATGGGGACCCCATATTCAAGTTCTAGCTGGCTTCATGTCTTACAACGTGATTGATGCAGAAACAATTGGAATTTCAATAGTAAAGCAAGTAAATGGAAAAATTAACCGCTCAAAATCACTCATTGTACACAAAACTTGACATAAAAACATATTTAAAAATGTCTACAAGCTGTAGTTGGAGGGCTTTTCTTTACTAAAATTATAAACACTCCTTAGAAGGCAGGAAACCCAGACTTTATTCAGAAACATAGCTTAACTTCAGATAGAGGACAGAGAGAAATGAAACAAAGAATACAAGTATTTATGGTATAATTGTTTAGAAAAGAACGCAATGGCTTCTGTTTCAGAGATTGAAAAATAATTGCTTGGGCAGTATAAGTTCCGTAACTCAGCATATGATGAAGTGGTATATATTTATTTTCTTTGTGATTTGTTTTATTGCGCAGGATGTGTCCATTGTCCTGGGAACACCTGCATCAGAACTATAGTCCGGCAAAAATTTACAAGCATTAATCTCACACGAAACACGGGTTCAAAATCTCGGAAAAAGACAGATTAAGAAAATCCCATTGACTAATCCACAAATTGTAAATTGAGGGAAACGGGCCTGCAACTTTGGCATTAGAGATTCTTTCTACTTAGGTTCATCACATACAATACATGCACCTTCGCTTTCAAATCACAAAATTTAGAAAACGAAGGTGAACAATCATTTAGGCATAGTCCATTGATGTAGAAAACCAGAAACCTAATCGTATTGCCCAAAACCCTTAAAAACCGGCACAATACATTGTCAGTGGCACCAACAGAAAACACAGATGAATTATATACGCAGGATTTCAATGCCCTATAATGTCTTGTAACGTTAAAAATAGATACGGGGAGCTGCGGAATCACTTAAAAAAGAAAAAGAAAAAGAAAAAAATGTTACCTGTAGATGCTTCTACTGCTACTTCTACTTCTTCTTCATCTTCTTCTTCTTCATGATGAAGGTCAATGTCAGCCTCTGATGATGATGAAGAGTCGTCAGAAGCCCCATCATTGTTATCAGCGTGCTCTGCTTTGTAAAATTGTCGCTTGATCATTTTTGCTTCTGCTCATGGAATTGTTCGTAGCTCAGTATTAGTAGATGCGAAGATATACACAAGCTTGAGAGTAAAAACGGGCGGTGGTGTTAGGGCTAAAGATCAGGAATAGCCCTTCCCCGGATTTGCTGGAAGCATTAACACTCACGAGTTTGTGTGCAGAATACTACCATTCCTAGTCATGGTTTAAGAAATATTTTGATGTGACCTTACCAATTAAAGGATCAGTCAATACGATTCTTTCTGATGCGGATGTTGAAAAGTAAGTTACTATAATTCGGAGGTTGTCATGTTATTATATATAAAAATACTCTACCTTTCTATACATCTCTCTCTACCTTATTAAAACTAGTCATAAGAGAAAAAAAAAATTGAACTAGCAACAACAAATATGCCATTAGCCAATTCATACAAACAATAAATAAGCAAATATCAAGATATAATGCTCATAAATCAAAAGTACTTAGAGAAGTACAAGAGTTTGAGATGTTATGCATAGCAACGGGTTGCTTGGGTTCATGTTGCTAACCCAAGAATGTGACAACCCCAACCATGTGGACTATTGCCACATCCACCTCAACCAAGTGGACTTAGCAAGTTATCTAGGAGACCAATCCCAAAATGATAGTGTTAAGGTTGGAGGTAAAGGGAAGAAGATAGAATTTGAATTCTTCAAGGAGATGTTTAGGAAGAGGACTACATTGCATCACATACTACACCAAGGGGTCATCCTTAATCCTGAAATGGTCATATAAGCTAAAAGTGAGATTTCCACAAAGCAATAAACCTCTCCAAGTTGGTGGATTCTAACATCTATTGTCATTAGGCTATTAGTGACAAGTTTTCCACCCAAAAAGGGGGTAATATTGAACATATAACACTGCATGGCCTTAGTGATATTATCGACTAATCCCTTCACAACATGGGTAGTACCTATAAAACCTCAATCTAAGTTGCAAAACCAATTTAGATCAACAAACAAACTTAGAAACTTGAATAAGAAGCTACACTTAGATAGAGCAACAATAGAAGCTAAATAAAAACTAAAAATGTAAAATGAAATCAAAATCAAAACCTCCATTGTGATACCATAGTTTTACTCTTTGATTGGAATGTGTAGACATGTAAAAATGCCTAACACATATCACACAACTGCATTTTTCCATTATTAGCATCATTAGTGGCATCATTTGCATCATTAATCCCCTTTTAACATCATGTTCATTATTTAACATTATTTCCTTCTATTAATTAAATAATCTTGAATTGTTTAAATTAATTCACTATTTTATCACTAATTTAACCTCATTTCTCCCAAATAATTAAATAAACATTAATTATTTAATTATGTTGCTAACTTAACTTATTCTTCTATTTTAATTAAATAGTTATCAATTAATTATTTAATTAAATATCAAACCCTCTTCTAATATTAAATAATTATCTTTTAATTATTTAACTAAATCACTTACCATCATGCTTGAATTAAATAATTATCTTTAATTATTTAATTATCCTAATTTTCCTCAAAATATCTTAACTTATCTCAAACATCATCCATTAATAAATAAACATTTTATTTATTAATCAATCTTATTTTTGTACGTTCCTCAATTAATTAATTATCTTATCATGCAAGAAAGTGATCTTGTCTTCTATCTCAATCTTATCTTGCATGTTCCTCCAATAATTAATTAATTATTTAATTAATTATATCATGCATTGTTTCCTCAAAACCCAACCAGCACTGTCTTTCAGTAAACTAATATTGAATGACCACTATTCTGATCAATCAATTGACTTAACACTTCAATTAATATCTCATGCAACCAATTAACTAGAATCCTACAACCAGTTGCAGTCAGTTAACTAGGCAAACAATTCCTCTCATTTATTCTCAACCTTTTGATCTCAAATCAACACCTCTTAATCCAGATCACTGATCTAATTTCTTAAAATCTATAAACCCACCCTTCATCCTTGTCATTCATGACCTCTAGAATTTTCATAGAAAAGCCATGTTCTTTTGATTCTTGAGCAATTGAGAATTATTTATCATAGCATCTAGGTCATCAAATATTGAAGCTTTTTGCGAACTATCATGGAGGCTTTGAGTTAAAGCAATCCCACATACTTTTCAACTAAGGTTACTCAACAATGGAATGGTAAGATTGTTTTGGTTTTGAATTCATTTCTGTTTGATTTGATCATCTAAATTTTATGGTAAATTCATAGCTTTTGACAATTGTATTTCATTGGTAAGTGGGTTTATCATTTATGTTTTTGATTTCTTTCATTGAATTCATTGTTGTATGCTCATTTTGTATTTTCCCCTTACATTAAATGGCACATCTAGTGGGACACCAATCCCCGATCTAACGTTTTTATCAAGTTTTTTATGAGTTGCAAGTTTTTGGAGCACAAACATATTTTACAGAAATCACTATTGTTTTTTATAAGATAAGCAGCATTTACAAGGTGTCGTACCCTTTACACAACGAGCCACATGGGCCTTTTAGGAAACAAGGTTTTGTAAGGACCAAGAACCTTAAACTGAGCTAAGACACCAAACAACAAAAATGAACAGAACCAACAGCGAACCCGCAGCAACACAGTCGAACACAAAAAACACTTGGTCAACAGAGACTAGGAGAGACAGAGCATTCAGAACCAACATCAGTCCTGAGACAGACATAGACAAACAGCCCAAACTTGGCACTAGAGCCAGGAATAACTAAGCACTTAGGACAAAAAATAGTCCTATAAAGAACAAGAAACAACCCACACATTGAATGCCCAAAAGAATGCCTGGAACAACTAGGACACTCAACACCTATAGCAGCAAGATTACACCAGACATTCCTCCATCCACTTGAGAAGGCTAACCCACCAACAGACTCTATCTCCACCTCTATAGGAGACAAGAAGAACCAACATAAGTTGAAGCACCAAAGCCACCGTTCCAAGAACCCAAAAACTCTCCACCTCAATAAAAGAGTTTGAAGGAAGAACAAAGCCAAAGAAATCACTATTGTTAAACAGGGTCGCTATTGTATATAAGCAAGGTTGCTATTGTAATAAGCAGGGCCACTATTGTAATAAGCAGAGTTGCTATTATAAAAATAGTTCATTGTTATAAAATAGGCTAGCTATTGTATAAAAAAGGTCGCTATTGTACATAACAGGGCAACTATTGTAGGAGATAAGGCCGCTTTTATCTTTTTCTTGCTTACTATTTTCTTTTTTGAACTTATGGATTTTGGTTTTCTAACCCTAACCCTAACATGGTTGTTATTTGTTGATTGATTGAGTTTATCTAACTTGGTTTTATGTAGCTCTTGTAGGGTGAAGGTGAATCATCTAAAACTACTAATCCATTAGTTTTTTATGGGTTCGAACGGTCGAAGACATCCAAGCTTAAACTATTAACAATTTTCTTGCAACCCCTTCTCCAAGGATCAATTATTTCAAGCATTTATATGTGTTTGTTATCTTGAACATTTAGTTGGGTGTTTAAAACTCGAATTGCTATGATATGAACACTCAATTTGGTGCTTAAAAAATGAATTGCAATGAATTATCTTCCATGTATTTTGTGCTTGGCAAGTCGGATGTGTATCCTCCCCTCGTGCCTAATGTGATCTTGGGTGACGAAAAACATCTTGGGCTTCACATTTTTGAGTCACCAAAAGCGTCATGTATATGTATCCTCTCCCTTTGTATCATTTGACAATCTTGGGTGAAGAGAAATACTAAGATATCCAAGCTTTCCTTTTTTATTAGAGGGGCCTACTTTGAGACACATCCCGCAATGGAGAACTCAAGGTAACCCTAAAAGCACGTGTCCCGAAAGGCTATATAAAGTGTGCAAAAATAAAAGTAAGTAGCATGTATTTGTGGATGTTATACCTTGCATGTCAAAATCTAGGGTGGACGCATGGGTTTCTTGGATGAGGATTAGAGACTTTAGTGTCTCATGTCTGAAGTATACCTCTGGTGTTCACCAAGTCATTAAAAACCTTGTACTTAGAGTCTAATCCAAGTTTTTTGAAATTATTCATCGTAGTAGTGCATCAGAATAGCATCGTTCCCAAAAGTTACTTACCATGTCTAGTCTATGGTTGAGATGTAAGGCTTAAGAGTTTATTCTCTTGCAAAAATCCAGGAGTATCAAGGTGGTACATGACCTTGGTATGTCCTATTCGACCCCTCCATTAGAAATGAATTACATCACTCTCTTGGGGGTGAGGTAAGCCTACTATGAAGAAATGTACCTTTACTCCTTAGGTTGTAATTGACTAATATCTTGTTCGAGCTAGACTAGTGAACCTTATGGAAGAAGGTTTTGTAATATCCCCCTTACCATTTGAGTCAATTATTGCATACTTTGTCTATTGTGTGTATCACTTGCTCTTTCAAACAAATCACTTTAAACACCAAACCTAAACTTTCAACTTGCAAAATTGTCAAAATTGTCATCAAACTGGAAATCGGGAAATAGAGTTGCACTTGTCAAAAAACTGGGTTGCTATTATGCATCAAGTTGCTACTATCTTAAAATACAGTCACTATTGTTCAACATCTGGTCACTATTGCATTACATGTGGTTGCTATTGTGAAATTGGTCACTATTACTTATTCTGCTCATTTACCAGTCATAGTGTCTAAACAAAGTCACTCCTATCATTACTGTCGCTACTGCCTCTGTAAAATCTTGATATTATTTTAGATTTTTCCATTATTTTCTAAAAATTATCTCGCTTTTGTATTCTTGCTTAGCTCAGTTTTTTCAAAATTAATCTCAAACATCATCATAATATACTACTCAGTTGTTAGAATATCTATCACAACATACTTAGGCTTTGTCAACATAGACCTCTTGGAAAAAAACATCAAATCAGATCCACATCAAATTATATCACCATCCTTGGATATCATTAGTCTTTTTAGACAAGCCTTTGCATCATTATCATAAATCAAACATCAAACCAACCTTTGGACACATATCAAACCTCATCATCCTGCTGGAGTCTTTATCAAATCAACTTATCATCTTGTGGTCTTGTAAAATTTAGTGGACATTATCCTATCCCTAAGTTTATAGATTACTATCATTGTCCCTTACTTGCACTCACAAGTCTAGTTCAAGTAGAGAGATCAACATATCCTTTATCAACATCTTTTGAGATTAAGCAAACATCAAACAAAATCTCTAAACATATCCTCGTGTCCATGGACTGGTATCATCTCTAAACATCCAAAATCCACTCATCTCTTCGTCATAGGGTTGAGTATCAAAATATTTCTATTCTTAAACATCCAAAAAATCCAAAATCAAACTTGGTCATAAAACTATCCCAAAATTCAATATCAATCCCCATCAATCAAACAATAACATTTGTCCAAAAGGTTTACCAGCATTCCCTTTGTCCATGCATTTGTCTAGTCTTGAAGTCAACAAAAACATGTCAATGTCAATCTATTACCCAAATCTAGTTCCACTCTATATGTACCTACAAAGTCATCATATCCTACTAGCTACAACAACATAGCAACTATGGGTGTCCTTATTCAATACTTTGGAATACTTTGTAACATGCCAAATTTTAATCACTGTCAAAACTCACAAATATTTCAATCAAACAATCAAAACTTGAATCCATTAATGAACACATCCAAAGCCAACATTAGCACCAAACATGAGTACACACTTTAGGGGAACCAATCGAGTTCAAGTTAGAAAAGTTGGTGCAAGCTAATTTCATCAAACTTTCAAAGACATTAGTTGATTACAAACCTTGGTTCAAACCCATGTGGTACAATGATAACGCCTATTGTAAATACCATGGAGTAAAAGGTCATGAAACATCAGCTTGCATAAAACTCAAGAACCTTATACAAGACCTTATTGATCAAGGGGCAATCAATGTTAAGGATAACCTTCAAATCCCACCCATCAATAATCATATGGATAATGTTTATACCTCACATAATGAGCTAGAAGACATAAATAATTTTTCAAAGAATGATCAAGATAATCCATTAGTGTCTAACAATGATCCATTTCAAAAAACCTTAACATCGTTTGATCTCATGGTTGAAAACATTGACAAGATTTATTCCACAATTGTTGATAATAACACCCAAGATCCATCTACCAATGATCACATTGAAAATTTCTCTACATCATCGAATGAGCATGATGACATATCTCAAGAATTTATTCCCAAGCATGATCAAAATCCTTCACCAAAGTTTAGCAATGGTCCTTTCCAAGACATATTGACATCATTTGACCTCATGGTTTCCAATATTGAAGAAATCCTTAGTTCAACACTTGATACAAATTCACTTGAAGATCAAGAGAATCTTAAACCAATACCCATGCCTAAGGAAGACATTCAAGAACCCTTTGCAAATGATCCATCCTTTGAAATTGACCCATGTCAAGAACCTGATCTGAAGCATATCAAAATCAATTATGGAATCAGTCAAGATTAAGGATCCATGTCTTCTCAAGATCTAATGGGTCTATTACTATCTGATAGCAAGGATAAATTCGATAAAAGCCAAGATCAAAGATCCATATCTATAAGATACTACAATGATTTAATGGGTATCTTCCAATCCATACAAGATTTTGCAAACGATGATCATATCCATATATCACATACTCCTACATCTACCCATACATCTACCCATGAGATGCTTACTCCTACTGGACACATAGATGATCTTCTTCCTGAACAAGAGTCTCTTACTCTATACATATTTGCAAATGATTAATCTATGACCAAATTTACTAGACTTTATGATGACATTTTCGAAGTTGACCGTGGAGAAGGTTTTTACATCAAATTTGAAGCACCGATATCTCTTAAAGAACCATCAAAATTTGATATTTCACAAAATTAGGTCAAAGATATCAGTCAGGAAGCTATCCCATATATCGATGAAGCACCAGTATCCTATCAACTTGGATCACTCACATTTGTTAAGGAAATCCTTCTTAATAATGAGAAGATGACAACCATTGATGATTCCCAACACAAATAAGAGTTAGCATCTTGTTATCATAACAACAAATATCCTATTGCAAACAAGATCTGTGAAAGAATGCAGTATAAAGGAAAGGGATTGGGCCTACATGAACAAGGTATCTTGGGTTGTTGATGGTGTTTACTGCGGCAACAACTCAGACAGTCACAATATTCTATCTCTCTTGAAAGGTAATTTTAAACAAGTTGCTAAAAAATCACCCCAAGGTCTCTTGGGTGTCAGGTCATGACAATGCATAAACAACTCAGATAATATGTGAAAATGCTGGTAATCACAATCGGACCTTACTACAAGCAAACTGTATCTTTCCAATTTATCAAATCTTGCAATATGATGATCTTAAATCCTAAATCTAACCAAAATAATAAGGAAACAACAAAAGATGAGGGTGCAAGAGATGTAATGAAATCTAAACTATAAACTATTTCTAGGATGAACAATGCAAATGATAAATTCCTGGAATGGACCAATCTCAAATAACCAATTCTACTTAACCCACAATGCAATATCACAAGAAAGTGCAATCTTCTAAGGCATATAGATTTTCAAATCATAGACATTCATCCACAATCGAACTAAGCACAAATAGATGTATGGTCCAGGTTGACTTCACCAGCCTACTACAATCAGATAGTTACTGGGAGTATAGACCAGAGATTGCTACAAACATTCCAAGCATGAAATCATGAACACTATTCACCAAACTAATCTAATTCCAGATCTAACATCAAATCTTATATCTTCAAGCAATTTAAAAGATGGAACAACAGGAACCATGCAGGATAAACTAACACAAAGGAATTCACCAGAGAAACCACAATGCCTTCAATTGTATTAGATCACCAAAATGTAGCAACAATTCCACTGTTCTGTGTTACAACATTTGCTCCAAGGAACTAACTACTATCTCTACTATAAAATGCTCTAGCTCTTCCTTAATCTAGCTTGTCTCTTTTAACTGTCTAACTAACTCCCTTACAAATGAGGCAGGAATGCCATTTATAGAAAATCCTCAAACATGTCGGCCCAGCCAAACATTTACAAAATAAAGTAGCCAAAACAAGTCGGCCTCAGGAATTTCAAAATAAGGCACACATTAAATGCCGATACATCATCAAGGTCGGCCAAAACACATTCCCCAATGCAGCTCGGATCAACAGATGCCCTATAATATAGGGAAGCACAAATCTCCAGGTTGACATTAATTGCCGCCTCCCTTATCTTTGTTCTGATCCAACGCTTCATGAACCTTCAAAAACACTCTATCCAGCTCAGCAATAGGTGGCAAGGGTAGGATTTTGAGCCGACACTCAATGGATCCAATTTCTTCCTTCGACTGCTTGACCGTTGCATCCCAATCACCCTTATATGCTGAGTACTTATCCACCACAGCCAGATAAGTAGCCGCATCATCCAATTGGTGCCCTGTCACAGAGTTTTCAACATCAAGGGCATATACATCATGCCACCATTCCCTTAATTGCTCCAAGCTCAAGTATTTAGGAGCAATCTTCCTCCTGCCAGTCATTACTTCAAAAAAGGCGATGCATCCATCATAAACATTGGTTAAGTCACCATCCATCTGCTTCCTTTGCTTATAAATATTTTTAATGGCCTTCTGTCGGATTTGTAGGGCCTCAAACCACTCCCAAGGATCATTAAACCTAGATGAAGGAAGGATTCCATCAGTAACCAACTGATCCTTACCATACTCCATGATTGCTTTAGTTTTTTGCAATAAGAGATCAGTGTCTTCCTTATCTTGAGATAAAACATGCCCTAATAAATCTTTAGCCATTATTGCATCCTTTCCAGTTGAAAGGATCTCCTTTATTGCATCATCTCCTTTAGTCTGTACCTCCTTCAACCAATCTACTATAGCCATGGTAGAAGCCTTCATCTTCTCTATCTCGGAGATGGTCTCCTTTGGCAAGAAGCCAACAACAGCAGAAGAGGATGGGTGAAAAGACTGCAAAGGCTTCATTAAGTCTTCTAGACATTTCCTTAGCCTTTCATTTTCTTTCTTTAGCTCATGTTTGGACTGTGTTTCCTTCCTTAATCTCCCAATTATCACTGCACTGGACCCCTCATAGTCCTCAATATCTTGCTCCATAGAAGTAGGCCCAAGATTGATAGTCTATACATTATAATCCTTCCCAGTGACTTCAACTCTACCTTTATCAGCAGCAGGGGTAGCAATATGAATAACCCTGTTACTTGCTTCATCTCTTTCTATCTTGGAAACTACCTTGGCCATCTTCTTCTTACCTTTTCCAATCTTAGCCAACATTTCATCCTAGTTGAGAGGAGTGTCCTTAATGATGACCTGCTTCCTTGTAATCTCCTTGTTTAGCCAATCCAAAACAACAGGATCCACCCGGATTTCATCCTCTTTAACCGCCTCATAAAATTCTCCTGTCTCATCCTTTTCCTTGTTAGGAGATTGATCACCTTTTCTTTCCAACTCTGGTTGTTCTTCTTGTAGGGGTGATGGAGTCTTAATAGGAACATCCTCCTTCTCAGGGGATCTATTATCTTTAGTGCTCATAGGAGAATCCTCATACTGTACCAACGGGGAAGGATGCACTTCCACATCTTCAACCTCAAGCTTAGCTGCCGCACCAAAGAGTTCTCCTTCCTTGAATGGTTCTACCTCCCCATTGGTCTCATGCTCTTCATGAGATGTCTGCTCAGGTATATTCAATGAAGGAGAGGTAGCCTTCTGCTGTCCCATAGTGGATGCCATTGGAAGAGGATCTATCTTTTGCATGGTCTCCTTGGGAGATGGAGTTCTTGACCTCCTCGAATAAACCCGGGGTTTTTCTCCTGAGCTCTCCACATCAACCACTGGAGGGTTTGCCTCATCCTTAGGAGCTTCCTAACCTTTCTTCTTATAAACCCTGGTTGTCCTTGTCCTTTTGGGCTCTGGAGGGGTATCTTCTTTCTCTGCTTCCTCAAGTTCTTCCTCCTCAGCAGACTTACCTATTTTCAGAGTACGACTCCTCTTTTTCCCTCTAGGTTTCCTCTTCTTTTCAGGCTCACTCTCCTTAGGACCTCTAATTTTAATCTTGAAAGGTGAGCTCACCTTAGTTTTTTCTATAGAATCATCCTCACCAGATTCCTCTGAAGTGGAATGGGCATTCAAATTCCCCATAAAATTGAAGGTACAGGGTACCTTCTCACTTTTCAATTCCCATACTTTGTGCTTCAACCATGACTTGGTAAATTTCATAACAAGAGCCATTAATTCTTCCATCTCAGTTATCTCATTTTCTGACCAGTTTATCTCCCCAATGGATCTGTCCTTAACCGACTCATATGCATGATCTTGAACCAAATTCCCATCATCCTCTAACTGGTCAGGGATCAACTTGACATTATACATTCTGATTACATCAACTGGAAGCCTAGAATATCTCTTCTTCCTCACCTCAAAGTCATCCTTGATGTTTTCCCAGTAATCCTCTAGATCATCCTTGTGGTGATATTCTTTAGTTGCCTTCTTCTACGCTTCTCCAGTGATGTCAAAATTTGTCCTCTTAGAATGGAAAGAGAAACCAAAAGCACTCAATTTCTCTCCTGATGCATGAGCTGATTGGATTGAAGGGAAAACCTCACTTATACCAATTTTCAAAGGGAAGTCTCCACCGAACCTTGTCTTATGCTTTTCCCTTTTAACAATAGCATCAAAGTCACATATCTGCCAAGTAACCTCTAAAAGAATGACATGGTCAGTAGGATATCTAGGCAATCTATATGGAGCACTTAGACATCTATCAATCCTAATATAGGAGAAGGTAGGGAATTGTATAAACCAAGCTCCATATTTTTTCATCAGCTCCTGGCTCCATCAGAGATTCTCACATGCTCTGCATTTTGAAGTAACCTAGTGATATGCTTAGTGAATGCATCATTTTCTCTTCTATAATTTGAATTCCCTAGGTGCAGCTCAGGATACACCTCATAAATGACATCCTGTCTGAATGTTCCTTTTGGATTCAAACCCCTGTATGGGTAAAATCTAGCAAGCACATACATCACATAAGATGACATAGTGAATTTCTTTGATTCCAGCACATCCCTCATTTGTCTGTCAATCATTGCACTGATAATCCCTTCCCAGTGATAATTGATACCTTGCTCAATCTTGTTGATGACGTGCACCATCCAATTCTCCAACACCCCAGTGCTCTTCAAGCCGGCCACCCTGCTTAACAGTGTGATAGCATCATATATATCCTGGCTGAACTTGACCCTGTGCAACTGGTTAGGCAGCTTGGAGAAGTGGGATTTTTGCTTCTCAAGCCAAGAATTGATCATCTGCTGGGATTTGGTAGGCTCATCCTCATAGTAAGTTCTAGCCAAATCCATGTCCAAGGCACACACACATGGTAAGTCTGGCATATCAAATGCCTGAGCAATATAAACGAGATTAAAGTTTTCCAACACTCTTCCATCAGTGCTGACAATCCTCTGCGTGTCAAAGTCATAATGCCGGGCACATTCTAATATCAATTTGTAGCATTGAACTGCAGGAGGAAATCCGGCCACATGAACCAGTCCAGACTTCACTATCCCCTTGGTTAGGACTGATAAATCTTGCTGAGCTGCCCTTTCTTTGAATTCTTCATATCTCCATGCTCCTACATTAGTGTCTGAGACCTTTGACCATACTGAATCTATCTTACTGTTAGGCAACTGGATTTTCACATCTAACCTTAACCTTTCTGCATCTGTCACCGAAGATCCCTCCGTGTCTCCCTTGGCCTTTCCTGCCGCTGCTTTGCTTGATTCAACCTGCATCCACAAAAGAACCTCATGAGAATCCAATTATTATCCATATCTCGACCAAAGGTTAGCCTTGAAACCACATGAAATCATTAAGATCAATCACTAATCATCGATCTTGAAAAGCCGAGAAAACACAACAATCCGGGAGAATGAGGTAATCCAGGAAAATCCAGTCGGGGCGGAATTCGGAGAAATCCGACCCAGACGGACTCCCGCTGCCAAGACATCATTCATCAAACAAATCATCAATATGGACAAAAGAGATGCATAGTTACCATGATATTGATTCATTTAGCAACAAGAAATCATCATCTAACCTTTAGTTCATTACTTTAATTTTGAAAATCAAAATGAAATGAAACCATGTAGAAAACCAGAAAAATCCGGATGGTTCGGATTTCCGCAGACAACTTGAAATTCTAGGAACTCATCATACTTCGGGAAAATGGACTAATCCGGGAAAATCCGGGCATGCAGGAATTTCGCGGATAGCTTGGAAACCCGACGACCTTTAGACGCGCAGACCATTAACCGAGTAATCACACAAATCTCCCTACTCGGATTCCACGAAGATAAAATCAACCCTAATGAGCCAAATTTTGACTGCACATGAATTTAACTCCCAAAAACTCTCAAGTGATCGATTCTTGCAATGAAATGATGATGCCCTAATCTTTAACAACCAAACCTCTGCCATGAGAGCTAAAGCAAGCTCGAAATTCAAACTCAATCCCTCAAAATGATGAAACTAAGGTGCCCTAGGGTCTCAAATGCTGTGAACAAGGTCGAGCAAAACACAAGACAAGAAGACCATGACGACTCCACCGAACTTAAGAAATTTGGGCAAACATACCGAAACCCTAATCCTCACAACATAGCAGACTACGCGCCAACAAGGCAAGGCCCTAACAGAAACACCTAGCCATAGGGGTATACCTGACACTCGATTGATAAACGAAGAGATGCACAGTGCAGATGATAAGACCCGTGGAAGGGTGAGTTCAAACCCTAGTTCAATAAATATGAAACCATAAAAAATGAGCAAAGGCTGACCCAAATAACCATCCATAACTCGAAAGATTTAATCAAGGCGCAAAACAAAAGGGAAGTCAATAACAACTTACCATGGATCAATTCCGAATGAAGCTCGAACCCAAGGAAGTCACTACAAATCAGGGAGCCCTAGCAACGAAAATGTCAACACAGATGTCCAAGGAATCCACGCGCAAGCAAATCAAATCCACCGAATAAAGCTCAAAATGAATAAACTCAAGCACTAGAGCAGATGGAAAATGAATAATGAAATCATGAAAAGCACTAGAAGCCTTTAAAATCACTTACATTTGTGCCAGAGCAAACGTACCTCAAGCATTAATGGCCGATAAGACATATCAAAGAAATTCGGAAACCCGAGCTCAAAACGGAAAATCGGAAAAAACCGAGCCAGACAGACTATCCGGGTGAGCACGATCTCCGCGGATAACGCACCCTTCGGGACTCCGACACAGTCTAGGAAAATATGGGTCACTTAGAAAATCCCGGATTCATCCAAAAACCCGAACTTCGGAAATTCTGACAGCGACCAGACTATGAACCAGGACTCGGGAAAATCTGGGCGAACTGGAAAATCCCAGACCCAGGGAAAAATCCAGACTTCCATTAAGAACCAAGTTTGGTCAATTCAACCTTCAGGGTAAGACCAAGACAAGAAAGACCAACATCTGAAGACCTTGAAAGGACAAATCCAATAAAAACCAAAGGTCCAAGAAACATCCGAAATAAAAAAAAAGGGTCCCCACTCCAAGTGGGGCGTGTGTGCAAAATTTGCACAACAGTATCTAGGTTGAGGACTCAGCGGTATGTTTGCCCAACTAGAGAACAGAGTATTGAAAGTGGTGATATTGATGCAAGGCATATGGAATAGAGATAATTTGTCTCTAATGATGAGTTTATAAATTCCTTAGAGTTCAAAGCATTCTTGTACAAACAGAAGGGGAAAGAAATTAGAGAAAATGTTGGTGATGTCACTTCAGGGAATGAGGAGCAATTACTGGGTCAATTGAAAAAATATGTGGATGATGAAATGACAAATATGACCCCTGAAAAGGGGAGGAAAATGTTGGAGAATGCTGGTGTCATGATCTTTCCTGGACTTGATTTGAACTCTACATTAGTTTTTGAAAGCTTCTTAAGAGACAATAATGCTACACAGAAGCTTGATAAGGAAAAGGTAACAGAGGTGTATGCAGGCTCTAAGTACAATACTGATGAAGGATCATTGATGATATGGGCTTTGTACCCACCCCACAGGAAATTAGTGGTAATTGACACAGAGAAGGCATTTGGCCGTGTTATGACCCTAAAGGTTGGAGAGGCTGATCTTGTGGCTACTGCAGAAATTGGGATCACTATTGCAAAATTGAATAAAGCACAGATCCAGATGCTGATAAAAGAAAGAGAAATGTATAAGGAAAATAATGAAAGAATGTTGAGAGAAAATGATAGAATGAAAGTTTTAGTTGGTATTTCAATGGAGCCAGCTAAAATTCTCACTCAAGGGGAAAGCTCTTAGGTAAAAGATCATTGGGTAGGATCAAGTACTTATGCTTAAGGAAGGTATGATGCAATTGCAACAATTGTTAAGAGGAGGCAGGATAATTTGACATCTTGGTTGAATAAATTGTGGGGAAAATATTCTCATACTCTGGATGCATTAAAGGAGCATGAAAGGATGCATGGACAAATCATGGAGAAGTTTCATGAACTGGCCCAAAGTGATGATGCTAACAGTACTGCACTTGAAGCTGCAAATCATATTATCAATCGCCATCGAAACTTCTATGATGAACTGCAAGGGGATGAACAAGGATTAATTGAGGCTGCCAAGAAAACTATGATTACATTCTCTGATGATAAAGGGAAATTGAAAGATGCCACTAGATGGAAAAATGAATGTGAGTCAATGTTGAATGAAGTCATGAAGACAGCTTCTGTAGAGGATACAACATTGGAGGAAGCGAGGGAGCAAAATGAGGAGATGGTGAAGATGGAAATCACGATCCGGAATGCTGTTGGAGATGCGGACACATATGAGCGCCAGGATTATTTGGATCACCTCGCTAAGACTCACTTGTGGCTAAATAGAGCCTAATTATTCTCTATCTTTTGTTTTGTAATTTTGATATTTCCTATTTCCGAAAGGATGCGTCCTTTCATATTCTCAATGTATAAATACTCGTTTTGAAAACAAAATGAGGGTGATAGGAAAATAGGATAGAGGATAGAAAAAGACAGTAGAATATAATTTTCAAAAAGAGATGAGACTGTGTTGCATATGTAAAATCATGGAGATATCAATGGAAATCTAATACTATGGTACAGTTGTTTCTGGTATCAGTTGCTTATGGTGTTTGTTGAAATATTATTGAAGTTGTCTCCAATATGGTGTTTTCTGGTTATTTGAATTAGTGTAACAAGTTTATACCCAGTTTGCCAATGCACATTTTGTTGCATATGTATGGTCAATTAATAGTTTCTTTCCAGTAAAGATTAAATTCTTTCAATTGATCATAGTAATTAGAGAATGTCAATTGGATCACTAAGAAGAACTCAGTAATAATAATCTTGCATGTTTATATGAGCTATAAACCAATAAAATGCTAAATAACTTTAATGTTTTCCAGAACAAAGCATTTATTTCAGAATTCTCTTGGCTCCGCAAACCCTATAAGGCACTGGTCTTTTCATTTTCATTCTTTAGTTTCACTCATATTTTTTACATCTGTTAATTGAACATATTAGGGTTTAGTTTTGAATACTGGTATACAATTTATACCATGTTTGATTTTATTTGTCTATTTTCATATGCCATCGTGGACAAATCATTGCATGAAAGATAATTATAAGTCAAGCCTGCATCATTCAGATAGGTATACCCGCCTAGGTCTTGCAGCACCTAAAGAGTAGAAGGTCCAAAATATTTTTGACCTTGTCTGTTACCCTAAAATGTTGTGAAAGCTTGGCAACCTTTTGTGGTTCAAACCTGCATTTTTGAGAGCTAACATACCCTATACATTAAACCCTCAACCCTCAATTCTCCACCCTCAACCCTCAATCCTTAAACCCTAAACCCTAAACCCCTATACCCTCTACCCTTTACATTGGACCCTCAACCTAATCCTTCAACCATATACCCTCAAACCTATACCCTATACCCTTTTCCCTCAATCCTAAACCCTTAACCCTAATCCCTTTAACCCTAAACCATCAAACCTTCTACCCTATACCCTCAACCCAATACTCTCTACCATTGACCCTAATCCCTCAACCCTCAACCGTTAAACCCTAATACCCTAGAAATCATCAACCCTATAGGTAATCCACCCTAATCCCTCAACCCCTATTGCTTTCTCTCTATCTATACATCTCACCTCTCCCTCCCTCCCTCTCTCCTACCCTCTCTAATTGTCTCTATCTACCCTCTCCCTCTTTCTACATACCTCTCGTTCAATCAATATCTACCACTCTCTATCACTTCCTCTATCTATCTCTCTCTATCTCCCACTCCCTCTCTCTCCCTCTCTCTCATGTATCTCCCTCCCACCTCCTCTCTCTTATGTCTCTCCCTTTGGAAACCTACCTATGCTCTCTCTCTCTCATCCCTCCCACCCTACCTAGATAAGTCCCTCTCACTCCACCCCCCTCTTTCTCTCCCTCTATTAGGTCACTCCCTCCCACAACATCTCCCTCTCTTAGGTCTCTCACTCACTCTCGTCACCTCGTCCCTCCCACTACCAATCTCTCAAGTCTCTCCCTCTCACCCCGCACTCTCAAGTCTCTCCCTTTGGCACCCTACCTACATAACTCTCTCTTTCTCTCCGTCTCTCTCTCTCCGTCTCTGTCAATTCTCTCTCTCCCACCCCCCTCTCTCTCCCTCACTCCCTTTATCCCTCCCACCCTACTTAGCTAAGTCCCTCTCACTCCAAACCCTTCTCTCCCACTCCCTCTCTCTTAAACTCTAAATTTATCCCTTTATCCCTCTCACCTCCCCTCACACTCTCAAGTCTCTCCCTTTGGAACCCTACCTACATAAATCTCTCTTTCTCTTCATCTCTCTCTCCCCCTCTCTCTCTTCCTCTCTCTCCCACCCCCCTCTCTCTCTCACTCCCTTTATCCCTCCCACCCTACCTACCTAAGTCCCTCTCACTCCAACCCATTCTCTCCCACTCCCTCTCTCTTAAAATATCACTCCCACCCCCTCTCCCTCTCTCCAGACTCTCTCTCTCCCTCCCTCTCCCCCTCCCCCTCCCTCTCCCTCTCCCACCCTACCTAGAGAACTCTAGATCTCTCTCTCTTAAAATTCTCCATCCCTCTAAAGACATACATAAATAGATACATACATACAAGCATAATACATATGTGCATACAATCCTACATACATACAAGCATACATGTACATGCACATATATACAATATTACATACAAGTAGGCATACATACAATATACATGCATTGATACATACATACATACATACATACATACATACATACATACATACATACATACATGACATACAAGAATACATGTGCATACAAACATACATTCAATATAAATTTAACATAAAGCAAGACAAAACACGGGTATAATGCTCACATTATGTCTTGCAAGACATGCTCCCCATAAATGAAAAAAACCATGTCAAAAATGACATATAACGTGAACGCGTTATAATGCGCTCGCGTTATATCTTGCTTTGGGAATCCCCAAGCCTTGGGTTTGTTATTTGCCTTGGAATACCAACCCAAAGGCTTGGAGGGAATTCCCAATGACCAGAGGCGTGTTTTTGCAATTTCTACAATATTTCACATAATCGGGCTTGTGCTCATCATTAGGATTGCACGTGGTTCAATATCAAACAAATCGAACATTTGGGTAATGTTAGGTTCTCTCTTAGCTATCCAACGATGTAATTTTTTTCACTTTCTGACAATGTTAAGCTGTTCATCCATAATTTCTTTTGTTTGCATGTCTCTTTTTTGGCAAAAAGAAGTGTTTGGTGTTTTTTTTGTTATAAATTAACCATTCATCGAAATTTCAAATAAATTACATTTTTAGAAACTAGACTCCATTCTACAATTTTTTTTTTTTTAAATTTCAATTAGTTTCCAAAATTTGTAGGGGTAGCACGGCAAATTTTTTGTTTTTCAGGAAGTGTCCACTTCGGAAATTAGTAAAAAATAAAATATTCATTAAAAAATTATCAAAAAAATCATGCATCAACTACATACTGTTAGCTAGCTTTTGACCGTAGTGATTTTAAAAATACTAAAAAAAAGTTCACTGTACGAGGGTCATACAAGAGTTGCTATGTTATGTTTTTTTGACAAAAACAACACCAATTTGTGTATGTCCCTCGTTTGAACCCCTTAACTCAACCATTTTCAAAATAAATTAGTAGTTTAGAAAGTAGACTCAGAGCACTTGAATCCTTCTGTTTGTTCCATCTCAAAATTTTGAGTGTAAGTATCCTCAATTTCACGTCCAAGGTCAGTATTTCCTGATTTCAGAAAAAAGTGGCCACTTAAGCCCCCTTTTTGGGAACCATCTTGGTGCACTTACCCATAATGCTTATTTTATTGAGAAATGAAATTAAAAATTAATTAGTGTTTAATTGATTGAAAAGGAATTTGGAATTGGAATTTATTTATTAATTAATTATTTTTGAAACTATCTCATTTCGGGTTTCCTTTTTAGTCACGAGTTTGTGAAAAAGGAATTTTCTTCTATGTGGATTGGGGGTGAGAAATTATGTGGTTTTGGGGGTTTGAGAATGGAGAGAAAGGAGATATTTTACATGGTTTTGAAGTAATTTTTCAAAGGTTTTTAGGAAATTTTGAGTGGTTTTGAATTGAAATTTGGAGGAGAGTGAATTAGGTTTCAATTATGGTTTGAGGGGAATGGATTTGCTGCTAGATTGTGTGGAATTCTGATTTTTGATCTTGCTTTGGATTAGAGATTTGGTTTTGGAAAGCTTCTTCAATTTTCAACTTCTTTTTCATCATTGTTCTTTTAATTTGAGGTAGGAATTTTCTTGTTTTGTTAATTTATACATTTCAGATTTATAGGCATTTGAAAAGGGTTAAATTAATTGAGGTTTTAATTTTTTTGATAATCTGGAAAAGATCTGGTTGTTGGGTTTCTAATTTTGTCATTTGGTTGTAATTAGGTATGCCGAAAAGAGGGTTTTTAAGGGAGCCATTTTTTGTTTCACATTTTGTGAAAATTTTAGTCGTTTTTGGTCAATTTCGCCCATGCTGCTGACTAGTCGAGGGTCAAATATGAAATGGATTTTTGATAGATTCAAATTTTGAGTTGATTTGACTGTTTTATGGCTAGCAGACTTGACTATTGTCAAGAGGGTTTTTAAGGGAGCTATTTTTTGTTTCACATTTTTTAAATTTTTGAGTAATTTTTGGTCAATTCCGATCATTTTATTGAGTAGTCGAGGGTCAAATCTGAAATGGGTTTTTGACGGATTCAGATTTCGAGTTGATTTGAGTGATTTATAACTAGCAGACTTGACTGCTGTCAAGAGGGTTTTTAAGGGAGCCATTTGTTGTTTCACATTTTGTGAATTTTTGAGTTATTTTTGGTCAATTCTGCCCATGATGCTAAGTAGTCGAGGGTCAAATATGAAATGTGTTTTTGATGGATTTGGATTTTGAGTTGATTTGACTGTTTTATGGCTACTAGACTTGACTACTGTCAAGAGGGATTTGGCTTAGTTCCAAAGGTTGTATAGGAGGATATAGCTCTATCCTTTCATCTGTATTGTGTTGCATCTATGCTTGAATGTGTTTACTATTTGTATGTTGATAATCCCTTCCTATTTATGAAATCTCATGTTGGGGCTTATGTACTGTGAAGGGATCAATTGTACCAAGGTTATGCATTGTTGGTTCTTATTATGAACTACTGAGAAAGAGAAATTAAAGTTGGCTATCATGTTATAAGATTGTGCAAATGATGTAATGTGCTTCATTGTATGTATTGTGGTATAATGATCAGCTTTTGGGTTTCCTATCCGTTTGTGTTATGTGTTGGGCCTCTAGAAGTATTTGAAAGTCTTTGTGAAAGTCCTTGTGATTTTTGGTTGATTCTTGTTTTAGGTAGTCCGCTTAGGATGTTTAGTGTCAACAACTTGTTTTTTTTTTGCTTGCTTGTGTGTGGGGCCTAGTGTTGTCTCCTAGCATAGAGGGAGTGAGCCTCAGGGTTCCACGTGGTAGGGTGGTATTTTCCAACCATCCATTGGGGTTTAGGTGGTACAGTTCATGTGCAACATGGAGGGTCTTTCCATCCACTTCATTCCAGAGCTAGTTTTATGGTGAAAATGATATTTATAAGTAAATTGTGTCCAATATGTATTTTATATATATGTACCTCTCAAATGAATGAATCTTGTACATTGTAGCATTCTTGTAAAGCAAATGTGAATGAATTGATGAAATCTTGATGATATATTTATTATTGTTTATTATGTAATGGAAAGGTTAATGTAGGAATGTTGTATTTATGATGCATATAAACTTAATTTAGTAGTAGATGTGATAAATCTTTATGTACCTATTTTATGGTGTTGATTAGGATTAGGTTCATATTGGCATAGTGTTAGATGAGGTTTATTATAATTAAGTTATGTTATCATATGTAATTTTATGTATGAGGTTTAATTTACATTCATAGGATTAACTGGATGTGTTCTTAGTGTATCATATGTCTTTCTATAGGTTTAGTTAGTGTAGATGTGTCATAGTAGCAACATTAGGGGACCATAGTGGATAGGTGTGTAAGCGAGCTATGATTAATGTTACTTTTAGGTCATAATGTTATTATGATATGATGTTATCCATGTTATTTTGTTGAGTTACATTAGTTAGTGTCACTTTAGTTTCTTTAAAAAATAATTTATTAGCATGTTATTTGTGGAATTTTGTGTTGATCCACTAGGTCCCTTAGCTGGGCATTACACTTGGTATCAAAGCCAGTGTTGTAGGGTTGGGATCTTTGGTTAATGTTGTTGCCCATGTCTAGTTATAGTAACTTTCCCTATGCATTTGTTCTCGGATGTCTGATGTGTGGTTACAAGGTAATAGGGACCCTTGTGTTAGATACCATGTTTTAATCTAAACACCTAGTTGAGATGTTGGATAGAGGATTAGACGCTTTGTGTATTCTCCTATTGGGTGTGATTCTTTGGATGCTTGTAACTGTTGATTTTTCTTGTGTGACCTTGTTTCATTTCCATGACTTCCAGTTCTTTAAAAGTAAAAATTTAGTGTTGGAATGCATGTGCGGGTTCAAATTAACTAGTTGACAAGTTGGCATCTGGATTTCTTTTGTTTTCCTAAATGTGTATTAGGATAAGATGTTATTTTGTGTAACTAGGTTACTTATGTGGTTCTATGCAAGTGGGAATGTATGTTATGTGGTTTAATAGGGAAGTTTTGGCCTGAGTGTGTCATCTCTTCATGTGTTTTTCCATGGTTTATAGGAGTGTCTACACCCATATGTTGTTTAGTGCATTTTCATAATGTTAAGAATATACTGCATGTAAAAGGGCTGTTAGAATAGACTAAGGAAAAGTATGTAGGTAGTTTATAAATGAATTATTTTCTATCTTTTGTGATTGCTATAATGCATGCAAAGTGATGTAATGGAATCTTGATCTTGTGTTTAGTTACTTTTAGAAATGGAAAACCTGCTTGTGGGTGGTAGTTAAGATTTGGGTAGAAAGTGTGACTTGATTTTCCTTTATATAGATGCTTCGTTTGGAAAGGTTGTGTTTGCAAGTTGCTTGCACCGAATTAAATTATCGTGTTTCCTCTTTCTCTTAACCCCCATATAGTTAATAAAGATAATTAGTCTTAAACCACATTATAATAGAAAATCATTTAGGCATTAAACTTGTATGCTTAAACCTTGACTGCGAATCAAAGAAATTATCTCTGAAATTACTTGAGTGACAGATCTTATGTTCTCTTGAAACTACACCTTAATTTTGGTTTATGCATAAAATATGGATTATGAATGAGACTAAGTGTAGATGCTGGGTATCTAATCTATGCATTTGGAAATAAATTTATGTGATTAAGTTTGATGTGCGGTGATCCCACAAAGCTGGTTTACAATTTCTGGGAGGAACTGATTTTTGCTGAAATCACATATTTTTAGAAATTATAATGATTTAGGCCTTAAAAAGTTTCATTTAAAGCATTCCAATTGAAGATGGTTTGATCAAACTACCTTAGATCAAACCCCCCTAGATAGAACCCCGCTATTTTTAAACCATACCTATAACAGAGTCTCCTTTACACCTATCAATATGCTAATAAAAAACCACTTTTGATTTAACTTTTGGGGGATCAAATGAATTTACTTAAAATTTATATTTTGTAAGTATGTAGTCCTTATTATAAGCTTCCCAAAAAGTATAAATTTAATTTAATTATTATATTTATTTTTTATTTCTTATGAATGTAGGTTTTTCACCAACCAAGTGGAAGCACTAGATATTAGAGTTACAAATCTAAATTCGAAAGAATTAGAATTTTATCCTTCATGGAAAAAAAGTTATCTGTTATACGGTGAACGTCACTTTTTAAAAATGTTGTTTTCTGAAAAAAACTAGTTTTTGAGGGAGATGGAAAAAGAAGTGCAATCTGATTCAAATTTTTTTGAAAAAAATATATTTAGAATCTACAAACAAAATTTCATGAAACTCTAGTTTGCATCATCTTCAAATTCCTCATGGTTTAGCCGTTATAGGTGCCCGAAAGTGAAGATTTAGTTAAAAACAATTATTTCAGTGTCCAGTTTGGCCAAAAATTGTAAACCACTATTGTGGGATCACCCTGTGATATGTGTTTATTGGAAAGGGATATTTTTGTGGAATAAATAGGATGCTAGTGCATAGAACTAGGTTTCTATTTTTACAAATTATGATGACTATATTGGTATTTGAACATCTTTTTTTCTATGTGTAGCTTAAACCTATGATGTAATGCCCTTCTCTTTCCTACTATTGTATAAATAGAAAAGATTTATGCATTGGATGTCTTGCATGTTGAATTGTTATGAGGGGGTAACATGTGAAGTAATTAAGCTTAGGTATGGAACATGGATGTTTGAGTAGGCATAATCACTGTGTAAAGATTTAGTGTTACTTGTACTAGCTTGGGATAAAGCTTGAGAGAATGTGGGATTGTGTTTTGGGAACAAATATGTGAATCCTTTTGTTCTGTGAAAATTTGAATAACTTGTGATGAAGTAAGAGTTGTTTGTGTTTAGGAAAGACCTACATGAAGTAGTAAGAGTTAAGTAGGGGATCATTATTGTTCTTTTGTGAATTGGGAATTTGTGTATAATTTGTTGAACTCTGGATGCATGAATGTTGATGTGAAAGTATTAATGATTCTTGGATGCATTTATTAATTCATGGTGCTTATGTAAAATTCTTATTGTGTGGAAGAAAAGTTAGTTTGCATATGCATATGTTATGAGGATAGAATTTTATACCAAATGAATAAAGGAAAATGTGAATTTGTTAAGTGGAGTTGTTAAGTGATCATGATGATCATGACATTGACACTTAGCATCATGTGATATATGGAAAATAGTAGAGTGAAAGAAAAACTGTTAAAGGGTTATGGATAATATGTAATGATATGATTTTGGAAAGGGAATCATATTGGTTATGGAAATAAATGTACTGATGGTATGTGATCTTTTGAAAAGTAATGGAATTGAGTATGTAAATGTAACCCCCTATAAATGTGAGAAACCAATAACTGTGCATTGGTTGAGTGTTGTGAATACCCCATACTTGCTTTGTGTGCCCATGGGATGGTGATACTATGTACCCATCCATGGGGAATATGTTGTATTTTAGGTGTGGGATTAACCATACCATTAGGTGTGCTTGTATGTTTGTTACCTGATTGAGGGCCAACCACATGTGGTTGAAATTTATATATAAGAATAGCTAAAAGTTAGTTTTATAGATTCTCTTCTTTTGGTTCTCTAGTCCCTCAGTCCATGAAGGGGTAGTAGCAGCCACAAAGCTTCTTGGGAGGGGTTTGCAACATACACATATTACAACACAGAGTAGTCTTAGCTCAACCGATCTCGAGGAAAGTACTCACTACTTCGCCTTATGATGGATCAAGGTACTTGATCCACATGTGCTAGCCTAATCCCCACAATTTTGAGTATAGCAACATTGGTTTGTTAGTATATGCCTGGTCATCTGTAGGGACGTTGAACTAGCATTGCTTGGCTGCCTTTAGGGGCATTGAGTTGGCATTAGTGAGTCAACCTTGTCCGTATGAGAGGTGGAGCTCGTGTAGCCCCATATTGATATACTCATATATGCATTATATATACCATATCTACACGTGTTCCAACATGATGCAATGGATATGATGCCAAACCCCACTGATGTTTCGACATAGCGTTGGCGATGATGCCGTGTTGCTGATGGTAGTGACTTGGGCTCAAGGACATGATGCCACATGCATAAATGCATGAAGGTGCACTATGAGATTGTGTTATGATAGCCTACTTGTGTGATGAGTGTAATGAGGCCTCATACACTTGTAGAGGGATACTTATGTTTTCTTTCGATAGTGTTTGGGTCAGTTAGCATATGGGTATGTCCTAGCCATGTATACCTTTGGCTACGACGAGTACTTGTATGCGCCTTCTCCACGAGGTATCGCTATCCTGGATGTGTTTTGTGCGTACCTACTTCCGTAGAGCCATAGACACATTTACATATGAAATATGACCAATACGTGCCTTCTCCTACTGGTGTATGACTATGTCGCACTGAGACGTGATGCAGGATGTGGCTGAGGTGCACATCCCATGTGGCAGCCAAGGAGTGCGTGGGCCACTTGGCTAGTCCACGCCATGTGAGGACGTGATGCGGGGTGTATTCGAGGAGTACACTCTAAGCCATGTGGATGGTGTGTTCACTCTGCACCACATGAGGGCTACTACTATAGCTTGACATTGTTCCCTTCTTTCTCGTTTGGTTGCTAGTATCTAGTCACGTAGTGTTGTATAGTGCAGTATTGAAGATTGTGTATTTTCTTTACGGTATTGATGATTTTTCTAATGACTGTGAAGGTTGACATTTTATTTATGTTGATTGTGATGGTTTAGCCACATGTTGTGATCTTATTTTCACATAGCCCTCGTGATTACGTTTGATTTAGTGTTGAAATTACACACATTTCTTGCCTTATTGTTGAAATTGAATTTTTATTTGATCTTTCTTTATGACTTTGGTGGCTAAACTAGTTTATCCTTATTGTTTTCAATGTCGGCCATGTGTCATATTGTGATTCCTCTACAAGGACATATGAGGTGGACTTGGTGAGTGTATATGAGGAAGAAAACACAGGGAACCTTGAGGATGGGGGTATGTGAGGCTGTTACATAGCTAGGACCCACTGCCCACCTATGTGTGATGATTATCTCTTGGAGGCTAACCACCTTATACAACAAGAGATAGGTCATTGTGGTCTTGTTGGATGGTATCACCATCTGTGTGTGGCCTAACACCATCAAGCCACTGAGTGTGAGGTATGGATTATGTGAGATGGATAATGGCTCTTGGCTCATGGATTATGTATCATGGATTAGTATGCTGCTTACTAGTGTCCAGATGGACCCTTGTATAGCCTTGCGACGTGATTCCCAGTTATGTGAATTTGTGTGGATGTGAGGAATGTTTGCTAAATCATGAATATAGTACTTATGAAATGATGAATTGTGTTTTCATGCTTCTAACAAAAAGGGTGTAAAATCATGACCTTTTTCTAAATATGTTATGAAATTAGTGTTGTTAAATGACTAAAGCTTAATGTCTTGCTTGTAACGTAATGAATATTTAATTAAAAATGAGTGCTTATGTATAATTATGTTCCTTTTTGTGGAAATGTAGCATTCTAATGTATTAGAAGAGGAATTGTAATTTAAGGATAAAGAAAAAGAAATGGTGATGCATTTGAATTTGAATACTTTTATATGTTTCTATTATGAGAAATTCTGCTAGTTAAGATTAAAAGGGTGCAATTTTTTCTTTGTGCTAAAAGAATTTGATGGATGTTAATGCTAATTTGTAAGGATTTTGAGTGGTTGATGTACTATGGAATCTTTTTTTGAAATGAAAGTTTTGATTGTGTTACTATTGTGACATTGAAAATTAGATTATGTTTGAAATGGAGTGTATAAGTATATAATCTTGTCAGATAAATTCTTTCCATAGAAAAAAATAGTGTATACTATTTTGATGTAACAAATCAAATTTGATGTTGGTTAGAAAATAATTGCAGTACTAACTTGTTATGTTTCCACCCTAGTTATGTGACTTCCAGGAGTAAGTCAAGTTTTAGGGGGGGAGGATGTAGTGCCCCTCCATTCTCACTTTGGATGTGAAGATAGTCTTTCAAAGGAACCTAAAGATGAAGGAAAAATAATAGGGATATTTAGGGTATGTGTTAATTATGTTAGGCAGTTGATGTTGTACATTATGAACTTATGGACTGTGTGTGTGTTCATACATGTTCGTTACTAGGATGCAAGCTATGGGAATATTTGTGTTATGGAAGTGCTTTAGATATCTTGAGGATTTTCACATGATTCTGACATATTATTATCATGATGATATGATATTATGATTTTGATTTTGATTATATTTATTATCATGAAGAGGTACTGACTTGTGTTCTAGTGTTGTGGTTGCAGATGGAACATGAGCTTCTGTTAGTACTTTTGTGAGTATGATGCATATTGTTATGTTATTATTATTATGCAAAGATTTATTTGGATAGTTAGGTGATGTAGTAGTATGTTCTTAGGATAGGTGGAAAGGGTGGCATCGTACCATTGCATGTATGGGGGACATACGAGAATGAGATACAATTGTTAGAGTTCCTTTCTTAGTGCTTCGACTATTAGGAATATGTGCTCTAACTTGTATGCTTGAGTTAACAGGTACGAGGCTACATCTCTACCTGAATTAGTAGGTCTGGGCGTGCCTCTAATCCCAATTGTGGTTGAGGAGATAACATCTAGGCCCAAGTTATACCCTAACCCTAGCCATTGTCCCCAATTAGGGACAATTGATTCAGTGTGTGACCACCTTTCTAGGTTTCCATGGGACAATGCCCGATCTCTTGTACCCTATGGTTGGAGTGTTGCACTTGTGTGAATTTTTTTGTTGGGTTATGTGATTGTGTGACTCCAATGTCTTGCTTTGAGTATGGATTCAGTTCAAATGGTGATAAGTCCTTTGGTAAGTCAGGTTAGTCACCGTTGTGATCATTCTCATTATTTATGTTTTGATGTGAATGTCTCTTTTCAGTAAGAAGTTATTTTGTGGTTTATGATTAGTCTCTAATTGTGAACTATTTAAGTGAAGTTACTTTCTAGGTCAGATATGATGGTAGCTATAATTGTCATGTGGGTGTTAAAGTGTGATTTAATGTTATTATATATATGTATATATATTGCTATGGTTATTATTTGGTGTGAGTGAATAATGGTTATTAATATTATTATGATTATATGTGTGAAGGAGGTGATTTAATATTGTCATGGGTTTGCACCAATAAGGTATTATGCTAATGTGCATAGACTATTATGTGTTATAATTTCACCATGTATGTTATTATTATTGGCACGAGGGGATATTGGATTATTATTATTATTTATGTAAGGGTATTATTTACTATTTCTAAGTGTTCATATTAATTAGTTGCTATGTAAGTATGTGCATATAATGATGTTCATTAATGTTGCTTGTTTTGTTTATTGTCATTATGTTATTGTTTATTGATTTTGGAAAAATGACCATTTGATTATTTAATTATGGTTTATTGAATAATGTTTATTTTATTGAGAAATGGAATTAAAAATTAATTAGAGTTTAATTGATTGAAAAGGAATTTGGAGCTGGAATTTATTTATTAATTAATTATTTTTGAAACTGTCTCATTTCGGGTTTACTTTTTAGTCGTGAGTTTTTGAAAAAGGGAATTTTCTTCTGTGTGGATTGGGGGTGAGAAATTATGTGATTTTGGGGGTTTGAGAATGGAGAGAAAATGGAGAGATTTTACATGGTTTTGAAGTAGTTTTTAAAAGGTTTTTGAGAAATTTTGAGTGGTTTTGAATTGAAATTTGGAGGAGAGTGAATTGGATTTCAATTATGGTTTTAGGGGAATGGATTCAATTTATGGGGTGTGGAATTCTAATTTTTGATCGTGCTTTGGATTAGAGATTTGGGTTTGGAAATTTTTTTTGATGGGTGTTTTAGCACTTCTCAACACAGGTAATGCATAAGTGCATCACCTCTCTTGAAAGACAATTTCTTACAAGTAAATTGTATAAAACTATCCCAAGGTCTCGAATGTCAGATCATGATAGTGCTTGGAACATCTTAGTTGTTTCATGTGATTTTCTAGTAATCACAGAGCAACCTTACGCATTCTAAGTTGGAGGGGAATTGGTCCTTCAAATGTAGTTCTTAAGGTGTGGAAATTGATGTGTAGTTGCTGCAGGTTCAAAACAACAGTCTAGAACTCTATTTTCATCATCAGATTTGACTTTACAATGTGAAATGAAGCTTGTCTAAATAATCTTTTAAAAGAAAAGTCAAAAGGGCAAGGGAAGAGGAAAGTTCCTAGATCTGAAATTACTAATGAACAGTGATAATGGAGGACTCTACAGTGGACAACCTTCCCAAACTAAGTTCCACTTAACCAAATCAACTTACAATCTCATGAAACTAGTGCAATCTTCTAAGGTCTATAGATTTCAACCATTCATTCACCATAAAGCATGAACAAAAAATATAATTTAAGTGCAACATTTAATTCATGTCTAGAATAGCTTTACACTACTATTTATCATCAACAAACAACAAAAAGCATGGACAAGGAAGGGCATCAACATGACATAATTCTTCAATACTAATGAAAAACATCTACTAATCTACCAAATCAAGTTAAACACATGGAACAACAAAGTTAATCTACTCAAATTCACTAATTATGAGGAGAAAAATCATGAAACATGAAATTGGAACTCAAGAATCCACCAAAATCAATGAATTTCTATTAAAATTCCAACATGTCTTTACAAAAACTTGAATCTCTATTGAAAATGAGAGGAGACCCCCTATTTATAGTGTTCAAAAAGAAAAATGAATGGCCAAGATTCACTACAAATTAGGGTTTCACCTACCCCCGAATATTTTACAATATAAAATACACTTTTGTCCTCTAGCCTATTCTTTCTTCTAGTGGGCAGCACTATATCAATTTTGTCTTTTAGTTGGCTACCTTTTCTATAGTTATACTGTGAGGAATTCATCATCAATCATCAGATTCCCTTCATGCTTCTTCACAGTAGCATATTCCATGAACTTGCCTATCAATGCCTGGAGATTATTCCACTCAATTATATCAGATTGAAGCACTTGGAAGTTCAACTTCTTGGGCTGAACGGTAATCACATCCCAATATTAATCACATTTGGGAGTATTCTTTATCACTTGCTTAGATTGTGCAAAGGCTCGAGTAGCAAAATCCATAAAGTCTGGCGTGAGGGAATCGATGGCTCCATCCTCCATCTTCTTATGGAAGTAAGGATTTATCTTTTTTGGATCTAGCTGCTGGACGGAGGGAAAATCATAATCTGTCATTAGCTTCAGGTATTCCTCACAAGCCGTTCTGATTTCCTTGGCCCAATCAATATCAAGCTCCACTTCATGGAACACCCATTCCAAGATTTCTCTTCTGTGATCAAGGCCCAATTTCTAGGTTTCTATAAGCCAATGCTCATCTTTTGCTAGTGCAAGCTTCTTTTCCCACGTTCTCTTGGGAATCTTGAGGATAGCCTCAAGCTTAGGTTATGTAATTCTATATAATTTTGGGAAGTCAGTGTAGAATTTTTTTATGCCTTCAAGTTGCTTTTGTACTTCTCAAAATTTATTTGTTGTTCTTACAGCAAGATTGATGCCCGTATTTCCATTGTAAAACACCCATCAGAACCAATCCTCAGTGGCCTTCATCTATTTCTTTCTCCTTTCAAGCTTGCTGATATGATCTTTTGAGAGTAGTAGAGGAGTAGCTAATGATGTTGAGGGAATCTCTTCAGTGGAGGATCATTGCTGAATGTAGGATGTTAAATCTGCCACTTGTGCCTTCAACTCTTCCTTGGTAGATTGATCTTTGTTCATCTAATGCATAATGGTGGCAACAAACCCCTGGAGATGATCAATCTTTTGCTCCCTAGTGGCCGTTCCTAGGTCAATGGTGGAGATATTATAGCTAACTCCTTCTCCTTTCACCACTAGAGTAGCTATCTGCACGGTCCTTGATCTTGATACATCCATCGTTATGTGGGATCTGACCTTTGGTTTCTTCTCCTTCTTTGTGCTTATCTATGCCCAAGCCAGAATGGCTTCCAGCCTTGCTTTTAGATCCATGGGGACAGAGGCTTTCTTCTGTAGTTGATTTTCTAGCTATTTAGGCATCTGGGACGCCTCTTTTGGTGATTCATGATCACCTTCCTCTTCTTGAGTATGCTGAATTTCCATTTCTTTGCTACCCAAAGCCTTTTGTTCTATCTTTTCTTCCTTTTCTTCATCTGAATCTCAAATGAATATAGCTTCTCCCTTCGGAGATTCAGTGGTGGCTATGTTTTCTTTGGGGCTATCTTCCCCTCCAGATCTCCCCTCTTCTTCTTCTTGCTCACACTCTTCATAATGATCCACCTTTGGGCTCTTTCTTGTTTTAGCCTCTTCTTTAGGCCTGTCCTCTTCTTTCTTTTCTTCTTCCTTTTCCTCTTCTTCTCCTGGGGAGGGAATTTCTTGATCATGTTTAGGGCTCTTATCTTGCTCCCCCATTGGAGGTTTTGTGGTTACCTCCATTTCTTCTTCTGTTTCCTTCTCTCTAGAGGGTTGTTCCTCAACTTCCTCACCAACATCCTTAAGTTTTCAGGCAAACTCTTCCTCGAGTTCTTGGTCAGAGGTTTCCACAATGGACTTTGAACCAAGATCTTCAACGTCTTCCTCAGAGGATTGTGTTTCCTCCTCTTCATGCACCACTTCATCAATAACTAGGTGCTGATGCTCGAGATGCTCATGATAATCATCAACTTATTCCTCCATTTCTTTTCCTTCCTCCCTCTCTTGTCTCTCCAACTCCTCAAAAATATGCATTGTTGCCTAGATTTTCAGTGGTTTGGTCAGAGGAGTAGGAACAAGGAGGCTGGAAACAACTTGTGCTAGGGAAACCTCTACTACAAGATTCATTAATACTCCAGATAGTTTAGTTGGTATGTTCTACATGTGTCGAGAAAAGGCTTCTAGGAGCAAGAGGGTAGGCATTGTCATTTTTGCAATGGCCAATCGAAGGGTTGTCGATGGAGACATGGAGGTGGAAGAGAGCAAAGAAGTGGTAACAAAGGAAGAATCTACTACCAAGATTGGTGCAGTAGGTGAGGTGGAATCAAGGTGAATTGAAATGTCCACTGTGGGCAGAGAAGAAGTAGGCAGGGGAGTGATGGTAGTGGAAACAATAGTGGAAGTGACAATAGAGGCGACAGATGGAGACTTTGGCTGGCCAACTTCTTCCTCTCCCTCGTGAAGTGAGTTTCTTGAATGGTGGGCATTTCAGTGAAACCACTGAACTTATTTTCTTTCTTAGAAGGCTCCCCTTCTGATGCCTTTCTTGAGTAGAACTTGTGCTTAGGCTGGCATTCAACCATGTCTTTTCTCCTTTGAATGGGTAGTGGGAGGAGAATTTGAAGTTTCTTTGGACGAGGCAGTAGTAGAGGTACTGCCAGTCTTGCTCTCGGGTTAATCCTCAAGCTCACCATAGGTCAAATTTACACCTTGGAATTTTAGTTGAGCTATCTCTCCCTCAACCCATTTTTTTGTTCTTTCCTCTATGGGCTTCATCAAAATATCAATGTCATTGACCTCTTCCTCATTCCAATCAATTAGGGGCAGCGACAGGTTGGCAATGACATCATATCTTGGGTCTATCACCGTGTTTTCATCCCCCACAATTTGGTCTGACACTAGAAACAAGTTAACTATTTTGACAAAGTATACCACCATGCGCATGTAGGGCCTCATGCACACTTCTTTATCATCTCTGCAATTTACCCAAAATTCTTCAACATTGTGCAGGTGGGCATATTCCTTTCCAACCATCTTTTTTAGCTTACCATATGGATCCATCCGTGGTTTGGCAGTGTGGAGCTCCACGTTGTATTCATTTATCTCCTTTTCAGAATATTCCGCACATTGAGATGTGGGGATTGCATACATGCCCTGGCCAAATGTTAGAGGATACATAATTCCCAGCCTGTGTTTTTCACTCAACATCGTGTGAGCATGCTGCAATATCCTAGTGAGTTCAAGTAATACCAACCGGTTATTTGGGTATTGGGGTAGTTTACATGGTCTCTCTAAGAAGCCTTCAGTTCTAATATAGGTAAACTTGGGAAACCGAATAAATAAAAGCCAAACTGGTAGATGAAGGCGATAACACTATGAGTGACTCTCCTTTTGAAGTAACCTCCAAGAAATTTGATAATGTGCCCGGTGAAGGCATCATTCACTCTGTAGTAATCCTTCTTGAAATTTCTGTATTGAAGCTGCAGGTATCTTTCGTATACCTTCAATTCCATCCCTGGAGTTTGGCTTGGTGCCACAAACAGTCCTGTTGATGGTGTTTTCTACACAACAACAACTCAGAATATGAAAATCCTATCTCTCTTGAAAGGTAAATCTCTATCAGCATGCCTCAAGAGATAACCCCAAGGTATCTAATGTCAGGCCTTGAAAATACATAAACAACTCAATGATAAATGTGAAAATGCTGGTAATCACAAAGGGACCTTACTACAAACAAATATTGGATCTCCAAACTTATTAGATCTAGCAATATATTGATACTTCAAATCCTAAATCTAACCCAAATGATAAAGAAATAACAAAAGATAAGGGTTTCAAAGAGATTTCTAAAATTAACACTAATCCTAAGATTAACAATGCAAATGATGCAATACTTAAAATGGACAAATCCCTTCAAAAACTAATTCCTACTTAACCGAGATGAACCTGCACTCTTACAAAAATAGTGCTATCTTCTAAGGCATTAATGATTTTTAGATCATGAACATTCATCCAAAACAACCCTATTGCAATTTGAAATGAACAAACATTCACAATTGAACTAAGCATAATGAATATTAAAGTCCAGGCTAAATTTACAAAGCAACTCACAATCAACCAACTACAAAAAGTATGGACCAAGGATTGCTACAAACACTTCAAGCATTAAACCATAAACATCATTGAATCATATCTAACCTTAAATCTAACATATATCAAATAACCTTGAGCAATTTCAAAAGATTGAACAATAAGAACCATGCAAGATAAGCCAACACAAGAAAGATCACCAAGGCACAATGTCTTCGCTTGTATTGAATCATCCAAAAGTAGCAACAATTCCAATGTTCTGTGTAACAACACTTTCTCCAAAATAAAACTAACTCCTAGCTCTAACTCTTGCTCTACTGCTTAATTTGCTTCAATGTGTAACTATCTAGCCCTTACAAATGAGGTAAAATGCCACACTTATAGAAATCCTAAGGTATGTCAGCCCAATTAGGATTACAATAATACTCGACCACAAACAAGTTAGCCAAATAAGTCCTAGAACAAAGATAAATATAACATAAAATGCTTGGGACTCATCTAGGTCGGCCTGGGTTCTCCACTGTAGCTCAGTCCAATGCATGTAGAAAATGGGAATAAATAATGGGAAGCACAAATTTCGATGCAGTCATTCATTATTTGGCCCCTTGTATGGATGAAATATTGCCAAGGCATAGACCAAGTAAGATGTCATTACGAAGCCCTTGGTCTGCAAAACATTGCATAGTTGTTCATGGATCATGGCACTAATGATACTTGGCCAATGATAGTCCACATTTTGCTCCATTCTTATTATGATATAAAAAATCCAACTCTCAAATATCCATGCAGTCTTCAAACCCACCACTCTGCTAAGGAGAGTGATTGCATCATAGTACTCTTGTTTAAACATGGCTATGGACAACTGCTTAGGTAACTTGGAGATGTGTGGCTTAGGCTTTTCCAACCAAGAATTGATAACTTGCAAAGCCTTATTGGTATCATCTGCATAGTACTTCTTGGCTATGTCAAGATCAAAACCCACCACATGAGATCTATCTGGCATATCAAATTTATGGGCCACTGAGACAGGAGAGAAATTGGCAAGCACTCTGCCTTGTGGACCAATTATTCATTGTGTATCCTGATCATAGTGCCTGGAACATTCTAGGACTAGCTCATAACACTGCATCGTAGGAGGGAAGCCTGCCACATTAGCCAACCCAGAGCTCACCAATCTGCTTGCTAATAGGGAAGGGTCCTTCTCTGCCATTCTTGCTTTAAACTCCTCATAATCCCACTTACCAACATTAGTGTCTATCACTTCTGACCATATGGAATCAAACTTAGTTTCAGGAACCTTTCTTTTCATGTCCAACTTAACTCTTTCAACCTTTGAGACAAAAGCTCCCTCATCACTGGGATCCATTACCTTTCCTTTAGTTCTTCTAGCAATGGCCTTGCTTGATTAAGTCTGCACTAAGTAGAAGATCGAGCAAAAGGAAAGGAAACATAAATAATAGGGAAGGGCATCAAACCAAAACAGGTAACCCTAGCTCTACTATCGAACCTCGTCATATCAAAACCCTGACTCAAGGCACACACACAAACCATAAAGAAATTCAAACTCATCAATTATAAGAGTAGGCTACATGAACATACAATGAGTGATAAGTAATCGAAATAGTAGCAGTTGGCATGAAATCCCAGAGTCCAAGCAAATGCAAGCAATCACCAAGAAAAATCCAACCAAAGCAAACAATCATAGCTCGAACACAAGATTCAACAATGACAACTCTAAATTGAGCTTCTTCAAATCTTTCAGCAAAGTAAATGACTCAATTTCTAGCATAAGTCCTGTTTAAACCCAATAAAAGCAAGCTGCAGAATCGTACAAGAAACATAAATGCAACGACAAGACAACAGGCTCAGGGATCCGAAGGCACGGCGAAATTTTTGGAAAATCCAAAGGAAGCAAAATTCCACAAAGTTCCAGAATATTTGAAAACAATGCAAAACAAGCCTTTGTCGGGTTTCCAAGGTTTTCGAGGAATTCCACACAGAGGGAATTTTCCCGAAAATAGAGAAAAACCTAAAATATGCCCCAAGACTCAAGATTTTCAAAGTGCTACTTCAGAAGGGGTATTTGCACAAGCAAGATAATCATTCAAGCACATGCCAATGCAACCAAATCCTCAAAACCAAAGGGACAAAACATCAAAAAACAAAAGGAAGAGAGGGTCCCTGCTTTCAGCGGGGCGTGTGTGCGGAAACTACACAACAAATGACGACTCCTATTGGGAAAATGCTCCAGAGCATTTCAATGACAAACTAGAACCAAGAACCCAAAATATCTGGTTTCAGTCCTTACATTAGGTCACCAATTTGGTGGAGCTTTAGAACCCATAGGAAAGCAAATCTTTCCTTTACCAGGGTCAAAGTGTGAGTATATACATTCATTTCCCTTTCCTTAGTTGCAATAGGAACCCAAATTTGGTCTGACTAGGCTATGTAAGGATTCTAACTTCAAAAGCATCCTGGATAGAGCCCCGCTTCCAGTTAGGTGTCCATAGCCCCGATGAGGTTATCGCTATGGTCCTCCCAAGGATAGCTTTACTGCCAGCTGGGCGTCCATAGCCCTAGTAGAGATACTTGAATACTCCTAATAAGTTGAATTCATTTTTTTGATTTTCAATATTTTCTCTTTTCTTCTTTTGATCTTTCTTTTCTTTTCACCCTTATTTCAACCCATGAACAATGAAGTTCACACTCAGGGCTGAGAACCATAGTGGCATTGAAGCAGAAATAAGATTTTTCACATAACTAGACCTCATAAGGATCCTATGCCACCTCAAAATTTTTAAAATATCTGTGTATAATTATGAGACCCAAATACATTCCAAATTTAACCTAACCCATGACTCATCTATTCACATCACTTAATACATATGACACCAAATAAAGGACTTTCACCAATTGACTCTGGAAAAATGATTGGAGTGTATAAAGAAATACTTAGAACAGTCCCAGATAATAAGATGATTTCCATGTAGATGTAACAAACCCAAAAGAAAATAGGAAAACCCAAAGCAAGAGTGAAGCAAAAGAAAACCAACCCAAACCAAAAGCAAACCTAAACTAACCAAAAACAACAAACAAACAAAGCAAAACAGAAAGGGAAACCTACTCTAACCAAAGAAAAAACAAAGCAAACAGAAAGAAAACCTACTCTAACTATGTACAAGGAAAGAGCTGTAAACAACTCAGGACTGGAAGTAATGCTTTAGGTACTGCCCATTGACAGGTAGTGGGATATCTTCTCTAGCGAGAGGACCTTCAAGTGAAAAAATTATCTCCTAGAATCTCTAAAATCTTATAAGGGTTGAGCCAAAGTTTATCAATTTTTCCATGCTCCCCTTTTCGATCATGTGCTTTATCCCAATAGAGAACCAAGTTAGAGATTCTAAAGGCTTTAACCTTGTCTCTTCTATCAAACCATCTTTTGACCACATCTTGATGTTTGGAAATTTTTTCTATGGCTTCATCTCTTCTTTCTTCAAGGTGTAACAGTTCTGCCAGGTGGGCTTCACGTTTGTCCCCTTCATCATAATACTCATTAATGAACTGTAAAGTGGGAATTTTCAACTGA
This sequence comes from Sequoia sempervirens, assembly GCA_007258455.2. NCBI lineage: Eukaryota > Viridiplantae > Streptophyta > Pinopsida > Cupressales > Cupressaceae > Sequoia > Sequoia sempervirens. Next base: position 184,815,187 of record VDFB02270651.1, read on the forward strand.
ATGGGAAAGACAGGTTCCAAGCCATACACAAGGTGGTAAGGAGAGGTCCCTAAGGAGGTCTTCTGTCTTGTACGGTCTACCCAGAGAGCAAATCTAAGTTGAGTGTGCCAATCCTTGGGATTCTTCTCTAATAACTTACGAATGACTGTTAAGAGGTTCTTATTGGAAGACTTAGCCAAACCATTGCCCTATGGATAATAATTGGATGCAAAATTAATGATAATTCCATGATCGAAGGCCCAATTAGAAAATTTGAGTGAAGCAAATGCAAGACCATTATTAGAAACTAAAGACAAAGGGCATCCAAAGTGATTAATAATACTTGATTCGATAAAAATGATTACCACTTCAGAAGTACATTGTTTGCAAGCAAGAGCCTCAGTCCATCTTGTAAAGTAGTCAGTAATAGTAATAATATACTTGTGGCCTACAGAAGAAGGTGGATTAATTGGACCTATAAATTCCAAACCCCACTGTGCAAACGGTTTTACCTCTATGACAGGTTGAAGTGGAAGAGCTGCATACTTCTCCCTGGTTGCTGCAGTCTGACACACATGACAAGTTCTGACATGGTTGTGTGTATCTTTAAACAATGTGGGCCAATGATAACCAGCCCTCAGAATCTGATTTGCAGTGGAAGGTGCAGATCCATGGCCAGTGCCATACCTATCATGGAATTTTGTCATAACCCTTTCAACATCTCTTTTTCCCAAGCACCTCAGATAGATACCCTCATGGTTCTTCTTGTACAAAACAACTCCTTTCATCATAAAACTATCAATTTTCAAATGCAAATCTCTCCTTTGTACTGAATTAAGATGTTCAAGACACTATTGATTCAAAAGATAGTAAATGACATCATCATACCAGTCCCTTGGAGACACATCTTGGAGGTCATAGTGCTGACCTGTGAGGTCAGGACCCATTTTTTCCATTGTCTTAGTTAGCCCTTGTCCTCTCACCAACTTCATGGGTTGAATCTCAATATCATATTCCTACAACATAGTCACCCACTTAGCTCTGCGTTCTCCCAGTTCATTTTGCATCAGTAGTAGCTTGACTGCAGGATTAGGAACTATTAACTATTGCAAAGACCTTATTCCTCAAAATATAGTGTATGAATTTCTTCACAACTTTGACTAGGGCATAGGCCTGCTTCTCCACACTTGGGTACCTTAGTTCTACATCTTTCAGAGGTGCACTCATAAATGCTATGGGGTGCTCATTCCCTTGATCATAGTTTTGGGTCAACATGCCAGCACAAGAGTGGTTAGAAGCAAATGAGTATATGTAAAAAGGCTTGGCATAATCAGGACTTAACAATACTAGGGCCTCAACAATAGATCTTTTAATTTCTACAAATGCTTCTTTTTCCTCTACACTCCATTCAACTTTAGCTTCCTGCTTCAACATGAAATTCAATGGCTTGACTATCTCAGAAAATCCAGTGATGAGCTTCCTTACAAAGTTAATATTTCCAAAGAATGACTTCATTTCCTTCTTGTTAGCAGGTGGCTGAATCTTGAGTATGGCTTCCACTCGTTCAGGGTCAATAGCAATCCCTTTCTCTGAAATAACGTGTCCTAGTAGTTTTCCTTTGGTAACTCCAAAGATGCATTTCTTTGGATTAAGAGAGATGCCAAATTCTCTACACTTCTGAAACACTTTGCACAAGTCTGCTATGTGGTCACCTCGCTTTTTGGAAAAGACTATCAGATCGTCCATATAAATGATTATGCACTTATCAATTATGTCCTTAAAAGCAATGTCTGTGGCTCTCTGGAAGGTAGCTCCAACATTGATCAAACCGAAGGGCATTCTCCTGTAAGCAAAAGTGCCCACTTTGTGGTGAAGGCAGTCTTATGCCTATCTTCATATTGTACCATAACTTGGTTATATCTAGAGTAGCCATCTAGAGAAGACATCATTTGAGATCCATTGACAATCTGAAGCACTTCATCCAATGAAGGGACTGGATAGTTATCCTTTTCTGATGCCCTGTTAAGGTTCCTAAAATCAACACACAATCTAATCTCTCCATTTTTCTTTCTCACTGCAACCAGATTTGCAACCCAGGTTGAATGTCTTACCAAAAATATGATGCGAGCTGACAGTAATTTATGTACTTCCCTTTGGATGACCGACTCTAATAGGGCATTAATTGGTCTCTTCCTCTAACTGAAAGGTCTTGCTCCTAGCTTTAGAGGGATAGTGTGTGTGATAATTGAAGTGTCATACGTCTTCAGGTCTTTGTAAATCTAGGCTATCACATCCTGATATGTATGCAGAGTGTCAATGATACCTTTTCTTTCTGTTGGAGTACACACCTTACCAATAAAAAAATTCTTGATATGATCTTGAGTCCCCATGTTATATGTTTCACACTGACCATTGATGGAATCTTTCTTAGCATCTTTCTCTTGATCTCTAACCTTATCTAGATAAAAAAACCTCTCTAGCTACACCATCCCCCTCAGAATAGTATTAGTCTTCAAATTAATGACCCCTTCTAAATCCATCTCTGCTACATTATTGGTACAATGAAATTGAAGTCTATGAGAAACAAAGAAAGTTTTACCTCTTGGACTAATCAACTCAAATCCTGCTCCATCACCCTGCTTTGATTTGGATCCATCAAACCTTAATGTCCAACAACCAACAACTCCAAATTTCTTTGTTGTATCCCTCGTACTATTGCTGCTGGAAGGCTCTTCAAAAAGCATCACCTTCTTTCCTTTGGGATCCTCTTGAATATTCTGTATATTAATCCTGATTGCTGGAGTGGGGTTGATATAGTTCTGTATCTGTTCTACTACTGTTTGGCACAAGTAACATTCCAATTTTGAGTGGGAGGCATTGTGAACTCTACACCAATTGGGCAAGAACAGTTCTTCAAAATTCATATCCCTACCCAGATGAACCTGATCTTCTACACACTTCTAGATGAACTCTTGAAAATTATCTAGTAGGCTGAGTTGGTTGTCTTTAGGATCATTATCATCAATTGGTTCCACCAGGGCTCTAGTACTACTAGATTCTATTGTAAGATCAATGGGTGTAGTATGCAACATAAGAATTTCTTCTACATCAAACTCTTCAATAGGAGCTTCCAACACATAATTTCCCATACTTACTTCTGATATCAATATTTCATTCGAAGTGTTATGAAATTCTCTGATCACAAACTTCATCCCACGCTCTCTTTCAATCCTGATCTAGTTTGGTACTCCCTTCCAAGGAAGCCACATGTGGGATTGATCAGTTGATACATATCCATTCAAAGCCTTAGTAAAGTCCCTTCCTAAAATTAGACCATAAGTGTCAGGTATGTTTGCTACTTGTATATTAACGACTTGTTGAATTCTGGGGTCTGAGGCAATTTGCATAGGGATCATGTTCAACTCCCCTACAACATTAACTTCAGTTATGTCTAGTTGAGTGACTTTCTTTTGGGAAACAACAGGGGTAATGCCTAAGGCTCTACAGACAACAAAGGGCATCACATTGGTGGAAGCACCTAATTCTAGCAAGCAATTATGCACATTCTTTCCAAACAAACGAACATAAATCAGAAATGGAGGAGTCTCTATTCTACCCTGAAACAAAGTTAGGGGAGTATCAACCTGAGCAATTTGACTTTTATCTTTTTCTTTCCCTTTGTCTCCAGGCTGTGTATGAACCTGATTTTAATCCTTTAATAATTGAGAACTAGATGCTTTGTTGACACTTCCACCTACTGATCTATCTTGCAATACTAAACTCACACTGTAAGCTCCTAGGACTACATTTCTAATATCAGGGACTCTGAATAATTCAAATGCAGATAGGCTTACCTTTAGCTTCTTGAGTTCTTCTACAACATATGCGGCCAACTACTCTGTTCTCATGTCAATGAGAGCCTCCTTGAGACATTCCACCACCCTATCTTTGCTGGTATATGCATTCTTCCCTTTTGATGCTCCAACTTGTGCCTGTCCTACAATTGATAGATATTGCTTAGGCACATGTGGATAGGTCATATTATTGCTGGAATTAGGATATGGAGGTATATTAATTTTTTTTGGAGGGGTAGAAGTGGTGAATGGACCTCCAAATTGCGGGTGTTTGTTTGACAGATTTCTCAAGTCATACTTCTTGATTGGTCGTTGAAACGTTTGCACTTCCTCAACATAAGTTTCTTCCTCATCCCTAGGACCATTGTCATTCATAGGATTTTCATTAAACAACTGTGTGATCTCATCCCAATTGCACACTTGATCTGCCTCTTCCTCCTACTTCCCTAACTCTTCTTTAGGTCCATTTTCCTCACTTCGTGGGAAAGGAGCATGATTTAGCACCAACATAGGTGAGTCATAAGGAGTAGATGGTACCAACTCCTAGCTACTCGCATTATTCTCCACCTCAGATTGAAAAATAGAAGCCGCTGTCTGGAACTCAGGACAATCTAACTCAAAATGTTGACTAGTTTTATGGAGCCTACACCAACCTGATAAAGCTGCTTCAGCTAGATACACACTACTTGGAGGCTTTCTCCTGATTAGTTGGCTGATCTAAAGGGGTAGGGACACCTCCATTGTTAGGCCTCATCTTCCGGGTCCTATTTTTTTGGGTGGTTGTCTTTTGTCAAATCTTTGTCCACCAGCTTGCCCTCTATCAAAATTCTGGCCAGAGGGTTGTCCTCTTTCATAATTTTTCCCTCTGTCATGATTTTTTCCTCTTTCAAAGTGTTGTCCTTGTTGAGGCTCCCAATTTTCCCTATTATGGTTGGACTGCATACTCCTTTGAGCAGCCTGGAGTTGACTATTCTGGTTTCTCAGATAAGTGACCTCCATGTTCAACTTCTTCACTTTATCAGTCAGTTCATCCAACCTTTCCTTGTCAGGATTATTATATGGAGTCTGGTCCACACTGTTATGAGGGTATCCTGCTACAACACTAGAGCTCAGTGACTGGTTTAATACCTCAAAATTCTACAAATATGTGGGGAAAATAGTCTGAGGTTGTGGATGGAGGGGTTGTTTAACACTTTTTTGAGGATAGTTGACCATGGGTGGGGCTTGATTCATAGGGGGTCCTGGATGAGGGACCAGAGGAAACTGAGGTATCAAATTCATGATAGGGGTATGATTGGTAAGATCCTAATTGATTGCTTGGACTTTCCCTAGGTAAGTAGTGGGTCCTAATGACGGTAAAGACCCAAATAAATATTGTCTCAGATTAGTACTAACCTTAACAACTTCTGTGTATGCATCAAGTAGGGATTTGGAGGATTAGGTCTCCATTTTAGGAAAGTAGCTGTTAGGCTATCCAAACCCTCATAATAGACTTCTAAAGCAGTGGCATCATCTACATCATAGATACTTTGCAACCTGGTATATGCTCGATGGAATCGGTTATTAAAAGACCCTATAGGCTCATTGACTTCTCTCTTGACTTTTGTGAACTGTAGATAGAGCTCGTTAGCACTAATAGGAATTTTGAACTTTTGTAGGAATGCAGTCTCAAGTTCAGTCTAGTTATGAATAGATCCAGTAGGTAAATGGTTGTACCAATAGAATTCATCTTCTCCTAGGGAATAAGGAAAGAGCCTACATGCAACATCCTCATGATTGATTCCTCCATCCCTAAGGCAAGTCTGAAAAATCCTAATATGTTCCTCTACCATCCTATTGGGATCATTAGTATGGAACTTAGAACATAAGTGTTCAGGGTTCTTGGGCATGAAATTGTAATTATTGAAGGATAATGGAGATGGATTATTAGCTAGGAAAGCTATTGGTGGAGGTGGGGGTGGTAGTGGCTAATTTATAGCTTGTTGAGGCTATTGAATGGGAATGGCTTCAAAATCAGATGAAGATGGACTTGATGAAGATGAGGATGAAGGGGATAATGGAAGTGGTTGGGTAGATGACGACTCTCCCCCTCTTTTGGTCCTTCTTGACCTAGTAGGAGGTTGTAGTTCTTGAAATTCCTCCTCTCCTAGACTAGATTTGGTTCTTCTTCTGAATCTCTGAGGAGAAATGGCAGACAAAAATCGATCTAGCTTGCTTATTTAGGCCCTCCTTCTAGTGCCAATCTGTTGATGGTATTTACTACACAACAACAACTCAGATAGAATATGGAAATTCTATCTCTCTTGAAAGGTAAATCTCTATCAACAAGCCTCAAGAGATAACCCCAAGGTCTCTAATGTCAGGTCTTGACAATGCATAAACAACTTAGTGATAAATGTGAAAATGCTGGTAATCACAAAGGGACCTTACTACAAACAAATACTGGAACTCCAAACTTATCAGATCTAGCAATATAGTGATACTTCAAATCCTAAATCTAACCCAAATGATAAAGAAATAGAAAAAGATAAGAGTTTCAGAGAGATTTCTAAAATTAACACTAATCCTAAGATTAACAATGCAAATGATGCAATACTTAAAATGGACCAATCCCTTCAAAAACTAATTACTGCTTAACTGAGATGAACTTGCAATCTTACAGAAATAGTGCTATCTTCTAAGCCATTAAATATTTTCAAATCATGAACATTCATCCAAAACAACCCTATTGCAATTTGAAATGAACAAACATTCACAATTGAACTAAGCACAATGAATATTAAAGTCCAGGATAACTTTACAAAGCAACTCACAATCAGCTAGCTACAAAAATTATGGACCATGGATTGCTACAAACACTTCAAGCATTAAACCATAAACATCATTGAATCATATTTGACCTTAAATCTAACATATATCAAATAACCTTGAGCAATTTCAAAAGATAGAACAACAAGAACCATGCAAGATAAGACAACACAAGAAAGATCACCAAGGCGCAATGTTTTCACTTGTATTGAATCATCCAAAAGTAGCAACAATTCCAATGTTTTGTGTCACAACACTTGCTCCAAAATAAAACTAACTTCTATCTCTAACTCTTGTTCTACTGCTTAATTCACTTCAATGTGTAACTATCTAGCCCTTACAAATGAGAAAAAATTCCACACTTATAGAAATCCTAAGGTATGTTGGCCTTAATTAGGGTTACAATAATAATTGGCCACAAACAAGTCAACCCAATAAGTCTTAGAACAAAGATAAATATAGCATTAAATGCTCAGGACCCATCTAGGTCGGCTTGGGTTCTCCAATGTAGCTCGGTCCAATGCATGCAAAAAATGGGAAGAAATAATGGGAAGCACAAATTTCGATGCAGTCATTCATTATTTGGCCCCTTGTATGGATGAAATCTTGCCAATGCATAGACCAAGTAAGATTTCATTGTGAAGCTCTTGGTCTGCAAAACATTGCATAGTTGTTCATGGATCATGGCACTAATGATACTTAGCCAATGATAGTCCACATTTTGCTCCATTCTTATTATGATATAAAAAATCCAACTCTCAAATATCCATGCAGTCTTCAAACCCACCACTCTGCTAAGGAGAGTGATTGCATCATAGTACTCTTGTTTAAACTTGGCTCTAGACAACTGCTTAGGTAACTTGGAGATGTGTGGCTTAGGCTTTTCCAACCAAGAATTGATAACTTGCAAAGCCTTATTGGTATCATCTGCATAATACTTCTTGGCTATATCAAGATCAAAACCCACCACATGAGATCTATCTGGCATATCATATGTCTGGGCCACCAAGACTAGAGAGAAATTGGCAAGCACTCTGCCTTGTGGACCAATTATTCGTTGTGTATCTTGATCAGAGTGCTTGGAACATTCTAGGACTAGCTCATAGCATTGCATTGTAGGAGGGAAGCTTGCCACATGAGCCAACCCAGAGCTCACCAATCTGCTTGCTACCAGGGAAGGGTCCTTCTCTGCCATTCTTGCTTTAAACTCCTCATAACCCCACTTCCCAACATTAGTATCTGTCACTTCTGACCATATGGAAGACAACTTAGTTTCAGGAACCTTGCTTTTCATGTCCAACTTAACTCTTTCAGCCTCTAAGACAGAAGCTCCCTCATCACTGGGATTCATTACCTTTCCTTTAGTTCTTCCAACAATGGCCTTGCTTTATTCAGCCTGCACTCAGCAGAAGATCACAATAAATATCCATTATATCATGAGATTCCAAGTTAGTCCATCATAAACTTACATATTCATCCTTAAAACAAGTCTCATGATGAACAAAATCCCCCAAAACATCATAATGATACTCCTTTAAAAGCTCGGGTCTTTCATCCTCTCGTGGAATTCAGGCCAGAAGGGAATTTCAGAGAATTCTAAGCCAGGAAAAATTTATCGATGTAAGCACAATAAACCTCTAGAAAATCATTCAATCATCATCATTAATTAAGAAATAGCATGATACATTTCTAAATAACTCAAATTGATCACATGATGCAAAATCATTAGCTAATAATTCATGCTACCCAACAATTCTTCATTTTCAACAAGATTTCAGAGAATTCCGCCAGGGACGGAAATCCATGAAAGTGGCAAGAGTTCGTATGTTTCAGGAAAATGAAGGACTAACAGAATCTTGATAAAATCTCAAGGAAACAAAATTCCACGAAGTCAATGTAGTTTTCATGTTTTAGGCACATTTCAGGAAAGCGATAAGTGATGGAAAATGGAGGATTTCCTAAAGTAACAGAAATCTGTGAAGTATTCGAAAACCAAAAATATTTGACTTTGTCAGGATTTCACCCAAATTGATCAAATGATTAGGAAGTTGGGGATTCCACCTTGGATTCTATTCATTTCAGTTGCAAAATGGAGAGTCTAGGTTTCCAATTCTTCTAATGTGTGACTCAATAAATGTGAGAAATGTTTTCAAAAAGGAAACCCTAAGATACTGCCATGAAAGCACGGTTTGGATCCCAACTCACCCTTCCATTCCAATAATCCTCCTGCAAAATCCCTTAAAACCTTACAAAGACAAGGCGACTATCAGATTCAGATGATGAATGAAAGGTTTCAATTCACCCAGGACGTGATTTCATCGAAGGTTAGGGATTGCTAGGTCGAACCATAGCTCGGGACATTAGAGCATGAAATCTAAAATAATGATCAATTTGAGCAATGGATAACCGTACCAAGTCACAATTGAGTAGAAGGAAAGGCAACACAAAGAATAGGGAAGGGAATGAAACCAAAATGGGTAACCCTAGCTCTGCTATCGAACCTTGTCATATCAAAATCCTGACTCAAGGCACAAACACAAACCATAAAGCAATTCAAACTCATTAATTAAAAGAGTAGGTTGCATGAACATACCATGAGTGATAAGTAATCGAAATAGCAGCAGTTGGCATGAAATCTTAGAGTCCAATCAAACACAAGCAATCACCAAGAAAAATCCAACCAAAGCAAACAATCATAGTTCGAACACAAGATTCGACAATGGAAACTCTAAATTGAGCTTCTTCAAATCTTTTAGCAAAGTAAATGACTTAGTTTTCAGCATAAATCCCATTTAAACCCAATAAAAGCAAGCTGCAAAATCGTACAAGAAGCATAAATGCAACGAAGCAGGCTCAAGGATTCGAAGGCACAAATTTTTTTGGGAAAAGACAAAGGAAGCAAAATTCTGCAAAGTTCCAAAATTTCCGAAAACAGTGCAAAACAAGCCTTTGTCAGGTTTCCTAGGTGTTTGGGGAATTCCACCCAGAGGGAATTTTCTTGAAAACAGAGAAAAACCCAAAATATGCCCCAAGACTCAAGATTTTCAAAGTGCTACTTTAGAAGGGGTATTTGCACAAGCAAGATAATCATTCAAGCACATGCTAGGACAACCAAATCCTCAAAACCAAAGGGCCAAAACATCAAAAAACAAAAGCAAGAGAGGGTTCTTGCTTTCAGTAGGGTGTGTGTTCGAAAACTGCAAAACAAGTCCTCTATATTGATCACGATCAACTAGTAGATAGACCAAGTATGAGGTCTTGTAGACCTATGAGGTATTCTTTACAGCTACAAACTACTCATGTAGGCAGTTGCTAATCATTCTTTCCCAATGGAATTTAGTCTCTCCTCTGATGATTTCTTCTATGAAGTATAACATCCATTCCTAGAAGAAAGTTGCAGCCGGGAGGCCCATGAATCTGCTTAATAAGGTTACCAAGTCATGGTAATCCTTTTGGAAATCACTTCTAAAGAGCTCCTTGGTTACTTTGTTTGTGCTGCCCCTCTTCTCCTTTAGCCAGTATTGATTGATTAGTTTAGTGCACTTGAGGGGGTTGGCTTTCCACATGCTCTTGGCATACTCCTTGGATGTTTGCTCCATTTCATTGAAGGTGGGGATGTGGAAAGTTTTCCCTATTGATTTGGTAGAGAAATCAACTAGTATGTTGCCATCCCTATCCACAATTCTCTTGGTGCTTTCCTGATATGTCTCTCTGCAGGACATTACTAATTCAGGAGCCATGAGGGTAGGTGGGAAAATAGCGGCCTTGGCCAACCCACTCTTTCTAATTGTCTTGGCATTCTTTGTGGTAGGGTTGACAATGACCCTCTGCTTGAATTCATCAATGTCAATGTACCCCGAGTTAGTATATGAGACCTTCTCCCAATTTGTGGTGACCTTTGACTTGAGGTCCTCTCCTTGAAATGTGTACTTCATTTGATCCTTATCCTCCTCCCCTCTTGGTGCTTTGGCAGCTTTCTTTCCCTTTTCCTTCTCTGCGGATGCTTCTGAAGGTCGTGTAGCTGGTTCCATATATCCTGCAAGTAAAGGAGCAGTAAGAATATTCAAGTGTAAAACATGAGAAACATTAGAAAAATCTTACAAAAACAATGTTAGATCGAGTAATTCATCATTCAAGGATCCTAACGTTTCTTTCAGATCATCATTAGCCTTTTTCTAGAGGGAGATATGGAAATTCGGGCCCAAGGGTGCAGACTTCCCTAGGCCGGCAGCCGTTTTGGAGGTAGTTACAAATGGATGTCAAACAGAGCACGATAGTTTGCATGGTTCTACCCCTATCAGGTTTTTCGTCTTGTGGTGGGACCCATCAGGAGGTCAAATCATTTTGGCACATGGGTTGGATCGATCTTGAATTTTTGGAAGATTATCTTGGTTATTTAAGCTTGTGGAAGCAAAGGGTGTAGGCGTAGGAGGCCTCTCAGCCATTTTGGCCTTCGCCGTTTGAAATGGCACTAGTGGGAAGGAATCTTGCAAGTGGCATCTCACAATGCGGGTCCCGTGGTTGGGGAGGACAACATCATTTTATGTTTGAAGTTCAAACTACTTAGATGGGTGTGAGCAGGGAGATGTGGAAATGTGTTGGAGGTCGGCTGTTCGAAATGACAGAGGTGGGACGGAGTTCCACCATGGGTGGCCCGCATAGTCGGACTCATAGGGAGCCTTGTCTTTAGTAATTAATTCACTTTTGGCTAGATGGCCAGGTCCCACACAACAGGTAGGCCAAGGTCATTGGCCATGTGAAATGATGGATACATGGTGGCGACAACCCGCAAGCATGAGGCTTGGTTGGTTTTTTTCCCTTATAGAGCATCAAATGGATGCAAGCAGTGCATGGTCCACTAAGTAGATGGATGGGTATTCGAGGCCGTTCAGAACGGAAACTCCCGATGGAAGCTGACGAATGGAAGTCTGCAATAGGTAGTCCACAAAGGCACCAACACTTAGAAGTTTTTAGTGTGGAGGATCAGATGGAGATAGCTAGGGCTGGGCCCACTCATCGAAAGGATCCCAAGGATTTTCTATTTGGAATGATCATTGAACAACGTCGAAGTGGTGGCAGAAGCCCATAGGAGATGGTCTGCATCGAGTTAGGTATGAATTTCAGTTAGCAAACATGGACACTGCAGGACCTGCAAGGCGGGCAGTTGGGACCAATTGGCCATTTCAGAATGGTGCATCATGAGGGGCGATCTGGGTGTTGAAATCCGTACTCATGGAATCACGAGAGTGAGAAGCCCTTGTCTAACTCGTGATTTTCGCTTAAGTTTGATAGGTGACAACAGTGGGTAAGCACCTTCCTGCATGAGCTAGCCTGAGGGAGATGACGACTGGTTTTTAAAGTTTTTCATTTAAGGATCAAGGTAATGGCGGTTGAGGGTTTGCGGGCTGCAAGGTCATGATTGCCCTTGTTTAAGAACAATAGTGAATGGTGAAATTTCCACATGAATTTCTAAGGCAAATTTTCAAAGTTTTTTAAAATTTCAACACCTGGGTTTTGCTCGCTGTGATGTGATCTAACTAGTTTTGAGCTTCCTTTCATCAAAATTTTAACAAATTTTGTGAAAATCAAAGAAAAACCATGACATAGATGGCACAGAAAAACTGACCTAGAAAATTTGATGAATGATGCGAAGAGAGTGCAAATAACAATGCTCGGATGATGACGAGATCCTGCGGGTGTGAAGGCGGTGATGGCTGGAGGCTCTGACAATTTTCTAAGAGTCTGACGATGAAAATGACCCACCAAAAGTGGCTACTTATAGAATTTTGTGCATTAAATGCTTGCTATTAATGCAGGTATGAAAATAGCCAACGTTGGTCGACAGACAATTTAAAAGAGACGACGACAGGAACAACAGTGTCTACAAAGCAGACGACATTCGTGAGTTGGTTGTTCGACGAGTCGACAAAGAAAATGGTGAAGGAAGTCGTGGATCCTGCGAGGTGGGCGGACGTGGTTTATTGGTCATTTGGAACAACGATGAACTGACAGAGTTCTGCATAGGGTGGCTCACAACTGCGAACCTGCGAGACATGAAGGACAACAATTTTGAAGTTTTGAAGGAAAAATGCCAAGGAAAATCCACAGAGGCTAAAGACTTGGAAATTTAGAGGGTGGTGAAATTTGGTTAACTTAAGATGATGACTCTAGGACTCCTTGACCACCTAGGACTAGAAAAAGGGGGCATGAAAAATGAGGTGATGACAAAAGTGACTGGCAAAGCGAAAAGAGAGGGTCCCTGTCCTAAATGGGGTGTGTGGGCTATAGGCATAGCAAATGATGACTCTGCTGGGGAACACTCCTAAGCATTCTAAGGATAAATGCTCATTCAGAACCTAGAATCTCTAGTTTCATAGACCAGTGGCCGGTTTCCAAAAGTGAACTGTGAGACTCAAAGGAGAACGAGATCCTTAATTGATTTGAATCAAAAAAGTGTTTCAAAAGTGTGTGTGCATGGTGAATTCATTCCCTTTCCTTAGAAACTATGAAAAATGACCATTAATTAGACCAAACAAGCTATGAATCGTCTAACTCCAAAAGTAACTTGGACATTGCCCCACTGCTAGTTAGGCACCCATAGCCCCGATGGAGTTGTCGCTGTGATCCCACAAACATTTCTCTATTGCCAACTAGGTTTCCATAGCCCTATTAGAGTTGTTTGCACACCCACATGGTTGCTTGATTTCAATATTTTCCTTTCTTTTGTTCTTCTCTTGATAGCTCTTTTAATATCCTTTTTTTTGCCCAACCGTGTAAGCATCAAAGCTTACAGTGGGTTTGGAATCACAATGGTCACTGAAGTAGACTTAAGATTTTTTGCTTGCTGGGTAGTCATAACGCCCACTGCACAAATCATCATAAATATTTAATGTATTTTTTGTGTAGGAGTTGAGAAAAAATGTGAAAAGATTCAACTAAGGGTCATGTTCTAGGTCAAGTCGGTAGTTTAGGTAAGGAGACCATTCCATAGCAGCAACCACAGACTAATTGTTAAGAGTGAATACTAATCCAAAGAATACTAAAAGAGAGCACCAAAGTGAACCATTCATCAAGCTGAGAATGACCACCACAACAGAGACAAAGGAACACTCTTAGCAAAATAAAGCGGCTGGGAAATGAGCAAAACAAAAGCGAAGCAAGACAACAAACAAGGAAACCTAGACTAACCTATCTATTATTAATTATAGAAACTAAGCTCAACAAAACTCAAGAAAGGAAATAATGCTTGAGGTGCTTCCCATTGACAGGAAACGAGACATCTTCACCAGTTAATGTCTTGAGGCGGAAAACGTTATCTCCTAAGATTTTAGAAATCTGAAAGGGGCCAAGCTAGAGCTTGTCAAATTTGTCATGTCCCCATTTCTTTTCATGGGCCTTGTCCCAAAATAGGACCAGATAAGCTATTCTAAAGGCCTTGAATTTGGCTTTTCGATTGAACGATCTTTTGACCACACCCTGGTGTTTGGTGAAATTTTCAATGGCACCGTCATGCTCTTCTTCTAGGTGGAGTAATTTAGCTAAGCAGGCTTCTTTTCGATCCCCTTTTACATAAAAGGTGTTGATGAATTGGAGGGTGGGGATCTTAAGGTGAACATGAAACAAAAGCTCCAAGCCATAAACAAGTTGGAATGGGGAATCACCTAGGGCAGCCTTATGGCGTGTACGATTTGCTCAAAGGGAAAAATGGAGTTGGGTGTGCTAGTCTTTTGGATTCCTATCGAGCAGTTTTTTGATCATGGTGATTAGGTTTTTGTTTGTGGACTCAACTAGGCCATTACCCTAGGGATAGTAATTGGATGAGAACTTGAGGGAAATGATGTAATTGAAGGCCTAATTGGAAAATTTGAGTGAAGAGAAAGTGGGGCCATAATCGCAGACTAAAGCATACGAGCAATCGAAATGATTCAAAATGAAACTTTGAAGAAAATTGGTAACTACCTATGTGGTGCACTGCCTACATGAAATTGGTTATGTCCATCTAGTACAATAATCAAAGGCGGTTAGAATGTACCTATGTCCCATAGAAGATGGTGGGCTTACCAAACCAATGATGTCAAGACCCCATTGCACGAATGGTCTTACCTCCAGGACTGGTTGCAATGGGACAACAATGTTTCTTTCTCTGGTAGCGACAGTCTGGCAGATGTGTCATGTACGGACATGACTATGTGCATCCTTGAAGACTATTGGCCAATAGTATCTTTCTCCTAGGATCTGATGAGCGGTTGAAGGGCCAGATCCATGACCAGTTCCAAACTTATCATGGAATTCTTTCATCACTCTTGTTGCTTCTACCTTCCCAAGGCAATTGAGGTAGATTCCTTCATGATTCTTCTTATAAATTATAGACCCTCACAACATGTAACTGCTACTTTTTAGTCATAGAGCATGCTTTTGAACTCCCTGTAGATGAGGTGGGAACTTATTGTGCAACAGATAGTAAACGATATCGTCATACCACTCTCCGGGAGAGACATCTTCAAGCTGATATTGCTGAACTGTGAGCTCAGGTCCTACTTTAGCTACTGTCTTAGCTATTGTTTAGGTGAGGGCCTTCCCTCTTACTAATTTCATTGGCTAAATCTCCATGTCATATTCCTGTAGCAAGGTGACCCATTTTGCTCTTCTTTCCCCTAAGTCATTGTGCATTAGCAATGTCTTCATTGTTGGATCAGGTACAATGGCGAACACCTTGTTCCTCAAGATGTAGTGTCTGAATTTATTAAATCCTCTAACCAGAGCATACACTTTCTTTTCTAAATTGTGATATCTCAATTCAACATCCTTTAATGGAGCACTCATGAAGGCAATTGGGTGCTCATTCCCTTCATCATCCTTTTGAGTCAATATGCTGGCACATGAATGATCTGAAGCAAATGAATAAATATAGATTGGCTTCAGATAATCAAGACTGACTAGTATAGGTGCGTCAACAATTGCTTTCTTGATTTCCTTGAAGGCCTACTTTTCCTCCGAAGTCCACTCAATTTTGGCATCTTGCTTCAACATGGCATTGAGTGGCTTGACTATTTCAACAAAGCATGTAATAAATTTTCTAACAAAAATTATCTTTCTGAAGAAAGATTTCAGTTCTTTCTTACTACCTAGTAGTTGAATCTTCAAGAGGGATTGAATAAGCTCAAGGTCTATTGAGATTCCTCACTCTAAAATAATGTTGCAGAGTAGCTTTCCCTCTGTAACTCTGAAGATACACTTCTTCGGATTAAGTGAAATCCTAAATTCCCTGCACTTCTGGAAGACTTTGCATAGATCGAAGATGTGATCATCTCGCTTCTTTGAAAACACTGTAAGATCATCCACGTTAATGATAATGCACTTTCCGATTAGGTCTTTGAAGGCTATGTCCATCACACGTTGGAAGGTGGAACCAATTTTGATGAGTCCAAATGACATTCTTCTATATGCAAAGGTTCCCCACTTGGTGGTGAATGCTATCTTGTGCCTATCTTGATATTGCACCATAACTTGGTTGTACCTAGAGTACCCGTCCAAGAAGGACATCATCTGTGAACCATTGACGATCTGCAACACCTCATCCAATGAGGGCACGAGATAGTTGTCTTTCTTTGAAGCTCTGTTCAAATTGCGAAAAATCCACAAACAATCTGATTTCTCCGTTCTTCTTCCTAATCGGGACCAAGTTGGCCACCCACATGGAATTCCTAACTGGAAATATGATTCTGGCTGATAGCAAATTTTGTATCTCCTTATAAATAATGGGCTCCAACAATGCATTGATAGGACGCTGTCGTTGTCAGAATGGTCTCACATTCGGCTTAAGAAGAATAGTGTGTGTGATGATCGAGGTATCATATGTTTTCAAATCTTCATAACTCCAGGAAACTACATCATGATATTTTCGCAAAGCATCAATGATCCCTTCCTTTTCCTCTGGCGTGCACACTTTTCCAATGAATACATTCTTAGCCTCGTCGGTTGTTTCAAGGTTGTGTCACATTGATTGTTTATGGAATCTTTGTTTGCTTGCTAATCCTAGTTTTTGATTTGATCCAAATCAAATATCTGCTCAAGCTGAACCATACCCCTAGGAATTGTGTTCATTTTGAGATTGATGACCCCTTCTATATCTAATTTACCCTCTTTGGGCTCAACTTCATCAATTATCTGAGTTGCAAACACATCAAAACTAGTGATAAATTCCAAGATGTGATTATCACCATTAAACACTTGGAAATGGGTAATGTTGTTTGGCAAAGATGGGGTGGAGGTAAACTCAACGGTGAAATTTTTTAAGCTGGACAACGATAATGGTTGAAGAGTACTGGCTGCTTGAGCCAAGGCATCAACAACATGGTTTTGGGATCAAGGGATCAACTAAATATTGAATGCATCTAGGCTTTCTATTAAGTCCCAAACTCTATGCCTATAATTTTCTAGTCTTCTATCGTGGTAGGAATATAATTTCCTAACTTTCTTTATTACTAATTTTGAATCACTGAAGACTTACAACATTTTAACTTTCTTTCTTAGGACCATCAGGAGACCATGAACCAATGCTTCGTACTCTATTACATTATTTGTGCAATAAAATTGAAGCCTATGAGTAGCAAAGTAAGTCTTACCCATAGGGATGATGAGCTCAAATCCAACTTCGACTCCCTGTTTGGACTTGGATCCATCGAAGTGCAACGTCCAAAATTTGGAGGGTTCCTTAACCTTGGGGCTGATCATACATTCATTCCTTCTTGGCTGCACGCCCAGATCTGCCATCTCTAGAACAAACACTGGCTCAACATGGTTGGTGGTAGGCTGCTCGATCGGAAAATCCTTTTGAGGTGCAACTTGTCCTTTGATGTGTTCCACTGCTGTCTGACATAAGCAACACTCAAATTCTGAGTGGGAATAATTATGCACTCTGCACCAACTAGGCAACAAGAGCTCTTAGAAATCCATTCTTTCCCCCAGGCTAAGTTGATCTTGTATACAATTCTCCATTAAATCCTAGAATCCATCTAACAGTTCCAAATTCTCATCATCATAGGATTCATTGTCATCTAATTCTACCAGCATCTCTATGCTCTAAGGTGCATATGCTAGATTGGAAGGAGGGCTGCACAATACCAAGAAGACTTCCTCAGTCATCCCTTCTTCTAGAGGCTCCGATTCTTCCTAATATGCCACGGGAGAATACTTTCCCTACTCAGTTTCAGCAAAAAACACCTCGTTGGTGTTGTACTTCGTGATCATGAATCTCATGCACGACTCCCGATCTATTCAAATTTGATTTGGCAGTCCCTTCCATGGCATCCACACATGAGAGAAATCAATGGCAATATATTCGTTCAATGCTTGCGTGAAGTCTCATCCCAAGATTATCCTGTATGTGTCAAGAATATCTGCAACTTGAATGTCAATAACTTGTTGCACCCTCGGGTCTGTAGCAATTTGCATGGGGATCTGGTTGATTTCTCAGACTATGTTTACTTCCATTTTGTCCAGCTAAGTCACCTTTCTTCTGGAAGGAGTGGGGTCTATTCCTAATGCTTTGCATACGACGAGGGGCGTAAAATTGGTTGATGCTCCTAAATCAAGCAAGCAATTGTGCAGATTTTTTCCAAATATTCTAATAGTAGTGAGAAAAGGTGGCATTTCTAACTTTTCCTGAAATAGCCCCATAGGCGTATCTGCCTAGGCCACTTGATTTTTATCCTTTTCATTTGTCTTTTCCTTATCTTGCACTTGAATTTGTTTCTTAGCAAGTTGTGTCCCCGTTTTCTGATTTGAAGGGACTTCTTTCTTCTTACCTATAATTTCTTGAATTACAAGCTCATGTTGTGGCTTTTCAAAAGAGACTCTCTTGGCTGGTTTTTCTTGAGCTGACTTAGAAGAGGGAGTGCCATTAATCACCCTAAAAAAGGTGTTCCTAACTATAGGGACCTTAAGCAACTCAAAGGCAGACAAGCTTATCTTGACCTTCTTGAATTCATCAACAACATAATCACCCATTTTATCAATTTTGATGTTAGAGAATTTGCTTTGGGAAGAACTAGCGGACTGGTTTTTCCCATGAGTTGGCCGCTTATTCTTGTTGAAGTATTGGGTGGGTACATAGAGGTAACTTGGATTATTATTGGCATTAGGGTCAGGTGGGGTGCTAAAGTTATTAGGTGGAGTGGAAGTTGTGAAAGGTCCTCCTGCTTTCCTGTTTCTTAAATTATATGAGGATGTTCTCTGATGGAAAATTTGGACCTCATCTTCATGAAACTCTTCCTCATCTACTAGACCATTATCTACTAAAGCAAATAGCTGAGATAAAGTTTCTTTGTTACTTACCTCTTTCACTTCTTTGTTCTTTGGGGAAGTAGTCTCATTTTTTGGTGCATTACTCTCACCTCGCGGGAATGGAGCTTGATTGATCATGAGTACAAAAGATTCATAGGGATCGGATGGGACTAGATCTCAACAACCAGCATTTTCCACAACATTTTGAACCTCTACTTGAAAGATCTCCGCAATTGTGAGGAACTCAGGGCAATCCAACTTAGAGTGCCTATTTGTTTTGTGGATCCGACACCAGCCGGACAAAGCTACCTCAACAAGGTACACCCCACTAGTCATCTTCTCTACATTGGTAGGCTAATTGAGAGGGGTGGGAACACCTCCATTGTTAGGCCTTGTATTCTACGCTTGATTCTTCCTTTGTGAAGATCTTCTTTCAAAATTTTGGTTGGAGTTCTTCCCTCTTTCATAATTTTTCCTGGATGAGATACCCACATCACGGTTATCTCTATTCTCTCGGTTGAGGTTGGCCTTGATGTTGCATTGAGAAGCTTGTAGTTGGTTGTTCTGATTTCTTAAATGTGTCATTTTCATAGAAATTTTTTTTATCATCTCTGTCAGCTCATCCAACCAATCCTTATCCACGTTACTTGGCTATGATGCTTGGTTCTAAAGGAGAATTGGCTGCACAACTAGTTGGTTTAGTTGTGCTTGCAGAAATTCAGACCCTTGCAATTATGTAGGTATTTGGGGTTGTTGTGAATAGGCCTTCTACTACTGTGATTGCAAATAGTGAGGCACTAGAGGTGCTTGATTCATCGAGGGTCCGAGGTGAGGAACTATGGGAAGCTACAAAACTTGATTCATAAGAGGTGTCTAATGTTGTAGAGGTTGAGTGAGCCCTTGAATCTGCATAGGATGAGCAACCCATCCCATGGAAGGCAATGGAATGGAAATGTTTTGTCCCAAATTAGTGTTGGCTATGACTTCCTGAGTGTAAGCATCCACAATTCTGGTGGGTGGTGGGTTCATTCTTTTCACCAAGGCTGCAACGAGGTTGTCCAAGGTAGCATAGTAGATAGGAAAGACAATAGAATCATTAAGCATATACAAAATTTGTAATCTCATGTATTCCTGATGGAATCGATCATTTAAGGAGCTTATTGGTTCATTAACCTCCTTGTGCATAGACATGAACTGCTGATATAGTTCTAAAGGGCTGATTGGAATCTTGTATTTCTTTAGGAGGGTGTTCTTTAGAAGGTCCCAAGTGGTAATAGATCTTGTAAGCAAGTTGATATACCAATAAAAAGCTTCCTCTCCTAAAGAATAAGGGAAAATTTTGCATTCCACATCCTCATAATCAATCTACACATCCTTCAGTGTTGTTTGAAATATTTTAATATGTTCTTTTGTTGACCTCTATGGATCCCGAGGATTGAATTTCGTGCAAAAACCCTCTGGATTCTTGGGCATGTCATGGTAAGCATTGAATAATAGTGGAGAAGGATTGTTACCCAACCAAACCATGAAGGGAGGTGAGGGTTGTATTTTCTATTGAACAGGAACTTGGGGTTGTGCAGGGGCAACAACAGCTGGGACTATGCCTTGGACTTGGAAGGCAGGGGCAGGGGCAGTGCCTTGGCTTTGGGAAGCAAGCAGTTGGAAGGAAGTTTGGGATGGCTGAGTGGAGGAGATGGAAATGGAAACAGAAGGATGAGTGTGGGGTGGATGGAAGGAAGAGGGAGGTGAAGTAGATGGAGTGGATGAAGAGGATGAGGCTTAGTCCTCTCTCTGAGTCTTCCTAGACCTTGTAGGGGGCTGCAGTTCTTGAAATTCCCCTTTGTTAGGTGTGGATCTTAGAACTCTTTGAAATATTTTAGGGGAGAATGAACCAATTCAATCCAGCTTAAAATTTTTTTGGCCCTCCTAGCTCCAGTTCTATTGATGGGTGTTTTAGCACTTCTCAACAAAGGCAATGCATAAGTGCATCACCTCTCTTGAAAGCCAATTTCCTACAAGTACATTGCAAAAAACTATCCTAAGGTTTCAAATGTCAGGTCATGACAATGCTTGGAACATCTCAATTGTTTCATGTGATTTGCTGGTCATCACAGGGAATCCTTACGTATGTTAAGTTGGAGGGGAATTGGTCCTTCAAATGGAGTTCTTAAGGTGTGGAAATTGATGTGTAGGTTCTACAAGTTCAAAGCAACAATCTAGAACTCTATTTTCATCATCAGATTTGGCTTTACAATGTGCAATGAACCTTGTCTAAATCATCTTTTTAAAGAAAAGTCAAAAGGGCAGGGGAAGAGGAAAGTTCCTAGATCTGAAACTACTGATGAATAGTGATAATGGAGGACTCTACAGTGGAAAGCCTTTCCAAACTAAGTTCCACTTAACCAAATCAACTTACAGTCTCATGAAACTAGTGCAATCTTCTAAGGTCTGCAGATTTTAACCATTCATTCACCATAAAGCATGAACAAAAGATAGAATTTAAGTGAAACATTCAATTCATATCCAGACTAGGTTTACACTGCTATTTATCATCAACAAACAACAAAAAGCATAGATAAGGAAGGTCATCAACACAAAAAAATTCTTCAATACCAATGAACAACATCTACTAATCTATCAAAGCAAGTTAAATACATGGAACAACAAAGTTAATCTACTCAAATTCACTAACTATGAGGAGAAAAATCATGAAACATGAAATTGGAACTCAAGAATACACCAAAATCAATGAATTTCTATTAAAATTCTAGCAGCATGTCTTTACAACAACTCAACTCTCTCTTGAAAATGAGAGGAGACCCCCTATTTATAGTGTCCAAAAAGCAAAATGAATGACCAAGATTCACTACAAATTAGGGTTTCGCCTAACCCCAAATATTTTACAATATAAAATACACTTTTTTCCTGTGAACCAAGATCCTAGCACTTGCAAAACACAAAGAACACACACATTAGAAGATTGAAATGCAAGTTATAATCTAAGTTCCCCATAAAATCCATTTAACTATGCTCAAAGTAGGAATAAAACAAGAACACAATGAAAGAAGATAAAAAAAAACTAAATCCTATTAAGAACATGCAAAATCTTGATCCTATGGGGGAGTTGGTGCCAATTTGATGTGGAAATTGGCCCTTTCCCAACTCCTATGCAAGCTTTGACGATTTGATGAAGATGTGATCCACTTTGTTGAAGATTGAAGTGTGCTTCAAGATGAAAATCTGCATAACCTAGCTAAGACTTTGATGAAATAGATGGAAATTGCTATGGATTTGAGTATAATAACTTTGCTCAAATTGTGGATGCAAAAATGAGGAATGAAGCCTCTTATTTATAAAATGACAAGTTGAAGAAATTCCAAAAATGAAGCAATGTGGGACTAACATTCACCCAATGGAAAGGTGCCACTTGTCAAGAGATGGATGGATGAAGGATGTGCACATTTTGATGAATGTGCCCATAAATGCAATTACGTGATATTTGAAATTAGTGAAATGACATGTAAGAGGGAAAAGGAATGTCTTAAATACCACTTGGTTCAAGGAAAAATGACTTATTAGGTGAAGTAAATGTCTTGTTGGAAGGACAAAGTCCATTTGGATTTGAATTCAAATTTGAGAGAATATTCCTCCATTATGCCATGTTGAGAGAAAATAGGGATTTAATAAATGAATTAAATCTATTTTCATGTGCAAGTGGCAAAAGATAGAGGATGGGACATGAATTATGATTAAATTAATCAAGGGTTAATTAATTTAATTAGAGATTAGATGATGTGACAAATTTGACTTAGATTTATGGGTTTATTTAAATCAAAGATGAGAAAAAATGTGATTTTAGACTTGGTTAAATAAATATTTTGTTTTATTTAACTAAAGGGGATGGTTGTTTAGCTTAAATTAAACAAGGTTTAATTTATTTAATTTAATAGATAGACCTTAGAGATTTAATCAAATAAAGGGGATTATTTAATTAAATATGGACATAGGGTCAATTAGATAAGATAGATTGATTTAATTAACAAGAGAGAAAGACTTAATTAGATAAAATGATTTATTTAATTAAGAGAGGGAAATTGATGAATTTAATCAAATAAAGGTATTGGATTAAATGGTTAGATTAAGGGATGATTTAGGATGAAATGGTGTTAATAATTAGGATCAAGTATGTCGATATATTTTCCATGTCTACATTTTTCCCCTCTTTGAAGGAAAGTACTCATTACCTTGGTTCAAAGAATAAACTGTCTCGATCAAAAGCCAATTTTTTTTTTTTTTAAATTTTCCCCAGTGCTGCCTCGGCGAGAGAAATATGCCAATATACTGCCCCCTCGAGAGATCAAACGCAAATTCTGATTTTTGGGTAATCTCGCAAAAAAAGAGGACAAGGTGCCCAACAAGTCCAGAAAGGCTTGGGGAGGCCAGAAAATGAGATAAAACACAAAAAATGATGAAAAACAACCCTTGGATGGACAAAAAAGGGATGAGGGGACCTAGGCCCCTCCTGGACGGCCCAATTGGGTCAAAAAACTCTAATTTTCATACTTAAATAGGCCTCGAGGGGCCACTTCCAATTCATTTTCACATTTAGCCTTAAGAGAGTTTTCACAGAGGACTAGCCTCAAACCAGTAGAGGAGCATGGAGAGAGGGAAGGCGGTGAGGGAAGCAACCAACAGGGCTAGGTCTTTATTTTTGATCAGAGATGAGATATTTTTTGCACCCCATGGACTCATTTTTGATAGCACGATGAGCCATTTTGTACTTACATACCTAATACTTGATTCAATTCTTTGTATCATGATAGTACATTTGATGATATATGAGATGATGATTTTGATGTGATATGCTATGTCCTATTTTATGCATTATGGATGATCTTTTTATATGCTATGCAATGATGTTCTATCCTATGTGATGCAATGATGTTATGATGAGATACAATGATTATGCAGATGGATGCATTTATTTTTTAGTATCT
>VDFB02270651.1:184839209-184955852 GCA_007258455.2 Sequoia sempervirens
TGCAGATCCATGGCCAGTGCCATACCTATCATGGAATTTTGTCATAACCCTTTCAACTTCTCTTTTTCCCAAGCACCTCAGATAGATACCCTCATGGTTCTTCTTGTACAAAACAACTCCTTTCATCATAAAACTATCAATTTTCAAATGCAAATCTCTCCTTTGTACTGAATTAAGATGTTCAAGACACTATTGATTCAAAAGATAGTAAATGACATCATCATACCAGTCCCTTGGAGACACATCTTGGAGGTCATAGTGCTGACCTGTGAGGTCAGGACCCATTTTTTCCATTGTCTTAGTTAGCCCTTGTCCTCTCACCAACTTCATGGGTTGAATCTCAATATCATATTCCTACAACATAGTCACCCACTTAGCTCTGCGTTCTCCCAGTTCATTTTGCATCAGTAGTAGCTTGACTGCAGGATTAGGAACTATTAACTATTGCAAAGACCTTATTCCTCAAAATATAGTGTATGAATTTCTTCACAACTTTGACTAGGGCATAGGCCTGCTTCTCCACACTTGGGTACCTTAGTTCTACATCTTTCAGAGGTGCACTCATAAATGCTATGGGGTGCTCATTCCCTTGATCATAGTTTTGGGTCAACATGCCAGCACAAGAGTGGTTAGAAGCAAATGAGTATATGTAAAAAGGCTTGGCATAATCAGGACTTAACAATACTAGGGCCTCAACAATAGATCTTTTAATTTCTACAAATGCTTCTTTTTCCTCTACACTCCATTCAACTTTAGCTTCCTGCTTCAACATGAAATTCAATGGCTTGACTATCTCAGAAAATCCAGTGATGAGCTTCCTTACAAAGTTAATATTTCCAAAGAATGACTTCATTTCCTTCTTGTTAGCAGGTGGCTGAATCTTGAGTATGGCTTCCACTCGTTCAGGGTCAATAGCAATCCCTTTCTCTGAAATAACGTGTCCTAGTAGTTTTCCTTTGGTAACTCCAAAGATGCATTTCTTTGGATTAAGAGAGATGCCAAATTCTCTACACTTCTGAAACACTTTGCACAAGTCTGCTATGTGGTCACCTCGCTTTTTGGAAAAGACTATCAGATCGTCCATATAAATGATTATGCACTTATCAATTATGTCCTTAAAAGCAATGTCTGTGGCTCTCTGGAAGGTAGCTCCAACATTGATCAAACCGAAGGGCATTCTCCTGTAAGAAAAAGTGCCCACTTTGTGGTGAAGGCAGTCTTATGCCTATCTTCATATTGTACCATAACTTGGTTATATCTAGAGTAGCCATCTAGAGAAGACATCATTTGAGATCCATTGACAATCTGAAGCACTTCATCCAATGAAGGGACTGGATAGTTATCCTTTTCTGATGCCCTGTTAAGGTTCCTAAAATCAACACACAATCTAATCTCTCCATTTTTCTTTCTCACTGCAACCAGATTTGCAACCCAGGTTGAATGTCTTACCAAAAATATGATGCGAGCTGACAGTAATTTATGTACTTCCCTTTGGATGACCGACTCTAATAGGGCATTAATTGGTCTCTTCCTCTAACTGAAAGGTCTTGCTCCTGGCTTTAGAGGGATAGTGTGTGTGATAATTGAAATGTCATATGTCTTCAGGTCTTTGTAAATCTAGGCTATCACATCCTGATATGTATGCAGAGTGTCAATGATACCTTTTCTTTCTGTTGGAGTACACACCTTACCAATAAAAAAATTCTTGATATGATCTTGAGTCCCCATGTTATATGTTTCACACTGACCATTGATGGAATCTTTCTTAGCATCTTTCTCTTGATCTCTAACCTTATCTAGATAAAAAAACCTCTCTAGCTACACCATCCCCCTCAGAATAGTATTAGTCTTCAAATTAATGACCCCTTCTAAATCCATCTCTGCTACATTATTGGTACAATGAAATTGAAGTCTATGAGAAACAAAGAAAGTTTTACCTCTTGGACTAATCAACTCAAATCCTGCTCCATCACCCTGCTTTGATTTGGATCCATCAAACCTTAAGGTCCAACAACCAACAACTCCAAATTTCTTTGTTGTATCCCTCGTACTATTGCTGCTGGAAGGCTCTTCAAAAAGCATCACCTTCTTTCCTTTGGGATCCTCTTGAATATTCTGTATATTAATCCTGATTGCTGGAGTGGGGTTGATATAGTTCTGTATCTGTTCTACTACTGTTTGGCACAAGTAACATTCCAATTTTGAGTGGGAGGCATTGTGAACTCTACACCAATTGGGCAAGAACAGTTCTTCAAAATTCATATCCCTACCCAGATGAACCTGATCTTCTACACACTTCTAGATGAACTCTTGAAAATTATCTAGTAGGCTGAGTTGGTTGTCTTTAGGATCATTATCATCAATTGGTTCCACCAGGGCTCTAGTACTACTAGATTCTATTGTAAGATCAATGGGTGTAGTATGCAACATAAGAATTTCTTCTACATCAAACTCTTCAATAGGAGCTTCCAACACATAATTTCCCATACTTACTTCTGATATCAATATTTCATTCGAAGTGTTATGAAATTCTCTGATCACAAACTTCATCCCACGCTCTCTTTCAATCCTGATCTAGTTTGGTACTCCCTTCCAAGGAAGCCACATGTGGGATTGATCAGTTGATACATATCCATTCAAAGCCTTAGTAAAGTCCCTTCCTAAAATTAGACCATAAGTGTCAGGTATGTTTGCTACTTGTATATTAACGACTTGTTGAATTCTGGGGTCTGAGGCAATTTGCATAGGGATCATGTTCAACTCCCCTACAACATTAACTTCAGTTATGTCTAGTTGAGTGACTTTCTTTTGGGAAACAACAGGGGTAATGCCTAAGGCTCTACAGACAACAAAGGGCATCACATTGGTGGAAGCACCTAATTCTAGCAAGCAATTATGCACATTCTTTCCAAACAAACGAACATAAATCAGAAATGGAGGAGTCTCTATTCTACCCTGAAACAAAGTTAGG
Organism: Sequoia sempervirens; assembly: GCA_007258455.2. Classification (NCBI taxonomy): domain Eukaryota; kingdom Viridiplantae; phylum Streptophyta; class Pinopsida; order Cupressales; family Cupressaceae; genus Sequoia; species Sequoia sempervirens. The sequence goes on from VDFB02270651.1 coordinate 184,842,181, forward strand.
GGAGTATCAACCTGAGCAATTTGACTTTTATCTTTTTCTTTCCCTTTGTCTCCAGGCTGTGTATGAACCTGATTTTAATCCTTTAATAATTGAGAACTAGATGCTTTGTTGACACTTCCACCTACTGATCTATCTTGCAATACTAAACTCACACTGTAAGCTCCTAGGACTACATTTCTAATAGCAGGGACTCTGAATAATTCAAATGCAGGCATGCTTACCTTTAGCTTCTTGAGTTCTTCTACAACATATGCGGCCAACTACTCTGTTCTCATGTCAATGAGAGCCTCCTTGAGACATTCCACCACCCTATCTTTGCTGGTATATGCATTCTTCCCTTTTGATGCTCCAACTTGTGCCTGTCCTACAATTGATAGATATTGCTTAGGCACATGTGGATAGGTCATATTATTGCTGGAATTAGGATATGGAGGTATATTAATTTTTTTTGGAGGGGTAGAAGTGGTGAATGGACCTCCAAATTGCGGGTGTTTGTTTGACAGATTTCTCAAGTCATACTTCTTGATTGGTCGTTGAAACGTTTGCACTTCCTCAACATAAGTTTCTTCCTCATCCCTAGGACCATTGTCATTCATAGGATTTTCATTAAACAACTGTGTGATCTCATCCCAATTGCACACTTGATCTGCCTCTTCCTCCTACTTCCCTAACTCTTCTTTAGGTCCATTTTCCTCACTTCGTGGGAAAGGAGCATGATTTAGCACCAACATAGGTGAGTCATAAGGAGTAGATGGTACCAACTCCTAGCTACTCGCATTATTCTCCACCTCAGATTGAAAAATAGAAGCCGCTGTCTGGAACTCAGGACAATCTAACTCAAAATGTTGACTAGTTTTATGGAGCCTACACCAACCTGATAAAGCTGCTTCAGCTAGATACACACTACTTGGAGGATTTCTCCTGATTAGTTGGCTGATCTAAAGGGGTAGGGACACCTCCATTGTTAGGCCTCATCTTCCGGGTCCTATTTTTTTGGGTGGTTGTCTTTTGTCAAATCTTTGTCCACCAGCTTGCCCTCTATCAAAATTCTGGCCAGAGGGTTGTCCTCTTTCATAATTTTTCCCTCTGTCATGATTTTTTCCTCTTTCAAAGTGTTGTCCTTGTTGAGGCTCCCAATTTTCCCTATTATGGTTGGACTGCATACTCCTTTGAGCAGCCTGGAGTTGACTATTCTGGTTTCTCAGATAAGTGACCTCCATGTTCAACTTCTTCACTTTATCAGTCAGTTCATCCAACCTTTCCTTGTCAGGATTATTATATGGAGTCTGGTCCACACTGTTATGAGGGTATCCTGCTACAACACTAGAGCTCAGTGACTGGTTTAATACCTCAAAATTCTACAAATATGTGGGGAAAATAGTCTGAGGTTGTGGATGGAGGGGTTGTTTAACACTTTTTTGAGGATAGTTGACCATGGGTGGGGCTTGATTCATAGGGGGTCCTGGATGAGGGACCAGAGGAAACTGAGGTATCAAATTCATGATAGGGGTATGATTGGTAAGATCCTAATTGATTGCTTGGACTTTCCCTAGGTAAGTAGTGGGTCCTAATGACGGTAAAGACCCAAATAAATATTGTCTCAGATTAGTACTAACCTTAACAACTTCTGTGTATGCATCAAGTAGGGCATTTGGAGGATTAGGTCTCCATTTTAGGAAAGTAGCTGTTAGGCTATCCAAACCCTCATAATAGACTTCTAAAGCAGTGGCATCATCTACATCATAGATACTTTGCAACCTGGTATATGCTCGATGGAATCGGTTATTAAAAGACCCTATAGGCTCATTGACTTCTCTCTTGACTTTTGTGAACTGTAGATAGAGCTCGTTAGCACTAATAGGAATTTTGAACTTTTGTAGGAATGCAGTCTCAAGTTCAGTCTAGTTATGAATAGATCCAGTAGGTAAATGGTTGTACCAATAGAATTCATCTTCTCCTAGGGAATAAGGAAAGAGCCTACATGCAACATCCTCATGATTGATTCCTCCATCCCTAAGGCAAGTCTGAAAAATCCTAATATGTTCCTCTACCATCCTATTGGGATCATTAGTATGGAACTTAGAACATAAGTGTTCAGGGTTCTTGGGCATGAAATTGTAATTATTGAAGGATAATGGAGATGGATTATTAGCTAGGAAAGCTATTGGTGGAGGTGGGGGTGGTAGTGGCTAATTTATAGCTTGTTGAGGCTATTGAATGGGAATGGCTTCAAAATCAGATGAAGATGGACTTGATGAAGATGAGGATGAAGGGGATAATGGAAGTGGTTGGGTAGATGACGACTCTCCCCCTCTTTTGGTCCTTCTTGACCTAGTAGGAGGTTGTAGTTCTTGAAATTCCTCCTCTCCTAGACTAGATTTGGTTCTTCTTCTGAATCTCTGAGGAGAAATGGCAGACAAAAATCGATCTAGCTTGCTTATTTAGGCCCTCCTTCTAGTGCCAATCTGTTGATGGTATTTACTACACAACAACAACTCAGATAGAATATGGAAATTCTATCTCTCTTGAAAGGTAAATCTCTATCAACAAGCCTCAAGAGATAACCCCAAGGTCTCTAATGTCAGGTCTTGACAATGCATAAACAACTTAGTGATAAATGTGAAAATGCTGGTAATCACAAAGGGACCTTACTACAAACAAATACTGGAACTCCAAACTTATCAGATCTAGCAATATAGTGATACTTCAAATCCTAAATCTAACCCAAATGATAAAGAAATAGAAAAAGATAAGAGTTTCAGAGAGATTTCTAAAATTAACACTAATCCTAAGATTAACAATGCAAATGATGCAATACTTAAAATGGACCAATCCCTTCAAAAACTAATTACTGCTTAACTGAGATGAACTTGCAATCTTACAGAAATAGTGCTATCTTCTAAGCCATTAAATATTTTCAAATCATGAACATTCATCCAAAACAACCCTATTGCAATTTGAAATGAACAAACATTCACAATTGAACTAAGCACAATGAATATTAAAGTCCAGGATAACTTTACAAAGCAACTCACAATCAGCTAGCTACAAAAATTATGGACCATGGATTGCTACAAACACTTCAAGCATTAAACCATAAACATCATTGAATCATATTTGACCTTAAATCTAACATATATCAAATAACCTTGAGCAATTTCAAAAGATAGAACAACAAGAACCATGCAAGATAAGACAACACAAGAAAGATCACCAAGGCGCAATGTTTTCACTTGTATTGAATCATCCAAAAGTAGCAACAATTCCAATGTTTTGTGTCACAACACTTGCTCCAAAATAAAACTAACTTCTATCTCTAACTCTTGTTCTACTGCTTAATTCACTTCAATGTGTAACTATCTAGCCCTTACAAATGAGAAAAAATTCCACACTTATAGAAATCCTAAGGTATGTTGGCCTTAATTAGGGTTACAATAATAATTGGCCACAAACAAGTCAACCCAATAAGTCTTAGAACAAAGATAAATATAGCATTAAATGCTCAGGACCCATCTAGGTCGGCTTGGGTTCTCCAATGTAGCTCGGTCCAATGCATGCAAAAAATGGGAAGAAATAATGGGAAGCACAAATTTCGATGCAGTCATTCATTATTTGGCCCCTTGTATGGATGAAATCTTGCCAATGCATAGACCAAGTAAGATTTCATTGTGAAGCTCTTGGTCTGCAAAACATTGCATAGTTGTTCATGGATCATGGCACTAATGATACTTAGCCAATGATAGTCCACATTTTGCTCCATTCTTATTATGATATAAAAAATCCAACTCTCAAATATCCATGCAGTCTTCAAACCCACCACTCTGCTAAGGAGAGTGATTGCATCATAGTACTCTTGTTTAAACTTGGCTCTAGACAACTGCTTAGGTAACTTGGAGATGTGTGGCTTAGGCTTTTCCAACCAAGAATTGATAACTTGCAAAGCCTTATTGGTATCATCTGCATAATACTTCTTGGCTATATCAAGATCAAAACCCACCACATGAGATCTATCTGGCATATCATATGTCTGGGCCACCAAGACTAGAGAGAAATTGGCAAGCACTCTGCCTTGTGGACCAATTATTCGTTGTGTATCTTGATCAGAGTGCTTGGAACATTCTAGGACTAGCTCATAGCATTGCATTGTAGGAGGGAAGCTTGCCACATGAGCCAACCCAGAGCTCACCAATCTGCTTGCTACCAGGGAAGGGTCCTTCTCTGCCATTCTTGCTTTAAACTCCTCATAACCCCACTTCCCAACATTAGTATCTGTCACTTCTGACCATATGGAAGACAACTTAGTTTCAGGAACCTTGCTTTTCATGTCCAACTTAACTCTTTCAGCCTCTAAGACAGAAGCTCCCTCATCACTGGGATTCATTACCTTTCCTTTAGTTCTTCCAACAATGGCCTTGCTTTATTCAGCCTGCACTCAGCAGAAGATCACAATAAATATCCATTATATCATGAGATTCCAAGTTAGTCCATCATAAACTTACATATTCATCCTTAAAACAAGTCTCATGATGAACAAAATCCCCCAAAACATCATAATGATACTCCTTTAAAAGCTCGGGTCTTTCATCCTCTCGTGGAATTCAGGCCAGAAGGGAATTTCAGAGAATTCTAAGCCAGCAGAATTTATCGATGTAAGCACAATAAACCTCTAGAAAATCATTCAATCATCATCATTAATTAAGAAATAGCATGATACATTTCTAAATAACTCAAATTGATCACATGATGCAAAATCATTAGCTAATAATTCATGCTACCCCACAATTCTTCATTTTCAACAAGATTTCAGAGAATTCCGCCAGGGACGGAAATCCATGAAAGTGGCAAGAGTTCGTATGTTTCAGGAAAATGAAGGACTAACAGAATCTTGATAAAATCTCAAGGAAACAAAATTCCACGAAGTCAATGTAGTTTTCATGTTTTAGGCACATTTCAGGAAAGCGATAAGTGATGGAAAATGGAGGATTTCCTAAAGTAACAGAAATCTGTGAAGTATTCGAAAACCAAAAATATTTGACTTTGTCAGGATTTCACCCAAATTGATCAAATGATTAGGAAGTTGGGGATTCCACCTTGGATTCTATTCATTTCAGTTGCAAAATGGAGAGTCTAGGTTTCCAATTCTTCTAATGTGTGACTCAATAAATGTGAGAAATGTTTTCAAAAAGGAAACCCTAAGATACTGCCATGAAAGCACGGTTTGGATCCCAACTCACCCTTCCATTCCAATAATCCTCCTGCAAAATCCCTTAAAACCTTACAAAGACAAGGCGACTATCAGATTCAGATGATGAATGAAAGGTTTCAATTCACCCAGGACGTGATTTCATCGAAGGTTAGGGATTGCTAGGTCGAACCATAGCTCGGGACATTAGAGCATGAAATCTAAAATAATGATCAATTTGAGCAATGGATAACCGTACCAAGTCACAATTGAGTAGAAGGAAAGGCAACACAAAGAATAGGGAAGGGAATGAAACCAAAATGGGTAACCCTAGCTCTGCTATCGAACCTTGTCATATCAAAATCCTGACTCAAGGCACAAACACAAACCATAAAGCAATTCAAACTCATTAATTAAAAGAGTAGGTTGCATGAACATACCATGAGTGATAAGTAATCGAAATAGCAGCAGTTGGCATGAAATCTTAGAGTCCAATCAAACACAAGCAATCACCAAGAAAAATCCAACCAAAGCAAACAATCATAGTTCGAACACAAGATTCAACAATGGAAACTCTAAATTGAGCTTCTTCAAATCTTTTAGCAAAGTAAATGACTTAGTTTTCAGCATAAATCCCATTTAAACCCAATAAAAGCAAGCTGCAAAATCGTACAAGAAGCATAAATGCAACGAAGCAGGCTCAGGGATTCGAAGGCACAAATTTTTTTGGGAAAAGACAAAGGAAGCAAAATTCTGCAAAGTTCCAAAATTTCCGAAAACAGTGCAAAACAAGCCTTTGTCAGGTTTCCTAGGTGTTTGGGGAATTCCACCCAGAGGGAATTTTCTTGAAAACAGAGAAAAACCCAAAATATGCCCCAAGACTCAAGATTTTCAAAGTGCTACTTTAGAAGGGGTATTTGCACAAGCAAGATAATCATTCAAGCACATGCTAGGACAACCAAATCCTCAAAACCAAAGGGCCAAAACATCAAAAAACAAAAGCAAGAGAGGGTTCTTGCTTTCAGTAGGGTGTGTGTTCGAAAACTGCAAAACAAGTCCTCTATATTGATCACGATCAACTAGTAGATAGACCAAGTATGAGGTCTTGTAGACCTATGAGGTATTCTTTACAGCTACAAACTACTCATGTAGGCAGTTGCTAATCATTCTTTCCCAATGGAATTTAGTCTCTCCTCTGATGATTTCTTCTATGAAGTATAACATCCATTCCTAGAAGAAAGTTGCAGCCGGGAGGCCCATGAATCTGCTTAATAAGGTTACCAAGTCATGGTAATCCTTTTGGAAATCACTTCTAAAGAGCTCCTTGGTTACTTTGTTTGTGCTGCCCCTCTTCTCCTTTAGCCAGTATTGATTGATTAGTTTAGTGCACTTGAGGGGGTTGGCTTTCCACATGCTCTTGGCATACTCCTTGGATGTTTGCTCCATTTCATTGAAGGTGGGGATGTGGAAAGTTTTCCCTATTGATTTGGTAGAGAAATCAACTAGTATGTTGCCATCCCTATCCACAATTCTCTTGGTGCTTTCCTGATATGTCTCTCTGCAGGACATTACTAATTCAGGAGCCATGAGGGTAGGTGGGAAAATAGCGGCCTTGGCCAACCCACTCTTTCTAATTGTCTTGGCATTCTTTGTGGTAGGGTTGACAATGACCCTCTGCTTGAATTCATCAATGTCAATGTACCCCGAGTTAGTATATGAGACCTTCTCCCAATTTGTGGTGACCTTTGACTTGAGGTCCTCTCCTTGAAATGTGTACTTCATTTGATCCTTATCCTCCTCCCCTCTTGGTGCTTTGGCAGCTTTCTTTCCCTTTTCCTTCTCTGCGGATGCTTCTGAAGGTCGTGTAGCTGGTTCCATATATCCTGCAAGTAAAGGAGCAGTAAGAATATTCAAGTGTAAAACATGAGAAACATTAGAAAAATCTTACAAAAACAATGTTAGATCGAGTAATTCATCATTCAAGGATCCTAACGTTTCTTTCAGATCATCATTAGCCTTTTTCTAGAGGGAGATATGGAAATTCGGGCCCAAGGGTGCAGACTTCCCTAGGCCGGCAGCCGTTTTGGAGGTAGTTACAAATGGATGTCAAACAGAGCACGATAGTTTGCATGGTTCTACCCCTATCAGGTTTTTCGTCTTGTGGTGGGACCCATCAGGAGGTCAAATCATTTTGGCACATGGGTTGGATCGATCTTGAATTTTTGGAAGATTATCTTGGTTATTTAAGCTTGTGGAAGCAAAGGGTGTAGGCGTAGGAGGCCTCTCAGCCATTTTGGCCTTCGCCGTTTGAAATGGCACTAGTGGGAAGGAATCTTGCAAGTGGCATCTCACAATGCGGGTCCCGTGGTTGGGGAGGACAACATCATTTTATGTTTGAAGTTCAAACTACTTAGATGGGTGTGAGCAGGGAGATGTGGAAATGTGTTGGAGGTCGGCTGTTCGAAATGACAGAGGTGGGACGGAGTTCCACCATGGGTGGCCCGCATAGTCGGACTCATAGGGAGCCTTGTCTTTAGTAATTAATTCACTTTTGGCTAGATGGCCAGGTCCCACACAACAGGTAGGCCAAGGTCATTGGCCATGTGAAATGATGGATACATGGTGGCGACAACCCGCAAGCATGAGGCTTGGTTGGTTTTTTTCCCTTATAGAGCATCAAATGGATGCAAGCAGTGCATGGTCCACTAAGTAGATGGATGGGTATTCGAGGCCGTTCAGAACGGAAACTCCCGATGGAAGCTGACGAATGGAAGTCTGCAATAGGTAGTCCACAAAGGCACCAACACTTAGAAGTTTTTAGTGTGGAGGATCAGATGGAGATAGCTAGGGCTGGGCCCACTCATCGAAAGGATCCCAAGGATTTTCTATTTGGAATGATCATTGAACAACGTCGAAGTGGTGGCAGAAGCCCATAGGAGATGGTCTGCATCGAGTTAGGTATGAATTTCAGTTAGCAAACATGGACACTGCAGGACCTGCAAGGCGGGCAGTTGGGACCAATTGGCCATTTCAGAATGGTGCATCATGAGGGGCGATCTGGGTGTTGAAATCCGTACTCATGGAATCACGAGAGTGAGAAGCCCTTGTCTAACTCGTGATTTTCGCTTAAGTTTGATAGGTGACGACAGTGGGTAAGCACCTTCCTGCATGAGCTAGCCTGAGGGAGATGACGACTGGTTTTTAAAGTTTTTCATTTAAGGATCAAGGTAATGGCGGTTGAGGGTTTGCGGGCTGCAAGGTCATGATTGCCCTTGTTTAAGAACAATAGTGAATGGTGAAATTTCCACATGAATTTCTAAGGCAAATTTTCAAAGTTTTTTAAAATTTCAACACCTGGGTTTTGCTCGCTGTGATGTGATCTAACTAGTTTTGAGCTTCCTTTCATCAAAATTTTAACAAATTTTGTGAAAATCAAAGAAAAACCATGACATAGATGGCACAGAAAAACTGACCTAGAAAATTTGATGAATGATGCGAAGAGAGTGCAAATAACAATGCTCGGATGATGACGAGATCCTGCGGGTGTGAAGGCGGTGATGGCTGGAGGCTCTGACAATTTTCTAAGAGTCTGACGATGAAAATGACCCACCAAAAGTGGCTACTTATAGAATTTTGTGCATTAAATGCTTGCTATTAATGCAGGTATGAAAATAGCCAACGTTGGTCGACAGACAATTTAAAAGAGACGACGACAGGAACAACAGTGTCTACAAAGCAGACGACATTCGTGAGTTGGTTGTTCGACGAGTCGACAAAGAAAATGGTGAAGGAAGTCGTGGATCCTGCGAGGTGGGCGGACGTGGTTTATTGGTCATTTGGAACAACGATGAACTGACAGAGTTCTGCATAGGGTGGCTCACAACTGCGAACCTGCGAGACATGAAGGACAACAATTTTGAAGTTTTGAAGGAAAAATGCCAAGGAAAATCCACAGAGGCTAAAGACTTGGAAATTTAGAGGGTGGTGAAATTTGGTTAACTTAAGATGATGACTCTAGGACTCCTTGACCACCTAGGACTAGAAAAAGGGGGCATGAAAAATGAGGTGATGACAAAAGTGACTGGCAAAGCGAAAAGAGAGGGTCCCTGTCCTAAATGGGGTGTGTGGGCTATAGGCATAGCAAATGATGACTCTGCTGGGGAACACTCCTAAGCATTCTAAGGATAAATGCTCATTCAGAACCTAGAATCTCTAGTTTCATAGACCAGTGGCCGGTTTCCAAAAGTGAACTGTGAGACTCAAAGGAGAACGAGATCCTTAATTGATTTGAATCAAAAAAGTGTTTCAAAAGTGTGTGTGCATGGTGAATTCATTCCCTTTCCTTAGAAACTATGAAAAATGACCATTAATTAGACCAAACAAGCTATGAATCGTCTAACTCCAAAAGTAACTTGGACATTGCCCCACTGCTAGTTAGGCACCCATAGCCCCGATGGAGTTGTCGCTGTGATCCCACAAACATTTCTCTATTGCCAACTAGGTTTCCATAGCCCTATTAGAGTTGTCTGCACACCCACATGGTTGCTTGATTTCAATATTTTCCTTTCTTTTGTTCTTCTCTTGATAGCTCTTTTAATATCCTTTTTTTTGCCCAACCGTGTAAGCATCAAAGCTTACAGTGGGTTTGGAATCACAATGGTCACTGAAGTAGACTTAAGATTTTTTGCTTGCTGGGTAGTCATAACGCCCACTGCACAAATCATCATAAATATTTAATGTATGTTTTGTGTAGGAGTTGAGAAAAAATGTGAAAAGATTCAACTAAGGGTCATGTTCTAGGTCAAGTCGGTAGTTTAGGTAAGGAGACCATTCCATAGCAGCAACCACAGACTAATTGTTAAGAGTGAATACTAATCCAAAGAATACTAAAAGAGAGCACCAAAGTGAACCATTCATCAAGCTGAGCATGACCACCACAACAGAGACAAAGGAACACTCTTAGCAAAATAAAGCGGCTGGGAAATGAGCAAAACAAAAGCGAAGCAAGACAACAAACAAGGAAACCTAGACTAACCTATCTATTATTATTTATAGAAACTAAGCTCAACAAAACTCAAGAAAGGAAATAATGCTTGAGGTGCTTCCCATTGACAGGAAACGAGACATCTTCACCAGTTAATGTCTTGAGGCGGAAAACGTTATCTCCTAAGATTTTAGAAATCTGAAAGGGGCCAAGCTAGAGCTTGTCAAATTTGTCATGTCCCCATTTCTTTTCATGGGCCTTGTCCCAAAATAGGACCAGATAAGCTATTCTAAAGGCCTTGAATTTGGCTTTTCGATTGAACGATCTTTTGACCACACCCTGGTGTTTGGTGAAATTTTCAATGGCACCGTCATGCTCTTCTTCTAGGTGGAGTAATTTAGCTAAGCAGGCTTCTTTTCGATCCCCTTTTACATAAAAGGTGTTGATGAATTGGAGGGTGGGGATCTTAAGGTGAACATGAAACAAAAGCTCCAAGCCATAAACAAGGTGGAATGGGGAATCACCTAGGGCAGCCTTGTGGCGTGTACGATTTGCTCAAAGGGAAAAATGGAGTTGGGTGTGCTAGTCTTTTGGATTCCTATCGAGCAGTTTTTTGATCATGGTGATTAGGTTTTTGTTTGTGGACTCAACTAGGCCATTACCCTAGGGATAGTAATTGGATGAGAACTTGAGGGAAATGATGTAATTGAAGGCCTAATTGGAAAATTTGAGTGAAGAGAAAGTGGGGCCATAATCGCAGACTAAAGCATACGAGCAATCGAAATGATTCAAAATGAAACTTTGAAGAAAATTGGTAACTACCTATGTGGTGCACTGCCTACATGAAATTGGTTATGTCCATCTAGTACAATAATCAAAGGCGGTTAGAATGTACCTATGTCCCATAGAAGATGGTGGGCTTACCGAACCAATGATGTCAAGACCCCATTGCACGAATGGTCTTACCTCCAGGACTGGTTGCAATGGGACAACAATGTTTCTTTCTCTGGTAGCGACAGTCTGGCAGATGTGTCATGTACGGACATGACTATGTGCATCCTTGAAGACTATTGGCCAATAGTATCTTTCTCCTAGGATCTGATGAGCGGTTGAAGGGCCAGATCCATGACCAGTTCCAAACTTATCATGGAATTCTTTCATCACTCTTGTTGCTTCTGCCTTCCCAAGGCAATTGAGGTAGATTCCTTCATGATTCTTCTTATAAATTATAGACCCTCACAGCATGTAACTGCTACTTTTTAGTCATAGAGCATGCTTTTGAACTCCCTGTAGATGAGGTGGGAACTTATTGTGCAACAGATAGTAAACGATATCGTCATACCACTCTCCGGGAGAGACATCTTCAAGCTGATATTGCTGAACTGTGAGCTCAGGTCCTACTTTAGCTACTGTCTTAGCTATTGTTTAGGTGAGGGCCTTCCCTCTTACTAATTTCATTGGCTAAATCTCCATGTCATATTCCTGTAGCAAGGTGACCCATTTTGCTCTTCTTTCCCCTAAGTCATTGTGCATTAGCAATGTCTTCATTGTTGGATCAGGTACAATGGCGAACACCTTGTTCCTCAAGATGTAGTGTCTGAATTTATTAAATCCTCTAACCAGAGCATACACTTTCTTTTCTAAATTGTGATATCTCAATTCAACATCCTTTAATGGAGCACTCATGAAGGCAATTGGGTGCTCATTCCCTTCGTCATCCTTTTGAGTCAATATGCTGGCACATGAATGATCTGAAGCAAATGAATAAATATAGATTGGCTTCAGATAATCAAGACTGACTAGTATAGGTGCGTCAACAATTGCTTTCTTGATTTCCTTGAAGGCCTACTTTTCCTCCGAAGTCCACTCAATTTTGGCATCTTGCTTCAACATGGCATTGAGTGGCTTGACTATTTCAACAAAGCATGTAATAAATTTTCTAACAAAAATTATCTTTCTGAAGAAAGATTTCAGTTCTTTCTTACTACCTAGTAGTTGAATCTTCAAGAGGGATTGAATAAGCTCAAGGTCTATTGAGATTCCTCACTCTAAAATAATGTTGCAGAGTAGCTTGCCCTCTGTAACTCTGAAGATACACTTCTTCGGATTAAGTGAAATCCTAAATTCCCTGCACTTCTGGAAGACTTTGCATAGATCGAAGATGTGATCATCTCGCTTCTTTGAAAACACTGTAAGATCATCCACGTTGATGATAATGCACTTTCCGATTAGGTCTTTGAAGGCTATGTCCATCACACGTTGGAAGGTGGCACCAATTTTGATGAGTCCAAATGACATTCTTCTATATGCAAAGGTTCCCCACTTGGTGGTGAATGCTATCTTGTGCCTATCTTGATATTGCACCATAACTTGGTTGTACCTAGAGTACCCGTCCAAGAAGGACATCATCTGTGAACCATTGACGATTTGCAACACCTCATCCAATGAGGGCACGAGATAGTTGTCTTTCTTTGAAGCTCTGTTCAAATTGCGAAAAATCCACACACAATCTGATTTCTCCGTTCTTCTTCCTAATCGGGACCAAGTTGGCCACCCACATGGAATTCCTAACTGGAAATATGATTCTGGCTGATAGCAAATTTTGTATCTCCTTATAAATAATGGGCTCCAACAATGCATTGATAGGACGCTGTCGTTGTCAGAATGGTCTCACATTCGGCTTAAGAAGAATAGTGTGTGTGATGATCGAGGTATCATATGTTTTCAAATCTTCATAACTCCAGGAAACTACATCATGATATTTTCGCAAAGCATCAATGATCCCTTCCTTTTCCTCTGGCGTGCACACTTTTCCAATGAATACATTCTTAGCCTCGTCGGTTGTTTCAAGGTTGTGTCACATTGATTGTTTATGGAATCTTTGTTTGCTTGCTAATCCTAGTTTTTGATTTGATCCAAATCAAATATCTGCTCAAGCTGAACCATACCCCTAGGAATTGTGTTCATTTTGAGATTGATGACCCCTTCTATATCTAATTTACCCTCTTTGGGCTCAACTTCATCAATTATCTGAGTTGCAAACACATCAAAACTAGTGATAAATTCCAAGATGTGATTATCACCATTAAACACTTGGAAATGGGTAATGTTGTTTGGCAAAGATGGGGTGGAGGTAAACTCAACGGTGAAATTTTTTAAGCTGGACAACGATAATGGTTGAAGAGTACTGGCTGCTTGAGCCAAGGCATCAACAACATGGTTTTGGGATCAAGGGATCAACTAAATATTGAATGCATCTAGGCTTTCTATTAAGTCCCAAACTCTATGCCTATAATTTTCTAGTCTTCTATCGTGGTAGGAATATAATTTCCTAACTTTCTTTATTACTAATTTTGAATCACTGAAGACTTACAACATTTTAACTTTCTTTCTTAGGACCATCAGGAGACCATGAACCAATGCTTCGTACTCTATTACATTATTTGTGCAATAAAATTGAAGCCTATGAGTAGCAAAGTAAGTCTTACCCATAGGGATGATGAGCTCAAATCCAACTTCGACTCCCTGTTTGGACTTGGATCCATCGAAGTGCAACGTCCAAAATTTGGAGGGTTCCTTAACCTTGGGGCTGATCATACATTCATTCCTTCTTGGCTGCACGCCCAGATCTGCCATCTCTAGAACAAACACTGGCTCAACATGGTTGGTGGTAGGCTGCTCGATCGGAAAATCCTTTTGAGGTGCAACTTGTCCTTTGATGTGTTCCACTGCTGTCTGACATAAGCAACACTCAAATTCTGAGTGGGAATAATTATGCACTCTGCACCAACTAGGCAACAAGAGCTCTTAGAAATCCATTCTTTCCCCCAGGCTAAGTTGATCTTGTATACAATTCTCCATTAAATCCTAGAATCCATCTAACAGTCCCAAATTCTCATCATCATAGGATTCATTGTCGTCTAATTCTACCAGCATCTCTGTGCTCTAAGGTGCATATGCTAGATTGGAAGGAGGGCTACACAATACCAAGAAGACTTCCTCAGTCATCCCTTCTTCTAGAGGCTCCGATTCTTCCTAATATGCCACGGGAGAATACTTTCCCTACTCAGTTTCAGCAAAAAACACCTCGTTGGTGTTGTACTTCGTGATCATGAATCTCATGCACGACTCCCGGTCTATTCAAATTTGATTTGGCAGTCCCTTCCATGGCATCCACACATGAGAGAAATCAATGGCAATATATTCGTTCAATGCTTGGGTGAAGTCTCATCCCAAGATTATCCTGTATGTGTCAGGAATATCTGCAACTTGAATGTCAATAACTTGTTGCACCCTCGGGTCTGTAGCAATTTGCATGGGGATCCGGTTGATTTCTCAGACTATGTTTACTTCCATTTTGTCCAGCTAAGTCACCTTTCTTCTGGAAGGAGTGGGGTCTATTCCTAATGCTTTGCATACGACGAGGGGCATAAAATTGGTTGATGCTCCTAAATCAAGCAAGCAATTGTGCAGATTTTTTCCAAATATTCTAATAGTAGTGAGAAAAGGTGGCATTTCTAACTTTTCCTGAAATAGCCCCATAGGCGTATCTGCCTAGGCCACTTGATTTTTATCCTTTTCATTTGTCTTTTCCTTATCTTGCACTTGAATTTGTTTCTTAGCAAGTTGTGTCCCCGTTTTCTGATTTGAAGGGACTTCTTTCTTCTTACCTATAATTTCTTGAATTACAAGCTCATGTTGTGGCTTTTCAAAATAGACTCTCTTGGCTGGTATTTCTTGAGCTGACTTAGAAGAGGGAGTGCCATTAATCACCCTAAAAAAGGTGTTCCTAACTGTAGGGACCTTAAGCAACTCAAAGGCAGACAAGCTTATCTTGACCTTCTTGAATTCATCAACAACATAATCACCCATTTTATCAATTTTGATGTTAGAGAATTTGCTTTGGGAAGAACTAGCGGACTGGTTTTTCCCATGAGTTGGCCGCTTATTCTTGTTGAAGTATTGGGTGGGTACATAGAGGTAACTTGGATTATTATTGGCATTAGGGTCAGGTGGGGTGCTAAAGTTATTAGGTGGAGTGGAAGTTGTGAAAGGTCCTCCTGCTTTCCTGTTTCTTAAATTATATGAGGATGTTCTCTGATGGAAAATTTGGACCTCATCTTCATGAAACTCTTCCTCATCTACTAGACCATTATCTACTAAAGCAAAGAGCTGAGATAAAGTTTCTTTGTTACTTACCTCTTTCACTTCTTTGTTCTTTGGGGAAGTAGTCTCAGTTTTTGGTGCATTACTCTCACCTCGCGGGAATGGAGCTTGATTGATCATGAGTACAAAAGATTCATAGGGATCGGATGGGACTAGATCTCAACAACCAGCATTTTCCACAACATTTTGAACCTCTACTTGAAAGATCTCCGCAATTGTGAGGAACTCAGGGCAATCCAACTTAGAGTGCCTATTTGTTTTGTGGATCCGACACCAGCCGGACAAAGCTACCTCAACAAGGTACACCCCACTAGTCATCTTCTCTACATTGGTAGGCTAATTGAGAGGGGTGGGAACACCTCCATTGTTAGGCCTTGTATTCTACGCTTGATTCTTCCTTTGTGAAGATCTTCTTTCAAAATTTTGGTTGGAGTTCTTCCCTCTTTCATAATTTTTCCTGGATGAGATACCCACATCACGGTTATCTCTATTCTCTCGGTTGAGGTTGGCCTTGATGTTGCATTGAGAAGCTTGTAGTTGGTTGTTCTGATTTCTTAAATGTGTCATTTTCATAGAAATTTTTTTTATCATCTCTGTCAGCTCATCCAACCAATCCTTATCCACGTTACTTGGCTATGATGCTTGGTTCTAAAGGAGAATTGGCTGCACAACTAGTTGGTTTAGTTGTGCTTGCAGAAATTCAGACCCTTGCAATTATGTAGGTATTTGGGGTTGTTGTGAATAGGCCTTCTACTACTGTGATTGCAAATAGTGAGGCACTAGAGGTGCTTGATTCATCGAGGGTCCGAGGTGAGGAACTATGGGAAGCTACAAAACTTGATTCATAAGAGGTGTCTAATGTTGTAGAGGTTGAGTGAGCCCTTGAATCTGCATAGGATGAGCAACCCATCCCATGGAAGGCAATGGAATGGAAATGTTTTGTCCCAAATTAGTGTTGGCTATGACTTCCTGAGTGTAAGCATCCACAATTCTGGTGGGTGGTGGGTTCATTCTTTTCACCAAGGCTGCAACGAGGTTGTCCAAGGTAGCATAGTAGATAGGAAAGACAATAGAATCATTAAGCATATACAAAATTTGTAATCTCATGTATTCCTGATGGAATCGATCATTTAAGGAGCTTATTGGTTCATTAACCTCCTTGTGCATAGACATGAACTGCTGATATAGTTCTAAAGGGCTGACTGGAATCTTGTATTTCTTTAGGAGGGTGTTCTTCAGAAGGTCCCAAGTGGTAATAGATCTTGTAAGCAAGTTGATATACCAATAAAAAGCTTCCTCTCCTAAAGAATAAGGGAAAATTTTGCATTCCACATCCTCGTAATCAATCTACACATCCTTCAGTGTTGTTTGAAATATCTTAATATGTTCTTTTGTTGACCTCTATGGATCCCGAGGATTGAATTTCGTGCAAAAACCCTCTGGATTCTTGGGCATGTCATGGTAAGCATTGAATAATAGTGGAGAAGGATTGTTACCCAACCAAACCATGAAGGGAGGTGAGGGTTGTATTTTCTATTGAACAGGAACTTGGGGTTGTGCAGGGGCAACAACAGCTGGGACTATGCCTTGGACTTGGAAGGCAGGGGCAGGGGCAGTGCCTTGGCTTTGGGAAGCAAGCAGTTGGAAGGAAGTTTGGGATGGCTGAGTGGAGGAGGTGGAAATGGAAACAAAGGATGAGTGTGGGGTGGATGGAAGGAAGAGGGAGGTGAAGTAGATGGAGTGGATGAAGAGGATGAGGCTTAGTCCTCTCTCTGAGTCTTCCTAGACCTTGTAGGGGGCTGCAGTTCCTGAAATTCCCCTTTGTTAGGTGTGGATCTTAGAACTCTTTGAAATATTTTAGGGGAGAATGAACCAATTCAATCCAGCTTAAAATTTTTTTGGCCCTCCTAGCTCCAGTTCTATTGATGGGTGTTTTAGCACTTCTCAACAAAGGCAATGCATAAGTGCATCACCTCTCTTGAAAGCCAATTTCCTACAAGTACATTGCAAAAAACTATCCCAAGGTTTCAAATGTCAGGTCATGACAATGCTTGGAACATCTCAGTTGTTTCATGTGATTTGCTGGTCATCACAGGGAATCCTTACGTATGTTAAGTTGGAGGGGAATTGGTCCTTCAAATGGAGTTCTTAAGGTGTGGAAATTGATGTGTAGGTTCTACAAGTTCAAAGCAACAGTCTAGAACTCTATTTTCATCATCAGATTTGGCTTTACAATGTGCAATGAACCTTGTCTAAATCATCTTTTTAAAGAAAAGTCAAAAGGGCAGGGGAAGAGGAAAGTTCCTAGATCTGAAACTACTGATGAATAGTGATAATGGAGGACTCTACAGTGGAAAGCCTTTCCAAACTAAGTTCCACTTAACCAAATCAACTTACAGTCTCATGAAACTAGTGCAATCTTCTAAGGTCTGCAGATTTTAACCATTCATTCACCATAAAGCATGAACAAAAGATAGAATTTAAGTGAAACATTCAATTCATATCCAGACTAGGTTTACACTGCTATTTATCATCAACAAACAACAAAAAGCATAGATAAGGAAGGTCATCAACACAAAAAAATTCTTCAATACCAATGAACAACATCTACTAATCTATCAAAGCAAGTTAAATACATGGAACAACAAAGTTAATCTACTCAAATTCACTAACTATGAGGAGAAAAATCATGAAACATGAAATTGGAACTCAAGAATCCACCAAAATCAATGAATTTCTATTAAAATTCTAGCAGCATGTCTTTACAACAACTCAACTCTCTCTTGAAAATGAGAGGAGACCCCCTATTTATAGTGTCCAAAAAGCAAAATGAATGACCAAGATTCACTACAAATTAGGGTTTCGCCTAACCCCAAATATTTTACAATATAAAATACACTTTTTTCCTGTGAACCAAGATCCTAGCACTTGCAAAACACAAAGAACACACACATTAGAAGATTGAAATGCAAGTTATAATCTAAGTTCCCCATAAAATCCATTTAACTATGCTCAAAGTAGGAATAAAACAAGAACACAATGAAAGAAGATAAAAAAAAACTAAATCCTATTAAGAACATGCAAAATCTTGATCCTATGGGGGAGTTGGTGCCAATTTGATGTGGAAATTGGCCCTTTCCCAACTCCTATGCAAGCTTTGACGATTTGATGAAGATGTGATCCACTTTGTTGAAGATTGAAGTGTGCTTCAAGATGAAAATCTGCATAACCTAGCTAAGACTTTGATGAAATAGATGGAAATTGCTATGGATTTGAGTATAATAACTTTGCTCAAATTGTGGATGCAAAAATGAGGAATGAAGCCTCTTATTTATAAAATGACAAGTTGGAGAAATTCCAAAAATGAAGCAATGTGGGACTAACATTCACCCAATGGCAAGGTGCCACTTGTCAAGAGATGGATGGATGAAGGATGTGCACATTTTGATGAATGTGCCCATAAATGCAATTAGGTGATATTTGAAATTAGTGAAATGACATGTAAGAGGGAAAAGGAATGTCTTAAATACCACTTGGTTCAAGGCAAAAGGACTTATTAGGTGAAGTAAATGTCTTGTTGGAAGGACAAAGTCCATTTGGATTTGAATTCAAATTTGAGAGAATATTCCTCCATTATGCCATGTTGAGAGAAAATAGGGATTTAATAAATGAATTAAATCTATTTTCATGTGCAAGTGGCAAAAGATAGAGGATGGGACATGAATTATGATTAAATTAATCAAGGGTTAATTAATTTAATTAGAGATTAGATGATGTGACAAATTTGACTTAGATTTATGGGTTTATTTAAATCAAAGATGAGAAAAAATGTGATTTTAGACTTAGTTAAATAAATATTTTGTTTTATTTAACTAAAGGGGATGGTTGTTTAGCTTAAATTAAACAAGGTTTAATTTATTTAATTTAATAGATAGACCTTAGAGATTTAATCAAATAAAGGGGATTATTTAATTAAATATGGACATAGGGTCAATTAGATAAGATAGATTGATTTAATTAACAAGAGAGAAAGACTTAATTAGATAAAATGATTTATTTAATTAAGAGAGGGAAATTGATGAATTTAATCAAATAAAGGTATTGGATTAAATGGTTAGATTAAGGGATGATTTAGGATGAAATGGTGTTAATAATTAGGATCAAGTATGTCGATATATTTTCCATGTCTACATTTTTCCCCTCTTTGAAGGAAAGTACTCATTACCTTGGTTCAAAGAATAAACTGTCTCGATCAAAAGCCAATTTTTTTTTTTTTTAAATTTTCCCCAGTGCTGCCTCGGCGAGAGAAATATGCCAATATACTGCCCCCTCGAGAGATCAAACGCAAATTCTGATTTTTGGGTAATCTCGCAAAAAAAGAGGACAAGGTGCCCAACAAGTCCAGAAAGGCTTGGGGAGGCCAGAAAATGAGATAAAACACAAAAAATGATGAAAAACAACCCTTGGATGGACAAAAACGGGATGAGGGGACCTAGGCCCCTCCTGGACGGCCCAATTGGGTCAAAAAACTCTAATTTTCATACTTAAATAGGCCTCGAGGGGCCACTTCCAATTCATTTTCACATTTAGCCTTAAGAGAGTTTTCACAGAGGACTAGCCTCAAACCAGTAGAGGAGCATGGAGAGAGGGAAGGCGGTGAGGGAAGCAACCAACAGGGCTAGGTCTTTATTTTTGATCAGAGATGAGATATTTTTTGCACCCCATGGACTCATTTTTGATAGCACGATGAGCCATTTTGTACTTACATACCTAATACTTGATTCAATTCTTTGTATCATGATAGTACATTTGATGATATATGAGATGATGATTTTGATGTGATATGCTATGTCCTATTTTATGCATTATGGATGATCTTTTTATATGCTATGCAATGATGTTCTATCCTATGTGATGCAATGATGTTATGATGAGATACAATGATTATGCAGATGGATGCATTTATTTTTTAGTATCTTTTTATGCACTTTTTTTATGATGATTATGTATGGATGGTGCAAATGTTATGCTATGCAAATGCTATATATGATAGTGTTTTTATGCGATGATATGATATAATGAGTGTAAATGATATGAAGGATGATGATAATTTTTATGTGAAATGAATGTAATGTAATGATTTATGAGAATTATGTAATGATGGAAATGCAATGTATGTTTCTATTTGATATGATATGCAATATGCAATATGCTATATGTTGACAGTTTATGGATGCAGGATGGATGCAATGATAATGATGCTTTTTGATTAATTATCATGGTACCACTGTTAGTGTGAAAAGTAAGAGATAGAAGAAATCAAGAGATTCCAACAAGACACGAGATGATGATAATGATGATGATGATTGCTTGTCGAGAAGTTAGGATTTGTAAAGGGCTAATTACCTTATGTTTAATTACACACATAAGTATGATGCATCAAGGTATGAAGAATCAATATGGTGTTGTACCTAGTGTGATGGACTTTGAATTGACAATCAAATAGGAGTTTTTTTGTTCACACCTGGCATACAAAACCTTATTCAAAAATGCAGTTAAGATATTTGAAACATCTTAGACCAAAACATAGGAAGGCACACCTTCCCATTTGGTCAACAAGATATCTAAAACATCCTCCCTACATCTAAACAAAGCACGTATGACCAATGTTATATTACAAAAATATCCAACAAGCATAGCAGATAAAAGATAATGATCGTTGCCCCAATCCTATCTCTCTAAATCTTTTGATTAGACATCATCGAAAGGTTCTTGGATTGAGTGCAATAAGATAAATCAACAAGATAAAGATAAAGTAAACAAACAAGCTAATGTTCTTCAATACCGCTAGCCAAGACTAAACTACGGTGATGCCTGATGTTGATGTCCATTGTAGGAAGGATGCATCCTAGGACATGATGATATCAGATGATTTTGATGTGGGAATGATTGGATGATAGGCTATTGACACAAAGAGTTGACTAACTTGTTTACGTATTGACCTAGATTTGAGATTTTGACATTATGGTTTTCACTTTTAAACTGCTAGACTTGTTTCAGACTGTTTTACCAAAGGTTGAGGATGATGGTTGTTTATTGTGAGTGATGTTTATTGCGGGTGAAAGTGAGATGAGACAGATGGATTTTTTCAAATATTTGGATGTTTTTTGAATTTTTTTGAGGTTGTTTTTGGTATTTTTCAAGATTTTACAAATGTTTTGATTTTCAAAATTTCAAATTTTTTGGGGTTTTTCTGAGATTTTGACCAAGAGACTAACCTAAGGACCTATCCTAGGGGCCTCAGGGGCTGATCAATAGATTAGCCTTGCCTACGTTATACACGTAGAGACCACGTAGTTCAAATGATACAAACTCGATTATTGACTGCCAATTTATTATGACAGACTCCTAAAGGACTGACCTAAGTATCTCGTGGGATGATCAAAGATCAACCTTGTTGATCTAATTTAGGATCTAGACTAATTGCATAATTGAATGCTTAACTTAAACAATTTAATGGAAACTCAAAAACAAGTGTACATTATTGAAATTATGCTTTAAAAATCAAGGTGATAACCAGAATGTGAGGGAGAAGAAGAGAGAAAGTGCAAACAATCTGATAACGGAGTTCACCATAATCGTGACTACGTCTTTGAGTCCCTCTCCAAAGAGTGACTGATCCTATTATGCTCCAGAAAATGATTACAAGGTCTTCCACCTATTACAAGATTCCCGTCTCCTTGGACGATAATGAATTACAAAGAAAATCCTTCAACAAATGCAACAAGCTTAACTAAGCTTCAAATGCATAAGGATTAAAAATTCACTATTCAAAAATCTTCACTTGGAAATCTCTCACAAATTTTTATCTCTCCAAAATCATCACCAAAATCCACTTTCAGATCACTTAGCCAAAAAACCCTTCCTTCTACCCCTTTGTATACATCAAATTTACTATATGGGGTGAAAACCATCGTAATTAATGAAATAACTCCCCCCTTAACCAAATAACCCCCTACATATCGTACATGATTTATTTTAGCCTTTGGTTAGGTTCTGTTGCATTGGAGGAGGAAATAATAACCATAAGAGGTTATTATTTAACAAATCGGGCTAACAATATACCTTTTGCAAAAAAACTCATTCCTAAATAATAGCTCTTATTTTTTATGAGCTTTACAAAAATAATCTTCCAAATCCCTTTTTAATAATCTTTAAGATTATTTTAAGACCTTTTAAAATATTTACAAAGAACGGATTATATTCCTTAATCCATCTTACCATTTAAATCCCTTAAAATCCTCTCAAAATCTTTTAATATCCTTAAAAATCTCTAAGACCCCTTAAAAATCTCGTAGTATGGGATTTTAAAACTTAAAAGATTTAATAATTTAAATTTAAGGGAATTTAGCTTTTAAATTATATTTTAAATAGTCATGTCATCATTTTTTCCATGTCATCATTCTTGCCATGTCATCATTCCTGCCACATCATCATGGTCAACCCTCAACTTTGACCAACCATATCTTCGTTGTACGAGCTCCATTTTCGATGAAATGAATGGCGTCAGAATTGTGGCGACGAGCTCTTCGACATGATGCTACTTTTGACCATTTTTGAGATGATTTTTTTGTCTTTCTGACTGGCCCTTGTACTCGGTTTGACCCCAACTTTGACCGGGCGTAACTCGAACATACGAGCTCCTTTCGACCTCGTTCAAATTGTGTCGGATTAAGTTTTATGGGCTCTTCAAGATGGTGCTAAAATTTGGAGCATGTGTAACAGTTCTATTTTTGACAACAAGTATCCACTTGGATCAGTCCTCCCCACTGGAGAGCTTTTGGACCTCCAAAAGTGGCATTTATTCAGACATCAAGTGAGGAATTTTCCTCCCCACTTGTCCTGTATCATTTGTACATCTGTAAGCCTGGCTCACAATCACAATGAAGACTGCAAGAACATTGTTGAACATAAACATCATTCTATCACTTCCATAAGCATCTACATCAACTGTCGTAGCCACTAACCAACAAACATTGACTAGCATCAAGCTGAACAATAATGCATATATGAAAGAGAATAAATCAACAAAATATTGATCTCCCACAACAGAAACATTTTTACCCAAGGGACCATCAATGCTTTCAATCACCATTCCCTCATGCTGTACTGTGGGTGCATTCTGCGACATCTGACCCTGGTTAGCTACTCCAAGTTCATGTCTAGAACCACCTGTACTGACAAACATAAGAGTTAAATCTTTACTTGCATCAATTACCCTCTTTAATTGCCCTGTGTTTGCAAAAGAACGACCGATCTTAATCTTATGAGAATGTACAATATAATGAATGCCATCTTTAAACAAATGATAATGATTCTTTTCCCTATAGAAAATAGCTTTTCGATCATATAAATAAGGGCTACCTAGAACTATCTCACAGATATCTAGTGGAACCACATCAAATTTTACTTCATCCACAAACTTACTAGTGATTGCGAATCTCAAAGTGCATTGTCTTGTTACTTGCAATTTATCATTCTCGCAAATCCAGCCTAGTGGATAAGGTTTCTTATGCAGTGTAGTTTTCAATCCCAAGTTTCTTACAACATCTTCAGAAATCAAGTTAACTTGAGAACCACTATCTATGAGTGCATAAATTTTAATGTTCTTAGCAACAACCCTTAAATGAAATAGCTCATTCCTTTTCTTATCTTCAGAGACATCATTAACTTTAGAAGTAGAAGCACAACTATCAAAGGAAACACTGGAAATAGGAGCTTTACCTTTCAAACCCATAGCTGTTATCTTAGTTTCATCATCAGAATCGAAACCAAGATCCATAACAACATTTGTGGCTTTCTCCTTACCTTTCTATTTTTGATTTTGTTTCTGAGCCCACTTAGGCTTCAATTCTGGATGCAACTTCCAATAGTGATCTTCATCATGACCCTTCCTGTCACAATGAGAGCAAGAAAGCTTGTCATCCTTCTTGACTGTAGCTGTCTTCTTTCCTTTCCCTCTCTCTGCAACCTTAGATGATTTATTTATAGAGTTATCATTATCAAACTTATCAATAAAATAACCCTTTCCTCTTGACTCTAAATGTGTAGCTTGGACATAGACTTAATCCAAATTACTAGGGTTCAAGACCAAAATAGAATGTCTGAGATATGAGTGAAGACCTCCTATGTACTTTAACAAAGTATCTTGGGTGTACAAAGGTACATTTAATGCAATAGCCTTCTTTCTGAATTCATGGGTGTACTCTTGGACATTTTGACCTTTCCCTTGTTTAAACACTTTCCAATTCATCATTAATTGTTGCATGTGACCTAAGGGATACAACTGCTTTTTAAGAGCACTAACAAATTCTGACCAAGACAAATTGACTCTACCATGCTGTGAAATTTCTGCTCTAGTCCTACTCTCCCACCAGGTAAGAGCTGTACCTCCCAACTGAAGAGTAGCTAACTGCATCCTAGAAGCATCATCAAAGAGGCTTTGGACTCTACAATAAACTTCTACTTGTTGAATCTAGCCATCTAGTTTTTCAGCATCTAATTCACCACAATACTTAGGTAGTTCAAATTTAACATCCAATTTAATCTTAGGCTTATTTACACCCTTAAAAGGATTAGCAGAAAGAGAATGTGTAGGAGTAGACGAAGGAGATTTTGGGGGTTCATCACCACCTCCTGGTTGCTTCTTCTTTCCTTTATGGTCTCCATCTTCTTGCTTCAATGCATTATCTTCTTCAAGTTTCATGCATTCTTCCCTTTCTTTGAGAAGCATCTCCAATGTGGCTCTCATTTTCCAGAAAGCTCTTTGAAATTCCTGCTCACTGAGTTCTTCAGGTACCTCCATTCTAGACATAGACATTTTTGAAAAAGTTCTTTGCTTCCCAATCTTAGGATTAAATTTCTCAAGCTTGCCTTCGCCCTTCTGAATCTTGGATCTCGTTAGCATTCAAAACCAATTGCAATAATAGTCACCAAAAGCTCTAATACCAAACATGATTTGATTTAGGATCTAGACTAATTGCATAATTGAATGCTTAACTTAAACAATTTAATGGAAACTCAAAAACAAGTGTACATTATTGAAATTATGCTTTAAAAATCAAGGTGATAACTAGAATGTGAGAGAGAAGAAGAGAGAAAGTGCAAACAATCTGATAACGAAGTTCTCCACAATCGTGACTACGTCTCCGGGTCCCTCTCCAAAGAGTGACCGATCCTATTATGCTCTAGAAAATGATTACAAGGTATTCCACCTATTACAAGATTCTTGTCTCCTTGGACGATAATGAATTACAAAGAAAATCCTTCAACAAATGCAACAAGCTTAACTAAGCTTCAAATGCATAAGGATTAAAATTTCACTATTCAAAAATCCTCACTTGGAAATATCTCACAAATTTTCATCTCTCCAAAATCATCACCAAAATCCACTTTCAAATCACTTACCAAAAAGCCCTTCCTTCTACCCCTTTTTATACATCAAATTTACTATATGGGGTGAAAACCACCGTAATTAATGAAATAACTCCCCCCTTAACCAAATAAACCCCTACATATCGTACATGATTTATTTTAGCCTTTGGTTAGGTTTTGTTACATTGGAGGAGGAAATAATAACCATAAGAGGTTATTATTTAACAAATCAGGCTAACAATATACCTTTTGCAAAAAAAAAACTCATTCCTAAATAATAACTCTTATTTTTTATGAGCTTTACAAAAATAATCTTCCAAATCCCTTTTTAATAATCTTTAAGATTATTTTAAGCCCTTTTAAAATATTTACAAAGAATGGATTATATTCCTTAAGCCATCTTACCATTTAAATCCCTTAAAATCCTCTCAAAATCTTTTAATATCCTTAAAAATCTCTAAGACCCCTTAAAAATCTCGTAGTATGGGATTTTAAAACTTAAAAAATTTAATAATTTAAATTTAAGGGAATTTAGCTTTTAAATTATATTTTAAATAGTCATGTCATCATTTTTGCCACGTCATCATTCTTGCCATGTCATCATTCCTGCCATATCATCATGGTCAACCCTCAACTTTGACCAACCATATCTTCATTGTACGAGCTCCGTTTTCGATGAAATGAATGGCGTCAAAATCGTGGCGACGAGCTCTTTGACATGATGCTACTTTTGACCATTTTTGAGATGATGATTTTTTTTGTCTTTCTGACTGGCCCTTGTACTCAGTTTGACCCCAACTTTGACTGGGCATAACTCGAACATACGAGCTCCTTTCAACCTCGTTCAAATTGTGTCAGATTCAATTTTCTGGGCTCTTCAAGATGGTGCTAAAATTTGGAGCATGTGGAACACTTCTATTTTTGACGACAAGTATCCACCTGGATCACTTGTCTACGTTCAAGGCTTAGAGACCCGTAGTTCAACAAGATGAATCTGCTTTTGAATTTTTGACTGAATTTTTGACCTATTTTGGGATTTTGATATGTTTTGAATGTTTTGGGGTTTTGTTGGTTTTCTAATGTTTTTGAATTTTTTGATTTTCTGTTGTTTTTGGATTTTCTGATTTTCTGATGTTTTTGGATTTTCTGATTTAGGGACCTCAAGAATATACACGAATCCGATCTAATGAGAGCATGCCCCTAGCATGATGCGATAGTCTACTCCGATAAAGGTAGGACAAATTGACCTTGAGGATGGGCTGAGTAGTACTAGGAGGGATCATGACACAAACACAGGACCAAGCTATGATGTAGATGTAGATGGGTGATGGGTGGAGATATGGAATGTGATGGATGATGCAAGTGTAATGGATGGATGATCCAGAACAAGCCATGAAGGTCCTGGTGGATGGAAAGTGCTTATTTGCACAAGGTGCTTGTTTTCCAAGTTTTCACCAAGGCACTTTCCCAAAGTGCCACCGAAGTGGTTTTCACTAGAGGACGATTTTTATTTTTTCTGTTTTTGATTTTTTTGATTTTTGTATTTTTGTATTTTTTTGTTGTCACCAAGATGCCTGTTTTCCAGGTTTTCATCAAGGTAACCATTTTTTCAGGACATTTTCAGATTTTTTTAATTTTTTGGTTCTATACCTTGCAAGATTTAGGCATAAAATTTTTTGAGATGGGAGTTGTTGATGGGCTCCTGTAGAGGCTCGCCTTCCAGCGTTGACAACTGATATTCCCCTGACTTGTAATTTGCAGTGACGACGAATGGTCCTAGCCAATTGGGTTCAAATTTACCTTTTCCATTTGGGTTTGGGACGTTCCTCTAATTCTCTTTTAACACTAGTTCTACGACTTGGAAAGTTCTGCTTTCGATCTTCTTGTTATAGCTCCTCTTGAGTCTGTTCTGATAGACTTACAAATGATTTAAAGTGTGCATGTGCCACTCATCCAGTAGCTCCAACTCATTTAGTCTTGATACTCAGTATTCTTCATTCGTGATGAGGTTTTGCAGTGATATTCTCAATGATGGGAGCTCAATCTCAATGGGAAATATGGCTTTTGATCCGTATACCAGGGAGAATGGAGTGGTGCCAGTGGGTGTGCGGATGTTGGTTTGATAGGCCCAGGGGGCAGGATTTAGTTGCAGATGCTAGTCACGACCTGCATCATTGACTGTATTTTTGAGGATTTTCAAAATGGTTTTATTGGTGGCTTCTGCTTGGCCATTGCCTTGGGGATAATACGGAGTGGAAAAGTGATGTTGGATTTTGAATTTTCCACATAGGTCACGAACATCCTGATTCTTGAATGGTGTCCCATTATCTGAGATAATAGCTTGGGGAACACCGTATTGGCATATTAAGTAGTTTAGGATGAACTTTGATATATGCTTTCTAGTGATGTATGCCATGGGAATGGATTCCACCCACTTGGTAAAGTACTTAGTAGTGGTTATGATGAACTTGTGACCATTGGATGAGGTGGGAGTTATCTTTCCAATGAGATCAAGTCCCCACTATGAAAAGGGCCATGGTGTTATGATGGGATGGAGTTCTTGAGTTGGAGCATGGATGAGGTCCCCATGTTGTTGACATTGTAGGCACCTTTTGACATAGTCATGTGCTTCTCTTTCCATTGTAGGCCAATAATACCCCATCCTCAGCAATTTATTGGCCAAGGTCATTCTGCTTGATTGTGAACCACAAATACCGTTATGAACCTCAGTTAAGGCAGTCAATGCCTCCTTAGCATTTAAGCAATGTAATAAGGTTCCTTTTGTTCTCCTACGATAAAGGGTGTTTCCTAGGATGAAAAACTGGGATGCTTTCTTGACAAAGGTTCTTTTTAAGCTTGAGGGTAAGTCAACAGGTAGGATCCCTATTCGCAAGTAGGTATAAATGTCATGGTACCAGGGATCACCTTGACCAACGATTTAGCACACAAATTTTGACTCCAGTACCTCGAATGTAGGCATGAGAAGTTGCTCTAACAAGAATTCATGTTTTAGGACATTGCGAGGGATGTCCAGTAAGGATCCAATCATTTCCATGGCATTTTCTGCTCTGTTGTTGACTCTGGGAATTTTCTCAAATGTGATTTTAATGAATGATTCTTTGAGGCTCTCTACTAACTTTTTGTATGGAGTCAACTTATCATCCTTTGTTTGGTACTTGTCATTCACTTGATTTATTATCAGCTGGGAGTCTCCATATACTCTGAGGTCCATGATGTGCCACTACACTGCTATTCTAAGACCTATGGTTAAAGCCTCGTATTCCACAATGTTGTTAGTGTAGGGAAATGCCAATTTGTAGGATCTAGGTATACAATCCCCCTGTGGGGTGATGAAGAAACCATCGGCTCTTGATCCATGCTGCATATAGGAGCCAGTGGTTGGCTATGCTGAGATTGAAGATGGATTCATCTAGGAACTCTGATATGAGTGGATTCTATGAATAGATTGGTGCTTCTACAAGCTGATCTGCGATAACTTGACCTTTGATTTCCTTTCGCTCCATGTATTCAATGTCATACTCTTATAGTATCATGACCCATTTAGCCATCCTTCCTGTGAGCATTGATTTTGATAGTAGATACTTTAGGGGGTTGATTTTGGCGATGAGTTTGATTTTGTGTGCCAACATGTAGTGTCTAAATTTCTATGAATCAAACACTACTGCTAGATAGGATTTTTCAATGAATGAGTAGTTTAAGTCATGCCCGACCATTATTCTGCTGATATAGTAGATGGCCCTTTCTATCCCATTTTCCTCATGTTGAGCTAGAAGAGCATCGAGGGCTGCTGCTGTTGCTGACACATAGAGGATTAATGGCTTTCTTGGGATCGGTGGCATGAGGACCAGAGGTGTGAGCAAATATTCTTTGATTTTGTTGAAGGCTTCCTCACACTTGTCATCCCATTTGTACGCTACTCCCTTGTGAAGTAGGTGAGAATAAGGGATTTGTTTATCTGCTAGTTGTGCTATGAATTTTTAGATGAATTGAAGCCTACCTTGGAGGCTCCTCAAATTTTTCAATGTTTTGGGTGCCTCCATCTCAAGGATTGCTTTTACCTTTGTAGGATCTATTTCAATACCCCTCATTGACACTATGTAGCCCAATAGCTTTCCTGATTGTATGCCGAAGACACACTTCTTTGGGTTGAGTATGACTTTATATTCCTCTAGCCTATCGAAAATGGCACTCAAAGTTGTTATGTGATCTCTCCTCTTCCTGGATTTTGCTAGTATGTCATCAACATAATCTTCAATAGTTTTGTGGATCATGTCATGGAAGACTAGTGTCATGGATCTTTGGTAGGTGGCCCCAACATTCTTTAGACCAAATGACATCATATTCCATCAATAAGTCCCCCATGGACAAGTGAAGGCTGTTTTGTGTTGGTCTTCTTTGGAAATCATTATTTGGTTGTACCCAGAGAAACCATCCATCAAAGAAAGCATTTCATGTCCCGCTGTCATGTCCACTATCATGTCAATGCTAGGTAACAAGAAATAATCTTTCAGACATGCTTTGTTTAGGTCTCTGAAATCCATGCAGACTCAGATGCCCCCATCAGGTTTTGAAATAGGAACCAGATTTGACACCCACTTGGGGTAGTCAATTGGTCATATGAATCTTGCATCAAGTAGCTTTTTCAATTCCATTTTGACTAGCAGGGTGATTTGAGGATGCATTTTTCTGAATTTTTGTCTAACGGGATTTGCCTCGGAGTAGACTACTAGGTGATGAACGAAAATCTTTGGATCGAGCCTAGGAATGTCTGCATAGCCCCATGCAAAGTTGACTTTACGTTCTCTCAAAAAGGTAGCTAGGAGCTCCTATTCCTTTGATAGTAATGACTCTGCATAGAATGTGATGTGCAAGGTCTCCTCCGTTCCCAAGTTAACCGGATTGCATTTTTTGGCTAGGACTGTTGATTTTTTCTGGTGTAAATCTCTGGGAGGAAGATTGAATCCCCCATCCTCAGGCGCCTTAGAGAATTTTTCACCATTGGATGCATCCTTTATTTTTACTATTTTCGGGTCGGAGAGTGCCATAGTGTGGTTTTCACTCAAGGACCTAGAGATTATTCTCAGTTTTTCTCTTTTGCGACTGAGGGATTCAATCGTTTCCCCATAATATGCATGTTTATATAGCTCGATGATGAATCCTACTTTGTGATCCCCACATGGAATATTATCCCATAGTCCCATGAATTCTGAGAGTGCCTCATCATTTTTGAATGTGTCAAGAATTGGCGGTCCTTGTTGGTCATAATTGATGAGTTGTGGGTAGACTAGACAGATTTTGTGGTTTTGGTTTTCAGACTCATAGGATAGGGTGTTGATCATAAAGAGGTTAGAGTCTTCAAAAAGTGTGGGTATACCTCTCTCAAGTTTGTCATCCTCACTACTACATACCTCAGTGATGTCGAAGGTGAAATTGTTTAAGGGAAGACCTATAGATACGTGCAATTTAAGGGTGGCTGTCATTTGTTGAGGAGCTTTGACTTTCCTAACTGGGGTATTTTGGCCACATATGGTTATACTCAGAGGGGTACATCCAAGGTCAATATTTCTCATTTGCATCTCCAGAATGATGGGTATTATGATCCCATTGTCATTTTTCCCCAGTTTCTTATTTCTATCATAGCCCATTGCAAGCCTTTGCTGCTGTCATCCATTGGTAAATCGGTTGCTGGTCTATTATCTTG
The DNA here is from genome assembly GCA_007258455.2 of Sequoia sempervirens. Taxonomy (NCBI): domain Eukaryota; kingdom Viridiplantae; phylum Streptophyta; class Pinopsida; order Cupressales; family Cupressaceae; genus Sequoia; species Sequoia sempervirens. The sequence goes on from VDFB02270651.1 coordinate 184,873,669, forward strand.
GTATAGGAGATGGGATAAGTCCTCCTCTATTACCTCTTGGTCGAGATCTCCCCAACTTTTGAATTTTGGATATTCTTTAGGATATGTTTGGGATGTGGATGCTTCTTTGGGTTGTGGTCATCCTCGTGATCTGGGAGATTGTGGTAACTCTCCTACCACAAAAGCATTTTTTGGAATTGTATAGTTTTCACAACCATTGTCCTAGATGATGACTTTGATATCAAAGAGGGTGGGGATGGTGGGAGTGGCGGGTGTCTCTGTCATAGAAGTGGAAGCGAGAGTGGTTGGATTAATGTATGGTGTTGATGGGCCTTCATCATTTTTAGGCACTTGAGGTATTTTGTAGTATTTTTCCTCTAGGTTTCTGCAGTAGGAGAATGGTTCAGGATCTCCATGGATGGTGACCTCTTGTCCTTCATATGTGAATTTGATACATTGATGAAAGGTTGATGCTATTGCTTGCATTGTATGGATCCACAGACGTCCTAGGAGAATGTTATAAGGCAAGTCAAGGTCCAGGACCTGATAGGTAGTTTCCATGATAGCTAGCCCTACTTGAATAGGGATTTGGATTGTGCCTTGGGAGACTCTTTCTTGATCATCATATGCTCTGATTTTAATACCTTTTTCTTTTTCGATGGAATCCTTTGAGATTTTTAGGTTCTTAATGAGCTTGAGGGAACAAATATTCAAGCCTACACCCCCATCCACCAGGACTCGCTTGAATTTATTTCTCTGCACTAGGAACTCTAAATGGAGTGCATGGTTGTGAGATGGTTGGGTGGGAAAATATTGGTCAGAGAACATAAGGATATTCAAGGTGATGATGTTTCTGACCATAGCTTGGAATTATTCCGCATCAAGATCTGCCAGGACGGTTGCTAAAGCCAATGCTTCCTCAAGGATTTTCTTGTGGGTAGATGAAATTTTTAGCAACTCCATGATGGAGATTTGTGCTAGGGTTCTTTTCAGTTGCTCAAGGACATTATAGCCATTGGGAATAGATCTTGAATTGGAATTGGTTATTCTGTTTGGCTGAGATGACCCTGCAATGGTAATTTTCCCACCTCTTGTGGTGACTCCACAATCAGTATGGGCTCCTTTGATGGTGATGGTAGCACAGTATTCATCTAGGGATGCGACGACATGGTCATATACATGGTTCATGCTTTTGAAGGTGCCTATTCCCTTATCTGTGTTATTGTTCCCTTTGTTATTGTTGTTGCAGTGTGGGTGTGTTTTGTTGAGGGGCACTGATGACAACTTTAGCATCGATGACACCATCATTGGCAACATTTTTGTTTCTTACCCATGTGTGAGGTTTATCATTGTAACTGGTGGATGGGCGATTGTTTTATTATTCGGGATATGCGGGTGATCCTCCAGGTTGTGTCATAAGTGCTTGTTTGATGTTGAGCACCTTGGAGATCAATTGGTCATACGTAGTGATTCCTTGCACTTTGAGATGGAAAGCCGAGGTTCCCTCAATATTGGATATGATAGTGCACACTTGTTCTTCTGGCATGACTCATTTGCTCTGATTGGCCTTGGATTTCCATCGTTGTAGGAATGAAGCAAATGATTCATTCTTCCCTTGTTTTAGAGCTGATAGTTCCTCTAGACTGACATCCATTTCGATGTTGAATGCATAATTTTTGATGAATGCGTCGACTATTTCTTGGAACTTCTTGATGCCTGGAGGAAGGCAAGAGAACCATTCCATGGCGTGGCCAACCAAAATTCTAGGAAACAGACACATCAGATAGGTATCATCATATGCGACTTCCATGCAATGAACTTGGAATTCCCTGATGTGATTGTCAGGGTTTCCCATCCCACGGTATTTATCAAATTTGGGGATCTCAAATCCCTTCAAAAATGTTTTTATTACAAGGCTCCTATCAAATGGATAAGGAAAAAAGTTGTTGGGTGTTTTGGTGGTTCGCCTTGATTGAAGGTCAAGCACTTGTTGCGAGAGCAACTTGATTTGTGCTGTGACATTGTTTTGCGGATCAAGGGGTGGGATGAAAGTGTTTTGTGGTGGTTTAATTGTTGGTGGGATGGGTGGATTGGTTGGTATGTTCATGGATGGTGTTTGCACATCTGTTGCGCTAAGTATGCTTGCAGTTGCTGTTGTACCAACAACGCTTGTTGTTGATCTTGTTGTTATGCTAATAGTGCCTGTTGTTGAGCCTGATGTTGTTGTTGCACCAACAATGCTTGTTGTTGGGTGGCTAATCGAGATGATTCTTACTACTCTTGGTATTGCTTTAGCGCTTGCTGATATGCTTGCTATTGGGCTGCTTGTTGTTGTGCAAGGTATTGTACTTGTGCTTGTGCTTGTGCTTGAGATTATTGGGCTTGGTATTGAGCTTGGTATTAGACTTGTGCCTGAGCTTGAGCTTGTGCTTGGGCCTGATCTTAAGCTTGCACTTGGGCAGCTTGTGCAATTTGTGCAGCTTGTGTGGCTTGTGCAGTCTGCAATGCTTGAACGGCTTGTTGTTGTGGTTGTAATAGGGCTTGGGCTTGTGAAGCTTGCTGTGCTTTTTGTGCTTGTAGCGCTTGTTGTGCAGCTTGAGAATCTTAAGCAACTTGTTGAGTGGCTAGCTGTGCATCTTGTCAGTTTTGGATTTGTTGTAATGCCTTCTGATAAGCAGCCCACTGAATGACTTGTAACGCAATATTGTATTTGCTTGATGTATTCGAGTTTGGTGGCAGTGGTGGTGGAGGTGGATTTAGAATGGTGCTTATTGTGGTGATGAGAGACATTGTCATGTTAATGATTGGAATTTGAGTGGTAGATGGTGTGATTGATATGCTTGGTCCTTGAGAGACCATGTTTTGATATGTTTGGGGGATGGTTGATGTGATGGTGGTGGTTTGTGTTATTGAGATGGTTTCCATCTATTGTTGCGATATCGATGCCGAGGTGGAAGTATTTGGTATGATGCTTTGATTGATGCTTGGTGGGTTGATCTGATTTTGTTGATTGATGCTTGGTAAAGGAGGAAGTCCTAAACCAAGAGGTGATGTGGATATTGATGGAAATGGTGGAAGTGGTGGAAATGTGAGTGGCATATTTCCTTGTGGAAGTGATGAAGATGTAGTGTCAAAGATTCCCCCTGGTCCAAATATATCACCCTCTCCTTGCGAGGTTATGGGGAGAGAGGTTTGGGGTGTTGCACAAAATGATGACGATGGGTCATTTGGATCGTGAAAGGTGAGAGAGACATATGGATGTGATGGATTTTGGGGTATGGATTATCCCAAGATGGTGTTTGCATCCAAATCTTGATTGTTTACGGGAGGATGTGTTTTCAATGCATTGAGAAATGCACTTCCCTTGTTAACAATGGGTTGTGTTGGAGCAATAGATGATGTAATTTGCGGGATGTTTTGAGTAATGATTTGGAATGGAGGTGTAGATGAAATGGGGATGGTGGATGAGATTGAGGGTATGACCCCAAAAGTGGCTCCACAATAGTGCTCATATCAAAATTGGAAGGGAGTTTAGCCCCTTGCTTTACTAATTCGAGCATGTATAGTGAAGGATTGAGTCTCATCATGATGTTGATAATCTTATGATTTTATGGATTTTGAACCATTTCAGCGATTTCCTCATGTGACACCCCAAAGGGATTATTGGTAAGATCCTCCACTTGAACTTCTTCTTGTTGATTCTGTGATGATGAAGGAAAGTTAGTTAGAGGATTGCTTGATCCAACGAGATTCATTTCAGAATTTGTTTGGCTTAGGTCACTTGAAGTGGATGTTTTTTTGTTGGCTTCCATGTTCCTCTTGTGTTGAGATCTAGTTTGCAGCATAGAATAGGGATCAATTTTCAAGAATATGGGAGATGAATCTCTTAATTCTTTGGATTAATCTAACCTTAAGTACAAAAGAGAATTTTTAGCATGATTTAAGGATCAAATGTGTGATAATGGGAGATGGTTGGTTGATGGATGATAGGGATGGTTTGAAATTTTGAAAGATCTTGAGGGAATGCTATACTTTTAGGACTTTTGGATGCTTGGATTTTGATTTTGATTTTGATTTTTGGATTGACCTTGATTTTATTTTGCTTTAGTTTTGGATAATGAACAAATATATCCCAAGATGTTGGATGTTACCTATGGAATAAATTTTATCAAAGGATGATAATTTGACTAAGTGTGGGGAGAAGGTTGTATCTACCCACACCTATTCAAACAAGATGATAATTCAACCAAGTATATGAAGAAGGATGCATCTACATATACCTAGATCAACAAGATGATTTGATGACAATTTTAACTAAGCATATGAAGAAGGATGCATCTATAGATACCTAGCCGAAATGGTTTGATGTTTTTGATTCAAGGATTTCAAGGATTTTGATTTTGTTTTAAGGATTTTGATGATTTTGATTTGCCAAAAATCCTAGCATGAAGGATGATTTCAATATTTTCAAAAGTTGATGGTGAAATGATTTTGGTTTGATGTTTTGAAAGATGGATGAGAGTTTGATTTTGATCCTATGTTTACCTAAAAGGACTCTTGTTTACAAGACCTCAGTTTTGAAGAACATGCTTTACTCTAGACAAGGTGTTCAAATTCCCAAAAAAGATTTGGATTCTGATAGTAATAAAATGAGTACAATCCAGGATTGTTTCTTGAAGCTTTTATGTAAAATTTAAAAATAAATCTTCGTTTGAATTCGTATAGCGTTGAGAGACACTTTTGATGTTCCTTTAGACTTAGATCTTTTACCTATGGTTTCTTGATCTTGATCTTGTGTGAAATCATTGGAGATGCATGTGTGGGATTCAATTGTCTTTAGTCTTTGTTTAATGACTTTGTTTTACCACAAACACTTTTTGATTAGCTTTTTCAAAATAGATGTCCAATGTCTCAATTTCTTCTCATTCCACAAAGTACATTATGTGGAAATTTGATGAAATCAAGGCAAGGGTTACCTATTGTTAACTCTAGGAAGCAAATTGAGATATAAATACAAGTGTTTAGAAACCTCTAAGGATAAAATCCCAAGGGAAAGCAATAACACATGAATTTGGTCAATTGTATTTGCTTCCTAAAGGGTTTGAAGTTTTGGTGCAAATGTTAAATGTTTGTTTCCAAATGTTTTCGAACAAGAAAAGTGTTTTGTAACCAAGAACAAGCACAATCCTATGGATATGAAAGACTATATTTGTTGAGTCCCCACTTGGACAAGTCTAGCTATGCTTATTTTTAGCGAATGGTTAGATGCTTGATCCCACTGGCTACCCTCCATGACACTCACTTATACGGGGCAGCCAACATCAGTACCCATGAAACTCCCATGGCATACTTTCCATTTCTACTAAAAGCCGTAAAAGTGTGGGGCAGCTTTAGAACAACTGTTCTTGCACCAACAAATAGATAGGGATTTTGGCATTTATAAAACAAGGGTTTTAATTCATACTTTCCATTCGTAGGAGTCGATCCATTGAGGCGAGAGACCATTGCTGCCCTTCTTGTTAGAACCAACCATGTGATACTGGCCTTTGTTCTAGTACCCACTTTTATATCCCAGATGGAAATACTCTTGGCTTTAGAGTGTTACTGGTTGAGTCGTTCCCTTGGGTGAGTAGTTTTTCCCCAAGGCAGGCCCTCTAAGATAAACAAAAACGAGCAAACATATCCATAACTCGATCAATCTTTGTTGAGAAACAAAGAGAGAATACACGTGATAGGTTCCACTCACACTTGCAATATGTGTTCAATTTTAATCCAAAAATGAAGTGTGGAGGCAATCATTTTATCCCACCCTAAGACCACCAAAAAGCCTTTTGATTCTCAAGATCACCATGAGGCACGAGAGAAGCGCATATGTCTTTTCAATTGTGTTATTTTGAGTAAGAAATTACAAAACAAAGTAGCATATGTTCATTTTAAGACCCACAAAGCAACAATGACTTCTTTTTAAGCACCAAAGGAAATGTGAAAATTTGCCTTGTTCAATTGTTAATCCTTAAACCAAATCTAGTGAGTTTGTGTCCTAAAGTTCATTTTAAGCCCTTTTGTAGCAAGAATTGAAATGTTCTTTTTAGAGCCTAAAAGAAATCTCGTAGGTCCTAAGCATGAAAGATAACAAGATTCCTTAAGAGAAATGGTGAATTCTATAAGAGTGTTAGACAAACACTAAAGTGTTAAAAAACACTTGGTATCATGAAAGAATGATGTCATTATGCTTCTTTTCCCCTTCACCTTTGATTAAGCCACCCTACAAGAAAACTAGTCAAATCTACAAAAATAGAGGTCAGGAGATCAGAGAACAATCCAAATGATTAGAATTAAAAAAAAAACACGTGTCATAAAACTAACTTTCACTTTTTACTTCCCTTCAGCGGTGGAACCTGTAAAGGTGATGCAATTTAAAATATCCAGTGGTGCTATATAGTGCCGCTTACCAATCAGTGTTGCTTTGTAGCAGGGACAAAGAGCATGAAGGCATCGCTATTTTGGCCAGTGATGAAGTTTGTAATTTAGAAAGATTCCAGCGCGTGAAAAAGACTCAACGGTGTAGTTTGAGATTTTGAATTCTGGGCAGGAAACAAAGAGCGTCACTATTTGGAGTTTGTAGTGGTGCTATATGGTGACACTGGGATGCTAGTGGTTCTAAACTGTGATGCTGGTTTGCTAGTGGTGGAGTTTCCTGTTAACACACAAAAACATAAAATGCACATAATTTTGATGAAAAAACATGATTAAAATTTTAGGTTAGCCCTCCTTCTAGGGCCAAAATGTGAACCAATATCCTAATACCTACAAAACACAAAGAATACACACATTAGAAGATTGAAATGCAAGTTAGAATCTAAGTTCCCCATAAAATCCATTTAACTATGCTCAAAATAGGAATAAAACAAGAACACAATGAAAGAAGATAAAAACAAACTAAATCCTATTAAGCACATGCAAACTCTTGATCCTATGGGGGAGTTGGTGCCAATTTGATGTGGAAATTGGACCTTTCCCAACTCCTATGCAATCTTTGATGATTTGATGAAGATGTGATCCACTTTGTTGAAGATTGAAGTGTGCTCGAAGATGAAAATCTACATAACCTAGCTAAGACTTTGATGAAATGGATGAAAATTGCTATGGATTTTAGTATAATAACTTTGCTCCAATTGTGGATGCTAAAATGAGGAATGAAGCCTCTTATTTATAGAATGACAAGTTGGAGAAATTCCTAAAATGAAGCAATGTGGGACTAACATTCAACCAATGGCAAGGTGCCACTTGTGAAGAGATGAATGGATGAAGGATGTGAACATTTTGATGAATGTGCCCATAAATGAAATTAGGTGATATTTGAAATTAGTGAAATGACATGTAAGAGGGAAAATGAATGTCTTAAATGCCACTTGGCTCAAGGCAAAAGGATTTATTAGGTGAAGTAAATGTCTTGTTGGAAGGATAAAGTCCACTTGGATTTGAATTCAAATTTGAGAGAATATTCCTCCATTATGCCATGTTGAGAGAAAATAGGGATTTAATAAATGACTTAAATCTATTTTCATGTGCAAGTGGCAAAAGCTAGAGGATGGGGCATGAACTAGGATTAAATTAATCAAGGGTTAATTCATTTAATCAGAGATTAGATGATGTGACAAATTTGACTTAGATTTGTGGGTTTATTTAAATCAAAGATGAGAAAAAATGTGATTTTAGACTTAGTTAAATAAATATTTTGTTTTATTTAACTAAAGGGGATGGTTGGTTAGCTTAAATTAAACAAGGTTTAATTTATTTAATTTAATAGATAGACCTTAGAGATTTAATCAAATAAAGGGGATTATTTAATTAAATATGGACATAGGGTCAATTAGATAAGATAGATTGATTTAATTAACAAGAGAGAAAGACTTAATTAGATAAAATAATTTATTTAATTAAGAGAGTGGAATTGATGAATTTAATCAAATAAAGCTATTCGATTAAATGGTTAGACTAAGGGATGATTCAGGATGAAATGGTGTTAATTATCGGGATCAAGTATGTCGGTATATTTTCCATGTCTACATGTCCTCTAGCCTATTTCTTCTTTTAGTGGGCAGCACTGTAGCAATTTTGTCTTTTAGTTGGCTGCCTTTGTTGCAGTTATACTATGAGGAATTCATTATCAATCACCAGATTCCCTTCATGCTTCTTCATAGTAGCATATTCCACGAACTTTCCTATCAATGCTTGGAGCTTATTCCACCCCATTATATCAAATTGAAGCTCTTGGAAGTTCAACTTCCTGGACCGTTCGGTAATCACATCCCAATATTTATCACATTTGGGAATATTCTTTATCACTTGCTCAGATTGAGCGAAGGCTCGAGCAGAAAAATTCATAAAGTCTGGCGTGAGGGAATCAATGGTTCCATCCTCCATATTCTTATGGAAGTAAGGCTTTATCTTTTCCAGATCTAGCTCGATGGAGGGAAAATCATAATCTATCATTAGCTTTAGGTATTCCTTGCAAGCTGTTTTGATTTCCTTGGCCAAATCAATATCAATCTCCACTTCATGGAGCACCCGTTCCAAGATTTCTCTTTTGTGATCAAGGCCCAATTTCCAGGTTTCTACAAGCCAATGATCATCTTTTTCTAGTGCAAGCTCGTTTTCACATGTTCTCTCGGGCATCTTGAGGATAACCTTGAGGTTAGGGTATGTAATTCTATATAATTCTGGGAAGTCAGTGCAGAATTATCTTATGCCTTCAAGTTGCTTTTGCACTTCCTAAAATTTATTTGTTGTTCTAATAGCATGGTTGATGCCTATATTTCCATTGTAAACCACTTGTCAGAACCAATCCTCAGTGGCCTTCATCTAGTTCTTTCTCCTTTCAAGCTTGCTGATATGATCTTTTGAGAGTAGTAGAGGAGTAGCTAATGATGTTGAGGTCGAGTCTTCAGTGGAGGACCATTGTTGAATGTAGGCTGTTAAATCTACCACTTGTGCCTTCAACTCTTCCTTGGTAGATTCATCTTTGTTCATCTGATGCAAAATGGTGGCAATGGACCCCTGGAGATGATCAATCTTTTGCTCCCTAGTGGCCATTCCTAGGTCAATGGTGGAGATATTATAGCTAACTCCTCCTTCCACCACTGGGGTAACTATTTGCACGGTCCTTGATCCTAATACATCCATCGTTATGTGGGATCTGACATTCATTTTCTTCTCCTTCTTTGTGCTTATCTTTTCTTGAGCTAGAATGGCTTCCAACCTTTCTTTCAGATCCATGGGGATGGGGGTGGCCTTCCGTAGTTGCTTTTCTAGCCATTCAGGCATTTGGGACCCCTCTTTTGGTGATTCACGATCACCTTCCTCTTCTTGAGTATGCTGAATTTCCATTTCTTTGCTTCCCAGAGCCTTTTGTTCTGTCTTTTCTTCCTCTTCTTCATCTGAATCTCGAATGAATATAGCTTCTCCCTTCGGAGATTCAGTGGTGGCTATGTGTTCTTTGGGGCTATCTTCCCCTTCAGATCTCCCTTCTTCTTCTTCTTGCTTATGCTCTTTGTGATGCTCCACCTCTGGGCTCTTTCTTGTTTTTTCCTCTTCTTCAGGCTTTTCCTCTTCTTTCTTTTCTTCTTCCTTTTCCTCTTCTTCTCCTGGGGAAGGCATTTCTTCATTGTGTTCAAGGATCTTATCATGTTCCCCAGTTGGAGGTTCTGTGGCTACCTCCACTTATTTCTTTGTTTGTTTCTTCTCTCTTGAGGGCTATTCCTCAACTTCCTCACAAACATCCTTAAGTATTCGGTCCAACTCTTCCTCGAGTTCTTGGTCAGAGGTTTCCACAATGTACTTTGAACTAGGATTTTCAGCATCTTCCTCAAAGGATTGTGTTTCCTCCTCTTCATGCACCACTTCATCAATAACTAGGTACTAATGCTTGGGATGTGCATGATAATCATCAGCTTCTTCCTCCATTTATTTTACTGCCTCCCTCTCTTGTCTCTCCAACTGCTCAGTAATTTGCATTGTTGCCTCCATTTTCAGCGGTTCGGTTGGAGGAGTAGGAATAGGGAGGCTGACAACAACTTGTGCTAGGGTAGCCTATATTGTAGGATTCATTAATACTCCAGATATTTTAGTTGGTATGTTTTTCATGTGCTGAGCAAAGGATTCTGGGAGTGAGAGGGTAGGCATTGTCATTTTTGCAGTGGCCAATGGAAGGGTTGTCGATGGAGACATGGAGGTGAAAGAGAGCGGAGAAGTGGTAGCAAGCAAGCAAGCAATGCTTGAGAAGCAGCGAGGGAGTGATGGCCATTGCAACAATAGTGGTAGCGAAGGTAGAGGTGGTAGGAGGGGACTTCGGCTACCTGACTTCTTCTTCCTCTCCCTCATGAAGTGAGTCTTATTGAATGGTGGGAATTTTAGTGAAACCACTTGACTTATTTTCTTTCTTAGAAGGATCCCCTTTCGATTCCTTTCTTGAGTAGACCTTGTGATTAGGTTGGCATTCAACCACCTCTTTTCTCTTGTTTGAACGGGTAGTGGGAGGAGACTTTGAAGTTTCTCCGGGAAGAGAAGAAGCAAGCACGGGCAGAGAAGAAGCAAGCAATGCATTCCACCATGGGTAGAGAAGAAGCAATCAATGCTTGAGAAGTAGGCAAGGGAGTGATGGCAGTGGCAACAGTAGTGGCAGTGAGGGTATAGGTGGTAGGAGGAGACTTTGGCTGCCCAACTTCTTCTTCCTCTCCCTCGTGAAGTGAGTCTTATTGAATGGTGGGAATTTTAGTGAAATCACCTGACTTCTTTTCTTTCTTAGAAGGATCCCATTTTGATTCCTTTCTTGAGTAGACCTTGTGCTTAGGTTGGCATTCAACCACCTCTTTTCTCTTCTTGGAACGGGTAGTGGGAGGAGACTTTGAAGTTTCTTCGGATGGGGCAACAGTAGAGGCACTGTCAATGTCGCTCTCGGGTTCATCCTCGAGCTCACCATAGGTCAAAGTTACACCTTGGAGTTTCAGTTGAGGTACTTGTCCCTCAACCCATTGTTTTGTTCTTTCCTCTATGGGCTTCATCAAAATATCGAGATCATTGACCTCTTCCTCATTCCAGTCAATCGGGGGCAGTGACAGGTTGGCGACGACATCATATCTCAGGTCTATCACTGTGTTTTCATCCTCCACAATTTGGTTCGACACCATAAAAAAGTTGACTATTTTGACAAAGTATACCATCATGCGCATGTAGTGCCTCATGCACACTTCTTTATCATCTTTGCAATTTTCCCAAAAGTCTTCAACATTGTGCAGGTGGGCGTATTCCTTTCCAATCATCTTTTTTAGCTTACCATATGGATCCATCTATGGTTTGGTAGTGTGGAGCTCCAGGTTGTATTCATTTATCTCCTTTTCAAAATATTTCGCACATTGAGATGTGGGGATTGCATACATTCCCTAGCCAAATGTTAGAGGATATGGAATTCTCGGCCTGTGTTTGTCACTTAATGGCATGTGAGCATGTTGCAATTGCCTAGAGAGTTCAAGTAATACCAACTGGTCATTTGGGTATTGAGGCAGTTTATATGGTCTCTCTAAGAAGCCTTCGGGTCTGATATAGGTAAAATTGCAAAATTGAATAAATAGAAAGCCTAATTGGCGGATGAAGGCGTTAGCACTATGAGTGAATCTCCTTTCGAAGTCACCTCCAAGCAATCTGATAATGTGCCCGATGAAGGCATCATTCACTCTGCACTAATCCTTCTTGAAATTTTTGTATTGGAGTTGTGGGTATCTATCGTATACCTTCAATTCCCTCCCCCAAGTTTGGCTTGGTGCCACAAATAGTCCTCTATATTGAGCACGATCAGCTAGTAGATAGACCAAGTATGAGGTCATGTAGAACTATGAGGTATTCTTTACAACTACAAACTACTCATGTAGGCAGTTGCTAATCATTCCTGCCCAATGGAATTTAGTCTCTCCTCTAATGATTTCTTCTATGAAGTACAACATCCATTCCTATAAAAAAGCTACAATTGGGAGGCCCATGACTCTGCTTAATAAGGTTACCAAGTCATGGTAATCCTCATGGAAATCACTTCTGAAGAGCTCCTGGGGTAGTTTGTTTGTGTTGCCCCTCTTCTCCTTTAGCCAGTATTGATTGATCAATTTCTTGCACTTGAGGGGGTCAGCTTTCCACACGCTCTCGACATACTCCTTGGATGTTTCCTCCATTTCATTGAAGGTGGGGATGTGGAAAGTTTTCCCTATTGATTTGGTAGAAAAATCAGCCAGTATGTTGCCATCCCTATCCACAATTCTCTTAGTGCTTTCCTAATATTCCTCTCTACAGACCATTACTAATTTGGGAGCCACAAGGGCAGGTAGGAAACTAGCGGCCTTGGCCAACCCACTCTTTCTAATCCTCTTGGAATTCTTTGTGGTAGGGTTGACAATGAACTTCTGCTTGAATTCATTAATGTCAATGTGCCCCAAGTTAGTATTTGAGACCTTGTCCCAATCTATGGTGACCTTTGACTTGAGGTCCTCTCCTTGAAACTTGTACTTCATTTGATCCTTATCCTCCTTCCTTCTTGGTTCTTTGGCAACTTTCTTGCCCTTTTCCTTCTTTGTGGACCCTTCTGAAGGTCTTGTAGTTGGTTCCATATATCCTACAAGTAAAGGAGTAGTAAGCATATTCAAGTGTAAAACATGAGAAATGTTAGAAAAATCTTGCAAAAACAATGTTAGATTGAGTAATTCATCATTCAAGGATCCTAAGATTTCTTTTAGATCATCATCAACCTTTTGCTAGAGGGAGATATGGCAATTCAGGCCCAGGGGTGCGAACTTCCCTAGGTTGGTAGCCATTTTGGAGTCAATTACAAATGGATGACAAATAGGGAATGATAGTCTGCATGGTTCGACTCACATTAGGTTTTTTGTCTTATGGTGGGACCCATTAGGAGGTCAAATCATTTTGACACGTGGGTTGGATCACTCTTGATGTTTTTGGAAGTTTATCTTTGTCATTTAGGCTTGCGGAAGCAAAGGGTGCAGGCATAGGAGGCCTTTCAGTCATTTTGGGCTTCGCCGTTTAAAACAACACTGGTAGGAAGGAATCCTGCAAGCGACATCCTGCAATGTGGGGCCCACGATTGTGGAGGATGACATCATTTTATCTTTGAAGTTCATACAACTTAGATGGGTGTGGGAAAGGAGATGTGAAAAGGCGCTAGAGGTTAGCTATTCACAACGATGGAGGTGAGAAAGAGTTCTGTCATGGGTGGCCCACATAGTCGGACCTACAGGGAGACTTGTCATTAGTAATTAATTCACTTTTGGCTAGACGATGGCTAGATGGATGGATCTCGCACAACGGGTAGGCGAAGGTTGCTGGCCATGTGAAATGACAGACACATGGAGGTGGCAACCCGCATCAGATAGCTCACAAACAAAAGGCTTGGTTGGTTTTTTCCCTTATAGAGCATCAAGTAGATGTGAGGAGTACATGGTCTACTAAGCGGATAGATGGGTATCTGAGGCCATTCAAAATAGAAAACTCCCGATGGAAGCCCGTGGATGGAAGTCCGCAACAAGTAGTTTGCAAAGGGGCCAACACTTAGACATTTTTAGCGTGGAGGATTAGATGGAGATAGCTAGGGTGGGGCCCGCTAATCGGAAGGATCCCAAGGCTTCACCATTTGGAATGATCATTGAATGATAGTGAAGCAGTGGTGGAAGCCCGTAGGAGATGGTCTGCATGGAGTTAGGTACATGAATTTTAGTCAACAAAAATTGGACACTGCGGGACCCACAAGGTGGGTGGTTGGGACCAATCAACCGTTTTGGAATGACACATCATGAGGGGTCATCCAGGTGTAGAAATTCACACTCATAGACCCACGGGAGTGAGAATCCCTTGTCTAACTCGTGATTTTTTCTTAAGCTTGATCGGTGACAGCAGTGGGTAAGCACCTTCCCACATGAGCGGGCACGAGGGAGATGATAATAGATTTTTAAAGTTTTTCATTTAAGGATAAAAGCAAGGGAGGTGGAGGGTTCATGGGCTACAAGGACATGATTGCCTTGGTTTAAGAATGAAAATGAATGGTGAAAGTTCCATATGAATTTCTAAGGCATATTTTCAAAGTTTTTCAAAATTTCAACACCTAGGTTTTGCTCGCCGTGATGTGATCTAACTAGTTTTGAGCTTCCTTTCATTAGAATTTAAAAAAAATGCAAAAATTGAAGAAAACTCATGACATAGATGGTGCCGAAAAATTGACTTGGAAAATACGATGAATGATGCAAAGAGAGTGCAAATAACAATGCTCAGACAACGGCGAGATCCTACGGGTGCGAAGGCGGTGATGGTTGGAGGCTCTTACAAATTTCTGAGAGTCTGACCGTGAAAATGACCCATCAAAAGTGGCTATTTATAAAATAGCCAAGGTTGGTCAGAATGTAATTCAAAAGAGACAACGGTGGGAATGGTGGGGTTAGCAAAGTGGACGACATTCGTGAGTTGGCCGTTCGATGAGTCGACACAGAAAATGGCGAAGGAAGCTACAGATCCCGTGAGGTGGGAAGACGTGGTGGATTGGCCATTTAGAACAGTGGTGAACTAACGGAGTTCCACATAGGGCAGCCTACAAGTGCGGACCCGCGGGACATGAAGGATGATAGTTTTGAAGTTTTGAAGGAAAACTACCAAGGAAACTCTGCAAAGGCTAAAGATTTGGAAATTTCGAGGGTGGTGAAATTTGGTTAACTTAAGATGATGACTCTAGGACTCCTTGACCACCTAGGACTCAAAATATGGGGCATACAAAATGAGGCGATGGAAAAAGTGACCCAAAAAAGCGAAAAGAGAGGGTCCCCGTCCTGAACGAGGCGTGTGTGCTATAGGCACAACAAGCTTCTTCAATTTTCAACTTCTTTTTCATCATTGTTCTTTGAATTTAAGGTAGAAATTTTCTTGATTTGTTAATTTATGCATTTTATATTTATAGGCATTTGAAAAGGGTTAAATTAATTGAGGTTTTAATGTTTTCAATAATTTGGAAAAGATTTGGTTGCTGGGTTTCTCATTTTGTCATTTGGCTGTAATCGGGTATGCTGAAAAGAGGATTTTTAAGGGAGTCATTTTATGTTTTGAATTTTGTGAAACTTTTAGTCCTTTTTGGTCAATTTCACCCATAAGGTTGAGTAGTCGAGGGTCAAATCTGAAATTGGTTTTTGATGGATTTAGATTTCAAGTTGATTTGACTGTTTTATGGCTGACAGACTTGACTGTTGTCAAGAGGGTTTTTAAGGGAGCCGTTTGTTGTTTCAAATTTTGTGAATTTTTGAGTCATTTTATTTTAATTTTTCTTGCACTTCTAAGTAGTCGAGGGTCAAATCTGAAATGGGTTTTTGACAGATTCAGATTTTGAGTTGATTTGATTGTTTTATGGCTGACAGACTTGACTGCTGTTAAGAGGGTTTTTCAGGGAGTCATTTGTTGTTTCACATTTTGTGAATTTTTGTGTGATTTTTGATCAATTGTACTCACATTGTTGAGTAGTCAATGGTCAAATTTGAAATGGGTTTTTCACGTATTTAGATTTCAAGTTGATTTGACTATTTTATGGCTAGCAGACTTGACTACTGTGAAGAGGGTTTTTAAGGGAGCCATTTGTTGTTTTGCATTTTGTGAATTTTTGAGTCATTTTTGGGAAATTCCACCATTGTAGATAAGTATTCAAGGGTCAAATCTGAAATGGGTTTTTGACAGATTCAGATTTTGAGTTGATTTGACTATTTTATGGCTAGAAGACTTGACTGCTATCAAGAGGATTTTTTAAGGGAGATATTTGTTGTTTCACATTTTATGAATTTTTGAGTCATTTTTAGTCAATTCCACCCATGATGCTAAGTAGTCGAGGGTCAATTCTGAAATGGGTTTTTGATGGATTTGGATTTTGAGTTGATTTGATTGTTTTATGGCTAGCAGACTTGACTGCTGTCAAGAGGGATTTAGCTCAGTTTTGAAGGTTGTATAGGAGGATATAGCTCTATCCTTTGATCTATATTGTGTTGTACCATCTATGCTTGAATGTGTTTACTATTTGTATGTTGATAATCCCTTCCTATTTATGAAATCTTGTGTTGGGTCTTTTGTATTGTGAAGGGATCAATTGTACCAAGGTTATGCATTGCTGGTCTTGATTATGAACTGCTGAGAAAGAGAAATTAAAGTTGGATATCATGTTATAAGATTGTGAAAATGATGTAATGTGCTTCATTGTATGTATTGTGGTATAATGATTAACTTTTAGGTTTCCTATCCATTTGTTTTATGTGTTGGGCCTTTGGAAGTATCTGAAAGTCTTTGTGAAAGTCCTTGTGATTTTTGGATAATTCTTGTTTTAGGTAGTCTCCTTTGGATGTTTAGTGTTAGCCACTTGCTTTTTTTGTTGCTTGCTTGTGTGTGGGGTCTAGTGTTGTCTCCTAGCATGAAGGGAGTGGGCCTCGGGGTTTCACGTGGTAGGGTGGTATTTTCCAACCATCCATTTGGGTTTAGGTGGTACAGTTCGTGTGCAACATGGAGAGTCTTTCCTTTCACTTCATTCCAAAGCTGGTTTTATGGTGCAGATGATATGTCTAAGTAAATTGTGTCCAATGTGTATTTTATATATGTACCTTTCAGATGAATGAATCTTGTACATTGTAGCATTCTTGTAAAGGAAATGTGAATGAATTGATGAAATCTTGATGATATATTTATTGTTGTTTATTATGTAATGGAAAGGTTAACGTAGGAATGTTGTATTTATGATGCATATGAACTTAATTTAGTAGTAGATGTGATACATATTTATGTACCTATTTCATGGTGTCTATTAGGATTAGGTTCATATTGACATAGTGTTAGATGAGGTTTAATTATAATTAAGTTATGTTATCATATGTAATTTTGATGTATGAGATTTAATTTACATTCATAGGATTGACTGGATGTGTTCTTAGTGTATCATATATCTTTCTATAGGTTTAGTTAGTGTAGATGTGTCGTAGTAGTGATGCTAGGGGACCATGGTGGATAGGTGTGTAAGTGGGATATGATTAATGTTACTTTTATGTCATAATGTGATTATGATATGATGTTAATGTAATTATGTTATCCATGTTAATTTGTTGAGTTGCATTAGTTAGTGTCACTTTAATTTCTTAAAAAAAAACTTATTGGCATGTTATTTGTGGACTTTTGTGTTCATCCACTGGGTCCCTTAGCGGGGTGTTACATGAATTTGAATCATGAAAATGTCATGAAAAGTATATTAAAAATTGAGGATCTCATAACTTCAAAATGTACTCTCTTTTCCTTTGGATGTTTAGGATTCAAAATATCACTAAGTTCCCCGAGAATCACAGCTCTAGAAAATATATTTTTCTTGGTTAGAGGATTCAATAACTTGTAACCTTTTACATTATCACCATATCCAATGAAAATGCACTTATCAGCTTTTGAATCCAACTTAGTTCATTTTTATTTATGCACATGAACATAAGCCTCACAACCAAATACCCTTAAATATGAAACAAAAGGTTTCTTACCTGTCCACACTTCATAAGGTGTTGTTTCAAGAGCCTCACAAGGAGATTTATTCAACAAGTAACAAGCAGTACTTACAACTTCTGCCCAAAAGCATATGTTAATCTATGAACTACTTAGCATACTTCTAGATCTTTCCATAATTATTCAATTCATCTTTTCTACCACTCCACTTTGTTGAGGAGTGTGAGTAGTTTTATGTTTAATAATTCCTGCATGCTTACAAAATTCATCAAATTCCTTAGAACAGTATTCCCCTCCATTATTAGACCTCAAAACCTTAATATTACAATCTATTTGATTTTCAACTAAGGCTTCAAATTCTTTAAACTTAGTGAAAACTTCAGAATTATGCCTCATAAAATATAACTAGCTATATCTTGTAACATCATCAATGAAGGAAACAAAATATCTAGATTTTTTGATTTATTCTACATCCACAGGACCAAATACATTTGAATGAATAAGTTCCAATTTATTCTTAGATTTAGTACTAATTGAAGGAAAATATTTTCTATTTTATTTACCAAACACATAATGTTCTCAAAAATCAAAACTCTCATAAGAATAAGAAAAACTGTTTAACAAATTTTTATTCAAAATGGTTTTTAAACTTGTCTCACTAATGTGGACCAATCTACGATGCCACAACATACAATTATTTTCATATTTTTCAGTTACATTGGTAGAGATAACAACAATTGTGGCTTCAAGCCTAAACAGAGTCCCCTTCCTTGTCCCTCTTGCTATCACCAAATTTCCTCTTACCAATCTGCAACTATGCTTATCAAATGTTACATGCAATCCCAAATCATTCAACTTCAAATTGAAATAATATTTCTAGCTAATCCAGGAATATGTAAAACACCAAGGAGGGTTTTAATCCTCCCATCACTGAAACACAACTGAATCTTACCCTTTTCGTTACCAACGAGGTGTACTTTGCTTGCATCATATTTTTCATATGTGGAAAACCACTCCTTAGGAGGAGTCATATGAAACGAGCATCCTGAATCAATTAAGCAATGTTCATTAGTCATAATATAAAGAGAAGAAACCAAAGCTTCATCACCTGAGTTTGAGGATTTCTCCGTGGAGGAATCAACTTGTTTCTTTGGATTTCTATATGAAGGAAACCTCTATTGCATGATAATTTTTGTGAGTTTAATGAAGAATTATAAAGTAGATATTATTGCATAATATCATATCTATCTTGAAAATTCATGTTTAATGTTTCAATGGATATATATGAATCTATTACCCAATAATTCTTGAAAACTCAAACCATCCACATAATCTTAAAACATAAAAATTAGTCACCAGTAGTATATCAAATAAGAGTAGAATAATATGTGATGTTCACGATTTAATGATAAAACCAAGGTAAGCATTTATGAAATATGTTACTTTTATATCTCTTGGAATCTATCATGTTCAATACATTCATACTTTGCTAATGTGTAGGGAGTAAAAATGAAAATATCTCAAGGAAATACTACACGATAATCATTTGTTAATACAATATCTATGTTAGAAAATAAAAGGTTAATAGAAATAATAGAATCTTCAAACTGCTGTAAATCAAATCTAATAGTGTTAACTATATGGAGTTTAAATAAACAAATAACAATGAAATACAAGAACGAAAAGTTGAACACAAAACATAGTGTTTAACATGGAGAAACCCTTTTGGGGAAAAACTCTACCAAAGAAGATATGAATAGCTTTTATTAACAAAAAATATGTTTACAATACATCCAATCTAACTCCTTTTCAACCTTCAATCTAACAACATAACCCCTACAAAAAAAAATATTGATGAAGAATAACACACTAAACTCTACCTCTAAGCACTTGTTATAAAGAATAATTCAATACATGAAGAATGACATACAAATTGGTCTAAAAATCATGCCACCACCTTGGAATCATCAAATGTAGCTCATAATGACCTCTTATAGATGCTCTTATAGCTGTCATAAGGAATCTTGCATGCATGGGCAACTAGGGACCAAGATAGCAAATATTTCATCATAGATGCTATTATAGTCATCATAGAATCTTATGATAGGTGTCAAAACTATCATAGATGCTCTTACAACTTATGATGGGTTTCATAACATGTCATAATGCAATATTCCTAAGGTGGATTCCTAGAATATCTTATTTGACCATTTTACCATTACCATGAGAACTCCAGTAAAAGTAACTTGGTAACTCCCTATCAGTAAAATGGTAATAACCGAGGCCAGTAAAAAAATAATCACCACTATCAGTGAAACCTTCCATCCCTTCTGAGTGAATTACAAAAAAATATTAGGAGTAATTAATTTATAGGATATTTACAAGGTTGATGGCACGTTTATCCCAACATTCTCCCACTTGACATCATACATTGTAAATACACCCATAGGAAAACATAAACATAAACCAACTAAGCACAAGTAAAAAGGCCCATGGACTTCCTAAACCAAGTAAATTTATCTATGCTCATAGGTTTAGTAAGAACATCTGCAACATTCTATTGTGTGTCAATATTCTTTAGCTCAATTTTACCATTAGAAATCAATTCACGGACAAAATGATATTGGATATCCACATGTTTAGTTCATGCATGATACATCGGATTCTTAGCTAAATGAATTGCACTTTGACTATCACTAATCTAAATAATTTTCAATCAAAAGAAATACCTATACACAACCTTTGTAACCAAATTTCCTCCTTAGAGACATGAGTATCAACCATATACTCTGCTTCTGTGGTGGATAAAGTAAATGTAGCTTGATTTTTACTCATCCAACTCACTACTCCTCCAGTTAGAGTAAACACATACCCATTGGTGGACCTTTGACTATCTAAGTCACCTGCCCAATTTGCATCAAAAAATCCCTGTATGTCCAATGAATTGACCACATTATTAGTACCATGATAAAGAAAATCGTAATAAAAAGTCCCTCACAAATATCTAAATACCCTCTTAACAAAAGTCCAATGCTCTTTACCTAAGTTAGACATAAACCTGCTTAGAACTCCCATTGCTTGGGCTATATTTGGTCTAGTGCAAACCATTGCATACATCAAACTACCAATAGCACTAGCATAAATAAAATTAGAACTATCCTCAAAATCATCATTCGAATTAGGACACATATCTAAGATCAACTTAGTACCAACCAAAAATGGAATAGAAACTAGCTTAAAATTATGTGCATATTAAACCTCTGCAAAATAGTATCAACATACTTACTCTGACTTAACCAAAGCTTTCTGTGAATCTGATCCTTGTTGATTTCTATCCCAAGAATGTAGTTTTGTAGGGCCCAAGTCCTTCATATCAAATGTGCCAAAAAGTTGTTTCTTGACCTCACCAATCATCACCTTGTTGTTTCCAATAAACAACATATCATCAACAGGTTGAAAAAGACAACTGAGAGAGGGGTTGAGTCAGTTGTAACAAATTTATCCTTTAAATAATTTCACTAGAAGTTAAATCAATTACCATTCACAAATCCTTTACTCTGGTAATATGATTAATCATTAAGTGCAAAAGAAAAAACTGAAAGAAGAAAAACCATGCAAACAACAACACCAGATTTACATGGAAAACTCAATGAGGGAAAAACCATGGTGAGGACTAGCTCACAATATAGAGAATATCAAAATCGAATACAAAGGCTTACTGCCAAAATAAGACTTATTGTCTAAAATAGGACTCATTGTCCAACAAGGGTTAACCACATAGAGGGGTCACTGCCACAAAATTATAAAGAAGATAGAAGAGATTTATTATAGAGAGAAAAAAATTCTCAATGCAACAAAGATTTCTACCACAATTTACTCACACACTTGTAGACATGCTTGAATGATAGAGTAAACCTTCAGTTCACTACCTCAAAAAACTCAACAATTAGATTTCACACTGATCTGCTCAAATACACACTATTTCATATCTATCTCACATCTATCTTGCTTGCATTCATCTTTCAAAAATAGTGTTGTGAGGCATTTTACACATCCACATTAGGTCTTGGACCCTTGTAAACTAAATAAAATGCATCTAACGATGTCTTGTAAAGGTGTTGTAAAGTGTTGTAAAAGAATTTCACACTTCTCTAACTCTGATGGACCCATTTCCCCCTTAATTCAATGTTATAAAATGTATTTAATTTCATTATCATGTCAATCTAGAAAGCTTGTGAATTAAACTTAATTCTAATCTAGTGGTTTTATGTGTCTTACACATTCACATTGGATGTTGTGCCTTTCTAGGCTATGTGGACCTCATTCTAATGTTGTAAAGTGTATTTAATCACACTTTCACATTGAATTTTGTGCCCCGAGCCCTAATTGACCTTTACATCATCATTAATAAGCCCCTATGCCCCCATATTGTGTATCCCAAGGCATAATTTGATTAAATACTTGATGAAATCAACATAAGAACTAAAAATCTTCATTCCCCAACAATCCAGGTAGAAAAAGGGGCCCTATGGGACTAAGTCACCCATCTGGGCGAATGAGTCCTTGCCAAGTGGGACTAAGTTGCCTAGAGTGGCGAATTAGTCTCATTTGGGTTATTTTTGAGTTTTGAGTGGGAAAAGTTGGATTTTAAGTTTTATTTTCCTCCATGTCAGCCTTAGGGATCAAATTAATGGAAAAATTAGGAGAATTTCCTATAAAAGCAAGCCTCTAAACCCTAATTCATCACTCATCATGTTCTCAAGTCAAGCAAGCTAGGGTTTTATCATTTCAAGTCATTAAGATAGCATTCTTTAGACATTTAAGGGTACATTCTTCATCTTTTGTTGCATAAATTCAAGATCAATCATCATGGAAAGGTATTAAATCCATTATTTCATGCTTCATTACATTATTTTTTCATTTTGGTTTAATTACCTAAAAATGGGTTTGACCAACGAAAACCCCCATGCCCTAACATTCACCATTTCTTTCTCTTTCTTTGTGTGTTTTGCAGATTTAGATACTTTTAGGGTTTGGAAATCATTGAAGATTAGGTTGAATATTTGTTGAAGACCTCTCCTTGCTTGCAAAGAAAAAATATCCACTAAAAGTCACTTTCAGGCCCGAAAATTAGAGTTTGAGAAGCGAATACCTGTAAAGAATCAAAGTGCAGACTGAGGTCTCCCATTTCCCCTTTTGAATTTTTAGAAATATAGAAGTGGAATAAGTCACCACTAATGGTGAATTAGTCTCACTATACATGCCTTTCAATGATTTCTATAGATTCAGACACCCATTTGGCTGAAACAGGCTCTAGAGCAATTTTTCTAGATCTAGGACTAAGTCGCCCAGATTGGCACAAGTGTCCCAGTTGGCTTCTGCATCAGTTTTATTAGGATTCTAGACCTTCATTCCATCCTTCTTAAGCCTCATTCTATTTCATAACTTTCTATCTAGTTTTGTTTGCCTTCCTAGGTCATTTATCACATGTTTGTATACAACATCGTGTTTTCAAACAAGGTGCATTTCTTATGTTTTTCATTAATAGTCATTTATTTTATCAACTTACTATATTTAGACATTACATCTAGGCATATTGCATCCATATTACATTAATATTGAGTGTTTACATTGCATTTTGGCCCATCTTTCTCCTTTTAGGTGAAAAACCCTAGAAGTGCTAGAAAGTCCATTAGATGCCAAAATCTTTGTTTACAGGATCCAACTTAGTTCATTTTTCTTTAGGCACATGAACATAAGCCTCACAAAAAAATAACCTTAAATGTGAAATAGAAGGTTTCTTACCTATCCACATTTCATAAGGTGTTGTTTCAAGAGCCTTACAAGGAGATCTATTCAACAAGTAACTAGTACTTACAACTTCTGACCAAAAGCATTTGTCAAGCCGTGAACTACTTACCATACTTCTGACTATTTCTATAATTTTCCGATTCATTCTTTCTCCCACTCCATTTTGTTGAGGAGTGCAAGGAGCAATTTTTCATCTAACAATTCCTACATGCTTACAAAAATCATCAAATTCCTTAGAACAATATTCCCCTTCATTATCAGACCTCAAAACCTTAGTATTACAATCTGATTGCTTTTAAAATAGGGATTTAAATTCTTTAAACTTAGTGAAAAATTCAGATTTATGCCTCATAAAATATAACCAAGTATATCTTGTATCATCATCAATGAAGGAGAGAAAATATCTAGATTTTTCAATTGATTCTATATCCATAGGACCAAATACATCTAAATGAATAAGTTCCAATTTATTCTTAGATTTAGTACTACCGGAAGGAAAAGATTTTCTGTTTTGTTTACCAAACATAGAATGTTCACATAAATCAAAACTCTCATTAGAATAGGAAAAACCATCTAACAACCTTTTATTCAAAATGGTTTTAAAACTAGTCTCAATAATGTGGCCCAATCTATAGTGCCACAATATACAAGTATTTTTCAAAATTTTCAGTTACATTGGTAGAGTTAACAACAATAGTGGCTTCAAGCCTAAAAAAATCCCCTTCCTTGTCCCTGTTGCTATCACCAAATTTCCTCTTACCAATCTGCAACCATGCTTATCAAATGTTACATCAATCCCAAATCATTCAACTTTGAAATTGAAATTAAATTTCTAGCTAATCCAGGTATATGCAAAACACCAAGGAGACTTTTAATCCTCCCATCACTGAAACACAACTAAATCTTACCCTTTCTGATAATAGGATATGAAGAGTTATCATCGAGGTAGACTTCACCTCCATCATATTTTTCATATGTGGAAAACCACTCCTTATGAGGAGTCATATGAAATGAGCATCCTGAATCAATTAACCAGTGTTCATTAGTCATAATATGAAGAGAAGAAACTAAAGCTTCATCACTTGAGTTTGAGGATTTCTCCGTGGATGAATCAAATTTTTTCTTTGGATTTCAATGACAAGCATCTGGCCGAAATTACAATTACAATTACATTTGCTATTAATTCACCTTAATTTTAGAGATTCGCCAAATAGTTACATTTAATTAGTGAAAAATAGGGGAAAACCAAAGAAAAAACTCGATGAAGTATGTTGAAGAAGACTGGCCCACCTTCCAAAAGGCATCGTTTATTGTTGCAGTAGTGCCAAAATTCCTTTTCCATGTCGATCAAAGAAGATTCTCCATCAAAACCTAAGGAAAAAACATACATATTAACTAGAAAAGGCATACTTCCCATCGAAGCAACGAAGTCCAACATCTATCCTTCGCACCAGTGAAAAGAGTTTCCACGTTAGCATCAAATAAAAAAAACCATATACTTGATAAAGAGGACAAGTCCACTGTAGTGGTCATGGTGTCATAAAAAAAAACAAAATTGGGGTGCTACTCTGATTCGTCAACATCAGAGTATGCATGCCCGCTCCACATTCGTGTTGAAATTGGAGAAGCTACTACTCCTCCCTCATCAAAATCCTCATGTGGCACCAGAGTGAGTAGGTAATGGACATACTCTGGGTCAATGTCTCCTTCATCACCTAAAGGGTTTTCTGAAACCTCTACGAGAGAGTTGTGTCATCCCATATAAGCCTTGTGATACTTATTCTTCTTCTTTGCTTCCCTCACAGGCTCAATTGACTCTTTCTTTCTAAACTTGACCAATTCTTCTGAAACAACCCTACTCCTCAGAGTATAGGTGATCTTGACACCACCCTTCTTTTTTTTACCATGGGAACTCCTCCTACCCTTTGGAATTGCAGGAGCTCCTGGGAAAAGCCTATCTCAATATCTCTGTAACTTATTATGCCATCTTCTTCACAAACTCAAAATTAATTTCTTAGCTTTTGATTGCAAACTGTGAAGAAAAATATGACTATCAATCCTCATTATATTGAACAATTTGAGCGTGCTTACCATTAATGCTTCGAGGAAGGCTTATGCGAGCGATCTGAAAATCAAATACATGATCTTTGAACCTCAATAGTTAATCACATGTTGAGATAAATCAACTGATAATTATAATCAAAGTGATTAATTATGAAGAGGCTAACTGCATGTGCTTGATGCCTTTGTCTAATCAGAAAAGCCCATGTGGATGGATATCCACTCTGTCTGCATGCTTAATCATCCACTTAGCATTTAAGAATACCTGTTGTGTGTAGTTTTCCCGCTTGCTCGTGGGAATTAATCCACTTGCAACTCATATCAATAGGGCATTGGGGAGTGGTCTTGATTTGATCTCAAACCATTAGCCCATACTTTTCCTTAATTCAATATCACCTTCTAGTGTGTACAAACCCCTGACAGAAAAGACGGTCAAGATCAAAAGCTACTCATCATATCTCAAACATGTGCATGAGAAATCAATTCTTATCCCACACCCTTAATCCTTCATGTCTTCTTCAAAAAAAATTATCAATATTTTACCCTTACGAATGTCCATTCAACCCTTTAGATTAATCCACGTGGAAATTGCCTGCTTCCCCATTGAGAAATGAGAGGTACGAGTGGGTCCCTCATAGGATGGTGGGGAGAGATCAGGATTGACCCACATCTCCCACCATCAATCATCAATCCTTGCTCCATAAAGCATTCACCATCTCCAAAGCCAAGCGGGTCCCTCCATGAAGCAAAAAGTGTCAATCTACCGACTAGCCCATGACATTTCTTTAATATAAGATAAAATCGGATGGGGTGGCGGGGAGTGGCCAAGATGAAGCCACATCACCCAACAACCACTGTCAATTTCATTTTAATATCACTCATAGATCATTTAAAGGTACCAGGCCCGCTAATGTAGAGGACATGTGGCTTTCTTCCGCCAACCCATGTGATTATTATAATGAGGAATAAAACAAGATGGGGAAGCGAGGAATGATGGAGATTCACCCACGATGATCAAACGATCAGTATAGAACTTGATATCTGCACATGCCAAAAATTTTAGTTTTAAGAAGGAGCCATCACTAGGCAGACGACGGTTGGGGACAAAACAATTAAGGTTAAAACCTTAGGTGAATATTAAAAACCTGAGCTTAGACTTAGAAAAAATATTTTGAAAGACATCAACCCTAATTAAATTAAGGCAATAATTTTAATACGACCATAGGCATCGACCGAGACCACTAGGATCAAGGGGTTGGTAAAAGAAAGATCTTGACAACATGAGTCACAACTTAAAATGATTGGGAACTATCAATAAGCATTCAATAGCAAAATAGAATGTTGGAAAGGACATAGGCTTAGGGATCATTTTAGGAAGGGTTTCTAACAATATAAACCCTAAAGTATTGATGAGAAACAAAACCCTAAGCACCAAGACAAGGGATTAATCCAATTTTTGTAGAATTTAGAGATGGAACATGAAGTATTTTTAGGGGTTCCATCAGATCACACTAGCACATTGTTCTCAAAAGCTCTAACATGATATGTTCATAATAGTCATACACCCTGATTTCAAAATCTTAGACATGATAGAAACAATTACATTTAATTATGACTAATTTGCTGACATTACTATTGACAATGAGGATTACATCCTTAGCCAAGCTATACTTGCCTATCCTGTTGCAACCTAGAAACACTCTCATATTTGTGGGTAAATCTGTAAGTGAGAGCGAATCTCTAGAGCAGGCTGGTTCCCCCAATAAACCACCTAATCTAGAAGAATTTCAAAGGAAAGGTTTAAAAGGAAAAACTAAAACAAAAATCCTAAAACCTAAGATGGTTCACCAACAATTTAAAGATTCTGACAAATTTCTACTCTCAACAATCTTTCTAAAACTTTGATTCTCACAATCCCACCCTAGAAACACATAATCCAATAGTGATTTGCATAGAGGTTCACCAAACAGAACACAAAATGTAACCTGAATTACATTAAACCCTTGCAAACAAACTTACAATGACAAGACATGAAGAGGATTTTTCATTTCAATCACAGTTAACATCAAATTGTGACTGTAAATTTGAGACAAGAAAATGAGAAAGGAAATCCTGTTGTTTTATTGAAATGGAGTGTCAAATCGAGAATCTGAGTACAAGAAATTTTTTACAAGACTCTCTGACTAAGTAGGAGAGCAAGAAACAATCAATCTAAACTGAGAAAATCAAAATTTTCTCCAAACTTATATCTTCCAAGTGTCTCAATAGTGAAAATAGCAAAAATCTAGCTCAACTGCATCTCCAAAATAGCAACTCTGATCCATTTTTGAGCTCCTCAGAAAATACTAAAAAATAGTGCCTCAAACTGCATGAGAAAAGTGAGAACTTTCCATCTCCAAGAGGTTGATCCAAAATATCCACAAAATCAGGTCCAAAAACTCAAAATTGAAATTGGAAAGTTCAGTTTGCCTCCTCTTTTCCAAATTCACCCAAGTGAACTCAACTCAAAATAGAAAGTCCAGTGAAAACTCAAACACCCAAACTGTATTTTAAAAACAACAAAAAAATTAAGGTAATTTATAGAAACATTACCTTAATGATGTTTTACATCATGTGTAGCTTTAGAAAACAATACATAAACCCTCCCTATTACATATGATTTGATACAATTTTGACCTAATTACTCTGATTTTTGTAGTTTGAGTAAAGAATGAAGCTTTGCAAAGCACTAAGGTAATATGCAAGGAGCTCCTATACATTTTATTTTTCTATAAAAAATCATAAAATTTGACCATGGGCTATGAACCATAAAAACACTAAGGCATGTGAATATCTTAACCTAGTGAGAAGGGGCCAAAGTGCATGTGGTTTTCTCATAAAATCATAAAGCAAGGTATGGGTTTATTTGATTTTCTTTAAAATAAAAAAAATGCCTAAGGCATGGCTCGACCTAGGCTACATTTGTGACAAGGTATTAAAAAAGGCATTTGATTTTAAAAGAATGTGATAAAATACACATTCAAATTAGGGAACTTGGAAACCCTAAGGTCAAAACCGACCCCTATCCCTAATTTCACTCATCATTTTCACTTGGAAATTTTGGAAGAAATGAGCTCTACATTCGGCCGCCATGGGGAACTAGGGTTTGAGCATTGTCTCTGCATTTTTGTGTTGATTATTCCTTTCTTGGGGTTGAAATCCTTCTACAACTTGATGGTAAGTCATTCTTTGATCATTTGGTGACATTTTGACTCCATTTTGAAGGGTTTTTTAGGCCTTTAGGCTGCAACCTTTGTAATTTTTC
This sequence comes from Sequoia sempervirens, assembly GCA_007258455.2. Classification (NCBI taxonomy): domain Eukaryota; kingdom Viridiplantae; phylum Streptophyta; class Pinopsida; order Cupressales; family Cupressaceae; genus Sequoia; species Sequoia sempervirens. The sequence goes on from VDFB02270651.1 coordinate 184,902,374, forward strand.
TAACCCATTCTTTATGCCTCGTTTCTCTGTTGAAACCTTCTTCATTTGGGCCACCATGGAGAGTTTGATTCGAGCTTCTGAAGGATATGGCACACAGGATTTGAATGATTTTCTCCACACACCAAAGCTGGGTAAGTTTCATGGTCTCATTTATGTGCATTTCCCTCTTAAATAAGCATGATTTAAAAGAAAATGTTTGTCTTTTGTCTGGAGACAAAACAAAATGTGAGCCCTTCGACACAGGTTGTGGCCATACCATGTTTTTTTCTTTGTTTTTCTGCAAAAAAAATTAATTATGGGCTTGACCCATGATGTAAAAATTAATGAAACCCACAAAGGTAATGATTCTTTTCATTTTGTTTTAATATTTTTTGGGTTTGTAGCCCTTCAATGGTTGCAGCCATTCACCATGTCACTTAAATTTTTTGAGAGCTCTTACTCTTGCACAAGCTCAAACCCTTTATTATGCTCTACATTTGAATATTTTGAAATAAAACCCCAAGTGGGTTTGTGCTTCTGTGAAGAGAAATGACTCTCAGGCTGCAACCATGAAAGTACTAACTGGGGCTTTGATGCATCATATATTCCTTATTCATTTTCTGAATATGCAAAATGTAGTATGTTATTCCATTTTTTCCTTGAATGAAAATCAAAATACAAGTTCCTCCAAGCAAGGCCGAGGCTTTAGACCTTGAGGGTTTCACATTTCTGAATGAGAAAACATTATTGTTCACTTTTATTTTGAAAACCCTAGCTTCATAGCATTTTTCCATTTTCTTTTGAAGGGTAAAAATGGCTTCATTTTATTTCATGCATATCATTGTAGCTTGTCTTGTTCTTTGATTACAGAAAAACCATGTTGCTCCAATGGGGCTTACCTTTCTGGTGCAGAAACACCTAATAGATTTTATGCCTCCATGAGGCCAATTTGTGAAGTTTGAGTTAGTTAGGTGATATAATATTGTAATAAGGTAATTTAGACCATATTGAATATTTTTGAGTCTATTTTAGGTCCTAGGAGTTCTTGGTTGGGTCATTTTGCAATTATGGTTAAAAGTTGTCAAATCTTGTAAAATTGTCATGTTGCAATAATGCAAAATGGGAATGTGAAGAGTCAAGGTCCTATAGAAGATGGTTGGGTGGTTATAAATGGTTGGAACATATTTTAAAAGGCATAAAAAGGCCTTGTGCATCGTTGTAAAGGGTTGTTGTTGAAGTTTGAGACAAAAAGCAATAAAACATCTTCATTTTCCTGCATTTTCTAAATGTTTTTCTCTGTTTCTTTGCATGGTACGGGAATGTATGACCTGCCCTTGGATTGAGACCAATTAGAGATGAAATACCATGGATTCTACTTTCATTTTATTCAAGTCATCAATTTTCAGTAAGTTTTGAATAAGTTACACCCATTTTACTATAAGCAGTTATGAACCCTGAGTAGGGTTAACAATGGCTAAGAAAAATACATAACTTTAATTTTTATAAGTGAAAATTCATAAAAATTAGTGTCAAGGTCTATATAGACATGCTATTTGTGTTCCCCAAGTTGCAGGACTCAGGAATAAGGTTTTGAGTTAATATGGTGATGCCCTAGGTGAGAAAACTCATTGTTTTGTGCAAAAGTGATACCTAAAACACTTTAGTAAGCATGTATAGACCTTATGTCAATGGGGAAGGATGGAAAACACTTTAGTAAGCATGTTAGGGTTTAAAGAAAGGTCAATGGGGAAGGATGGAAAACACTTTAGTAAGCATGTATAGACCTTATGTGATGTGTTCATTCCTTTGGAATAGGTTTTTGTGATCAGGAGTGTATAGAACCAATAAACTGCATCGCATACAAGCCTAATTAGGCCTTAAGAACAATTGAGTAGTTCATTTTTGGAAGACACTTTACAAAACAACCTAATCTAAATTTTTGATATGTTTTAAATAAGACAAATGGGTACTAAAATATGTTTTTATAGTCAGGATATCAGGTCTTATTCAAAAGTTACAAATGACTGTTTATTTCTTGAAAGCTAATAGGAAGGTTTGCCTCTTGTGTGGAACCACCATTGTTTGAAGACATTAGGTTTGGGAAACCATTTTTTTGGTTTAATCCTGTCATATTTGGGATGTTCAAGGTGTGTTGGGGTCTTAAAACCACTCTTGGGTGCATTTGTAGCACTCATAGCCATGTTGCATATGAGAAGGGATTGTGAACATTTGTATAATCAACCAAGTTTGTAAATTTTGATCTCTTGAGTGACTTGATGGAGTTTTTTATGTCATGGACACCTTGTGTAAAGTATTCCATGTGTTGATTAAGCCTTATTGAGTCCATTGTGCCCATTTGAGGTGTGTAATCTTGTCAAGGTCATGTCAAATTGAAGAGAGTTTAGTATGTTGAAATATCAACCCATTTTTGTGAAATATGCCTCTATTATATTGAAGTAAACCCTTGATCTGCATCAATTAGAGGCACTTACTAGGTACTCTCCATCTGTATTTTCTCAACACAAATAGTCATTTTCTTTTGCTTTGTATCTGAATTCTTGCAATTCCACCATTTTTTTTTTTAAATAAAACAATGCAGCTCCTTCAGAATTAGTATTCTTTATTATAATGCACACATTGGCCATTTATTGCTTGTCTCCCATTTATCATCTTGAAACCATTTAGAATTCTATATAATTGCTCATAGCTACATTATGTATGTGGGAATGAATACTAAATGTTTCCCTTAAATACTTGCATTTGGTAAGCAAGGGTTACCTTCAGGCACTATGAAGCTTTCCAATGTTGATTACAACCTTTCTTTTGAAAACTTGTTTGCATTCTTTTACTGAACAAAGTTTAAGTTGTTCTATTTCCATTTGCATATATTATGATGTAACTCAAAATGATGCCCTTGAATGCTTGAATTTGGCCAACATGATACATCTATAGGTCATGACACCTCCATTTTTGTTTGTTATCATCCATTCTAAGCATTTTGAATATTCAAAAAATGCACTTCAAGCTTTCACCCTTCGCCACAGTTTCATTCTTATTGTGAACATAGAATAATGCAATGGGATTCTCTTTTATAACTATAGCACCAACAGGATGAAACAAAACTTGAGTTTTGTGTTCCATTTTACATTAGTGATGTTGTTTCATGTTCCATTCTACTCAAACCTTTTGTGTATTGTGTCCATAGTCAATAATGCTTCCTCCTCTTTCATTTCTTGGGCTTCCATAGTTCACTTGCAACTACTTTGTACTTTCATTTCTTTATGGAAACAAAGTTCCTCTCTGTACTCTTCATGCATTTTTATTTCTCTTGGAATCCTTAGTGCATAGAATATTTTGAAATAAGTGACACTCTAATGATGTTTTTTTGAAGCTTCTCCAATTGCTTCAGTTGCTACTCTTGATTTGTAGACTGGTATTTTGTATGCCTGTTCATTGTCACTCCATGGCAATGTATCACTTGTTGCCCTATCAACATGAACATGATGTTAATGAAATATGGCAGTATTACAATGTTGTAGCAGCACTTTGAACATGACACATTTGTATGCAAACATAAATGAAAGATAGTGCATTTAATTTTTGTTCTACATATTTTGAGAAAGATTCTTTTCCCATCTGTGATTATCATCTTCACTTGCATTTTGAATTTGATGGTCATGTATGGGTGATGAATCCATTTCTCTTGCATTGCTTTTGTGGATTTCTCCTTTAGTTGGATGCTTCATTTTGAACACTGTGAATGCATTTTTTTCTCAAAGCCCCACTTGCAGTCAAGGGGCAGCATGTTGGGCTCAACCCTTGTGGGAGCCCATTTTCACACCACATGCTATTATGTCTTCAAAATAGATCAACAACATAACATTTCCTATACCTACATAGGAAACAAACATGTTAGATGAAAAAACAAATAAGTTCAATGTTATTGTGATGTCTCATCTTTTGTGTTCCTTTGAAGACTTCTGATATTTTCTCAACTGATTCAATGCACCACAAGCAATGTCCTATATTACTGTTGATATTTCATATAGGAGGATTCATAACCAGAGCTCTAACAAAGCTTTCTCAATCATTTACATTTTCACTCGGAGTTCAAGAGCAAGGAGGGATAAGCAACAATGGAGACAACTTGAAGAAACCTCAGAAAATGATGGCTATGTTTCTTCTTATGTGTTTATTTCTTTTATCTTCAGTAGCATAGTTCATTCCTTGTGTTCTATTGACTCAGCTATTCCCACGGCTTGTGTGGGACACTTGATCTCTCTTTCCCTTCCAATGGATATGAAAAATCATTCTATGTAATGTTGTTCAATTTTGTATATCTCTTTTGTAAAAATGTATGTAACATTGTAGAATGGATAAATCAATACAGAATGAAAGCATTATTCTTTATATCTCATGCAATATTTTCTATGCTGTAAACATTGAATGGAAAACTGAATTCTCTCTTTTACTAAAAACACATTGCACATTTTAACTGAACAACTCTTTTAAACTCTAATGCATGCAATGGTTTAAGAAAATGCAAAAATGAATTGAAATCTTTTCACCTTAAAATGAACATAAGTTGATCAACTCTGCCAATTTGAGATGAGGTGAAAAATTGGTAACAATTACTCCTTTGAAATCAATGAGCACCTTTTATATCAATGAAAACATATGTTCAACATCTTCATCTTGATAACTCATGCCAATATATTGTGTATTATAATGTTTATCCACATTCGTCCTATCAAGAAGCATACAATTTCTTTCTAATTTATTCTCCTGTTGCTTAAAATTTCCATTTGTCTTTGTGTCTTTACTTCGAGTTGATATTGCAATTCATCTAGTTCATCATTATAATCATATGAAGTGTATTACTTAGAGCTTCCCGAGATCAATATCTTCATGTAATAGTCGAAGTTCCATTTTATCCTTGATGGTAGTTGAGTTTCCTTTTTCTCTTCATCATAAAGTATTTTAATTTCATAATTCTAGGTTAATTGAAATAAATTCACCACTCTTCAGTTGGAAGAGAAAAAGTATTTTCTAGCAATAAATAATTTAAATACAAAAAAAATTCTTCCCTATTTTGAGTTGCAAAGGTCTTTAAAATAAAAGCCATAATATCATCCCCAACAATAGTGCCATATTTTTGGTGATATGAGTTATAGACCCCAAATGCCTAAGGTTTGATAGTAGCCCATGTGCTAGGGGTGTCAAACCTAGGAAGATTACCACAAACCTATGTTCAGGTTTGGTAGCTTAGGACCAATTATTGAGATGGGTAAGATCTCCTTCACTTTTGGCTCTATAAGAATAACGGGGTTTCCTTAAGGTGCTAGAACATATATTACCACATAAATAAAAAACTCACCCTGACACAAACCATACCCATTGCATAGTGCACCCCTATTCTAGTTGTCATTTCGTGCCTATATGTTGGTTTGGGAGACTCAAGATTAAGAACCTCATTAAAATAGATGATCTACCACATAAGTGTCAATGAATGTGTTTTATAATTCCCCTTAAAGTGTTACATACATTCATACATGATAGTTGGAACACACAAACAAATAAAACTAAAAATATGTTTGAAGTTATGTATTTTGAATGTGTATAGGATGATGGGAGAAAGAACCAATAAAAAATTAGTGTATTTATCCAGCTAGGCAATAGTCTTTGAATTTTATCAAACATGTAATAACTAGAACCAAGGGGATACTTTAATCAAGATATCAAAAAATACTATGCCTTTGAAAATTCATTGACAATCTAGGCTCTACACATACATTTAAAAAAATAACATATAGGCTTAGAATATTAAATTAATCTACTTAGTAATTCAAGAGAATATCCATGCATTTCTCTTATTGTTATGAAAAAATACCTTGCACAATCTTTCCAAGGATTTTACAATTATCTAGGTAGCCAACTAAACAACACGCATCTACAAATATACACCATACACATGGAGACACGCATTAAAGGTTGATTATTCCTTAATCAATTGATCTACACATGTTACAAGTTCTTACTACACATTTGGGACTACCCATATCATTGCAATACCAAATAACTATACCCAAAATTAGAAATTGAAACCCTAGGGATCCCTATAAATATAATTTTTTGCTACTTTTGTAACTTCTCCACTCTAATCCTAGGAAAAATTCCCTCTGAAAAATGAAAACCAAACTAGATATATCCACAAAAAGAAGGCATTCTATTTTTCAAAATTTTTGGCACATAAGGAAACCCTAGTCACAACCTCCCCCAACACTTTGAAAACAAGTGTCTTTTGTAAACTTTATTTGACCACCAAGAGGTATGAAATAACAACATTTTGACAATTAACATACCTAAAAATTGATGGTTTGTGGTGGGTTTGAGTTAAAGAATGAGTGAAAATTCCCATGAAATATATTGAAATCATGTCTTGGAGGTGTCAATGTGACAAAAAGGGGCTACAAATAATGAATGAAGTATGCATATTATTATTCTTCTTTGATATGCACAAAATGCATTAAAATTACTTACAAGGCTCCAAAAATTGAAAAATAGTAGTTGTGGGACTTAATCATGTTGCAAAGGAGGTAGACATAGAAAATGGAATGGAAACATTTGCAGTTGAATTACAAGTAATCAAGGTCAACAAGGAGGAAGGCCATGAGAACCTATTGGAGGTTCAACTGATTCTTAGAACCATAAAAAGCTTTGACAACTATCTTCTCTTTCTTTTTTTTCATCTTTCGTTCCATCCTCAACCCTTCACTCTTCCTATCTTATTCAACACTTGAAATTGGAACCTTTGGTTCCTTTCTCAGGGTTTCCCATCACCTAAGGAACCTCCAATCACTTTCCTTTTTTGAGGTTCTTGACTGAATATGAACCTTCAACATTTTCTTATCCATTGAACTACATGTACTTATTCTTGTGTGCCCTTTGTTCTGCATCTCCTTCTCCCTGCCTCTTCATGTGTCAACACTTATACTAAATTTGGGAACCAAAGCCTATGAGAGATTCCCATGGTTCCAAGAACCATGAGAAACTCTAACACTTCACCTTTTGAGCCTTTTTCTTATTTAGATCTCCCTTTGGAGGTTCATCAGGAACCAAAAGCCTATTGAAGGTTCCCATGATTTTGGGAACCCATGGAAGCTCTAACACTTTGTTATTGTTTTTGCTTCCTCTTTTTGTCATCCTAACCTCACCCTTAATTTTCTCCCTTCTATGATGTTATTTACCATATCTATTGAGGCTTGGATGGGATTTAGGGACTTGTTGATGTTGGATGTTGTGGTTGTGTTGCTGATATGTGGGTGTCATTGATGTCAACACTATTAGCATTTATGTATTGAAGGTTGTATAGGTCAAGGATATTGAGAAAATTGCTAAAGAAAGAGTTGTAGGTTGCTAGTGGAATAGTGAAGGTCATGAAGGTGTCTTGCTCAGTATGTTGATGATAAAACATTGTGGATTAAATGGTTTATTGTTGAGAGTATCTAATTTATCCACCGAAAGTTTTAGAGGTCCACATGAAGTTTTCATCGTGTTATGAACAGTTGTGTTCTGATAGTTTTTCTGTGGTTTCAATTAGTATTCCTGAGTGAAGTTTATGTGATTCTAGTAATTTCAATTGCTACAGATGTTTCTCTATTGGTTCTTGTTGCTTGTGGATGTTTCTAGATCATTCTTTGTCTTTGTTGCATGTCCGCGCTGATCAGTGTGCTCATGGTCGAAGATTTTTCTCATGTGTGTTCGGGTTTTCATGTTCTTGGACGACATGGTGGTTGTAATGTGTTGTGGATCCTTGGAGAATAAAATTTGAATGTTTGGCGCACTCGAGGATGTTGTTTTGGGCCACAACATAATATTGGTCAATGGTGTTTGATTCACATTGAAAATTTATTTGTAAATTTGGGTCGACATTGAAAATATATTTTATATTTTGGCTGACAAAGTTGTTGATGCAAATCCATGTTGCGGATATATAAGAGCAGATTTTTGTATGAAGTTATGCATGTGTATGGTGTGAAGAAGTTCCAGAGAAATTTCAAATGTGCGAATAGTGATCTAATCATTTGATTGTAGAGCAGAGTGTGAAGAAGTTTGAGCGAAGTGTTAATGAGTGTTTCTATGCTTATCTAGAACTGTAATTAGGCTTTTATAGAAGCTATTTTCTCAATTCATACCCTGTGGATCTAATCTGAATTTCTGTAAGACAATGTGTCTTCCTTGGGCAGTGAACCCTCTTGTATTTGAGCAGTGAGCTCTAGGCAATGTGCCTGAATGCATGTGCATTCCCATTATTCTTCTTTATACTTTTAACAGGGTATAATATTGTGGACTAACATCCATAGTGGTTTTTTCGCTAACAGGGTTTCCACGTAAAAATCTTGGTGTTTTCTATGTTTCTGAAGTGTTGATTATTTATGGTTCATTGTTCATGTATCAAATTTGAGATTAAGTTAAGTTAAGTTTGAAAATTTTAAATAATCTGTGACAATTGATTCACTCCCCCTCTCAATTGTTTGTCCTTGTTTTTCCAACAATTGGTATCAGAGCAGGTTCCTCTGAATAATTTTAAAAGCTTGAGGTGATCTGAGATGACATCATACAAGAAGGACAACCCTAGATTTGATGGAACAAACTACTCTCTGTGGAAAGCCAAAATGGAGTGTCATTTGAGGTGTATTGGTGAACCCTTCTAGAAGATTACAAAGACCAAATATGTTATTCCTCAGAATGGTCCTTCCACTCCTGATGAGGTTACAAAGGCTAAGATTAACATCAGGGCTATTGAAGCTTTGTTGAGTGCTTTGACAGATTCGAAAATGACAAATGTAATAGGTCTGAAGACAACTCATGAGATTTGGACGAAGCTGTAAATTTTGTATGAAGGAGATGTACATGTGAAGGTCGCTAAGCTACAGAGTTTGAAAGGAAAGTATGAAAACTTGAAGATGGGTGAAGATGAAAATAGTTCTTCCTTTATGCAAAGAGTAAATGAACTTGTGATGGGTATTAGATGTGTTGGTGGTACCTTGGATGAACAAGAAATTGTAGCTAAAGTGCTCAAATCATTGCGTCCCTCTTCCAAGTCAAAGGCTCATGCTATTGAAGAGTTCAGATCAATAACAAATATGACAAGGGATATGCTAATTGGTAAACTTGTTGCTTTTGAGTTGAGTGAATTTGATGATTATGCCCCTAAGACTGAATCTGCGTTTAAGGCTTCTGTATCCGGAAGGAACAAGCAAAGATATGATCGGGGAGAGTGTTAAAGAAAGACATTCAAGTATGAGGAAGAGATGAAATAGCTAGAATATGAATAAAGAGAGGTTGAAGAGCTGGAAGCATTGATTATGAAGAAAGAAGGAAGAGGACACGGTAAGTATAAAGGAAAGTTGCCTATTAAATTCTTCTCTTGTAGTAAAATAGGTTATTTTTCTTCAAGGTGTCCTTGAAAGAGTTCCTAGGTCTAAACCTAACAAACCTAGATTTCAAAAGAAGTGCTATTTTGCTGAAGAAGGTGTAACTGATGAAGAATCTAATAAAGAAAATGGAAATGAAGATGAATGGGTTTTCATTGCTATTAAGGAAAATGGTTGGGTGGCTACTGAATCTGCTAAAGATGAGAAAGCTCTTGCAACCCAAATTGAAGAAAAGGATGAGTGGGTTATTGACAGCGGATGCTCACATCATATGACTAGTGACAAAAACAAATTTGTAAGTCTAGAGAAATATGATGGTGGGGTTGTAAGATTCGAAGATAACAATGCTGGTGTGATTCATGGCAGAGGATCTATTTGTCTTGGTGGTAAACATAACACTGATGATGTCCTTTATGTTGAAGGCTTAAAGCATAACCTATTGAGTGTTGGACAGATGGTGGACAAGGGTTATGATATCCAGTTCAAAGATGGAAGATGCAGGATACTTGAAAGTTTTGGAAATATGATTGCTTTAGGTACAAGGTAAAGAGTTAATATTTTTCACCTAACTGTTGGGAATGTAAGTTGCTTAATTGCTCAAGTAGATGAAAGATGGTTATGGCATAGGAGGTTGTGTCACGTGAATTTTGATAACATTGTCAAGGTAAGCTCCACTCAAGCAGTAAGGGATCTACCTAAGCTAGTGAAGCCTGCTAATACAATATGCAAGGAATGTCAGATGGGTAAAGAAACTAGAGTTTCTTTTTAGAGTAAAAAGCATCATTCTAATGGAGTACTAGAGCTGGTGCATATTGATCTATGTGGTCCCTCCAGAATCAGAAGTCTACAAAGAGAAAGGTATTTTATGTTGCTTATTGATGATTACTCTAGGATGATATGGGTTGCTTTCTTAAGAGAAAAATGTGAAGCATTAGAGAAGTTCAAAAGTTTCAAAGCTATGGCAGAGAATGAGACAGGTCTAAAGATAAAATTCCTAAGGTCGGACAGAGGTGGTGAGTTCACCTCCAAGGAGTTCAATTCTTTTTGTGAATATCATGGAATCAAAAGATAGTTATCTGCTCCCCGAACCCCTCAACAAAATGGAGTTGTAGAGAGAAAGAACAAAACAATTTTGGATGCTGCTAGAACAATGATGATTGAAGGAAATGTGCCTCACATCTATTGGAGAGAAGTTGTAAACACTACTGTGTACACTTTAAATCGGGTAAGTGTTAATGGTATTTCTGGTAAGAATCCTTTTGAGCTATGGTTTGGTTATAAGACTACTGTTAAATATTTCAAGATTTTTGGAAGCAAGTGCTACATTAAGAGAGATGAGGACATAGGAAAATTTGATGCAAGGAGTGATGAAGGAATCTTTCTATGTTACTCTACCAAGAGCAAGGCTTACTGATGCTACAATAGAAGATTGAGAAAAATGGTTGAAAGTGAAAATGTCAGAGTTGATGAGGACTCTGCTAGATCATCTAGATACTATGGATATGATTTAGATGACCAACAAGATAGTTCAGACAAAGGGAAGAATGCTCAGACACAAAATCAAGTTCAAATTGTTCTGGTAAATCAAGAAAGTTAGGAAAGAGATACAAGTGGAAGTGCATAAGAAAGAATAGAAGAACCAAAAGTGCGAGTGAATCCTAAAACTCTGAGGTATGTGATATTGAATCATTCGAAGAATCAAATTATAGGAGACAAGAATAAAGGTGTGTAGACTAGAAGAAGGATTGTAGAAGAGTATTGCCTGATTTCCAAGATAGCCTAAAAGTGTCAATGAAGCTTGCAATGATGAATACTGGATGGAAGCTATGAAGGAAGAATTGATGCAGATTGAAAAGAATGATACATGGATTCTTGTTCCCAGACCTAAAGATAAAAATGTGATTGGTACTAAATGGGTCTTTCAGAATAATCTAAATGAACAAGGTGAAGTGGTTCAAAATAAAGCAAGACTGGTATGTAAAGGGTATTCACAAATGGAAGGTATTGATTTTGAAGAAACTTTTCCCCTTGTTGCTAGAATTGAAGCTGTAAGATTATTTCTTGCTTATGCTACATATAACAACTATAAAATCTATCAAATGGATGTGAAGTCAACCTTTATGAATGGTGAGTTAGAAGAAGAAGTATATGTTGAACAATCAGATGGATTTCAACTGACTGACAAGGAAGACATGGTTTACTGATTGAAGAAAGCTTTGTATCCTAAAGATGATGATCTTACCTTGAGTGCATATACTGATGCAGATTGGGCAGGAGATGTAGATGACAGGAAAAGTACTAGTGGTGGTGCCTTCTTCCTAGGGAATAAGTTGGTGTCTTGGTTGAGAAAAAAGCATAATTCCATTTCCCTATCTACTACTGAGGCAAAGTGTATTGCTGCTGCAAATAATTGTACTCAAGTGATGTGGATGAAACAAATGCTGAAAGCTATCAGAGTACTATATGATGAGCCTATTTCCATATACTGTGACAACTCAAGTGCAATAAACATATCAAAGAATCCGGTGCTACACTCTAAGACCAAGCACATATTAATCAAGTTTCACTTTTTGAGGGAGAAAGTGAGTGAGAAAGAATTCAGATTGGAGTATGTTCCTACCAAAGAACAAATTGCAAACATTTTCACCAAGCCGTTGCCAAAGGATAATTTTGAGTATCTCATAGGGATGCTAGGGGTGATTACCCCTCCTGATATGAATTAGAGATGCATTTACTTGCATCAATCTATATGCTTCAAAGCTATATTCTGATATGGATTGATGTTTCTGTGGTTGCTACGCAGGGGGAGTATTCAGATGTGTAGATATGTGGTTCAAAGCTTGTATGTGGGAAGATAATGTTTATCTTTGCCATTGATGTCAAAGGGGGAGAAGATTCATGTGAAAAACTATGAATTATCTGGGGAGAAGAGTCTTGTGGGGTGAAGATCATGTAGAAGAAGTTGAGGAGAAGAGTCACAATCTAAGGGGGAGTAAGTGTTGATTGAGAGTTGTGTTGATGGTTTTTTTCACATCATGTGTTGCCATTAATGCCAAAGGGGGAGATTGTTGGATGTTGTGGTTGTGTTTCTGATATGTGGTTGTCATTGATGTCAACACTATTAGAATTGATGTATTGAAGGTTGTATATGTCGAGGATATTGAGAAAATTGCTAAAGAAAGAATTGCAGGTTGCCAGTGGAATAGTGAAGGTCATGAGGGTGTCTTGCTCAATATGTTGATGATAAATCATTTTGGACTAAAGGGTTTATTGCTAAAAGTATTTAGTTTATCCACTGAAAGTTTCAGAGGTCTACGTGAAGTTTTGATCGTGTTATGAATAGTTATGTTCTGACAATTTTTTGTGGTTTCAGTTAGTATTCCTAAGTGAATTTTATGTGATTCTAGTAATTTCAGTTGCTATGGATGTTTCTCTATTGGTTCTTATTGCTTGTGGATGCTTCTAGATCATTCTCTATCTTTGTTGCATGTCCGCGTTGATCGGTGTGCTCGTGGTTGAAGATTTTTCTCATGTGTGTTCGGGTTTTCATGTTCTTGGTCGACATGGTGGTTGTAACGTGTTGTGGATCCTTGGAGATTAAAATTTGAATGTTTTGTGTGCTCGAGGATGTTGTTTTGGGCCACAAAATAATATTGGCCGATGGTGTTTTATTCGCATTGAAAATTTATTTGTAAATTTGGGCTGACATTGAAAATATGTTTAATATTTTGGCCAACGAAGTTGTTGATGTAAATCCATGTTGTGGATATATAAGAGCAGATGTTTTTGTGAAGTTATGCATGTGTGTGGTGTGAAGAAGCTCCAGAGAAAGTTCAAGTGTGTGAATAGTGATCTAATCATTCGATTGTAGAGCAGAGTGTGAAGAAGTTTGAGCGAAGTGTTGAGTGTTTTTGTGCTTAACCTGAAATATAATCGGGCTTTTGTAGAAGCTATTTTCTCAGTTCATACCCTACAGATCTAATCCAAATGTAAGACAATGTGTCTTCCTTGGGAAGTGATCCCTCTTGTATTTGAGTAGTGAGCTCTAGGTAGTGTGCCTGAATGCATGTGCATTCCCATTATTCTTCTTTATACTTTTAACAAGGTATAATATTGTGGACTAAAATCCACGGTGGTTTTTCCCCTAACAGGGTTTCCACATAAAAATCTTGGTGTTTTCTGTGTTTCTGGTGTGTTGATTATTTATGGTTCATTGTTCATGTATCAGATTTGAGATTAAGTTAAGTTTGAAAAGTTTAAATAATCCGTGACAACTGATTAACCCCCTCTTAGTTGTCTGTCCTTGAAATTAAATAATTAAATAATTTTAATTATTTAATTAGCAAATATTTCCTCTAAAATTAATTACATTATTTAATTTTCTTTTTCTATCTTTAAATTCTTCTAAAAATAAATAAAATCAGTATTTTATTTATTTCCTAATTATATCTTCATTGATGCATATGGATTAAATAAATATATATTTAATTCTATTGATATTCTCTTATCTCCTAATTTAGTGAGTTGACTAAAAATCAACCTAAGTTCACTCTCACTTCGCTAATCCATGTAGCCACTTAACTCCACATCTTAGCTCTTCATCTTGACATAGGTCACTTGGACGTTCCTCATGATCTCTTAGCCAATATCATCCATTGATCTCCCAAAGAATCCTACACCATTGGTTAAGTATCTGTGAAAGCTATAAAACACTCATCATTTAGCCATTCAAACTCTCCATGAACTTTGATAAATTAAGCCATCTTTGCATCCATTTTGTGAATTAAAGTTATCCTAAGCTAAGAGAAATCCAAATATTATTATATTAACATTATCATCACATAAAATGGAGAAAGGTTAGGCACATTTTTGTGGAGGTAATTGTTAGTTTAATTTGATTTTAATTTTTTTTTTTGTAGACAATCACATTGATGTAGTCATTTTTTATTGGATTGGGTTTGATTGATTATACATACTTTTATATTTCAATAACATTTAATTATGCTTCACATTCTAGCACACCCAATGGGACCCATGTCCTTGAATTTAATAGTTCCTTTGAATTTTTATGATTTTTAAGGTTATAGATAGATATTGATGCTTTTGACCTAGAGTGGTACTTTTGAAACACATTGTTCTGCTTCTAATATAGGGTTCAATATTTATCATATATACTTTTATGCATCTAAGACATAGAGTGACAATTTTGATATGCATATTGATGCATCTAAAACACATAGTGGCTCATTTGATTTTGTATGTAGTATTTTCACAAATTTAGAATATTTCATACTTTGTTGCTTTTGGTTTACTGACCATTGACAAATCTACTATTTTTCAATTAACCCTTATTTGAATTTTTGAAACTGATAATTATTTTGTAAGGTTCAATTACACATTTCTATTTACAAACTATGATTGTAGGTACAGGTGCAAAGTTGTGATTTTGATATGTAGATCAACCCATCTGAGACACAAAATTGTGCATCTGATACATAAAAAAATGCTTTTGAGAAACACGATGCATTTTGAGAGGTAAGTCAATGCTTTTGATAGGTATAATTGTGCCTCTGATATCTATTGTGATGCTTTTGAAATATACTATTTCTCTTTTAATTTTGTCAACTTAATTTTATTTTTACCTAATGTTGTGTTATTTCAGAAAGTAATTGTGTGAAGTAAAATGTGTAAATGAATAACAAGATCACACAAGCAATGAAACATATTATATTAGAGAATTTAAATGACAAAACTAATCAAAATGAACCAAAGCAAATTCCCTAAAATCGTTCCATTGTTTCCTATCTTCAAGGATTCATTAAATCATATTGGCTCTCAGATTTGTGTATGCACTATGACTGTTAGAATGGAAACCTGAGGAATGGAATGCTGGAAATGCAATAAATCTATTCCTACATGATGAAAAACTATATGATTTATGCCATGATATTATGTTGTAAATGATAATGGTGATATGATAATGGATAATGGTGAGATGATGCTAAAGACTATAATGGAAATGTTGTATAAAACTACTATCATAATGGAAATGTAGCTAATAAACTAAGCCATGATTCTAAATTAATATGATTCTACAATACTAAATGATAAATGCTTTAATGCTCTCAAATGCTCAAAGGTAATTTCTATAGAGTAAGTTTTCTCAAAGATGGGATGCCAAATGTTGGAGAATGATGTTGTATTTATAGGATTTCCAAGGCATATTGTGATGTGGCAACAACCAATAGTCAAGATTTCAGTTGGAGAGATGAACGGTGGAGAAGGAAGAAGCTAGAGGGAATCGTGAAGTGTTCCCTTTAAAAGAGCACTTTGCCAAGTTTTTAGAAGAATAAATGAAATGGAAGAGCCACGTGTCCAAGGTTGTTTCAAAATTTGTTGAGGATAATTCCCATTTAAATATTAAGCATATTTAAATTCATGAGACACTTGATGAGGTGACAAGAAGAAAAGTTGGAGACATGTGACTAAATTCAAATTTGGAATTATTCAAATTTAGTGAAAAGATATTAATTAAATAAAACAAACTATTGAAATTTGCTTATTTAATTAAAATTAGAGGAATTTGATTTAAGATAAGAAGAATTAGAAAGTATGAACTATATAAATAAATTTAGAATTTATTTATAAGTAGACGAAATAAGAGGTTCATTAATTAAATAACTTGCATTTAATTAATTAAGTATCTTGACCGATTTTAGGTGTATACATTTTTCCCCTCTTTGAAGTGATGTGTTTACACATTGCTTCAAAGAAAACTTTGTTGCTGATGCTAAGAAATTTTTTTTGATATGCCCCAGACGATGATTTTTGAGTGATTAAGGATATATGCCCCCTTAGGAGATAAATCGATGAATATTTGAAATTTTAGGATTTTTTGATTTTTTGAATTTTTTTATGATTTTTTGATGATTTGATGATGATTTTCAAATTTTATGATGCGGAAAAGATTTATCTCCTAAAAAAAAATGATGTTGAACCTGCCAAGTGATGAATTGATTAATTAAGGCCCCTTTTAAAAAATAAAATAAATCAATCCCATTAAATTCCCACTTAATCACTCATTAAAAGATTAAAAAAATGTGATTTGAAATTCATTTGTGTATTTTGTTTTTGAAAATTTGGAGTGATTGAGCAACCTAGTGCCATTTGAGCAAGATGGTGATTCTGATCCAGACCCACCGATTCAAGTGTGTGCGATGTCACAACTGCCTGGCCATGTATGGACCTCTGGTACGTACCTCGAAAAAAATCCCTCATGAATTTTTGAATGTCAATTTTCCTGCATTTTTTTACATTTAAAATTTTGCTTTTTCATGTTTTAGCACATTGAAACCCCGACGTAGTGCATCAGTAGACTATTTTAGCGCATACAATAGATTAGCGCATAGGGTCAATTGTGTAGCACATATGGTTAATAGATTAGCGCATCAAGAGATATAGCGCATTCATGATCTTTTGTAGCACATAGCTAGAATCCTTTAGCATAATGATAGGTTTAGTGCATAGATGACATGATTTAGCACATTTGGTAATTGTTTTAGCGCATAGATGACTTTAGAGCATTAATGAAATGAAATAGCGCATTGATGGGATTTGATGGCGTATTCGGTAATGTGGCGCATTGAAGCCCTGTTATGGCGCATCCTTGAAATTTTCTAGCGCATTGATGTTTTTAGTGTATAGAAAGACTGTTTTAGAACATCTAGACCAGATTGATGGATTTTAGAAGACTCCTTGATTTCAATGATTTTTTATTGCATTAGCTTTTGATTTGATGATGTTCGATGATGTTGATAGATTAGATGATGATTGATCTCATGATAGGTGAGATTCAATGATAGGATGATGATGATTGACCTCATGATAGATGAAGATCAATGATAGGATAAGGATGATTGACCTCATGATAAGTGAGGATCAATGATAAATTGATGATGATTGACCTCCTAATAGGTGAGGTGCAATGATAAATGCTCACGAGATTTGATCAAAGTCTCATCAAAGCTGATTAGATTGATAGGTTGATTGATGTTTGATTGATTGATTTGCTAATTTGTGATATGTTATGATGATAGGAGCCTTCGACAGTCCTACAGATTCAGGAGCGCTTCCCAAGGACTTGGGATTTGATTCCACATCTAGATCAACCTGATCTAAATGTGATTGGACGATGCAGATTGACTTCTCTGCTTGACATGCCCCATCATAGGATTAATAGGGGACTTCTAACCGCTTTGGCAGAGAGGTGGCACAACGACCACAACACCTTCCACTTACCCACTGGTGAGATGACAGTGACATTGGAGGATGTTTATCATATTTTGAGGATTCTAGTCATTAGGGAGTTGGTTGTTTATGATTCGACTAAGTAGGGAGGGACTAATGCACCTCAGAGAGTATTTAAGGATAACCAGATTTGTGGCTATGAGATCCCATGGCAAGAGATGGTTGATGCATACACGACAATGTCATGTGTTCTTGCTGGATTTATCAAAGGTTTTCTATGTCCCGACGACAGGTCGAAGGGACTCTCAGTTGGATGGGGTCAGATTCTGGAGAGCATGATCACATAGGGGACCAGATATGCTTGGGGCTCTTGCATGCTGGCACATTTGTACCATGATATTCACTAGGTTGTCTATCTCAGAGGGGCTAGTTTGTTAGCTGGAGTTACATCGTTGCAGATATGGGCGTGGGAGCATATACCTCTCACTCATCCAGTGGAAAATAGGAAATGACCAACATGGAGACCTTACATTCACGGATACATAGGTCTAGTTGTCCAACATAATCTAGGAAAATTGGAGTACTAGAGGAGGGTATTGGATGATCTAGAGATAGTTACATGGAGGTCGTACCTTGACTATGAGTAGTGGCTAGAGGACGATACTGAGATGCCCTATGTGTGCTCATCTAGATACCTGATTGGGAGGACACAGTGTTCATTATTGAGAGATTCCTTCTTAGGAGAGTGTTGTGACACTATGGCAGGGTACAGGGCATGCCCTAGGGAGTGGCTCTATATGCGTGACGATGATAGGATATACTAGAGTGGGGACCTTGCTTATCATATGATGCAGCAGTTGAGGAGTACCAGGGTTTACATGCCATTATTTGGGATTATCATCCAGAGGTTATAGAGGCTCCTATATTCGAGGAGTATGTGTTGTATGGTCTCACAATATGCCTTGATTGAAAAGACTTGAGGACCCAAGTACAAAAATATAACTCTTATGGCAGTAGCTAACTAATTGGAAGATCACTAGAAGTGAAGAAAGGAAGAGAAATCTTTGATAAAATAGTACTTTGTATTGTAGGTGTTGCGTATATCGAGTATCGGGTAGTGGAAGCATAGAAAAGGTGAAAGGTAATGAGAAGTTTAAAGCAAAAGACTCTGGTCCAGTAAGATGGAGTCTGGTAAGATGGAGTCCAGTAAGATGGAGTCCGATATAATCGAGGTTTGAGAAAGTAAGTGGGTAAAGTTGAAGATCGAGTATCGGGTTCTGGGTTGCAATGTGAAATGAAATGTTAAAATTTTAGATTTATCTAATGACCTTGGTGATCCGGTATATGTACAAGGATTCATGATATGCTTCTTTAAAAAAAAAATGTGTTAATTACGAATTTTTTTACTAACATTTAAATAATGGTTTTATTTTCATAAGATGTTATAATATATGGATTTTTTAAAAAAAAAAGGGATTTAATACATGGAATTTGTGATTGTAGGAGATATTGATTGTGATGCAAAGCTCAAATACGGGCGGTCAGGAAAACTTCAATCATGGATGGAATAATTCTTAATCTAGTTCGATCACTCTGGGAGGCGATAATGTAGACAACTTTGAGTCCATCAGAATATTGGGGATCTCGGTATTTCACATATGGTGCGAACAAATGCTAATCTTTGGGAGAGCCCATTCCCAAGAGTGATAGAACTAGAGCCAAGCAAAGTGTAGGGGGCAAAAATTCCACCTTAGCATTCTAAATAAATGGGAAGCCCCTACATACTATCATGATTTGAAGTATCATCCTAATGAAGATTCCAGATGAAAAAGTAGAACCTGAAGAGCTTCAATGAGTAATTGGAGTTGACTTCCATTGACTTCAATTGAAATTCTCCTATTGGTCACAATATTCCATGTGCCTTGATGAGATTGGTCCCTTATATTTCTTCTCATGTATTTGTCTTATCCTATCTAAGCCTTGTGTTCTATAAAAGGCCAAAGGATGCTTCATTTTTATTTTAAGTTCATAATTTGTGGATGTCAGAGGAGCATAAACTTTTTTAAGTTTTGTTCTTTTCTCTTGTTTTTTGAACCATTCTGGCATAAAAATTTGTATGCACGTAGACATTAATTGATATTAGAGCTTTATGGATAGCTACCTATCTCAATATCTTTTGTAGCTGGTTTTGTAAGTTCGACCGAACAAGACTATATGCTGTGCCGTTTAAGAGTGCATACAAAACCTACTTGGTGTCCATAGATGAAACCCTCTCTTTAAAAGCTTGCACCGTTTTATACATAGCTATGAAGCAATCTAGTGAAATATAAAGCAGTTTGCTCTGTTTTGATTAATTCTTTGGGACATCCATGGAGAATAACTAAGAGAAACTTTTATTTTTTAGTATTTTTTTATACTTTGTTTTAGAATAGATGTTTAATATTTTGAAAATGTTCCAAAAAAAAAAAAGAATATAAATGAATGGAAAGAAGTTTGTTGAAAATATTTTATTTTCCATAAAAATTTTGAATACTTAATGCTAAATCTACTTAAGTGATAGCAAAAAAAATGTGATGTTTATGAAATATTGTGTCAAATCTTTTGGTTTCATGATGTTCAAATTTATCAATTCAATTCAAAGTGTTATCTAAAATGTTCAAAGAATGACTATAGTCCCCCTTGAGATTAACAACAAATGTCACATCATTACCCGAGAGCGAACCTAGTACAACCATGACCTGGTTATTAGAGACTTGAGATTGAACGAAAGCCAATCTTTGTCCTATGAATGCAAAATTTACCTTTAGGTTGTATTTGTTCCATATCTTTCAAGAAGGATAGGCTCTTCGCGGTCTTGTCTGTGGAGATTCTATTCAACCTGTTTACTGTGAGTAAAACCATCATCAATAGGAACTGGCGCTAGAAGGAGGGCCATCTTTGATACATCTCTTTTGTTTCTTTGATATTTTAAGTTTCATCCTTTGTAATTGGAGAATTATGCTTTGAAATGTTATTCCTAAATTTGGCAAGAAGCTTGTAAATGAGAAATTGAATGCAATATGGTTTTCATTATGGAAGTTGGAAAACTTTGTAAAATCTTTAATCAAAAACTACATCCTTTGAGTTTGTTTACTTTTGGAAGAGTCACCGAGTGTGGAATTCATGATACAACTTATCACAGTGAACTTGAGTGCAATTTTTTTTTAACTAGGGTAAGTTTGGCCATAAATGGAGCAATTTCATTAATGGAAAAAGTTTTAACTGTTAAAAGATAGGGATTGTTAACGAGAAAAATGTTCTACCCTAGTGGAGACAAAAATATTAAAAAATTAACCAATAAACGAAAACAGTTAGGAAACTTCGATTATTTTAAAGAAAATTCTAACGCTTTGTAGGGGAATATGCGAGAATGTTGAGATTTGGAGATATTTCATCACAAATGAGGAAGAGACATGGATGGATCATCATTCCCTGTATATGTGGAAAATGTAGATAATGAGATAGAGCGGGAAAATCGAGCGAGAAACGCGTGTATTGTGCTTCAAGCTGAGAATTCATTAGCTATAAAAAGTCATTTTCCTAATTTTTTACAAGATACTGAATATCAAGTTTTCACTTTTTCTCTTTCTGATAGTAATATAAATAGTGATATATCTTATTCTAACAAAATGCAAAGTGAAGGCAGGGCTGAAGATATGAAAATTTTCAGAAGAGAGGGAAACAAAGAAATGAATGCAGTCATTCACAGAAATGGACCAGGGCTGGGAGAAGGTACAGTATTGTTGCATAAGATGAAATGTGTTGAACCACTCTCTAATGAGATCGCTTTCATACATTTGAGCAAGATTTTGGGTAAGTACACCTTTGAATTTATGATGATTAAACGTAGAAAATTTAAGATATTTCATTATTACAATAGAATATTGAAAATTTTGATAAAAGAATTTAAAGACAAATCTGTTGTAATTCGTACTAAAACTATAAAGGAAATAGCAGTGGAAATTGAAATAAATTGCTTCATTAGAATTAATCTTTTGTGATATTAAAGTTAGGGTAGTCAGGGTTAGTTTAGTTTAATTTATTTTTTTTGGGTTTTTTTTTCTTTGTGTTTGTTTTGTTGTGTTCTTCTTTTGCTTGGCCTCTGCATTAGCAAATTCTGCTTAAATTTATCTTACACATGTGAGTGAAATTCAAACATTTTATAAAACTAAACTAGAAATGAAATAATAAAGCCATGCACAGTAAAACACATTTTTCTTAAAAAAAAGAGATACCAAAAGTATATATATATGTGTGTATATCATGTATATACATTAGATATCAAAATACTCATTCAAAAAATAAAAAAAAAGGGATTCAAAAAGAAAAGTGAGCAATGTTGTAGATGATAGTAGCCATTCGGTCGATCTAGGATGCCTCTTCTATCAGGGCTAAATACCCTATATAGGCGAGTTCCTGGTGAGTTTCAAAATCTTGGATATGGAGATAAATGAGAAAGGGCCAAAGTGGAACTACTTCCCTGTGTTCCATGAACCGAGGAATATCATCCATGGAGGGAATCCTGATGGTTGGATGTGTAACAGCTAATATGGTATCCAGATTCTCCAAGAATTTTGGACTCACTATCAAGTTGGCAGTAGTGCGAATGTCTTCAACAGGTAGCCCAATGTCCAAAAGTGACCATACAAAGTGAGAAGCTATGTCAGAGTAAAAATGAAAGTAGTGGTTGGACGCAACGTATCTTTCCCCAAGGACTAAGCATAAGTTTGGCACAGTGAAACTGGAAGTCCTAATGATAAAGAAATTTTCAAGCCTTTGTGGTGTGATGTTCCCCAAGAAAACATTCTGTCTACGAGAACAACCTAAGAAAATTGCAGTATCCATAGCTAAGAAGCGAATGCAAAACCCAGAACAAAGCGGAATTGCAGAAAATAAAAAAGAAAGAAAAGTGTGGAGAATTCGAGAAGAAATGCACAAATTTATAGAGAGTTGTAAGCCGAGTTGTGGTACATTGTTTCCTTGAGTAATTTATTTTTTTGGTAAATCATATGCAATGTGGCAGGTAAACAATAATCTTCAGAATAAAAGGTTAAATAAAATTAATTCTTTACACACATATCTAGTGAAATTGCTTCAAATTTGAGTAGTACAGAGATTGTGAATCAAGCAAGTTGGAGATTTCAAAATTAATAGTGGTCATTTCAAATAAAAAATAGAGTCGTATTAATTATGGAGGTGTTATGTGTGTGGATTATATAGGAGAATGAAGCCGGCAAGGTAATACACATCATCACCTGCATGAGTTGGAAGGATAATACGTGTTGAGCAAGGCATGCAAATTTAATGCAAAAAGAATGTGATTGTGTTTCAAGGTAGTCATGATATTTGGATCCATTAATGAAGTGCAACACCATCAAGTTGTGATAGTTAGAAAAAGTTTTAGAAGTTGCCATAAAATTTAATCGGAAGGGTGGTAACTAATGTTTCTCAATTTAGATTTAAATTTGGTGATTAAGTTGTCTATTGCTAAATTTTAATTTATGCATATTTTCCAACATATAGCGAGCTATAGTTAACTAGGATTTGGCATAATTAATGAAATTTAGCTAGAAACACACACTTACAGGGAATCATTAAATAAGTTTTTGGGAAGTAGTAAATTGATGAAGGGATTTACATTGAATGAAAAATAAAAAAGTAACCTTTGCTACCACTATAATTTCCAACCTAATAGTGGTGCTTCAATGCTTGCAAGTTGATAAAAGAGCTATTATTGCAATATCAAAAGTGAAAATGAGTTATCATTGCTATATATAAAAAAAAGGATATCAACTCTTTAGGCTATCCAAATAACTCTACCGGGGCTATGGACGTCTGACCGGCAGTAGAGCTATTGTTTGGGGGAATTACAGAGATAACCTTGTCGGGGCTATGGACGCTTGATTGGCAGCAAGGCTCTATCCCTGGTTGGCTTTGGAGGATTACTATATTATGCAGTTCAATGTTAATGAGTTGATTCTTTTTACTAAGTTCCAAAAACTGGAATTAATCAGAGCACACACGGATGTTTCCGGTGGAGTTTTACTTTTTATGCCAAAATCTAGGTAAAAATAGAAAGTCATTGTTTTAAAATATGTATAAGTTTTAATTTACAACTAGTGATTTAATTTCAAGTTTGATTTAAATTTGGTTTTATTGGTTGCAAGTTGTGTGGTCTCACAACATGCCCCAAGATTGAAAAGACTTGGGGACCCAAGTGAAAAAATATAACTCTTATGGTAGGAGCTAACTAATTGGAAGATCACCAGAAGTGAAGAAAGGAAGAGATTTTTTTGATAAAAGAGTAATTTGTATTGTAGGTGTTTCGTATACTGAGTACCGGGTACTGGAAACACAAAAAAGGTGAAAGGTAATGAGAAGTTTCAAGCGAAAGGCTCTGATCCGGTAAGATGGAGTTCAGTATAACCGAGGTCCAGGAAAGTAAGTGGGTAAAGCTAAATACCGGGTATCGAGTTGCAATGTGAAATGAAATGTTAAAATTTTAGATTTATCTAATGACCCTGGTGATCTGGTATATGTACAAGGATTCATGATATGCTTCTTTAAAAAAAAAAATGTGTTAATTACTAATTTTTGTACTAACATTTGAATAATGGTTTTATTTACATGAGATGTTATAATATATGGAATTTAAGAAAAAGGGATTTAATAAATGGAATTTGTGATTGTAGGAGATATCGATTGTGATGCAAAGCTCGGGTATGGATGGTCAGGAAAAATTGAATCATGGATGGAATAATTCTTAATTCGGTTCGATCACTTTGGGAGGCGATAATGCAGAGAACTTTGAGTCCACTGGAATGTTGGGGATCTTGGTATTTCACATATGGTGGGAACAAATGCTAATCTTCAGGAGAGCCCATTCCCAAGAGTGACAAAACCAGAGCCAAGCGAAGTGTAGGGGGCGAAAATTCCACCTTATCATTTTGAATATATGGGAAGCCCCTACATACTATCATGATTCGAAGTATCATCTTGGCGAAGATTCAAGATGAAAAAGTAGAACCCGAAGAGCTTCAACGAGTAATTGGAGTTAACTTCCATTGACTTCAATTGCAATTCTCCTATTGGTCACAATATTCCACGTGCCTTGATAAGATTGATCCCTTAGATTTCTTCTCATGTATTTGTCTTATCCTATCTAAGCCTTGTGTTCTATAAAAGGTTAGAGGATGCTTCATTTTTATTTTAAGTTCAAAATCTGTGGATGTCGGAGGAGCATAAACTTTTTAAGTTTTGTTTTTTTTTTTTCGGTTTTCTGAACCATTCCAACATAAAAATTTGTATGCACGTAGAAATTAATTGATATCAAAGCTTTATGGATAGCTACCTATCTTAGTATCTTTTGTAGCTAGTTTTGTAAGTTCGGCCAAACAAGACTGTATGCTACGTCGTTTAAGGGTGCATACAAAACCTACTCAGTGTCCATAAACAAAACCCTCTCTTTAAAAGCTTGCACCATTTTATATGTAGTTGTGAAACAATATGGTGAAATATAAAGTGGTTTGCTCTGTTTAGATTAATTATTTGGGGCATCCATGGAAAATAATCGGGAGAAACTTTTATTTTTCAGTATTTTTTTATACTTTGTTTTAGAATAGATGTTTAATATTTTGAAAATGTTTCAAAACAAAAAAAATATATAAATGAATGGAAAGAAGTTTGTTGAAAATCTTTTATTTTCCATAAAATTGTTGAATGCTTAATGCTAAATCTACTTAAGTGATAGCAAATAATTTGTGATGTTCATGAAATATTTTGTCAAATCTTTTGGTTTCATGATGTTCAAATTTATCAATTCAATTCAAAGTGTTATCTAAAATGTTCAAAGAATGACCGTAGTCCCACTTGAGATTAACAACAAATGTCACATCATTTCCCGAGAGCGACCCTAGTACAACCATAACCTGGTTATCAGAGACTTGGGATTGAACAAAATCCAATCTTTGTCCTATGAATGCAGAATTTACCTTTAGGTTGTCTTTGTTCCATATCTTTCAAGAAGGATAGGCTCTTTGCGGTCTTGTCTATGGAGATTCTATTCGACTTGTTTACTGTGAGTAAAACAATTGTCAACAGTATGCACAATACTTCTTTGTACATCCTTTTTAATAGTTTTCGACTCCAAATGAGCTGGTACCTTTATTGGATGATGATGAGAGGGCACCAACATATGCATGTAGGCAGAGGAGGAGGAGGAGGGAGAGAGTAGTGATGATGGAGACGAGGATGGAGATGATGGAGGTGGCAGAGATGGTGATGGGGGTGATGGAGATGGAGGTGATGGTGGTGGCAGAGATGATGATGGGAGTGATGGTGGTGGTGGAGGGCCAGTGCTGGATGTATGAGACTTTAGAGTGCCTCGAAAGAGGCAATCGATGGTAGTTGTAGCACAACATGTGCAGATTTGGTAACCTTCTTAGCAACATTAGGCTCAGATAGTTGCATTACAGTCATAGGAATTATAGGGACAACTGGCTCAGATACAGGGTCAGATGTAGATATAGGCACAGGCTCAGGCTCAGGCACAGGCATAGATTTCCACCCTCACAACAGAGAGAGACACCTCGAGACAACATGTTGAGTAGGTAGAGAGCATAGCCAAGTGATTGCAGAGAGTAGCTAAGGGTACATCTACAATGGACTACCTCAGAGAGGTACGACGCTCTGCCAAGGAGGCCAAGTACTATAGGCTGAAGTATCATGAGGTGGTTCCTCCAAAGTGTCAGGAGATTTATGCACAATCCACCAG
Source organism: Sequoia sempervirens (assembly GCA_007258455.2). Classification (NCBI taxonomy): domain Eukaryota; kingdom Viridiplantae; phylum Streptophyta; class Pinopsida; order Cupressales; family Cupressaceae; genus Sequoia; species Sequoia sempervirens. Next base: position 184,928,849 of record VDFB02270651.1, read on the forward strand.
TTTCTATACCCATTCTAGGACTACCAACAAGGGTGTTATAGGGACGCCTCACAGGGATCCAAGTACAGGGCCATCAGGTGCAGCAGGAGGTACAGGGCCAACACCGTCTGGGAGGAGCACCACATAGCATTGTGATGATGTTTATTGTATTTGAGACATTTGTATACTTTGATTTAGTTGAGACATTAATTATTCACTGCCATTTTGATGATGTACCTCTTTCCACTTTTCCCGACATCATTGTATACTTGACATTATGATTTTGATATGATATGAGATGTAGTAATGATTAGCGATCTATATGTGTTTATGTGCGTTTATGATGGATGCCTATGATGAATTCATTTAATTTCTTTGTTATGATGCTTATATATGATGTTTATATGATGCCTATATGATTATGTCATGATTATGTATGGATGTAATGATGATATGATTAAATGATGATGCATGATTTATGTTTCTATATGTTCTTATGCATGATGCTTTTACACTATATGGGATGGATTTGATTATGCAAATGAGATGCAATGTATGTTATTTTTGTGTTTTTCGAATGTAAATATATGATCTAATTGCTATATGAGATGAATTTTAAAATGTAAATGATATGTAATGCACTTTATTTTTGTGTTTTCTTGATGCAAATATATGTACGATATGCAAATGATTATGTAACTATATGAGAATGATATGTTTTTGTTGATGTCAAGTACACTCAATCCATTAATGATAGAGATAACATAATTTTGAGAATTGTACCAGCCTTGGAAAATCCATAAAATTATAGATGCAAAACTAATATGGATGCAATCTAACTTACCATGTAGATCTAAATATACAAATGTTGTCATTGTAACAGTTGATTTGTCATGCTTTTATCATCATTGAGCCTTTAAAATGTTGAAAGTGAGTACAAGCATCGATGGTATAATTAGACCATGATGACCTGAGTACTACTTCCATGATTTTTGATATTGCAAGTTAACACAAGCATCTAGGTATAATTAAACTGAGATGACCTGAGCATTCCTCGCGTAAACAAACAAGAGTTAATTGTTTTCCTATGCAAATTCAGAATGTCATCAGTGATACTTTGTAGAGCACGTCTCACAACAATTTGCACAATAGTAATGATTAACTCACATACAACAGACAAAGAAAATATCATTGAGGTACTTCAGAGAAATGATAACAAAAATAAAAGTACAATAGTTGAACATTCATGCTAACGTGATAAAACCATGATTCAAAAGAACATCATCCATTTAAATTTGTTTTGATTGATTGATTTGACTATTTTATTTGGATGGTTGATGTGTAAAATTTTATGATCGATGTTCAATGTTGATTTTCACTATGATCGTTGTGTTTGTTGTGTTGTCTAGCTATTTTTTGTCTGTTGGTTTAAGCTCAAATTTTATTTTCCCCCAGTGAGTTTAGGATTTTTCCCCCAATCTAGGGTGAGACACAATCGCAATGCCAGGATATGTACATGGGGTTTTTCGATGACAAGTAGAATGATGGCGAAAGCGAATGGTCGAGAGATACTCAAATAGATGGAAAAGCTAATCTATCACAAATAGCGCATGTTGCCAAGTTTTCACTACTTATTTTTATTACACTTTTTCAGATTATATGATTTTTTTGACTTTTTTGTATTTTCTCTTTTTTTCTATTTTTTTGTATTTTTCTGATTATTGATTTTTTTTTGTATTTTTGATTTTTTTTCTTTTTTTGTTGTTTTTCATTTTTTTGTTGTTGTTACCAAGATGCTTGTTTGCCAGGTTTTCATCAGGGTAACGATTTTTTTAAGGACATTTTCTGATTGTTTTGTATTTTTTCAAGACTTTTAACATGCACTGGATGAACTAGGTGTAAAACTTCTTGAGATGCAGGTTGTTGATGGGTTCCTCAAATAGATCTCCTTCAGGAGTAGAAAGCTGATATGCTCCATATCCAAAGACTGATACAACGACAAAGGGACCTAGCCAGTTTGGTTCAAAATTCCCCTTCTCTCTATCCTATTGATTACGAGGATTTTCTTTTAGGACCAAGTTGCCCACTTGAAATTCTCTTGGTTTTATTTTGTGATTGTAACTCCTAGATATCCTTTGTTGATAGGCTTTTAGGTGATCCACATCTTGTTGACGATGTTCATCCAATAGTTCTAACTCCTATAGCGTAGACACCCAATAATCTTCATATGAAATGATCCCCTTTAGTGACACACAAAGTGATGGTAGGTCTACCTCAATAGGTAAGATGGCCTCTGATCCATAGACAAAAGCATATGGCATGGCTCCTATCGGGGTGCGGATACTAGTTCAGTATGCCCATAGAGTAGGATTTAGTTGAACATGCCAATCACTTCCAACATCATTGACGGTTTTCTTCAAGATTTTTAAAATGGTTTTTGTTTGAGGTCTCTACCTGGCCATTTCCTTGAGGATAGTATGGTGTAGAAAATTGATGCTGGATATGAAACCTTTCACAAATTTCTTGGACATCCTGATTCTTGAAAGGTCTACCATTGTTAGTGACAATGGACTGAGGAATACCATACCGACAGATAATTTAATTCAGGATGAAGGATGCAATTTCTTTTCCAGTGATGGTGGTCAAAGGAACAACTTCAATCCACTTTGTAAAGTACTATGTGGCTGTGATGATGAATTTGTGTCCATTCGACAAAGGTGGATGAATTTTACCTACAAGATCCAATCCCCACTGACAGAAAGGCCATGTTGATGCGAATGGTTGCAGTTCTTGTGCTAGTGCATGTATCAGGTTTCAATGAATTTGACATTTTTGGCACTTCTTGATAAATTGAAAAGACTCCTTTTCCATATTTGGCTAGCAATATCCCAAGCATAGGAGTTTTTTAGTGAGAGTTAGTCCACTTGAATGAGTTCCACAAGTACCTTCATGAACCTCGCGTAAAGCGGTTTTAGCTTCATTACGTTCAAGACATCGAAGGAGAGTACCATCAAAACCTTGTTGGTAAAGTACATCGACTATCAAGGTATGTCGAGCTACTTGTCGAATAAAGTTACGTTTATGGTTTTGGGATAGATCTGGTGGTAGGGTGTTGTCTTTTAGATAGGTGTAGATCTTCCCATAGATAGAAGTTTCGGCCTTGACTAGATGGTATATGACTTGGGATTCAGGGTTATCATAGATGAGGTTAAACATTTTTTCCACCATGAACTCATAACGAGCTCGTTTTTTAGGTATCTGTAGAAGAGAGGTAATGGTCTCCATAGCATCAACAACTTTGTTATCCCCTCTTGGAATTTGCTCAAATTTGATCTCCAAAAATTTCTTGAAATCATCGACCATTCTTTTATATGCAATCAATTTATCTTCTTTTTTCTGGTAGTCGTCATTCACCTGATTTATGATCAATTGAGAATCTCTGTAGACTTGCAACTCTGTGATTTTCCACTCTACGGTTGTCTTGATACCAATGATCAATGCTTCATACTTAGCTATGTTGTTAGTACAAGGAAACATTAACCTGTAGGACTTTGGAATGGTGTGTTCTTGGGGTGTGACAAACAAGATTCCTGCACCTGATCCATGTTGCGTGTAGGATCCATCAAAATATAACATACACTGTTGTGTTGAAATTGTAAGGACATCTATGCCTGGAAACTCAATGCTCATGGGATGATCATCTTGTAATGGTGCTTTGGCTAATTGATCCGCTATTGCTTGACCCTTGATTTCTTTCCTGTCCACATACTAGATATCAAACTCGATCAATATCATTACTCATTTGGCTAGTCTTCCTATCAAGGAAGCTTTGCTGAGTAGGTACTTCAATGGATCAATTTTTGCTATGGGTTTGATGGTGTGGGTTAACATGTAGTGTCTTAGTTGCTGAGTAGAAAATCCTATCGCCAGAAAAGCTTTTTCAATAAATGTGTAGTTGATTTCATATCCATTCAAGGTTTTGCTGATGTAATAAATAGCCCTTTCTTTTCCTGCAGAATCTTCATGTGCGAGTAGAGCGCCCAAAGATACCTCTATTGTTGCTATGTAGAGTAATAATGGTTTTCCTTCAGTTGACAGTACTAGTATGGGAGGTGACATTAGATACTATTTTAGTTGATTAAAAGTTGCTTCACATTTTTCATCCCATTTGAAAGAAACATTCTTGTGGAGAAAGTGATTAAAAGGATGAGTTTTATTTGCCAGTTGTGCAATGAACCTGCTGATAGATTGGAATTGTCCTTGTAAAGAATTGAGTTGGCTGATATTCTTGGGAGGAAGCATCTCCATGATTGCTTTGACTTTCATAGGATCCACCTCAATGCCTTTAGCTAATACTATATACCCTAAAAGTTTAGATGATGTCACACCAAATACACATTTCTTGGGATTTAATATCACATTGAATTTCTCCAACCAAGTGAAGATTTTATCTAGAATTTTTAGATGTCCCTCTCTAGTGACTGATTTTTCCAACAAGTCATCTACATAATCCTCCATAAAGGTGTGCATCATATCATGAAAGATAGTGGTCATCTCCCATTAATAAGTAGCCCCAACATTCTTCAACCCGAAAGGCATGACGTTCCAATAGAAAGTACCCCATGGGAATGTGAAAGTAATTTTCTCTTGATCTTCTGGTGCTATTTGTAAGGAAAGAAGAGGTGCGGAAGCAACTTTCCTAACGTCAAAACCACAGGGAAGGATGCAAACAGTACTTTTAATTTTCTAATTACAGTCCAATTAAGACACACATGAAAGATTTACAGAAACATAACAAATACACAAAGACAAATGAACACCAGATTTACATGGGAAAACCCTATCGGGAAAAAAAAACCCACCACACCAAGCTGAATCTCTTTGTATTTCAGTAACAACAAATTACATACAAATCAAAGATACAACTCTCTGGTATTAGTTCACAGTAGTTTCATTCACTGTTCAATCTCTTACAAAAATTTCTCTCAGGAATCCAATTCTCTCTCTCTTCAGAATTGATCTGTGTTTATCTTAACATATTCTGATTTTTACCTTCTGTTCATCCTTATCCGCCATTGCCCCATCATAGAAAGTTTCCTCTTGAGCGTTGATTTTTCCCTGCATGCAGTTCAGCTCAGTGTCGCAACTGTTACAGAAATCTAGCTGCCATCCATTTGAAAATCGCTTCCTCTGATTGGTCCAGGAGGCTCCACATAGGATGGTCAATTTGGTCAAGGGCGTTCAACTTTATTGGCATATCGGTGAGACACTAATAGTGTCTCCCCGATGCCACAAAGTCTTCATATCGATATCGGTGTAAGTCCAAATAGTCAGAAAGACGTTATAAGGAATGCCACGAGTCATACTGAATCCATCGACATCCAATGCGTTTCTATCGGCAAGATGTTTTACCGATGCTCACAAGTCATATCGATCTCAAAAATGCCATCAACAAGACTATCGTAGATCCCTAAGACCTCATACCGAATTCTTCAAGTCATGTCATCGTGAGTTTTCCATTTGGCGAGACAAATGTCTTTTGCCAGGACTTCATACCGAGGTCCTAAGTCATACCGAACGCCCCAATCACCAGTCGGAAAGACATTTGTCTTTTTCCGAGACTTCACATCGAGCATCCATGTCTTACCGAGTCGGCAAGACATTTGACCTTTGCCAAAACCTTCCACCAAGCGCTCATGTCTTACCAAGGACTATCGGTGAGACTCTTTGTTGGTTGCCAAGACTTCATACCGAAGTCTTTGAGTCACCGCGAAGACCCCCAAGTGTATCCCTGTCGGCGTGACCTTTCTTCATCACTGAGACTTCTCCCTGAGACCCTTGTGTTACCCCGATAGCCATATGCTATTGGTGAGACTTTCACCAGTCACTGGGACTTCTTACCAAAGCCCTTGAGTTAGCCCGATGATCTATCCGTGAGATATTCCTCGTTGATATGAGTCATACCGAACATCAAAGACTCTCCCCGACACTCGATAAGAACATACTGTCGGCCTGAGGTCTCCATTCAACAAAAGGTCACAGTGAATACATCTAGGTCACAACAATATACTTCATTAAGCAAGACATCAGCTCTGTCTCGGCGACATGAACATTTCAAACGGATTTAGAATAGTTAGTCGGCTAGACATGAACAATTTCACAGTGACTTTTCCCTTCAGGAGTTCCATGTCAGTAAGAATTGAGGCACATATTCCAACAAGCTCCCACTTGATGAAGATCTTACTGACACCTCCAGAGCATAATCAAACTACTGAAATTCATGGGCCAAGAGGCCCATTGAACTAGCAGACCACCTGAACTTTTCTGTGCTCACAGGCTTCGTCAATGCATCTGCAACATTCTCCAGAGTATCCACTTTCTCCAGAGAGACCTTCCCATCCTCCACCATATCTCGTACAAAGTGATACTGTACATCTATATGTTTCATCCTGGCATGGAAAGTAGGATTCTTTGTCAAACATATAGCACTCTGACTGTCACAATAAATAGTAATTTTTCCTGCATCAAAACCAATGTTAGAACACAAACGTTTTAACTAGATTGCTTCTTTACAGGCATGTGTAGCTGCCATGTATTCTGCCTCTGTAGTGGAAAAAGTGACTACAGCCTGCCGCTTGCTCATCCAACTCACTGCAACACCATTCATCATGAAAACATATCCACTGGTGGATCTCCTACTGTCAATGTCCCCTGCCCAATTAGAGTCCACATAACCTCGAATACTGAGAGTCCTCTGTGATTCAACCAAGTTCCCATGGTAACACAAAGCATAGTCTGAAGTGCCCTTCAGATATCTAAACTCTCTTTTCACAACATCCTAATGTGTCCTTCCAGGATTAGCCATAAAACGACTAAGAACTCCCACTTCTTGGGAAATGTATGGCCTTGTATAGACCATTGCATACATTAGACTGCCAACTGCACTAGCATATGGCACACTGGTCATGTCCTCCATCTCAGTAGGAGATTTTGGACAATCCTTAATAGATAGCTTCGTTCCCTGCATAACTGGAAAAACTAGCTGCTTGCAATCAGTCATACAAAATCTCTCTAGAACAGTCATGATATACTTACTTTGACTGAGCCAAAGTTTTCTATTCTTCCTGTCCCTGGTTATTTCCATTCCCAGAATATACCCCACTGCACCAAGATCTTTGATTTCAAACTTTGCAGACAACTGAGACTTAAGATCATAAATCATTATCTTACTATTTCCTATGAACAACATATCATCAACATATAGAGCAATAATAAGAACTTGATCATTTTCAGCTTTATAATACACACAATGATCACATTTTGATTTTACAAATCCCAATGACAAAACAAAAGTGTCAAATTTTTGGTACCAAATTCTAGGAGACTATTTTAAACTATACAGAGATTTCTTCAACTTGCAAACCAGTCTTTCTTTACCTTTTTCCACAAAGTGCTCTGGCTAGGACATATAAATTTCTTCTTCAAGATCACCATGAAGAAATGTTGTCTTCACATCCATCTGTTCAATCTCTAAGTCATACGCTACTGCAAGTGACAAAAGAAATCTAATAGATGTCAGCTTAGCTACAAGAGAAAATATTTCTTCATAATCAATTCCCTCTACCTAGGAATAACCTTTCGCAACTAGCCTTGCTTTATATTTTTCTACATTGCCATCCATACCTATTTTCTTTTTAAACACCCATTTGCAGCTCACAACTTTTCTGTTATTAGGGAATGGCACCAAACTACATGTATCATTCTTTTCTAATGATGCCATTTCTTCATTCATGGCTTCCAACCAAGAGTTTGAATCAGACATTTTAAATGCCTCTTTCACAGTCCTAGGTTCATCAGTGCTAGAAATTAAAGCATAGGCACAAGTAGACTCAATCAAAGAAAACCCTTACCTATTAGGTTGCTTTCTTTCACGAGTTGACCTCCTCACAGGTTGAGGCTGAGGTGGTTCTTCATCTTCTTCAGAACTTTCAGAGCTACTTGAGCTTTCCTCAGTATTAGGTACAATTTGATTTTTCAATTCCTCTTTATCTGGTGTCGGAGGAATTTCTACTACATCCTTTTCATTTTCTGATTTCTTCTCTGACTGCAGATCCAATGTAGAAGGTTTCAACTCACAGAAGATAATGCTTCTACTGTACAAAACCTTCTCAGTCTCAAGATTCCAAATCTTGTATCCTTTTATGCCAGCACTATAGCCAATAAAAATACACTTTACAGCTTTGTTTTCCAACTTAGATCTTTTTTCAAACGACACATATGCATATGCCTCACAGCCAAAGACATAAATATGTCTCAGAGAGGGCTTCTTTTCCAGACCATGCTTCCAAAGGCGTCTTCTCAACAAGAGTAGAGTTAGGAGAACAATTTATCAAGTAACATGCTGTAGAGATTGCTTCAGCCCAGAACTTCTCCTCCAAGCCAGTACTGCTCAACATATTTCATGCTCTTTCCATTACTATCCTGTTGAACCTTTCAACAACTCCATTTTGCTGTGGAGTGTAAGGTATAGTCTTATGTCTTTTAATCCCATGATCTGTACAGTACCTTTCAAATTCATCTGAACAAAACTCACCGCCATTGTCAGTCCTTAAACATTTTATTTTCCTACCAGTCTGATTTTCAACAAGGTTATTAAATTCCTTAAACCGACTAAACACTTCTGATTTAATTCTCAAAAAATATACAAATTCTCTTCTTGAATAATCATCAATAAATGACACATAGTATCTTGATTTAGATAAAGAAGAGACATTCACTGGACCAAACACATCAGAATGTATATAATCAAGCAAACCAGAAGATTTGTGAGTATTGGAATAAAATGAAACACGGTGCTATTTACCATATATTCAATGTTCACAAAATTTGAACTCAAGGTTACAATCTTCAAGCCCTTCTACCAAGTTTTTATTTTTCAAGGTTTTTAAACCTTTCTCACCAATGTGGCCTAGCCTATGATGCCAGAGCATAGTCTTCTCTACTGGAAGTTTAACCTCCATGGAGTTTACACCATCAGGAACATTTTCCTTCTTTTCTCCATGAGTAGCTTTTAGTGACTTTGCAGAGACACTATTGCATTGGACAGCCAGTGCATCTAGCTTGTACAAGGTACCAATTCGAGCACCCCTAGCCAGAACCATTGCGCCTCTAGTCATCTTGCAGCCATTTCCAGAGAATGTGACCTGCAGTCTGATATCATTCAGCTTATATAAAGTAGATTTCAAGCCAGACCTGGTATATGCATCACATCATTGATTCCCTTCACTCTTCCATCAGGGAATTGAATTCTGACTCTTCCATGACCAACAATTTCCAAAGATGAATCACTTTCCAAATACACCTTTCCACCATTATATTCTTCATACTTCATGAACCAATATCTATGAGATGTCATGTGGAAAGATGCTCCAGAATCAATCAGCCAAACATCATCTGATGCCCGTGTAGCCAAGGCTGCAATGAAGGCGTCTGCATCACTCTGAGAAGAATAATTGCCAGAAGAGTTATTCTTCTTCTTCTTCTTCTCCTTGTAATCCTTTTAGACATGATCAGGTTGCCCACAATTCCAGCACTTCACTTTGGACTTTTTTCCAGGAGACTTGGATCTCCCTTCCAATTTCGATCTAGATTTCTTGTCCTTCTTCTTGCCTTTCTCCTTCGATCTACCTTTGACAGCCAAAGCCTCCTTTTCCATCTCATAATATTTTCTTCTCATTTCTTCTGATAACAGAGAAGCAACAACGTCTTTCATCTTGAATGTGGATGTTGTACTCCTAATAGCCATCACTAGATGATCCCATGAATCAGGCAAAGAACATAACAACAACATGCAACAATCTTCATCTTAAATTTTCACACCAATAGATGCTAACTAAGCAATCAACATGTTGAACATGTTCAAATGATCAACAACGGATCCTCCCTCCTGCATTCTCAAAGAGTACAACTTCTTCCTCAAGAATAATTTTTTTACCAAGGACTTGCCCTGATAAATAGATGCCAGTCTTTTCCACAAGGAAGATGCAGTCTTTTCTTCATGAACGTTCAGAAGAATAAAGTCTGCCAAACAGAGCCTTATCAACCCTTTTTATTTTCTATCTGCCAGGTCCCAATCTTCTTGCTTCATGGCCTAAGGTTTCATTTCAGTCACAACAGTCCAAATATCTCGGTCCACTAACAAATCTTCCATTTTGAGTTTCCACAACTCAAAATTGCTACCATTAAATTTCTCTATATCTATCTTTCCGGATGTGCTTTCCATCTCAATCTGTAATTAAATTATCAAACCTCTACCAAACTCCCACTAAAAAAGAATTGACACAAAAAACCCAACCCACTCACAAGGATAACACAACTGGCTAGACTCTGATACCACTTGTAAGGAAAGAAGAGGTGTGGAAGCAACTTTCCTAACGTCAAAATCACAGGGAAGGATGCAGACAATACTTTTAATTTTCTAATTATAGTCCAATTAAGACACACATGAAAGATTTACAGAAATAGAACAAATACACAGACAAATGAACACCAAATTTACGTGGGAAAACCCTATCGGGAAAAAAAAACCCACCACACCAAGCTGACTCTCTTTGTATTTTAGTAACAACAAATTACATACAAATCAGAGATACAACTCTCTGGTATTAGTTCACAGTAGTTTCATTCACTGTTCAATCTCTTACAAAAAATTATCTCTGGAATCCGATTCTCTCTCTCTCTTCAGAATTGATCTACTTTTATCTTAACACATTCTGATTTTTACCTTTTGTTCATCCTTATCCGCCATTGCCCCATCATAGAAAGTTTCCTCTTGAGCGTTGATTTTTCCCTGCATGCAATTCAGCTCCAGCATCACAACTGTTGCAGAAATCTAACTGCCATCCATTTGAAAATAACTTCCTTTGATTGGTCCATGAGTCTCCACATAGGATGGTCAATCTGGTCAAGGGCGTTCAACTTTGTTGGCATATTAGTGAGACACTAACAGTGTCTCCCCGATGCCACAAAGTATTCATATCGATATTGGCGTAAGTCCAAACAGTCGGCAAGACGTTATAATGAGCTCCATGAGTCATACCGAATCCATTGACATCCAATGCATTTCTATCAGCAAGAGATTCCTCCATCGGCAAGACATTTTACTGATGCTCACAAGTCATATCGATCTAAAAAATTCCATCGGCAAGACTATCGTAGATTGCCAAGACCTCATACCGAATTCTTCAATTCATGTCGTCGTGAGTTTTCCATTCAGCGAGACAAACGTCTTTCGCCAGGACTTCATACCGAGGTCCTAAGTCATACCGAGCACCCCAATCACCAATCAACAAGACATTTGTCTTTCACCGAGACTTCACATCTAGCACCCATGTCTTACCAAGTCGGCAAGACATTTGACCTTCGCCAAGACCTTCCACCGAGTGCTCATGTCTTACTGAGGACTATCGGCGAGACTCTCTGTTGGTTTCCAAGACTTCATACCAAAGTCTTTGAGTCACCATGAAGACCCCCAAGTGTATCCCCATCGGCGTGACCTTTCTTCATCGCTGAGACTTCTCCTCGAGTCCCTTGTGTTACCCCGATAGCCATATGCTATCAGTGAGACTTTCACCAGTCGTTGGGCCTTCTTACCAAAGCCCTTGAGTTAGCCCGATGATCTATCGGTGAGATATTCCTCGTCGATATGAGTCATACCGAACATCAAAGACTCTCCCTAACACTTGATAAGAACATATTGTTGGCCAGAGGTCTCCATTCGACAAAAGGTCACAACGATATACTTCATTTGGCAAGACATCAGCTCTATCTCAGCGACATGAACATTTCAAATGGATTTAGAACAGTTAGTCGGCCAGACATGAACAATGTCACAGCGACTTTGCCCTTCAGAAGTTCCATGTCAGTAAGAATTGAGGCACATATTCCAACACTATTTTTATCTAATTGTAGCCAGAAAAACCATCCATAAGTGATAGCATTGCATGACCTGCTATCAAATCCACAATGATGTCAATGTTAGGAAAAGGAAAATCATCTTTCAGACAAGCCTTGTTAAGGTCTCTAAAATCTGTACATATCCTGATGTTGTGGTTGGGTTTTGAAACTGGTACAATGTTGGAGATCCATTCAGCATAATCAATAGGACAAATAAATCCTGCATCCAGTAGTTTCTTCAATTCAACTTTCACCAATAGGGTGATGTGCGGATGCATTTTTCTCAATTTTTTCTTCACTGGCTTCACTCTAAGTGGTAGAGATAAGTGGTGCATGAAAATATCTGGATCTATGCCTGGCATGTCAACGTAGGACCAAGCAAAGTTGACTTGTCTCTCCTCGAAGAATTTGGTGAAGCTTGGTTTCTCTTCCTCTATCATGGATGCTGCTAGATGTAGGGTCTTCACTATTTCACCTGTACCAATGTTGATGGAGTATGTAGGATCAACTAGCACTAAAGATCTCTCATGATTGTTATTAGGAAGAGTGTCAAATCTCCCATATTTTGGTGCATCAGAGAGGTTTTCACCATTAGATGCACTCTTTATTTTTACTTTTCTTATTCTAATACTGCCATTAAATGGTTTTCACCATTAGATCGATTTTTAATATTCATTTTGCAGCTGGGAGATTTGGCACTCCCCTTGTTTGAAGCTTCGTTATGATATTCGCTGGTGGAACATGTTTCAGGATCATCAAAGCAAAGGAAATTCACAATGGCGTCACCATTTGGAAAGATGGGGATGTCAAGCAGCTTAGTTTGGTCCCAGTCAATTAGTTCAGGGTGTACCAATGGAAAGGAATCGTCAGATTGGCTAAGGTCAAATGGGTGAGCGTCATGATGGAAATGTCATCAAAGTGTTTGATAGCAATATCAAGGTCTATGTTGTTACTCTCTTCCAAAGTATCTATCTTGCTCGAAGTCTGATCATCTTCGCTAGAGTCATCGATATGTTGTGATCCAAATTCAAGAGGTCTAGAAATCAAGTTTTGTCCCTCCATACGTGTTGGTGCATACCTTTGCATCATATCAATTTCTTTGTCATGACAAGATTCTTCAGAGAGTGATTCCCATTCATACTCATTGGAATCTGTTTCAAAACTATCTCACAATTGGAGGATTCGTTCAATAATCTACTGCCCAGTTTCTTCTTTTGATTCTTCTCTGTATCCTAGCCTTGTTTTGTCCTTTGCATTCATTGTGATGGGCTAAATTGGTTCTATGATACCCTCTTTTCTATTACCGACAGGACCCTTTCCATCATATCCCATCTTCTCTAAGATCGTAAAACCTTTACCATATGGCTCTGTTAAAACATTGGAAGTTGATGCTTGTGATGCTTCTTCATCTTTGTACAACCATTTTAAGACATCCTTGTCTTTTGATTCATCCACCAAAGTGCCCGCTTTTACAAGCTTAACGTCAAAGAGCGTGGTTGGTTGTGAGGATTATCGTTTTGATGTTAATGGTTTCCCATATGACTTAGGAGAAGATAACAGTTATGAAAGACACAATGATTGCTCAAATGAATATTCCCCCATGCCTTTGTCAATAATTTAGTTGAATTTCATGATTTGATGGAGTAGAATCACCAACACCTTTGTCTTTTGACTGAACCTTTTCCTCAAGCTGGTTTGACAAAGAATTTGATTGGATTTCGCTACTTGATGGAGTAGAATCACTGATACCCTTATCCTTTGATTGGTCCCTTTTCTCAACTCATTTTGATAAGGAATTTAGTTATCTTTCATTGTTGGATGAACTAGGAGTTGGAACTCCCCTATTATGTGGCACAAAAGTATCTTGGTTGTTTTGAGCATGTTGCAATATTGTGGATTGTTGGAATCAACTAAAACAGTGATTTCTTTCCCGTTTAAAGGAAATTTCAAACATTGGTGATATGTTGACGACATTGCTTGCATCTCATGAGTCCAAGGATGTCCCAAGAGTATATTGTATTTCAACTCCTTATCTAACACTTGGAAAATTATATCTTTTACAACCGGTCCCACTTGAATTGGAAGCACAATTAGTCCTTGGGAAGATCTCTCTTCATCATCATAGGCTTTGATAGTTATTTTTCTTCTAGCGTCAATTGCATTTTCTGAATATCCAAGTGCACAAATAAGTTATAGAGTGCAGATATTTAGGCCAGCTCCACCATCTATTAGAACACATTTGACCTGGCATTTATGAATTAAAACCTCAATGTGGAGAGCGGCATTGTGTGGGTGGTTGAGTGATACATCATCATTTTCAAAAAATGATAGGCAATGAGGTGCAGTCAAGTGTCCCACCATAGCTTGGAATTGGAAAACTTCTAGATTATTTGGTACGGTGGTGGCTACAAGAGCTTGTTCTAGAATTTCTTTGTGAGCTAGTGAAATTTTGAGTTCCAATATGGATATTTGAGTTGGGATTTTCTACAATTGATCAACTATGTTGTATTGTGTTGCAAGGGTAGTAGATGTCTTAGATGGATATTACTTTGGCTTGTCCTCTTGTGGTTGCATTGACTGGTTGATAATATTGTTTATCTCTAATTTTAATCACATTAATCTGATTATCATTTGCAGCAACATGTGTGATCAAATTTATTGGGATGATGCCATTGATTTGATGGGATTTGGTGTTGTTGTCATGAAGATGAGTTTTAGCTATAACAATGCTTTGTTCATGCTCAATTGTGATGTCATTACTTGAATTATCAGATGTAATAATGTCTTTTTGGCCCTTGATTTTGATATCCTTGGTTTGACATTCTCTGATTGGTATGATGTCATGGATTTGATGTGATTTAGTGTTGATGTCATGGATTTGATATGATTTAGTGTTGATGTCATGGTGATTATTTTCAGCTGTAACAGTGTTTCTTTGGCCCTTGATTTTGATGTCCTTGGTTTGATCTTCAACTACATCAATATGGAGAATGGTAGAATCATAAACATAATTCACATTTTTCCCTTTGGTATTTGATAAAAAGGACTCCCCTTTTTCATAGTTTGGTAAAGGATTCTTGAATGCTCCATGATCAACATTTTTTTGGGGTCCTTCCACAAATATTTCCTTTCTATCAAACAAATTTTGTACCAAATGTTTTAGTTACATGCAATCATTTGTCTTATGTCCTTTGTTTCTGTGAAAGTCACAATAATGTGCATCATTCCACCATGAAGGTTTAACTCTTGGTCCCCAATCTCGTGCTTCTGGTAATGTTATAACCTTGGTTGTAAGAAGTTCCTTTAATGCTGATTCGAGTGACTTTCCCAAAGGTGTGAATCTTATTCAATTTGACGATGTTCAATATGGTGGTGGTTTAGATTCAGGATTGTTTGGATTATTGTTTTGATTGTTCTTGGTGGAAACTGTTGTCAAGTTAAATATTGGTTTTTCATTTTGTGTTTCAGTTGCACCATCATTGTTACCAACATTCTTATTTCTTTGCCAAAACTTTGGTTTATCATTGTTGTTATAATGATTGGAAGAATTTTCTGAATTTTTTCCTTCATTGTAAATTTTTATGACTCCTCTTTTGACCAAAGCTTCTTCAATTTTGATTCCATTTTCAATCAATTTCTCAAAGGTAGGTGGGCATTGTAATTCAAGTCTATAGCTCATATCATCATTGAGATTTTCAATGAATATTTCCATCTTTTCCTTTTTAGGTATGGGATGAGAATATCTTGCAAACAATCTTCTCCATATTTGTAAAAATATGAGGAATGATTCACCCTTTTTCTCTTTTGTATTGCAAAGGTCTTTCATGGTTATCTTGTGTTCGATGTTGTAGGAGTATTGGGTGATAAATTTATTAACCAACTCTTCAAAGGTCTTAATACCTGGTGCAAGTTTGGAGAACCATTTCATGCATTGTCCACCTAAGCTGTGTGGAAACAACCTCATGAAATAAGTCTCTTCATGTGCAAATTCAAGGCTCAAGGTTCAAAATTCTCTCACATGATCTATAGGATTTGTTTTAACATTATATTTATCATACTTTGGGAATTCACAATGTTTGGGAAAAGGAATCATGTTGACGGTTTGATCAAAAGGATATGGGCGGATGTATTGTATCAAGTATCTTTCTGTGGTTCCTCTTTGCATGTCTTGAATCTATTGTTGGAGATTTTTCATTTGATGAGTTAATGCAAACACTAGATCTGTGTTTGATGAATCAGTTTCAATCTTTTTAGGAGGTTCTTTCAATTGATTAACATCAAAGTCATGTGGAAGTTTGATACCTTGATTAGCTAGCATTGAAAAGTATTTTTACCCATCTCTTTCAAAAATATTTTCTAGGAACTTGTGGAAATTTGGATCTTGTTGAGCATGTTGGATGTCTTCCTCAGTTATTTCAACACCTTCAGATTGGTGGGGTTTATGGAAAGGATTTTCTTCAGCTTCAACCATGGTGTACTGAGTTTCAAGTTCTTTTTCTTTGAGTTTTTGCCTTTGTGATCTTGTTTGTGTAAGGAAAGCAGAGGTGCGGAAGCAACTTTCCTAACGTCAAAACCACAGGGAAGAATGCAGACAGTACTTCTAATTTTCAAATTACAATCCAATTAAGACACACAAGAAAGATTTATAGAAACAAAAAAAATACTCAATGACAAATTAACACCAAATTTACGTGGGAAACCCTTTTGGGAAAACACCCACCACACCAAGTCGAATCTCTTTATATTTCAGTAATCAACAAATTACATACAATGCAGAGACACAATTCTCTGGTATAAGTTTTACAGTTTCTTCATTCACTGTTCTTCCTGTTACATAAATGATCTCTCTGATTCTCAATCTATTTTCAACTCAGAATGCTATCCTTTAAATATTACCACATTCTGATTTTTTTCCTTTGTTCATCCTTATCTGCCATTATCCATCGTAGAAAGTTTCCATCCCATTGCAATTTTTTCCTTGCATACAGTTCAGCTCCAACGTCGCAGCTATTGCAAAAATCTAACCGTCAACCATTTGAAATTCGCTTCCTCTGATTGGTCCACAAGACACCACATAGGAAAGTCAAACGGTCAATGAAACATTCAACTGAGTTCGCATGTCGGTGAGGCACAAGAAGTGTCTCACCGATGCTCAATGGCTTCATATCAATATCGGCGTAAGTCCCAACAGTCGGCAAGACGTTATAACGAAAGCCACAAGTCATACCGAAACTACCGACATCCAATGCATTCCTATCGGCAAGAGATTTCTCATCGGAAAGACTCATACCGATGCTCACAAGTCACATCGATTTCAACTTTTCCATCGGCAAGACTTTTCCATTCCCCAAGAGGTTTCGTCAAGTCTCCTCAAGTTTCACCGAAGCACCTGACAATTGGCAAGACATTCGTCTTTCGCCAAGACTTCCCTCCAAGCAAACATGTCTTACTGAAGACTATCAGTGAGACTCTCCAAGTCGCCAAGACTTCACACCGAAGTCTTTTATCATCGCGAAGGCACCAACTCATCAACAAGACTTTACGTAGTCGCTGAGAGGTTTTCCCGAGACGTTTGTGTTACCCCAATGACCATATGCTATCAGTGTCGGCGAGACATTTCGTATCGGCAAGACTACATACCAATAACCCAAGTCTCCCCGATAGCTGTGAGTGAATAACAATTAGTGAGAGAAACAACAGTCGGCGAGAGATCTTGCCAAGTCTCCATGTCATAGCGATAGGTCTATTCGGCAAGACTGAAACCAAGTCATAGTGACTAGGGCATTTCAACAAGATTCAGAACAGCTAGTTGACCAAACATCAATAATGTCACATCGACTTTTCCCTTTAGGAGTTACATGCCAGTAAGGATTGAGGCACCTATTCCAACAATCTCCCACTTGACGAATATCTTACTGACACCTCCAGAGCATAATCAAACTATTGAAATTCATGGGCCAAGAGGCCCATCGAACTGGCACACCACCTGTATTTGTCTGTGCTCATAGGCTTTGTTAATGCATCTGAAACATTCTCCAGAGTATCCACTTTCTCCAAAGAGACCTTCCCATCCTCCACCATATCCCATACAAAATGATACTGTACATCTATATGTTTTGTCCTGGCATGGAAAGTAGGATTTTTCGCCAAACATATAACACTCTGACTTCACAGTAAATTGTAATTTTTCCTGCATCAACACCAATGTTAGAACACAAATGTTTTAACCAGATTGCTTCTTTACAGGCATGTGTAGCTGCCATGTATTCTACCTCTGTAGTGGACAAAGTGACTATAGCCTACCGCTTGCTCATCCAACTCACTCCACCACCATTAATCATGAAAATATATTCACTGGTGGATCTCCTACTATCAATGTCCCCTACCCAATCAGAATCCACATAACCTCGAATACTGAGAGTCCTCTATGATTCAACCAAGTTACCATGGTAACACAAAGCATAGTTTGAAGTGCCCTTCAGATATCTAAACACTCTTTTCACAGCATCCCAATGTGTCCTTCCAGGATTAGCTATAAACTGACTAAGTACTCCCACTGCTTGGGCAATGTCTGGCCTTATACAGACCATTGCATACATAAGGCTACCAACCACACTAGCATACGATACAATAGTCATGTCCTCCATCTCGATGGAGATTTTGGATATCTTCAATAGATAGCCGTTCCTCTGAAACTAGAACAACTAGCTTGCAATGGTCATACAAAATCTCTCTAGAGCAGTCATGATGTACTTACTTGAGCCAAAAAGTTTTCTATTTTTCTTGTCCACAGTTATTTCCATTCCCGAATATACCTTGCTGCACCAAGATCTTTCATTTCAAACTTCTGAACAGGACTTAAGATCGAAACCATTAGCTTACTATTGCCTATGAACAACATATCATCAACATAGAGAGCAATAATAAGAACTTGATCACTTTGACTTTGTAATACACGATGATCAGATTTTGATCTTACAAATCCTAATGACAAAACAAAAGTGTCAAAATTTTGGTACCACATTCTAGGAAGTTTTTAACCCATCTGAGATATTTCTTCAACTTGCATGGAGTCTTTCTTTACCTTTTTTCCACAAAGTGCTCGGTGGGACATAAATTTCTTCTTCAAGATCACCATGAAGAAGCGTTGTCTTCACATCCATCTATTCAATCTCTAAGTCATATCTGTTGCAAGTGATAAAAGAAATCTAATAGATGTCAGCTTAGCTACAGGAGAAAATATTTCTCCATAATCAATTCCCTCTACTTGGGAATAACCTTTCGCAACCAGCCTCGCTTTATATTTTTCCACACTGCCGTCCAGACCTATTTTCTTCTTAAACACCCATTTGCAGCCCACAACTTTTTTTCCTTTAGGAAATGGCACCAAACTCCAGGTATCATTCTTTTCTAATGATGCCATTTCTTCATTCATGGCTTCCAACCAAGAGTTTGAATCAGACATTTTAAATGCCTCTTTCACAGTCCTAGGTTCATCAGTGCTTGAAATTAAAGCTTAGGCACAAGTAGACTCAATCAAAGAAAACCCATACCTATCAGGTTGCTTTCTTTTACGAGTTGACCTCCTCACAAGCTGAGCCTGAGGTGGTTCTTCATCTTCTTCAGAACTTTTAGAGCTACTTGAGCTTTCCTTAGTATCAAGTACATTTTGATTTTTCAATTCCTCTTTATATGGTGTCGGAGGAATTTCTGCTACATCCTTTTCATTTTCTGATTTCTTCTCTAACTACATATCCAATGTAGAAGGTTTCAACTCACAAAAGATAACACTTCTGCTGTACAAAACCTTCTCAGTCTCAAGGTTCCAAAGCTTGTATCCTTTTATGGTAGCACTATAGCCAATAAAAATATACTTTACAACTTTGTTTTCCAACTTAGATATTTTTTCAAATGGCACATATGCATATGCCTCAGCTAAAGACACGAATATGTCTCAAAGAGGGATTCTTTTCAGACCATGCTTCCAAAGGTGTCTTCTCAACAAGAGCAGATTTAGGAGAACGATTTACCAAGTAACATGCTGTAGAGACTACTTCAGCCCAGAACTTCTCCTCCAAACCAGCACTACTCAGCATACTTCATGCTCTTTCCATTACTGCCCTGTTGAACCTTTCAACAACTCCATTTTGCTGTGGAGTGTAAGGTGTAGTCTTATGTCTTTTAATTCCATGATCCTTACAGTACCTTTCGAATTCATCTGAACAAAACTCACTGCCATTTTCAGTCCTTAAACATTTTATTTTCCTACCAGTCTGATTTTCAACAAGGTCTTTAAATTCCTTAAACTGAATGAACACTTCTGATTTGCTTTTTAGAAAATATACAAATGCTCTTCTTGAATAATCATCAATAAATGACACATAGTAACTTGATTTAGACAGAGAAGGAACATTCACTATACCAAAAACATCAGAATGAATATAATCA
Source organism: Sequoia sempervirens (assembly GCA_007258455.2). Taxonomy (NCBI): domain Eukaryota; kingdom Viridiplantae; phylum Streptophyta; class Pinopsida; order Cupressales; family Cupressaceae; genus Sequoia; species Sequoia sempervirens. The sequence continues at coordinate 184,949,231 of VDFB02270651.1, forward strand.
AGCAAACCAAAAGATTTTTGAGGACTGGAATAAAATGAAACACGGTGTTGTTTACCATATATGCAATGTTCACAAAATTCAAACTCAAGGTTGCAATCTTCAAGCCCTTCTACCAGGTTTTTATTCTTCAAGGTTTTTAAACCTTTCTCACCAATGTGGCCTGGCCTATGATGCCAGAGCATAGTATTTTCTACTGGAAGTTTAACCTCCATGGAGTTTACACCATCAAGAACGTTTCCCTCTTTTCCTCTATGAGTAGCTTTCTGTGACTTCGCATAGACACTATTGCATTGAATAGCTTGTGCATCCAACTTATACAAGGTACCAATACGAGCACCCCTTGCTAGCACCATAGAGCCTCTAGTCATCTTGCAACCATTTCCAGAGAACGTGACATGCACTCCAATATCATTTAGCTTACTTATAGAAAGTAAATTACAAGCTAGACCTGGTATATGCATCACATCATTGATTCCCTTCACTCTTCCATGGCCAAAAATTTCCAAAGATGAATCACTTGCCAAATACACCCCTCCACCATCATATTTTTCATACTTTGTGAACCAATCTCTATGAGATGTCATGTGGAAAGATGCTCCAGAATCAATCAGCCAGACATCATCGGATGCCCGAGTAGCCAAAGCTGCAATGAAGGCGTCTGCATCACTCTGAGAAGAATCATTGTCAGAAGAGGTCTTCTTCTTCTTCTTTTTCTCCTCCTTGAAATCCTTTCGGACATGACCAGGTTGCCCACAATTCCAACATTTCACCTCGGACTTCTTTCTAGGAGACTTTGATCTCCCTACTGATTTTGATATGGATTTCTTGTCCTTCTTCTTTCCTTTCTCCTTCAATATGCCTCTAATAGCCAAAGCCTCCTTTGCCATCTCAGAATATTGTCTTCTCATCTCTTCCGACAACAAATAAGCAACAACATCTTCCATCTTGAAAGTGGATGTCGTACTCCCAATAGCTATCACCAGATGATCCCAAGAATTTGGCAATGAACATAGCAGCAGCATGCGGCGATCTTCATCTTCAATCTTCACACCAATAGATGTTAACTGAGCAATCAACATGTTGAATGCATTCAAATGATCAGCAACAGATCCTCCCTCCTGCATTCTCAAATAGTACAACTTCTTCCTCAAGAATAATTTTTTCACCAAGGACTTGCCTTGATAAATAGATGCCAGTCTTTTCCACAAGGAAGATGCAGTATTTTCTTCATGCACTTTCAGAAGAACAGAGTCTGCCAAACAGAGCCTTATCAGCCCCTTAGACTTTCTATCTGCAAGATCCCAATCCTCTTGCTTCATGCCTTGAGGCATCGTTCCAGACACAGCAAGCCACATATCACCATCCACTAACAGATCTTCCATTTTGAGTTTCCACAACTCAAAATTGCCACCATTGAATTTCTCTATTTCCATCTTCCCGGATGTGCTCGCCATCTTAATCTGTAACTAAATTATCAGACCTCTACCAAAATCCCACTGAAAAAGAATTGACACAAAAAACCCAACCCACTTACAAGGATAACACAACTGGCCAGGCTCTGATACCACTTGTAAGGAAAGCAGAGGTGCGGAAGCAGCTTTCCTAACGTCAAAACCACAGGGAAGAATGTAGACAGTACTTCTAATTTTCAAATTACAATCCAATTAAGACACACATGAAATATTTATAGAAATGAAAAAAATACTCAATGAAAAATTAACACCAGATTTACGTGGGAAACCCTTTCAGGAAAAAACCCACCACACCAAGTCAATCTCTTTGTATTTCAGTAATCAAAAAATTACATACAATGCAGAGAAACAACTCTCTGGTATCAGTTTTACAGTTTCTTCATTCACTATTCTTCCTGTTACAGAAATGCTCTCTCTGATTCTCAATCTATTTTCAACTCAGAATGCTATCCTTTAAATATTACCACATTCTGATTTTTTTCCTTTGTTCATCCTTATCTGCCATTATCCATCGTAGAAAGTTTCCATCCCATTGCAATTTTTTCCTTGCATACAGTTCAGCTCCAGCGTCGCAGCTATTGCAAAAATCTAACCATCAACCATTTGAAATTCGCTTCCTCTGATTGGTCCACAAGATGCCACATAGGAAATTCAAACGGTCAATGAAACATTCAACTGAGTTCGCATGTCGGTGAGGCACAAGAAGTGTCTCACCGATGCTCAATGGCTTCATATCGATATCGGCGTAAGTCCCAACAGTTGGCAAGACGTTATAACGAAAGCCACAAGTCATACCGAAACTACCGACATCCAATGCATTCCTATCGGCAAGAGATTTCTCATCGGCATGACTCATACCGATGCTCACAAGTCACATCGATTTCAACTTTTCCATCGACAAGACTTTTCCGTTCGCCAAGAGGTTTTGCCGAGTCTCGTCAAGTTTCACCGAAGCACCTGACAGTCAGTAAGACATTCATCTTTTGCCAAGACTTCCCTCTGAGCAAACATGTCTTACCGAAGACTATCGGCGAGACTCTCCAAGTTGCCAAGACTTCACACCGAAGTCTTTTGTCACTGTGAAGGCACCAACTCATCGAAAAAACTTTACATAGTCGCTGAGAGGTTTTCCTGAGACCTTTGTGTTACCCCAATGACCATATGCTATCGGTGTCGGTGAGACATTTCGTATCGGCAAGACTACATACCAACAACCCAAGTCTCCCTGATAGCTGCGAGTGAATAACAATTGGTGAGAGAAACAACAGTCGGCGATAGATCTTGCCGAGTCTCCATGTCATAGCGATAGGTCTATTCGGAAAGACCGAAACCAAGTCACAGCGATTAGGGCATTTCAACAAGATTCATAACAGCTAATCGGCCAGACATCAATAATGTTAGAGTGACTTTTCCCTTCAAGTGTTACATGCCAGTAAGGATTGAGGCACCTATTCCAACAGTTTGAACGGGCATACAAGTGTAAAATTTTTACTAAACTTTTGATATTTGTTTGAGAAGTACCAAGGATAATAACTAAGTCAAATAGAATGACAAATTCTATTGATGAGACTAAGTTTCATCTAATTCTACAACGTAGTTTCGTGATGAAGGATGATAGATCCTGATGATGAAACTCAGCTTAATAATCAAAGGTGTGGTACGTTTGATGATTTAGGAACTTTAAGGTGTTAGATCTTGGTTTAGTTTGAAGAATTCCACTTGTAAATGTCAGTTTCAACAACTTTAAGAATCTGTTGTATAGGAGGAATGACTCTGTTTTGGAAAAGATCCTTAATTCTGGTTCAAACTGGCGAATAGATGGTGAATTTTTCTCTCTGGTTTTGAATTTACTAGATGTGCTAAAATAGGGCTTGGATTCACTAAAATATGGAATGGATGTGCTAATAAATAGCTTGTATGTGCTAGACTGTACCCAAGATGTGTCAGTAAATGGACTCAATGCACTAAATAAAGGACCAGATGCGCTAGAGAATGTATTGAATGCGCTAAAAGATGGACTCAATGTGTTGGAAAATGACTCAGATACGCTAGAAAATAGACTGTATGCATTGGAAAAGGCTAGTGATGTGCTAGACTACCCCTCCTAGATGTGATTTCAATTGGGTATTTTGTAGGTGAATGTGCTAAAAGGATTTGCAAATGCACTAAAAGATGGAATAGATGCACTGGAAGATAATATATATATGCTAAAAGATGGACTAGATGTGCAGGAAAGTGACTCAAATGCACTAGACTATACCCTAGATGTGCCAGAAAATGCCCTAGATGTGCTACAAGATAGACCAAATGTGTTGTAAAAGGACTCAAATGCACTAGAAAAAGTAGTGTATGCACCAAAATAGGGAATGTATGTGCTAACCTGAAAGTCTTCAGTGTTTTTGATAGTCTATCTGGTTATTTTGTTGTTTATTAGTGAAATGGATGTTTCTAGGGAATGCTTTTCTAAACAATAACTTTTGTTTGCTTTTTCCAGTTTGTGAATTAAGTGTTTTAAATGGATGATTCCTTGAATAATGACTTCAAACACAACAACAAGTTGTAAAACAATTTTTTCCACCTAGGAACTAAACATTGAGTGTGTATTCAAGAATCTAGTTTGATTCCTTCGATTTCCATAGGTATAGCACAAGAGAAAATAGTTCAAGGACTTTTCTAATGTTAAGGGTCACTTAAAATACCACAACCCACATCTTAGAACCATGTTAGCTCACACAATCATGTCACCCCTAGAGGGCGCTTGTGTTTTTTCCTTTCCCGGGTCTTAACCAAAGTCGAATCCTCCACTTTTGGCTAGTAATCCCTAATGGTTATATGGTGAGTGTCTTGGTGGTAGATTCTTCCCTCCCCTTGCACTATGATATTAGAATTGTTTGGAGTCTGACTTGGTTGGATTCTACACTAAGGTTTGTAATAAGGGTTTCCATTCTGTGCGACAATAGATAAACTCCCTCAGGAGACCTCCCAACCTTTAGAACAAAGACTTTGGGGATGGTTATCTTGCACACTACTATTGAATTGCGAGTTTCCCTGAATTCACTTTTGATTATAGTGGGTTGGAAAATTTGGCTTTAGTTGTTCCCACTTAGGTCGTTCCTGTAGGGTGAGTACTTTTTCCCACTATGGAAAGCCTTCTAAAGGTGTTAACAAAACAAGAAATAGCGAGTTTGGCATTTTGGTCACCCAGCGAAGGGGAGAGCATAGGCCTATCACCTTACAAGCACAATAGACAAGGGGTTCATTAACCTTCTAATTAAACTAGGTTCCTAATTTAATCAAAATAAAGCATTAAAACACCTCCAATCCTTGCAAACATCATCAGTAGTTTGATATAATTTTCTTTGACCAGTGTGTTAATTACCTACAAAATAGACAACATAAATCAGTTCACATAATTTTGAATTTTTGCCAAATAGACTAGATGTGCTAAAAGATATCTCATATGCACTAAAAGAACTACCAAATGAGCTAGAATATCTATTGAATGTGCTAAAATATAAATTGAATGCACTATAAAACCCCCTGTATGCACTAAAGTATGAGTCGTATGCACTAAAATATACTCCAGATGTGTCGTAATAGGAACTGGATGCACTAAAAGATGTTTCATATGCACCGAAAGAAATAATCGATGCGCTACCAAAGAGTTCATGTCCAAATCTGTAGAACAAATTTCTAGAAAACGTGAATAAAAAGGGGCTAGTCCCCACGGTGGGCACCAATTTATGTGTGAAGTAAAATATGTAAATGAATAACAAGATCACACAAGCAATGAAACATATTATATTAGAGAATTTAAATCACAAAACTAATCGAATTGAACCAAAGCAAATTCTCTAAAATCATTCCATTGTTTCCTATCTTCAGGGATTCATTAAATCATATTGGCTCTCAGATTTGTTTATGCACTATGACTGTTAGAATGGAAACTTGAGGAATGGAATGTTGAAAATGCAATAATCTATTCCTACATGATGATAAACGATATGATTGATGCCATGATATTATGCTATAAATGATAATTGTGATATGATAATGGATAATGGTGATATGATGCTAAAGACTATAATGGAAATGTTGTATAAAACTACTGTGATAATGGAAATGAAGCTAATAAAATAAGCCATGATTCTAAATTAATATGATTCTACAATACTAAATGATAAATTCTCAAATGATCTAAATGCTCTAATGCTCTCAAATGCTCAAAGGTAATTTCTGCAAAGTAAGTGTGCTCAAAGATGGGATGTCAAATGTTGGAGAATGATGTTGTATTTATAGGATTTCCAAGGCATATTGTGATGTAGCAACAACCAATGGTCAAGATTTCAGTTGGAGAGATGAACGATGGAGAAGGAAGAAGTTAGAGGGAATCATGGAGGATGTTCCCTTTAAAAGACCACTTTGCCAAGTGTTTATAAGAATAAATGAAATGGAAGAGCCAAGTGTCCAAGGTTGTTTCAAAATTTGTTGAGGATAATTCCCATTTAAATATTAAGGATATTTAAATTCATGAGACACTTGATGAGGTGACAATAAGAAAAGTTGGAGACATGTGACTAAATCCAAATTTGGAATTATTCAAATTTAGTGAGAAGATATTAATTAAATAAGACAAACTATTGGAATTTTCTTATTTAATTAAAATTAGAGGAATTTGATTTAAGATAAGAAGAATTAGAAAGCATGAACTATATAAATAAATTTATAATTTATTTATAAGTAGATGAAATAAGACGTTCATTAATTAAATAACTTGTATTTAATTAATTAAGTATCTTGACTGATTTTAGGTGTATACAGTAATCAATTGGTGCAGATTGGGAATCATTTGGAAAAGTCTTTAAATTTGAGACTACTGACATAGTTTGGTGCAAGGAAAAGTGATTTTTTTTTCTAGCTTAGTTGCACACTTCATTTGGGCTTTAAAAATGAACATTTTTGTTGTGTTTATGTAGACTTTTGGTGTATATTCTCTCTTCTTACACTACATGCAATATTGGAGATCAAAATAATGTTTTAGTTTACTTTATTTTCCTTATTGTTCACCCAAGGTTATACTGATCATGTATTCTCTTCCCTTGCACTTTGTGTGAGCTTGGGGATCTAAAACATTGGTATCAATCTTCATT
>VDFB02270651.1:184955952-185243468 GCA_007258455.2 Sequoia sempervirens
TTAGAGCTTTATGGATAGCTACCTATCTCAATATCTTTTGTAGCTGGTTTTGTAAGTTCGACCGAACAAGACTATATGCTGTGCCGTTTAAGAGTGCATACAAAACCTACTTGGTGTCCATAGATGAAACCCTCTCTTTAAAAGCTTGCACCGTTTTATACATAGCTATGAAGCAATCTAGTGAAATATAAAGCAGTTTGCTCTGTTTTGATTAATTCTTTGGGACATCCATGGAGAATAACTAAGAGAAACTTTTATTTTTTAGTATTTTTTTATACTTTGTTTTAGAATAGATGTTTAATATTTTGAAAATGTTCCAAAAAAAAAAAAGAATATAAATGAATGGAAAGAAGTTTGTTGAAAATATTTTATTTTCCATAAAAATTTTGAATACTTAATGCTAAATCTACTTAAGTGATAGCAAAAAAAATGTGATGTTTATGAAATATTGTGTCAAATCTTTTGGTTTCATGATGTTCAAATTTATCAATTCAATTCAAAGTGTTATCTAAAATGTTCAAAGAATGACTATAGTCCCCCTTGAGATTAACAACAAATGTCACATCATTACCCGAGAGCGAACCTAGTACAACCATGACCTGGTTATTAGAGACTTGAGATTGAACGAAAGCCAATCTTTGTCCTATGAATGCAAAATTTACCTTTAGGTTGTATTTGTTCCATATCTTTCAAGAAGGATAGGCTCTTCGCGGTCTTGTCTGTGGAGATTCTATTCAACCTGTTTACTGTGAGTAAAACCATCATCAATAGGAACTGGCGCTAGAAGGAGGGCCATCTTTGATACATCTCTTTTGTTTCTTTGATATTTTAAGTTTCATCCTTTGTAATTGGAGAATTATGCTTTGAAATGTTATTCCTAAATTTGGCAAGAAGCTTGTAAATGAGAAATTGAATGCAATATGGTTTTCATTATGGAAGTTGGAAAACTTTGTAAAATCTTTAATCAAAAACTACATCCTTTGAGTTTGTTTACTTTTGGAAGAGTCACCGAGTGTGGAATTCATGATACAACTTATCACAGTGAACTTGAGTGCAATTTTTTTTTAACTAGGGTAAGTTTGGCCATAAATGGAGCAATTTCATTAATGGAAAAAGTTTTAACTGTTAAAAGATAGGGATTGTTAACGAGAAAAATGTTCTACCCTAGTGGAGACAAAAATATTAAAAAATTAACCAATAAACGAAAAAGTTAGGAAACTGCGATTATTTTAAAGAAAATTCTAACGCTTTGTAGGGGAATATGCGAGAATGTTGAGATTTGGAGATATTTCATCACAAATGAGGAAGAGACATGGATGGATCATCATTCCCTGTATATGTGGAAAATGTAGATAATGAGATAGAGCGGGAAAATCGAGCGAGAAACGCGTGTATTGTGCTTCAAGCTGAGAATTCATTAGCTATAAAAAGTCATTTTCCTGATTTTTTACAAGATACTGAATATCAAGTTTTCACTTTTTCTCTTTCTGATAGTAATATAAATAGTGATATATCTTATTCTAACAAAATGCAAAGTGAAGGCAGGGCTGAAGATATGAAAATTTTCAGAAGAGAGGGAAACAAAGAAATGAATGCAGTCATTCACAGAAATGGACCAGGGCTGGGAGAAGGTACAGTATTGTTGCATAAGATGAAATGTGTTGAACCACTCTCTAATGAGATCGCTTTCATACATTTGAGCATGATTTTGGGTAAGTACACCTTTGAATTTATGATGATTAAACGTAGAAAATTTAAGATATTTCATTATTACAATAGAATATTGAAAATTTTGATAAAAGAATTTAAAGACAAATCTGTTGTAATTCGTACTAAAACTATAAAGGAAATAGCAGTGGAAATTGAAATAAATTGCTTCATTAGAATTAATCTTTTGTGATATTAAAGTTAGGGTAGTCAGGGTTAGTTTAGTTTAATTTATTTTTTTTGGGTTTTTTTTTCTTTGTGTTTGTTTTGTTGTGTTCTTCTTTTGCTTGGCCTCTGCATTAGCAAATTCTGCTTAAATTTATCTTACACATGTGAGTGAAATTCAAACATTTTATAAAACTAAACTAGAAATGAAATAATAAAGCCATGCACAGTAAAACACATTTTTCTTAAAAAAAAGAGATACCAAAAGTATATATATATGTGTGTATATCATGTATATACATTAGATATCAAAATACTCATTCAAAAAATAAAAAAAAAGGGATTCAAAAAGAAAAGTGAGCAATGTTGTAGATGATAGTAGCCATTCGGTCGATCTAGGATGCCTCTTCTATCAGGGCTAAATACCCTATATAGGCGAGTTCCTGGTGAGTTTCAAAATCTTGGATATGGAGATAAATGAGAAAGGGCCAAAGTGGAACTACTTCCCTGTGTTCCATGAACCGAGGAATATCATCCATGGAGGGAATCCTGATGGTTGGATGTGTAACAGCTAATATGGTATCCAGATTCTCCAAGAATTTTGGACTCACTATCAAGTTGGCAGTAGTGCGAATGTCTTCAACAGGTAGCCCAATGTCCAAAAGTGACCATACAAAGTGAGAAGCTATGTCAGAGTAAAAATGAAAGTAGTGGTTGGACGCAACGTATCTTTCCCCAAGGACTAAGCATAAGTTTGGCACAGTGAAACTGGAAGTCCTAATGATAAAGAACTTTTCAAGCCTTTGTGGTGTGATGTTCCCCAAGAAAACATTCTGTCTACGAGAACAACCTAAGAAAATTGCAGTATCCATAGCTAAGAAGCGAATGCAAAACCCAGAACAAAGCGGAATTGCAGAAAATAAAAAAGAAAGAAAAGTGTGGAGAATTCGAGAAGAAATGCACAAATTTATAGAGAGTTGTAAGCCGAGTTGTGGTACATTGTTTCCTTGAGTAATTTATTTTTTTGGTAAATCATATGCAATGTGGCAGGTAAACAATAATCTTCAGAATAAAAGGTTAAATAAAATTAATTCTTTACACACATATCTAGTGAAATTGCTTCAAATTTGAGTAGTACAGAGATTGTGAATCAAGCAAGTTGGAGATTTCAAAATTAATAGTGGTCATTTCAAATAAAAAATAGAGTCGTATTAATTATGGAGGTGTTATGTGTGTGGATTATATAGGAGAATGAAGCCGGCAAGGTAATACACATCATCACCTGCATGAGTTGGAAGGATAATACGTGTTGAGCAAGGCATGCAAATTTAATGCAAAAAGAATGTGATTGTGTTTCAAGGTAGTCATGATATTTGGATCCATTAATGAAGTGCAACACCATCAAGTTGTGATAGTTAGAAAAAGTTTTAGAAGTTGCCATAAAATTTAATCGGAAGGGTGGTAACTAATGTTTCTCAATTTAGATTTAAATTTGGTGATTAAGTTGTCTATTGCTAAATTTTAATTTATGCATATTTTCCAACATATAGCGAGCTATAGTTAACTAGGATTTGGCATAATTAATGAAATTTAGCTAGAAACACACACTTATAGGGAATCATTAAATAAGTTTTTGGGAAGTAGTAAATTGATGAAGGGATTTACATTGAATGAAAAATAAAAAAGTAACCTTTGCTACCACTATAATTTCCAACCTAATAGCGGTGCTTCAATGCTTGCAAGTTGATAAAAGAGCTATTATTGCAATATCAAAAGTGAAAATGAGTTATCATTGCTATATATAAAAAAAAGGATATCAACTCTTTAGGCTATCCAAATAACTCTACCGGGGCTATGGACGTCTGACCGGCAGTAGAGCTATTGTTTGGGGGAATTACAGAGATAACCTTGTCGGGGCTATGGACGCTTGATTGGCAGCAAGGCTCTATCCCTGGTTGGCTTTGGAGGATTACTATATTATGCAGTTCAATGTTAATGAGTTGATTCTTTTTACTAAGTTCCAAAAACTGGAATTAATCAGAGCACACACGGATGTTTCCGGTGGAGTTTTACTTTTTATGCCAAAATCTAGGTAAAAATAGAAAGTCATTGTTTTAAAATATGTATAAGTTTTAATTTACAACTAGTGATTTAATTTCAAGTTTGATTTAAATTTGGTTTTATTGGTTGCAAGTTGTGTGGTCTCACAACATGCCCCAAGATTGAAAAGACTTGGGGACCCAAGTGAAAAAATATAACTCTTATGGTAGGAGCTAACTAATTGGAAGATCACCAGAAGTGAAGAAAGGAAGAGATTTTTTTGATAAAAGAGTAATTTGTATTGTAGGTGTTTCGTATACTGAGTACTGGGTACTGGAAACACAAAAAAGGTGAAAGGTAATGAGAAGTTTCAAGCGAAAGGCTCTGATCCGGTAAGATGGAGTTTGGTATAACCGAGGTCCAGGAAAGTAAGTGGGTAAAGCTAAATACCGAGTATCGAGTTGCAATGTGAAATGAAATGTTAAAATTTTAGATTTATCTAATGACCCTAGTGATCTGGTATATGTACAAGGATTCATGATATGCTTCTTTAAAAAAAAAAAATGTGTTAATTACTAATTTTTGTACTAACATTTGAATAATGGTTTTATTTACATGAGATGTTATAATATATGGAATTTAAGAAAAAGGGATTTAATAAATGGAATTTGTGATTGTAGGAGATATCGATTGTGATGCAAAGCTCGGGTATGGATGGTCAGGAAAACTTGAATCATGGATGGAATAATTCTTAATTCGGTTCGATCATTTTGGGAGGCGATAATGCAGAGAACTTTGAGTCCATTGGAATGTTGGGGATCTTGGTATTGCACATATGGTGGGAACAAATGCTAATCTTCAGGAGAGCCCATTCCCAAGAGTGACAAAACCAGAGCCAAGTGAAGTGTAGGGGGCGAAAATTCCACCTTATCATTTTGAATATATGGGAAGCCCCTACATACTATCATGATTCGAAGTATCATCTTGGCGAAGATTCAAGATGAAAAAGTAGAACCCGAAGAGCTTCAACGAGTAATTGGAGTTAACTTCCATTGACTTCAATTGCAATTCTCCTATTGGTCACAATATTCCACGTGCCTTGATAAGATTGATCCCTTAGATTTCTTCTCATGTATTTGTCTTATCCTATCTAAGCCTTGTGTTCTATAAAAGGTTAGAGGATGCTTCATTTTTATTTTAAGTTCAAAATCTGTGGATGTCGGAGGAGCATAAACTTTTTAAGTTTTGTTTTTTTTTTTTGGTTTTCTGAACCATTCCAACATAAAAATTTGTATGCACGTAGAAATTAATTGATATCAAAGCTTTATGGATAGCTACCTATCTTAGTATCTTTTGTAGCTAGTTTTGTAAGTTCGGCCAAACAAGACTGTATGCTACGTCGTTTAAGGGTGCATACAAAACCTACTCAGTGTCCATAAACAAAACCCTCTCTTTAAAAGCTTGCACCGTTTTATATGCAGTTGTGAAACAATATGGTGAAATATAAAGTGGTTTGCTCTGTTTAGATTAATTATTTGGGGCATCCATGGAAAATAATTGGGAGAAACTTTTATTTTTCAGTATTTTTTTATACTTTGTTTTAGAATAGATGTTTAATATTTTGAAAATATTTCCAAAACAAAAAATAAAATAAATGAATGGAAAGAGATTTGTTGAAAATCTTTTACCTTTTCCATGAAATTGTTGAATGCTTGTGCTAAATCTGCTTGAAGTATTGAAATAGTACAGTGTTTAAATATTTTGTCCGTCTTTTTGGTTTCATGATGTTCAAATTTATCAATTCAATTCAAAGTATTATCTAAAATGTTCAAAGAATGACCGTAGTCCCCCTTGATGTTAACAACAAATGTCACATCATTACCCAAGAGCGACCCTAGTACAACCATGACCTAGTTGTCGAAGACTTGGGATTGAAGGAAATCCAATCTTTGTCCTATGAATGCAGAATTTACCTTTAGGTTGTCTTTGTTCCATATATTTCAAGAAGGATAGGCTCTTCACAGTCTTGTTTGTAGAGATTCTATTTGACTTGTTTCTTTGTGAAATTAAAACAATTGGTATCCAACTGGTACATCATAATGCTTCTTTGTATCTTTTAATGGTTCGATCCCCGAATGGTGAAGGTACCTTTTATTGGATGATGATGATGAGAGGGCACCAACATATGCATGTAAGTAGGAGAGGAGGAGGAGGAGGAGAGTAGTGATGATGGAGGCGAGGGATGGAGATGATGGAAGTGTAGAGATGAGTGGTTTGATGGGAGGTGATGGATAGCATGGAGGTGATGGTGGTGGCGGGGAGATGATGGTGGAATTGATGAGGTGGTGGTGGAGGAACCCGATCTTTGAGGATGTATGAAGAGACTTTAGAGTGCCTCGGAAGAAGGCAATCGATGTGTTGCCCTTTACCCCAACATGTGCAGATTTGAAGTAGCTAGCTAGCAACATTAGGATCAGGATAGTTGCATTACAGATCATAGGAATTATAGGGACAAACAGGAATCTGATTGGAGGTCATAGTGAATCTAGGTACGGAGCTCAGGAGAAACAGGAGCCTGAGGCATAGATTTCCACCCTCACAACAGAGAGAGACACCTCGAGACAACATGTTGAGTAGGTAGAGGGCATAGCCAAGTGGTTTCAGAGAGTAGCTAAGGGTACATCTACAATGGACTACCTCGAGGAAGTCATGAGGCCATGCCTATATCATGAAAAGTGAAGTTCCTCAAAGTGTCGAGAGATTATGCACAATCCACCGGTTTCTATATACCCGTCAGGGGACTACACCAACAAAGGGTGTTATAAAGGGGCCGCCTCCGCGAGGATCAAATCTGAGAGATACATCCGAGATGCGGCCGAGGAAGTCTGAGGGCCAACATGGCTTCACGGGAGGAGCACCATAGCATTATTGATGATGTTTATTGTGTTGAGACATTTGTATACTTTGATTTAGTTGAGACATTGTAATTATTCTGCTGCCATTTTGATGATAATACCTCTTTCCCACTTTTCGACATCATTGTATGACCATTCATAGAGTTTGATATGATGTGAGATGTAATGATTAGCGATCTATATAATGTTTATGTCGTTCGCGGTGGATTGCTATGGAAATTAGATTCCATTTAATTTCTTTGTTATGATCAACTGTATAAATTGTTTTTATCCTTGGTGCCTATACTTGATTTATGTCATGATTATGTATGGATGCAATGATGATGCAATTAATTGATGATGCACAATTTATGTTTCTATATGTTCTTATGCATGATGCTTTAACACTATATGGGGTGGATTTGATTACACAAATGAGATGTAATATATATTATTTTTGTGTTTTTCAAGTGCAAATATATGATCTAATTGCTATATGAGATGAAAAGATTTTAAAATGTCTAAATGATATGTAGTACTTTTGTGTTTCCTTTAATTCTGATAACATGTTGTTAATAAAATGAGTTATATGTAACTATCTTGAAGATGATATGTTTTTGTTGGAGGTAATGCAAGGTACACTCAATCCATTAATGATAGGAATAGCATAGTGCGAGGTATACCGGCCTTGAAATCATGAGTATAAGATGCAAGCAAATAGATGCAATCTAACTTTACGCAGCGTCTAAATATACCAGTAACGAACATAACTTGAGTTGATTTGTCATTAGCACATGTCATTGAGCCTTTAAAATCAACGTGGTACAGCATCGATGGTATAGACCATGATGACACGATACTACTTTGATTTTGATATTGCAAGTTAACACAAGCATCTAGAGTATAATTAAACTAGATGACCTATGGGCAGAACTATAAAGCAAACAAATAAGAGTTAAATTAACCTCATGCGATTCGGAATGTCATCGATTGATACTTTAATGAGCCGTCTCTGCAACCAGTTTACTTTTAATAGTAATAGTTAACTCATACAACCGGAACAAAAGAAAATATCATTGAAATTGCTTGATGATAGCAGAAATAAAGTACAATAGTTGAACATTCATGCTAGCATTGATAAAACCATGATTCAAAAGAACATCATCCATTTAAATTTGTTTTGATTGATTGATTTGACTATTTTATTTGGATGGTTGATGTGTAAAATTTTATGATCGATGTTCAATGTTGATTTTCACTATGATCGTTGTGTTTGTTGTGTTGTCTAGCTATTTTTTGTCTGTTGGTTTAAGCTCAAATTTTATTTTCCCCCAGTGAGTTTAGGATTTTTCCCCCAATCTAGGGTGAGACACAATCGCAATGCCAGGATATGTACATGGGGTTTTTCGATGACAAGTAGAATGATGGCGAAAGCGAATGGTCGAGAGATACTCAAATAGATGGAAAAGCTAATCTATCACAAATAGCGCATGTTGCCAAGTTTTCACTACTTATTTTTATTACACTTTTTCAGATTATATGATTTTTTTGACTTTTTTGTATTTTCTCTTTTTTTCTATTTTTTTGTATTTTTCTGATTATTGATTTTTTTTTGTATTTTTGATTTTTTTATTGTTTTTCATTTTTTTTTGTTGTTACCAAGATGCTTGTTTGCCAGGTTTTCATCAGGGTAACGATTTTTTTAAGGACATTTTCTGATTGTTTTGTATTTTTTCAAGACTTTTAACATGCACTGGATGAACTAGGTGTAAAACTTCTTGAGATGCAGGTTGTTGATGGGTTCCTCAAATAGATCTCCTTCAGGAGTAGAAAGCTGATATGCTCCATATCCAAAGACTGATACAACGACAAAGGGACCTAGCCAGTTTGGTTCAAAATTCCCCTTCTCTCTATCCTATTGATTAGAGGATTTTCTTTTAGGACCAAGTTGCCCACTTGAAATTCTCTTGGTTTTATTTTGTGATTGTAACTCCTAGATATCCTTTGTTGATAGGCTTTCAGGTGATCCACAGCTTGTTGACGATGTTCATCCAATAGTTCTAACTCCTATAGCGTAGACACCCAATAATCTTCATATGAAATGATCCCCTTTAGTGACACACAAAGTGATGGTAGGTCTACCTCAATAGGTAAGATGGCCTCTGATCCATAGACAAAAGCATATGGCATGGCTCCTATCGGGGTGCAGATACTGGTTCGGTATGCCCATAGAGTAGGATTTAGTTGAACATGCCAATCACTTCCAACATCGTTGACGGTTTTCTTCAAGATTTTTAAAATGGTTTTTGTTTGAGGTCTCTACCTGGCCATTTCCTTGAGGATAGTATGGTGTAGAAAATTGATGCTGGATATGAAACCTTTCACAAATTTCTTGGACATCCTGATTCTTGAAAGGTCTACCATTGTTAGTGACAATGGATTGAGGAATACCATACCGACAGATAATTTAATTCAGGATGAAGGATGCAATTTCTTTTCCAGTGATGGTGGTCAAAGGAACAACTTCAATCCACTTTGTAAAGTACTCTGTGGCTGTGATGATGAATTTGTGTCCATTCGACAAAGGTGGATGAATTTTACCTACAAGATCCAATCCCCACTGACAGAATGGCCATGTTGATGCGAATGGTTGCAGTTCTTGTGCTAGTGCATGTATCAGGTTTCAATGAATTTGACATTTTTGGCACTTCTTGATAAATTGAAAAGACTCCTTTTCCATATTTGGCTAGCAATATCCCAAGCATAGGAGTTTTTTAGTGAGAGTTAGTCCACTTGAATGAGTTCCACAAGTACCTTCATGAACCTCGCGTAAAGCGGTTTTAGCTTCATTACGTTCAAGACATCGAAGGAGAGTACCATCAAAACCTTGTTGGTAAAGTACATCGACTATCAAGGTATGTCGAGCTACTTGTCGAATAAAGTTACGTTTATGGTTTTGGGATAGATCTGGTGGTAGGGTGTTGTCTTTTAGATAGGTGTAGATCTTCCCATAGATAGAAGTTTCGGCCTTGACTAGATGGTATATGACTTGGGATTCAGGGTTATCATAGATGAGGTTAAACATTTTTTCCACCATGAACTCATAACGAGCTCGTTTTTTAGGTATCTGTAGAAGAGAGGTAATGGTCTCCATAGCATCAACAACTTTGTTATCCCCTCTTGGAATTTGCTCAAATTTGATCTCCAAAAATTTCTTGAAATCATCGACCATTCTTTTATATGCAATCAATTTATCTTCTTTTTTCTGGTAGTCGTCATTCACCTAATTTATGATCAATTGAGAATCTCTGTAGACTTGCAACTCTGTGATTTTCCACTCTACGGTTGTCTTGATACCAATGATCAATGCTTCATACTTAGCTATGTTGTTAGTACAAGGAAACATTAACCTGTAGGACTTTGGAATGGTGTGTTCTTGGGGTGTGACAAACAAGATTCCTGCACCTGATCCATGTTGCGTGTAGGATCCATCAAAATATAACATACACTGTTGTGTTGAAATTGTAAGGACATCTATGCCTGGAAACTCAATGCTCATGGGATGATCATCTTGTAATGGTGCTTTGGCTAATTGATCCGCTATTGCTTGACCCTTGATTTCTTTCCTGTCCACATACTAGATATCAAACTCGATCAATATCATTACTCATTTGGCTAGTCTTCCTATCAAGGAAGCTTTGCTGAGTAGGTACTTCAATGGATCAATTTTCGCTATGGGTTTGATGGTGTGGGTTAACATGTAGTGTCTTAGTTGCTGAGTAGAAAATCCTATCGCCAGAAAAGCTTTTTCAATAAATGTGTAGTTGATTTCATATCCATTCAAGGTTTTGCTGATGTAATAAATAGCCCTTTCTTTTCCTGCAGAATCTTCATGTGCGAGTAGAGCGCCCAAAGATACCTCTATTGTTGCTATGTAGAGTAATAATGGTTTTCCTTCAGTTGACAGTACTAGTATGGGAGGTGACATTAGATACTATTTTAGTTGATTAAAAGTTGCTTCACATTTTTCATCCCATTTGAAAGAAACATTCTTGTGGAGAAAGTGATTAAAAGGATGAGTTTTATTTGCCAGTTGTGCAATGAACCTGCTGATAGATTGGAATTGTCCTTGTAAAGAATTGAGTTGGCTGATATTCTTGGGAGGAAGCATCTCCATGATTGCTTTGACTTTCATAGGATCCACCTCAATGCCTTTAGCTAATACTATATACCCTAAAAGTTTAGATGATGTCACACCAAATACACATTTCTTGGGATTTAATATCACATTGAATTTCTCCAACCAAGTGAAGATTTTATCTAGAATTTTTAGATGTCCCTCTCTAGTGACTGATTTTTCCAACAAGTCATCTACATAATCCTCCATAAAGGTGTGCATCATATCATGAAAGATAGTGGTCATCTCCCATTAATAAGTAGCCCCAACATTCTTCAACCCGAAAGGCATGACGTTCCAATAGAAAGTACCCCATGGGAATGTGAAAGTAATTTTCTCTTGATCTTCTGGTGCTATTTGTAAGGAAAGAAGAGGTGCGGAAGCAACTTTCCTAACGTCAAAACCACAGGGAAGGATGCAAACAGTACTTTTAATTTTCTAATTACAGTCCAATTAAGACACACATGAAAGATTTACAGAAACATAACAAATACACAAAGACAAATGAACACCAGATTTACGTGGGAAAACCCTATCGGGAAAAAAAAACCCACCACACCAAGCTGAATCTCTTTGTATTTCAGTAACAACAAATTACATACAAATCAAAGATACAACTCTCTGGTATTAGTTCACAGTAGTTTCATTCACTGTTCAATCTCTTACAAAAACTTCTCTCAGGAATCCAATTCTCTCTCTCTTCAGAATTGATCTGTGTTTATCTTAACATATTCTGATTTTTACCTTCTGTTCATCCTTATCCGCCATTGCCCCATCATAGAAAGTTTCCTCTTGAGCGTTGATTTTTCCCTGCATGCAGTTCAGCTCCAGCGTCGCAACTGTTATAGAAATCTAGCTGCCATCCATTTGAAAATCGCTTCCTCTGATTGGTCCAGGAGGCTCCACATAGGATGGTCAATTTGGTCAAGGGCGTTCAACTTTATTGGCATATCGGTGAGACACTAATAGTGTCTCCCCGATGCCACAAAGTCTTCATATCGATATCGGTGTAAGTCCAAATAGTCAGAAAGACGTTATAAGGAATGCCATGAGTCATACTGAATCCATCGACATCTAATGCGTTTCTATCGGCAAGAGATTCCTCCATCAGCAAGATGTTTTACCGATGCTCACAAGTCATATCGATCTCAAAAATGCCATCAACAAGACTATCGTAGATCCCCAAGACCTCATACCGAATTCTTCAAGTCATGTCGTCGTGAGTTTTCCATTTGGCGAGACAAATGTCTTTTTCCAGGACTTCATACTGAGGTCCTAAGTCATACCGAACGCCCCAATCACCTGTCGGAAAGACATTTGTCTTTTGCTGAGACTTCACATCGAGCATCCATGTCTTACTGAGTCGGCAAGACATTTGACCTTTGCCAAGACCTTCCACCAAGCGCTCATGTCTTACCAAGGACTATCGGTGAGACTCTTTTTTGGTTGCCAAGACTTCATACCGAAGTCTTTGAGTCACCGCGAAGACCCCCAAGTGTATCCCTGTCGGCGTGACCTTTCTTCATCACTGAGACTTCTCCCTGAGACCCTTGTGTTACCCCGATAGCCATATGCTATCGGTGAGACTTTCACCAGTCACTGGGACTTCTTACCAAATCCCTTGAGTTAGCCCGATGATCTATCCGTGAGATATTCCTCGTCGATATGAGTCATACCGAACATCAAAGACTCTCCCCGACACTCGATAAGAACATACTGTCGGCCAAAGGTCTCCATTCGACAAAAGGTCACAGTGAATACATCTAGGTCACAACGATATACTTCATTCAGCAAGACATCAGCTCTGTCTCGGCGACATGAACATTTCAAATGGATTTAGAACAATTAGTCGGCTAGACATGAACAATTTCACAGTGACTTTTCCCTTCAGGAGTTCCATGTCAGTAAGAATTGAGGCACATATTCCAACAAGCTCCCACTTGATGAAGATCTTACTGAAACCTCCAGAGCATAATCAAACTACTGAAATTCATGGGCCAAGAGGCCCATTGAACTAGCAGACCACCTGAACTTTTCTGTGCTCACAGGCTTCGTCAATGCATCTGCAACATTCTCTAGAGTATCCACTTTCTCCAAAGAGACCTTCCCATCCTCCACCATATCTTGTACAAAGTGATACTGTACATCTATATGTTTCATCCTGGCATGGAAAGTAGGATTCTTTGTCAAACATATAGCACTCTGACTGTCACAATAAATAGTAATTTTTCCTGCATCAAAACCAATGTTAGAACACAAACGTTTTAACCAGATTGCTTCTTTACAGGCATGTGTAGCTGCCATGTATTCTGCCTCTGTAGTGGAAAAAGCGACTACAGCCTGCTGCTTGCTCATCCAACTCACGGCAACACCATTCATCATGAAAACATATCCACTGGTGGATCTCCTGCTGTCAATGTCCCCTGCCCAATTAGAGTCCACATAACCTTGAATACTGAGAGTCCTCTGTGATTCAACCAAGTTCCCATGGTAACACAAAACATAGTCTGAAGTGCCCTTCAGATATCTAAACTCTCTTTTCACAACATCCCAATGTGTCCTTCCAGGTTTAGCCATAAACCGACTAAGAACTCCCACTTCTTGGGAAATGTATGGCCTTGTACAGACCATTGCATACATTAGACTGCCAACTGCACTAGCATATGGCACACTGGTCATGTCCTCCATCTCAGTAGGAGATTTTGGACAATCCTTAACAGATAGCTTTGTTCCCTGCATAACTAGAAAAACTAGCTGCTTGCAATCAGTCATACAAAATCTCTCTAGAATAGTCATGATATACTTACTTTGACTGAGCCAAAGTTTTCTATTCTTCCTGTCCCTGGTTATTTCCATTCCCAGAATATATCCCGCTGCACCAAGATCTTTCATTTCAAACTTTGCAGACAACTGAGACTTAAGATCATAAATCATTATCTTACTATTTCCTATGAACAACATATCATCAACATATAGAGCAATAATAAGAACTTGATCATTTTCAGCTTTATAATACACACAATGATCACATTTTGATTTTACAAATCCCAATGACAAAACAAAAGTGTCAAATTTCTGGTACCAAATTCTAGGAGACTATTTTAAACTATACAGAGATTTCTTCAACTTGCAAACCAGTCTTTCTTTACCTTTTTTCCACAAAGTGCTCTGGCTAGGACATATAAATTTCTTCTTCAAGATCACCATGAAGAAATGTTGTCTTCACATCCATCTGTTCAATCTCTAAGTCATACGCTACTGCAAGTGACAAAAGAAATCTAATAGATGTCAGCTTAGCTACAAGAGAAAATATTTCTTCATAATCAATTCCCTCTACCTAGGAATAACCTTTCGCAACTAGCCTTGCTTTATATTTTTCTACATTGCCATCCATACCTATTTTCTTTTTAAACACCCATTTGCAGCTCACAACTTTTCAGTTATTAGGGAATGGCACCAAACTACATGTATCATTCTTTTCTAATGATGCCATTTCTTCATTCATGGCTTCCAACCAAGAGTTGGAATCAGACATTTTAAATGCCTCTTTCATAGTCCTAGGTTCATCAGTGCTAGAAATTAAAGCATAGGCACAAGTAAACTCAATCAAAGAAAATCCTTACCTATTAGGTTGCTTTCTTTCACGAGTTGACCTCCTCACAGGTTGAGGCTGAGGTGGTTCTTCATCTTCTTCAGAACTTTCAGAGCTACTTGAGCTTTCCTCAGTATCAGGTACAATTTGATTTTTCAATTCCTCTTTATATGGTGTCGGAGGAATTTCTACTACATCCTTTTCATTTTCTGATTTCTTCTCTGACTGCAGATCCAATGTAGAAGGTTTCAACTCACAGAAGATAATGCTTCTGCTGTACAAAACCTTCTCAGTCTCAGGATTCCAAATCTTGTATCCTTTTATGCCAGCACTATAGCCAATAAAAATACACTTTCAGCTTTGTTTTCCAACTTAGATCTTTTTTCAAATGACACATATGCATATGCCTCACAGCCAAAGACACAAATATGTCTCAGAGAGGGCTTCTTTCTAGACCATGCTTCCAAAGGCGTCTTCTCAACAAGAGAGAGTTAGGAGAACAATTTACCAAGTAACATGCTGTAGAGACTGCTTCAGCCCAGAACTTCTCCTCCAAGCCAGTACTGCTCAGCATATTTCATGCTCTTTCCATTACTGTCCTGTTGAACCTTTCAACAACTCCATTTTGCTGTGGAGTGTAAGGTATAGTCTTATGTCTTTTAATCCCATGATCTGCAGTACCTTTTGAATTCATCTGAACAAAACTCACCGCCATTGTCAGTCCTTAAACATTTTATTTTCCTACCAGTCTGATTTTCAACAAGGTTATTAAATTCCTTAAACTGACTGAACACTTCTAATTTAATTCTCAGAAAATATACAAATGCTCTTCTTGAATAATCATCAATAAATGACACATAGTATCTTGATTTAGATAAAGAAGAGACATTCACTGGACCAAACACATCAGAATGTATATAATCAAGCAAACCAGAAGATTTGTGAGTATTGGAATAAAATGAAACACGGTGCTATTTACCATATATTCAATGTTCACAAAATTTGAACTCAAGGTTACAATCTTCAAGCCCTTCTACCAGGTTTTTATTTTTCAAGGTTTTTAAACCTTTCTCACCAATGTGGCCTAGCCTATGATGCCAGAGCATAGTCTTCTCTTCTGGAAGTTTAACCTCCATGGAGTTTACACCATCAGGAACATTTTCCTTCTTTTCTCCATGAGTAGCTTTTAGTGACTTTGCAGAGACACTATTGCATTGGACAGCCAGTGCATCCAGCTTGTACAAGGTACCAATTCGAGCACCCCTAGCTAGAACCATTGCGCCTCTAGTCATCTTGCAGCCATTTCCAGAGAATGTGACCTGCACTCCGATATCATTCAACTTATATAAAGTATATTTCAAGCCAGACCTGGTATATGCATCACATCATTGATTCCCTTCACTCTTCCATCAGGGAATTGAATTTTGACTCTTCCACGACCAACAATTTCCAAAGATGAATCAATTTCCAAATACACCTTTCCACCATTGTATTCTTCATACTTCATGAACCAATATCTATGAGATGTCATGTGGAAAGATGCTCCAGAATCAATCAGCCAAACATCATCTGATGCCCGTGTAGCCAAGGTTGTAATGAAGGCGTCTGCATCACTCTGAGAAGAATCATTTCCATAAGAGTTCTTCTTCTTCTTCTTCTTCTCCTTGTAATCCTTTCAGACATGATTAGGTTGCCCACAATTCCAGCACTTCACTTTGGACTTCTTTCCAGAAGACTTGGATCTCCCTTCCAATTTCGATCTAGATTTCTTGTCCTTCTTCTTGCCTTTCTCCTTCGATCTACCTCTGACAGCCAAAGCCTCCTTTTCCATCTCAAAATATTTTCTTCTCATTTCTTCTGATAACAGAGAAGCAACAACGTCTTTCATCTTGAATGTGGATGTTGTACTCCTAATAGCCATCACTAGATGATCCCATGAATCAGGCAAAGAACATAACAACAACATGCAACAATCTTCATCTTAAATTTTCACACCAATAGATGCTAACTAAGCAATCAACATGTTGAACATGTTCAAATGATCAGTAACGGATCCTCCCTCCTGCATTCTCAAAGAGTACAACTTCTTCCTCAAGAACAATTTGTTTACCAAGGACTTTCCCTGATAAATAGATGCCAGTCTTTTCCACAGGGAAGATGCAGTCTTTTCTTCATGAACGTTCAGAAGAATAAAGTCTGCCAAACAGAGCCTTATCAACCCTTTTTATTTTCTATCTGCCAGGTCCCAATCTTCTTGCTTCATGGCCTGAGGTTTCATTTTAGTCACAACAGTCCAAATATCTTGGTCCACTAACAAATCTTCCATTTTGAGTTTCCACAACTCAAAATTGCTACCATTGAATTTCTCTATATCCATCTTTCCGGATGTGCTTTCCATCTCAATCTGTAATTAAATTATCAAACCTCTACCAAACTCCCACTAAAAAAGAATTGACACAAAAAACCTAACCCACTCACAAGGATAACACAACTGGCCAGGCTCTGATACCACTTGTAAGGAAAGAAGAGGTGTGGAAGCAACTTTCCTAACGTCAAAACCACAGGGAAGGATGCAGACAGTACTTTTAATTTTCTAATTATAGTCCAATTAAGACACACATGAAAGATTTACAGAAATAGAACAAATACACAAAGACAAATGAACACCAGATTTACGTGGGAAAACCCTATCGGGAAAAAAAAACCCACCACACCAAGCTGACTCTCTTTGTATTTTAGTAACAACAAATTACATACAAATCAGAGATACAATTCTCTGGTATTAGTTCATAGTAGTTTCATTCACTGTTCAATCTCTTACAAAAATTTATCTCTGGAATCCGATTCTCTCTCTCTTTAGAATTGATCTGCTTTTATCTTAACATATTTTGATTTTTACCTTTTGTTCATCCTTATCCGCCATTTCCCCATCATAGAAAGTTTCCTCTTGAGCGTTGATTTTTCCCTGCATGCAATTTAGCTCCAGCATCGCAACTGTTGCAGAAATCTAACTGCCATCCATTTGAAAATCACTTCCTCTGATTGGTCCATGAGTCTCCACATAGGATGGTCAATCTGGTCAAGGGCGTTCAACTTTGTTGGCATATCAGTGAGACACTAACAGTGTCTCCCCGATGCCACAAAGTATTCATATCGATATTGGCGTAAGTCCAAATAGTCGGCAAGACGTTATAATGAACTCCATGAGTCATACCGAATCCATTGACATCCAATGCGTTTCTATCGGCAAGAGATTCCTCCATCAGCAAGACATTTTACTGATGCTCACAAGTCATATCGATCTAAAAAATGCCATCGGCAATACTATCATAGATTTCCAAGACCTCATACCGAATTCTTCAAGTCATGTCATCGTGAGTTTTCCATTCAGCGAGACAAACATCTTTCGCTAGGACTTCATACCGAGGTCCTAAGTCATACCGAGCACCCCAATCACCAATCAACAAGACATTTGTCTTTCACCGAGACTTCACATCGAGCACCCATGTCTTACCAAGTCGGCAAGACATTTGACCTTCGCCAAGACCTTCCACCGAGTGCTCATGTCTTACCGAGGACTATTGGCGAGACTCTCTGTTGGTTGCCAAGACTTCATACCAAAGTCTTTGAGTCACCATGAAGACCCCCAAGTGTATCCCCGTCGGCGTGACCTTTCTTCATCGCTGAGACTTCTCCTCGAGTCCCTTGTGTTACCCCGATAGCCATATGCTATCGGTGAGACTTTCACCAGTCGTTGGGACTTCTTACCGAAGCCCTTGAGTTAGCCCGATGATCCATCGATGAGATATTCCTCGTCGATATGAGTCATACTGAACATCAAAGACTCTCCCTGACACTCGATAAGAACATACTGTCGGCCAGAGGTCTCCATTCGACAAAAGGTCACAACGATATACTTCATTCGGCAAGACATCAGCTCTGTCTCAGCGACATGAACATTTCAAATGGATTTAGAACAGTTAGTCAACCAGACATGAACAATGTCACAGCGACTTTTCCCTTCAGAAGTTCCATGTCAGTAAGAATTGAGGCACATATTCCAACACTATTTTTATCTAATTGTAGCCAGAAAAACCATCCATAAGTGATAGCATTGCATGACCCGCTATCAAATCCACAATGATGTCAATGTTAGGAAAAGGAAAATCATCTTTCAGACAATCCTTGTTAAGGTCTCTAAAATTCATACATATCCTGATGTTGTGGTTGGGTTTTGAAATTGGTACAATGTTGGAGATCCATTCAGCATAATCAATAGGACAAATAAATCCTGCATCCAGTAGTTTCTTCAATTCAACTTTCACCAATAGGGTGATGTGTGGATGCATTTTTCTCAATTTTTTCTTCACTGGCTTCACTCTAAGTGGTAGAGATAAGTGGTGCATGAAAATATCTGGATCTATGCCTGGCATGTCAATGTAGGACCAAGCAAAGTTGACTTGTCTCTCCTCGAAGAATTTGGTGAAGCTTGGTTTCTCTTCCTCTATCATGGATGCTGCTAGATGTAGGGTCTTCACTATTTCACCTGTACCAATGTTGATGGAGTATGTAGGATCAACTAGCACTAAAGATCTCTCATGATTGTTATTAGGAAGAGTGTCAAATCTCCCATATTTTGGTGCATCAGAGAGGTTTTCACCATTAGATGCACTCTTTATTTTTACTTTTCTTATTCTAATACTGCCATTAAATGGTTTTCATCATTAGATCAATTTTTAATATTCATTTTGCAGCTGGGAGATTTGGCACTCCCCTTGTTTGAAGCTTCGTTATGATATTCGCTGGTGGAACATGTTTCAGGATCATCAAAGCAAAGGAAATTCATAATGGCGTCATCATTTGGAAAGATGGGGATGTCAAGCAGCTTAGTTTGGTCCCAGTCAATTAGTTCAGGGTGCACCAATGGAAAGGAATCGTCAGATTGGCTAAGGTCAAATGGGTGAGCATCATGATGGAAACGTCATCAAAGTGTTTGATAGCAATATTGAGGTCTATGTTGTTACTCTCTTCCAAAGTATCTATCTTGCTCGAAGTCTGATCATCTTCGCTAGAGTCATCGATATGTTGTGATCCAAATTCAAGAGGTCTAGAAATCAAGTTTTGTCCCTCCATACGTGTTGGTGCATACCTTTGCATCATATCAATTTCTTTGTCATGACAAGATTCTTCAAAGAGTGATTCCCATTCATACTCATTGGAATCTGTTTCAAAACTATCTCACAATTGGAGGATTCATTCAATAATCTACTGCCCAGTTTCTTCTTTTGATTCTTCTCTGTATCCTAGCCTTGTTTTGTCCTTTGCATTCATTGTGATGGGCTAAATTGGTTCTATGATACCCTCTTTTCTATTACCGACAGGACCCTTTCCATCATATCCCATCTTCTCTAAGATCGTAAAACCTTTACCATATGGCTCTGTTAAAACATTGGAAGTTGATGCTTGTGATGCTTCTTCATCTTTGTACAACCATTTTAAGACATCCTTGTCTTTTGATTCATCCACCAAAGTGCCCGCTTTTACAAGCTTAACGTCAAAGAGCGTGGTTGGTTGTGAGGATTATCGTTTTGATGTTAATGGTTTCCCATATGACTTAGGAGAAGATAACAGTTATGAAAGACACAATGATTGCTCAAATGAATATTCCCCCATGCCTTTGTCAATAATTTAGTTGAATTTCATGATTTGATGGAGTAGAATCACCAACACCTTTGTCTTTTGACTGAACCTTTTCCTCAAGCTGGTTTGACAAAGAATTTGATTGGATTTCGCTACTTGATGGAGTAGAATCACTGATACCCTTATCCTTTGATTGGTCCCTTTTCTCAACTCATTTTGATAAGGAATTTAGTTATCTTTCATTGTTGGATGAACTAGGAGTTGGAACTCCCCTATTATGTGGCACAAAAGTATCTTGGTTGTTTTGAGCATGTTGCAATATTGTGGATTGTTGGAATCAACTAAAACAGTGATTTCTTTCCCGTTTAAAGGAAATTTCAAACATTGGTGATATGTTGACGACATTGCTTGCATCTCATGAGTCCAAGGATGTCCCAAGAGTATATTGTATTTCAACTCCTTATCTAAAACTTGGAAAATTATATCTTTTACAACTGGTCCCACTTGAATTGGAAGCACAATTAGTCCTTGGGAAGATCTCTCTTCATCATCATAGGCTTTGATAGTTATTTTTCTTCTAGCGTCAATTGCATTTTTTGAATATCCAAGTGCACAAAAAAATTTTATAGTGCAGATATTTAGGCCAGCTCCACCATCTATTAGAACACATTTGACCTGGCGTTTATGAATTAAAACCTCAATGTGGAGAGCGGCATTGTGTGGGTGGTTGAGTGATACATCATCATTTTCAAAAAATGATAGGCAATGAGGTGCAGTCAAGTGTCCCACCATAGCTTGGAATTGGAAAACTTCTAGATTATTTGGTACGGTGGTGGCTACAAGAGCTTGTTCTAGAATTTCTTTGTGAGCTAGTGAAATTTTGAGTTCCAATATGGATATTTGAGTTGGGATTTTCTACAATTGATCAACTATGTTGTATTGTGTTGCAAGGGTAGTAGATGTCTTAGATGGATATTACTTTGGCTTGTCCTCTTGTGGTTGCATTGACTGGTTGATAATATTGTTTATCTCGAATTTTAATCACATTAATCTGATTATCATTTGCAGCAACATGTGTGATCAAATTTATTAGGATGATGGCATTGATTTGATGGGATTTGGTGTTGTTGTCATGAAGATGAGTTTTAGCTATAACAATGCTTTGTTCATGCTCAATTGTGATGTCATTACTTGAATTATTAGATGTAATAATGTCTTTTTGGCCCTTGATTTTGATATCCTTGGTTTGACATTCTCTGATTGGTATGATGTCATGGATTTGATGTGATTTAGTGTTGATGTCATGGATTTGATATGATTTAGTGTTGATGTCATGGTGATTATTTTCAGCTGTAACAGTGTTTCTTTGGCCCTTGATTTTGATGTCCTTGGTTTGATCTTCAACTACATCAATATGGAGAATGGTAGAATCATAAACATAATTCACATTTTTCCCTTTGGTATTTGATAAAAAGGACTCCCCTTTTTCATAGTTTGGTAAAGGATTCTTGAATGCTCCATGATCAACATTTTTTTGGGGTCCTTCCACAAATATTTCCTTTCTATCAAACAAATTTTGTACCAAATGTTTTAGTTACATGCAATCATTTGTCTTATGTCCTTTGTTTCTGTGAAAGTCACAATAATGTGCATCATTCCACCATGAAGGTTTAACTCTTGGTCCCCAATCTCGTGCTTCTGGTAATGTTATAACCTTGGTTGTAAGAAGTTCCTTTAATGCTGATTCGAGTGACTTTCCCAAAGGTGTGAATCTTATTCAATTTGACGATGTTCAATATGGTGGTGGTTTAGATTCAACATTGTTTGGATTATTGTTTTGATTGGCATTTTTATTGGTGTTTTGATTAGTGGTTGGATTATTGTTTTGATTGTTCTTGGTGGCAACTGTTGTCAAGTTAAATATTGGTTTTTCATTTTGTGTTTCAGTTGCACCATCATTGTTACCAACATTCTTATTTCTTTGCCAAAACTTTGGTTTATCATTGTTGTTATAATGATTGGAAGAATTTTCTGAATTTTTTCCTTCATTGTAAATTTTTATGACTCCTCTTTTGACCAAAGCTTCTTCAATTTTGATTCCATTTTCAATCAATTTCTCAAAGGTAGGTGGGCATTGTAATTCAAGTCTATAGCTCATATCATCATTGAGATTTTCAATGAAGATTTCCATCTTTTCCTTTTTAGGTATGGGATGAGAATATCTTGCAAACAATCTTCTCCATCTTTGTAAAAATATGAGGAATGATTCACCCTTTTTCTCTTTTGTATTACAAAGGTCTTTCATGGTTATCTTGTGTTCGATGTTGTAGGAGTATTGGGTGATAAATTTATTAACCAACTCTTCAAAGGTCTTAATACCTGGTGCAAGTTTGGAGAACCATTTCATGCATTGTCCACCTAAGCTGTGTGGAAACAACCTCATGAAATAAGTCTCTTCATGTGCAAATTCAAGGCTCAAGGTTCAAAATTCTCTCACATGATCTATAGGATTTGTTTTAACATTATATTTATCATACTTTGGGAATTCACAATGTTTGGGAAAAGGAATCATGTTGACGGTTTGATCAAAAGGATATGGGCGGATGTATTGTATCAAGTATCTTTCTGTGGTTCCTCTTTGCATGTCTTGAATCTATTGTTGGAGATTTTTCATTTGATGAGTTAATGCAAACACTAGATCTGTGTTTGATGAATCAGTTTCAATCTTTTTAGGAGGTTCTTTCAATTGATTAACATCAAAGTCATGTGGAAGTTTGATACCTTGATTAGCTAGCATTGAAAAGTATTTTTCCCCATCTCTTTCAAAAATATTTTCTAGGAACTTGTGGAAATTTGGATCTTGTTGAGCATGTTGGATGTCTTCCTCAGTTATTTCATCACCTTCAGATTGGTGGGGTTTATGGAAAGGATTTTCTTCAGCTTCAACCATGGTGTTCTAAGTTTCAAGTTCTTTTTCTTTGAGTTTTTTCCTTTGTGATCTTGTTTGTGTAAGGAAAGCAGAGGTGCGGAAGCAACTTTCCTAACGTCAAAACCACAGGGAAGAATGCAGACAGTACTTCTAATTTTCAAATTACAATCCAATTAAGACACACAAGAAAGATTTATAGAAACAAAAAAAATACTCAATGACAAATTAACACCAAATTTACGTGGGAAACCCTTTTGGGAAAAAACCCACCACACCAAGTCGAATCTCTTTGTATTTTAGTAATCAACAAATTACATACAATGCAGAGACACAATTCTCTGGTATAAGTTTTACAATTTCTTCATTCACTGTTCTTCCTGTTACAGAAATGATCTCTCTGATTCTCAATCTATTTTCAACTCAGAATGCTATCCTTTAAATATTACCACATTCTGATTTTTGTCCTTTGTTCATCCTTATCTGCCATTATCCATCGTAGAAAGTTTCCATCCCATTGCAATTTTTTCCTTGCATACAGTTCAGCTCCAGCATCGCAGCTATTGCAAAAATCTAACCGTCAACCATTTGAAATTCGCTTCCTCTGAATGGTCCACAAGACGCCACATAGGAAAGTCAAACGGTCAATGAAACATTCAACTGAGTTCGCATGTCGGTGAGGCACAAGAAGTGTCTCACCGATGCTCAATGGCTTCATATCGATATCGGCGTAAGTCCCAACAGTCGGCAAGACGTTATAACGAAAGCCACAAGTCATACCGAAACTACCGACATCCAATGCATTCCTATCAGCAAGAGATTTCTCATCGGCAAGACTCATACCGATGCTCACAAGTCACATCTATTTCAACTTTTCCATCGGCAAGACTTTTCCATTCCCCAAGATGTTTCGTCGAGTCTCCTCAAGTTTCACTGAAGCACCTAACAATCGGCAAGACATTCGTCTTTCGCCAAGACTTCCCTCCGAGCAAACATGTCTTACCGAAGACTATCAGCGAGACTCTCCAAGTCGCCAAGACTTCACACCGAAGTCTTTTATCACCGCGAAGGCACCAACTCATCAACAAGACTTTATGTAGTCGCTGAGAGGTTTTCCCGAGACCTTTGTGTTACCCCAATGACCATATGCTATCAGTGTCGGTGAGACATTTCGTATCGGCAAGACTACATACCAATAACCCAAGTCTCCCCGATAGCTGTGAGTGAATAAAAATTAGTGAGAGAAACAACAGTCGGCGAGAGATCTTGCCGAGTCTCCATGTCATAGCGATAGGTCTATTCGGAAAGATTGAAACCAAGTCACAACGACTAGGGCATTTCAACAAGATTCAGAACAGCTAGTTGACCAAACATCAATAATGTCACATCGACTTTTCCCTTCAGGAGTTACATGCCAGTAAGGATTGAGGCACCTATTCCAACAATCTCCCACTTGACGAATATCTTACTGACACCTCCAGAGCATAATCAAACTATTGAAATTCATGGGCCAAGAGGCCCATCGAACTGGCACACCACCTGTATTTGTCTGTGCTCATAGGCTTTGTCAATGCATCTGAAACATTCTCCAGAGTATCCACTTTCTCCAAAGAGACCTTCCCATCCTCCACCATATCCAGTACAAAATGATACTGTACATCTATATGTTTCGTCCTGGCATGGAAAGTAGGATTTTTTGCCAAACATATAACACTCTGACTTCACAGTAAATTGTAATTTTTCCTGCATCAACACCAATGTTAGAACACAAACGTTTTAACCAGATTGCTTCTTTACATGCATGTGTAGCTCCCATGTATTCTGCCTCTGTAGTGGACAAAGTGACTATAGCCTACCGCTTGCTCATCCAACTCACTCCACCACCATTAATCATGAAAATATATTCACTGGTGGATCTCCTACTATCAATGTCCCCTACCCAATCAGAATCCACATAACCTCGAATACTGAGAGTCCTCTATGATTCAACCAAGTTACCATGGTAACACAAAGCTGAAGTGCCCTTCAGATATCTAAACACTCTTTTCACAGCATCCCAATGTGTCCTTCCAGGATTAGCTATAAACTGACTAAGTACTCCCACTGCTTGGGCAATGTAATCTGGCCTTGTACAGACCATTGCATACATAAGGCTACCAACCACACTAGCATAAGGTACAATAGTCATGTCCTCCATCTCAGTAGGAGATTTTGGACGTCTTCAATAGATAGCTTCGTTCCTCGCAAAACGAACAACTACTGTTGCAATCATACAAAATCTCTCTAGAACAGTCATGATGTACTTACTGCGGTGAGCCAAAGCTTTCTATTTTTTCTTGTCCCGGTTATTTCCATTCCCAAAATACCTTGCTGCACCAAGATCTTTCATTTCAAACTTCTGCACAACGAGACTTAAGATCGAAACCATTAGCTTACTATTGCCTATGAACAACATATCATCAACATAGAGAGCAATAATAAGAACTTGATCACTTTCAACTTTGTAATACACACAGTGATCAGATTTTGATCTTACAAATCCTAATGACAAAACAAAAGTGTCAAAATTTTGGTACCACATTCTAGAGCTGTTTTAACCATACGAGATTTCTTCAACTTGCAAACCAGTTTCTTTACCTTTTTCCACAAAGTGCTCCTGGGACATAAATTTTTCTTCAAGATCACCATGAAGAAGCGTTGTCTTCACATCCATCTATTCAATCTCTAAATCATATGTGCAAGTGATAAAATAAATCTAATAGATGTCAGCTTAGCTACATGAGAAAAGATTTCTCCATAATCAATTCCCTCTACTTGGGAATAACCTTTCGCAACCAGCCTCGCTTTATATTTTTCCACACTGCCGTCCAGACCTATTTTCTTCTTAAACACCCATTTGCAGCCCACAACTTTTTTTCCTTTAGGAAATGGCACCAAACTCCAGGTATCATTCTTTTCTAATGATGCCATTTCTTCATTCATGGCTTCCAACCAAGAGTTTGAATCAGACATTTTAAATGCCTCTTTCACAGTCCTAGGTTCATCAGTGCTTGAAATTAAAGCATAGGCACAAGTAGACTCAATCAAAGAAAACCCATACCTATCAGGTTGCTTTCTTTTACGAGTTGACCTCCTCACAAGCTGAGGCTGAGGTGGTTCTTCATCTTCTTCAGAACTTTCAGAGCTACTTGAGCTTTCCTTAGTATCAAGTACATTTTGATTTTTCAATTCCTCTTTATAGTGTCGGAGGAATTTCTGCTACATCCTTTTCATTTTCTGATTTCTTCTCTGACTGCATATCCAATGTAGAAGGTTTCAACTCACGAAAGATAACGCTTCTGCTGTACAAAACCTTCTCAGTCTCAAGGTTCCAAAGCTTGTATCCTTTTATGCCAGCACTATAGCCAATAAAAATATACTTTACAACTTTGTTTTCCAACTTAGATATTTTTTCAAATGGCACATATGCATATGCCTCACAGCCAAAGACACGAATATGTCTCAAAGAGGGATTCTTTTCAGACCATGCTTCCAAAGGTGTCTTCTCAACAAGAGCAGATTTAGGAGAACGATTTACCAAGTAACATGCTGTAGAGACTACTTCAGCCCAGAACTTCTCCTCCAAACCAGCACTACTCAGCATACTTCATGCTCTTTCCATTACTGCCCTGTTGAACCTTTCAACAACTCCATTTTGCTGTGGAGTGTAAGGTGTAGTCTTATGTCTTTTAATTCCATGATCCTTACAGTACCTTTCGAATTCATTTGAACAAAACTCACCGCCATTTTCAGTCCTTAAACATTTTATTTTCCTACCAGTCTGATTTTCAACAAGGTCTTTAAATTCCTTAAACCGAATGAACACTTCTGATTTGCTTTTTAGAAAATATACAAATGCTCTTCTTGAATAATCATCAATAAACGACACATAGTATCTTGATTTAGACAGAGAAGGAACATTCACTATACCAAAAACATTAGAATGAATATAATCAAGCAAACCAAAAGATTTTTGAGGACTGGAATAAAATGAAACACGGTGTTGTTTACCATATATGCAATGTTCACAAAATTCAAACTCAAGGTTGCAATCTTCAAGCCCTTCTACCAGGTTTTTATTCTTCAAGGTTTTTAAACCTTTCTCACCAATGTGGCCTGGCCTATGATGCCAGAGCATAGTATTTTCTACTGGAAGTTTAACCTCCATGGAGTTTACACCATCAGAACGTTTCCCTCTTTTCCTCTATGAGTAGCTTTCTGTGACTTCGCATAGACACTATTGCATTGAATAGCTTGTGCATCCAACTTATACAAGGTACCAATACGAGCACCCCTTGCTAGCACCATAGAGCCTCTAGTCATCTTGCAACCATTTCCAGAGAACGTGACATGCACTCCAATATCATTCAGCTTACTTATAGAAAGTAAATTACAAGCTAGACCTGGTATATGCATCACATCATTGATTCCCTTCACTCTTCCATCAGGGAATTGAATTCTGACTCTTCCATGGCCAACAATTTCCAAAGATGAATCACTTGCCAAATACACCCCTCCACCATCATAGTTTTCATACTTTGTGAACCAATCTCTATGAGATGTCATGTGGAAAGATGCTCCAGAATCAATCAGCCAGACATCATCGGATGCCTGAGTAGCCAAAGCTGCAATGAAGGCGTCTGCATCACTCTGAGAAGAATCATTGTCAGAAGAGGTCTTCTTCTTCTTCTTTTTCTCCTCCTTGCAATCCTTTCGGACATAACCAAGTTGCCCACAATTCCAACATTTCACCTCGGACTTCTTTCTAGGAGAATTTGATCTCCCTACTGATTTTGATATGGATTTCTTGTCCTTCTTCTTTCCTTTCTCCTTCGATCTGCCTCTAACAGCCAAAGCCTCCTTTGCCATCTCAGAATATTGTCTTCTCATCTCTTCCAACAACAAATAAGCAACAACATCTTCCATCTTGAAAGTGGATGTCGTACTCCCAATAGCCATCACCAGATGATCCCAAGAATTTGGCAATGAACATAGCAGCAGCATGCGGCGATCTTCATCTTCAATCTTCACACCAATAGATGTTAACTGAGCAATCAACATGTTGAATGCATTCAAATGATCAGCAACAGATCCTCCCTCCTGCATTCTCAAATAGTACAACTTCTTCCTCAAGAATAATTTTTTCACCAAGGACTTGCCTTGATAAATAGATGCCAGTCTTTTCTTCATGCACTTTCAGAAGAACAGAGTCTGCCAAACAGAGCCTTATCAGCCCCTTAGACTTTCTATCTGCAAGATCCCAATCCTCTTGCTTCATGCCTTGAGGCATCGTTCCAGACACAACAAGCCACAGATCACCATCCACTAACAGATCTTCCATTTTGAGTTTCCACAACTCAAAATTGCCACCATTGAATTTCTCTATTTCCATCTTCCCGGATGTGCTTGCCATCTTAATCTGTAACTAAATTATCAGACCTCTACCAAACTCCCACTGAAAAAGAATTGACACAAAAAACCCAACCCACTTACAAGGATAACACAACTGGCCAGGCTCTGATACCACTTGTAAGGAAAGCAGAGGTGCGGAAGCAACTTTCCTAACGTCAAAACCACAGGGAAGAATGTAGACAATACTTCTAATTTTCAAATTACAATCCAATTAAGACACACATGAAATATTTATAGAAACGAAAAAAATACTCAATGACAAATTAACACCAGATTTACGTGGGAAACCCTTTCAGGAAAAAACCCACCACACCAAGTCAATCTCTTTGTATTTCAGTAATCAAAAAATTACATACAATGCAGAGAAACAACTCTCTGGTATCAGTTTTACAGTTTCTTCATTCACTATTCTTCCTGTTACAGAAATGCTCTCTCTAATTCTCAATCTATTTTCAACTCAAAATGCTATCCTTTAAATATTACCACATTATGATTTTTGTCCTTTGTTCATCCTTATCTACCATTATCCATCGTAGAAAGTTTCCATCCCATTGCAATTTTTTCCTTGCATACAGTTCAGCTCCAGCGTCACAGCTATTGCAAAAATCTAACCGTCAACCATTTGAAATTCGCTTCCTCTGATTGGTCCACAAGACGCCACATAGGAAAGTCAAACGGTAAATGAAACATTCAACTGAGTTCGCATGTTGGTGAGGCACAAGAAGTGTCTCACCGATGCTCAATGGCTTCATATCGATATCGGCGTAAGTCCCAACAGTCGGCAAGACGTTATAACGAAAGCCACAAGTCATACTGAAACTACCGACATCCAATGCATTCCTATCGGCAAGAGATTTCTCATCGGCAAGACTCATACCGATGCTCACAAGTCACATCGATTTCAACTTTTCCATCGGCAAGACTTTTCCGTTCGCCAAGAGGTTTCGCCGAGTCTCGTCAAGTTTCACCGAAGCACCTGACAGTCAGCAAGACATTCATCTTTTGCCAAGACTTCCCTCTGAGCAAACATGTCTTACCGAAGACTATCGGCGAGACTCTCCAAGTTGCCAAGACTTCACACCGAAGTCTTTTGTCACTGCGAAGGCACCAACTCATCGAAAAAACTTTACATAGTCGCTGAGAGGTTTTCTTGAGTCCTTTGTGTTACCCCAATGACCATATGCTATCGGTGTCGGCGAGACATTTCGTATCGGAAAGACTACATACCAACAACCCAAGTCTCCCTAATAGCTGCGAGTGAATAACAATTGGTGAGAGAAACAACAGTCGGCGATAGATCTTGCCGAGTCTCCATGTCATAGCGATAGGTCTATTCGGAAAGACCGAAACCAAGTCACAGCGATTAGGGCATTTCAACAAGATTCATAACAGCTAATCGGCCAGACATCAATAATGTCACAGTGACTTTTCCCTTCAGGTGTTACATGCCAGTAAGGATTGAGGCACCTATTCCAACAGTTTGAATGGGCATACAAGTGTAAAATTTTTACTAAACTTTTGATATTTGTTTGAGAAGTACCAAGGATAATAACTAAGTCAAATAGAATGACAAATTCTATTGATGAGACTAAGTTTCATCTAATTCTACAACGTAGTTTCGTGATGAAGGATGATGGATCCTGATGATGAAACTCAGCTTAATAATCAAAGGTGTGGTAGGTTTGATGATTTAGGAACTTTAAGGTGTTAGATCTTGGTTTAGTTTGAAGAATTCCACTTGTAAATGTCAGTTTCAACAAGTTTAAGAATCTGCTATATAGGAGGAATGACTCTGTTTTGGAAAAGATCCTTAATTCTGGTTCAAACTGGCGAATAGATGGTGAATTTTTCTCTCTGGTTTTGAATTTACTAGATGTGCTAAAATAGGGCTTGGATTCACTAAAATATGGAATGGATGTGCTAATAAATAGCTTGTATGTGCTAGACTGTACCCAAGATGTGTCAGTAAATGGACTCAATGCACTAAATAAAGGACTAGATGCGCTAGAGAATGTATTGAATGTGCTAAAAGATGGACTCAATGTGTTGGAAAATGACTCAGATACGCTAGAAAATAGACTGTATGCATTGGAAAAGGCTAGTGATGTGCTAGACTACCCCTCCTAGATGTGATTTCAATTGGGTATTTTGTAGGTGAATGTGCTAAAAGGATTTGCAAATGCACTAAAGATGGAATAGATGCACTGGAAGATAACCTATATATGCTAAAAGATGGACTAGATGTGCAGGAAAGTGACTCAAATGCACTAGACTATACCCTAGATGCGCCATAAAATGCCCTAGATGTGCTACAAGATAGACCAAATGTGTTGTAAAAGGACTCAAATGCACTAGAAAAAGTAGTGTATGCACCAAAATAGGGAATGTATGTGCTAACCTAAAAGTCTTCAGTGTTTTTGACAGTCTATCTGGTTATTTTGTTGTTTATTAGTGAAATGGATGTTTCTAGGGAATGCTTTTCTAAACAATAACTTTTGTTTGCTTTTTCCAGTTTGTGAATTAAGTGTTTTAAATGGATGATTCCTTGAATAATGACTTCAAACACAACAACAAGTTGTAAAACCGTTTTTTCCACCTAGGAACTAAACATTGAGTGTGTATTCAAGAATCTAGTTTGATTCCTTCGATTTCCACAGGTATAGCACAAGAGAAAATAGTTCAAGAACTTTTCTAATGTTAAGGGTCACTTAAAATACCACAACCCACATCTTAGAACCATGTTAGCTCACACAATCATGTCACCCCTAGAGGGCACTTGTGTTTTTTCCTTTCCCGGGTCTTAACCAAAGTCGAATCCTCCACTTTTGGCTAGTAATCCCTGATGGTTATATGGTGAGTGTCTTGGTGGTAGATTCTTCCCTCCCCTTGCACTGTGATATTAGAATTGTTTGGAGTCTGACTCGGTTGGATTCTACACTAAGGTTTGTAATAAGGGTTTCCATTCTGTGCGACAATAGATAAACTCCCTCAGGAGACCTCCCAACCTTTAGAACAAAGACTTTGGGGATGGTTATCTTGCACACTACTATTGAATTGCGAGTTTCCTTGAATTCACTTTTGATTATAGTGGGTTGGAAAATTTGGCTTTAGTTGTTCCCACGTAGGTCGTTCCTGTAGGGTGAGTACTTTTTCCCACTATGGAAAGCCTTCTAAAGGTGTTAACAAAACAAGAAATAGCGAGTTTGGCATTTTGGTCACCCAGCGAAGGGGAGAGCATAGGCCTATCACCTTACAAGCACAATAGACAAGGGGTTCATTAACCTTCTAATTAAACTAGGTTCCTAATTTAATCAAAATAAAGCATTAAAACACCTCCAATCCTTGCAAACATCATCAGTAGTTTGATATAATTTTCTTTGACCAGTGTGTTAATTACCTACAAAATAGACAACATAAATCAGTTCACATAATTTTGAATTTCTACCAAATAGACTAGATGCGCTAAAAGATCACTCATATGCACTAAAAGAACTACCAAATGAGCTAGAATATCTATTGAATGTGCTAAAATATAAATTGAATGCACTAGAAAACCCCCTGTATGCACTAAAGTATGAGTCGTATGCACTAAAATATACTCCAGATGTGTCGTAATAGGAACTGGATGCACTAAAAGATGTTTCATATGCACCGAAAGAAATAATCGATGCGCTACCAAAGAGTTCATGTCCAAATCTGTAAAACAAATTTCTAGAAAACGTGAATAAAAAGGGGCTAGTCCCCATGGTGGGCACCAATTTATGTGTGAAGTAAAATATGTAAATGAATAACAAGATCACACAAGCAATGAAACATATTATATTAGAGAATTTAAATCACAAAACTAATCGAATTGAACCAAAGCAAATTCTCTAAAATCATTCCATTGTTTCCTATCTTCAGGGATTCATTAAATCATATTGGCTCTCAGATTTGTTTATGCACTATGACTGTTAGAATGGAAACTTGAGGAATGGAATGTTGAAAATGCAATAATCTATTCCTACATGATGATAAACGATATGATTGATGCCATGATATTATGCTATAAATGATAATTGTGATATGATAATGGATAATGGTGATATGATGCTAAAGACTATAATGGAAATGTTGTATAAAACTACTGTGATAATGGAAATGAAGCTAATAAAATAAGCCATGATTCTAAATTAATATGATTCTACAATACTAAATGATAAATTCTCAAATGATCTAAATGCTCTAATGCTCTCAAATGCTCAAAGGTAATTTCTGCAAAGTAAGTGTGCTCAAAGATGGGATGTCAAATGTTGGAGAATGATGTTGTATTTATAGGATTTCCAAGGCATATTGTGATGTAGCAACAACCAATGGTCAAGATTTCAGTTGGAGAGATGAACGATGGAGAAGGAAGAAGTTAGAGGGAATCATGGAGGATGTTCCCTTTAAAAGACCACTTTGCCAAGTGTTTATAAGAATAAATGAAATGGAAGAGCCAAGTGTCCAAGGTTGTTTCAAAATTTGTTGAGGATAATTCCCATTTAAATATTAAGGATATTTAAATTCATGAGACACTTGATGAGGTGACAATAAGAAAAGTTGGAGACATGTGACTAAATCCAAATTTGGAATTATTCAAATTTAGTGAGAAGATATTAATTAAATAAGACAAACTATTGGAATTTTCTTATTTAATTAAAATTAGAGGAATTTGATTTAAGATAAGAAGAATTAGAAAGCATGAACTATATAAATAAATTTATAATTTATTTATAAGTAGATGAAATAAGACGTTCATTAATTAAATAACTTGTATTTAATTAATTAAGTATCTTGACTGATTTTAGGTGTATACAGTAATCAATTGGTGCAGATTGGGAATCATTTGGAAAAGTCTTTAAATTTGAGACTACTGACATAGTTTGGTGCAAGGAAAAGTGATTTTTTTTTCTAGCTTAGTTGCACACTTCATTTGGGCTTTAAAAATGAACATTTTTGTTGTGTTTATGTAGACTTTTGGTGTATATTCTCTCTTCTTACACTACATGCAATATTGGAGATCAAAATAATGTTTTAGTTTACTTTATTTTCCTTATTGTTCACCCAAGGTTATACTCATCATGTATTCTCTTCCCTTGCACTTTGTGTGAGCTTGGGGATCTAAAACATTGGTATCAATCTTCATTATTGTTAGGGGGCCTGCTTAGGGATTTCATCACCTCAAGGTTGACTTCAACAACATTTTTTAGTGGGGTGTATAAAGGGGGAAGAGTGAAATTTATACCTCAAGAGTGAGCTATCATCGTGTTTGGCCAAGCTTGGAGACCCTCAGTCTACCAAGACTCATATAGGTCATGTTGATGGTCAAAAGTAACACATCAACGTTAAACATAATATTTCTACTTTATTTCTCCTGAAAAAAATAACTGATCTAAAACCACCTATCTTCCAAGGTCTCTGTAGTTGGTTCTCAACTATGTTGTGATCATTTAGTGGTCCATGCAACTATAATATTCAAGGGGCCTTTGCTAGTAAATGGGTAGAAACTGGGTAGTACAAAGTAGTCTAACATGGGGGGTTTCAAATTTAAATAGAAAAAGCTCGATCAGGGACTTAGACAACGAGATGCAAACACAAACTTCTTTAAGTTTAGACATGTAATTCTTGTAATGAGCATTTCCTAATTAAATAAAACTGTAGAATGAAACAATTCATGAAACAAATTCATACAATCACATTCATTCACAGTGCAGATTTAATACTTATAACACCATTCATCATCACTTTAAAAAAAAAAAATTCAATAATAAACACCACAAACTCATCAACAAGATTCACAGATCAATAAATAGTGAGAAAATCATCCACATATAACACAATAGATGGTTTTAAATTAGGAATTTTCTATTGATTTTCATCAATTAAGAGACATTTATGCATAGCAAAATCCACTGGCATACGAAAAACCATTGTCTATCAACATTACTGTTAAACTAACAAACTTCTAAAAATAAACTACTTTGCATTAAAATTGTAAGAATATTTAACTGTCTTCCATAAAGCTATAAAAATAAACTGTATCTAGTCTTAGGAAGCCAATCTGACTTCAATCAGCTGACCTTTACAATGAGGAGAAAATTTTAACTTATAGAAAGAATCAACATTAATCTCTCCTATCAAAAATCATGATCCACAAATTTGGGGCCTGGATCCACGATTATAGGGGCGCCTCCAGTTAAGTCTGAGTCCTTTCTTTGTTGGAATTGTTGGAGCTGGGAATTATTCCTTGTACCAATTTGGTCAAAATTTGACTGGGAGTTATTGCTTTGCTAACTAGTAATCACTACACCCAATCTATGGCTTGCCAAAATTGATCTGGAGTTGTCCGTTTGTCAAAAAATGATCTGGAGGTGTTGCTATCTAAAGGGTGCCTATAATTGGTTGACATTTGTGACTTCATCCCTTTTCAAAAAATAAAATATTCCTTTTCTTACTTAACCTCTTTTAGCTACTTTAGATGCCTTAACCTACTTGAAATAATCATCTGTATTGTTGAAAATCTACTGCAAGGTCTCATCTTCAGGTCTATATACCCATTCCACCCTGAATATTTCTCTTTCAAACTCTTTGGTGGTGGTCATATACATATCTTGCAGTTGTGCAACATTCCAGGCAACATCTCATACATAAAATCTAATGTCCATTAGCTTGTCTAGAAGAAGTCCTTCATCATCATCTCCTTTCTTAATCATTTCCTCCAACCTATTATTCCATTGATCTTTTATTTCTTGTAAGGAAATCAACCCAGCATTTGGTGAAACCCCCTTACCAATCACTTCAACAATAATATCTTTAATGACCTTTCTTTTGGTAGACAAGTCTTGTTGAGCTTTTTCCAATATTCTTTTGTGCTCCATAAGAACTTCTATTTTGAAGATCAATATATTCATACATTTATCAAGATAACCAAAATCTTGATCTTCCAAAATGGCATATTCAATCACATCTGACGTAGGCACTCTTTTCAATATCCTCAACTTCTGCATATATCTTGCATATTTATCCTCTTCCTTTCCAAGAAAATTGATATACTTTTCCAAAGACTTAACTAGCTCACCTAACTTTGTATAACTCTTTAAACCAACAGTGAAAATCCCCCCTGTGTCCTTAAGAAGGTCATTCCACTTTTCCATCATTTGGGATTTCCTCTTTATTTCAATTAGCTCATCCACCTCTTTGTGGCTCATTAAGATAGAAACTTCTGATGGTGTTGGTTGTTCAGGAGTGGATGTAATCAGTTCTTTTAAAAAACTCTTCATCTGCCCTACCTGAGCCTTAAGCTCATCCTTGGCCTACTTGTCTTAAATCAGTCTAGAATTGGTAGTGGTGGCCACAATATCAATGAGATTTATTTGCTGATTTTTGGTTTGTTTACCTAGATTGACAATGCTTACTTGATAATCTGCAGCTTGTAGCTCCATGCCATCCTTATCAGCTACCATAGTGGCAATGTCGGCTACCAAGTCTCCATCATCAGTGAGCCTGATGGAATGAATGGATCGAGGCTTCTTATTAGGCTTCACTTTTTCCACTTCTTTGATCATCTCATCCCATGTCACTAGTTGAGCCTGAACTTGCTACCTTTTCTCCAAATTTAACTTAAACCATGTAGGAGCAGTTTGTTGAGTTGTTACCTATTGAGTACTAGGAGGCATTGATGAAGGTGGTGTAGAATAAACTATTTCCACTGTCTACTCAGAATAAGTCTTTTGCTGCTCCAAATTTTCTTTTTGCAATCTCTCCTACTCCATCCTTTCATTTTGAGCCTTTATGTTTGCTATCTTTTTCATCTCTTCTTCTCTTTGTGCAACTTCTTCTTCATCCCTTAATCTTTACTGCTCCAACTCCATTACACGAGCTTCCTCTTTATCTACCTTTTCTTGTTCAACTCTCTTTTGTTGTTCAAGCTCTTATGCATGAGCCTCATCCTCAACTCTCTTCTGGGCTTCTGTTGCCTCTTTTTCTCGAGCTAGGTATTCATCCTTCTTTTGTTGTTCTTCCTCTTCACTAGCTAGCTCTTTGGAATCTTTTTTTTTGAGCATCTTCCAATATTTCCTTTTGTTCTTCCTCAATCAAAACATGATTCATTGCAGCCTCATCCCAAAGGATTCCCTCTTTGAACCCAGTTCCTTCTTCTCCAACTTCTTCTCTCTCAAGATATTCTTCCTATTTTTAGTTTTCTTCATGAAGCAAAGTTTCTTCAGATTC
Source organism: Sequoia sempervirens (assembly GCA_007258455.2). Classification (NCBI taxonomy): domain Eukaryota; kingdom Viridiplantae; phylum Streptophyta; class Pinopsida; order Cupressales; family Cupressaceae; genus Sequoia; species Sequoia sempervirens. The sequence continues at coordinate 184,992,795 of VDFB02270651.1, forward strand.
TGAGGAAATAGGTGACTATATCACATCAATCACAAGGGTCCTCTCTTCTTGAACAATTACTGTTTCCATAGTTAATGGTGCAGTAGGAGGGGTATCCTCAGTTTACAAAGGCACAATAGAAGGACCTTCTTCAGTAGTTTCTTCCCCAGGGTACAAAAAAAATATAGGTGTAGCACCAAGACCTAAAATGACCCCTACAATAGTAGCCTGATAAGTAACCTTAGCCTTTTCCAAAGCTTCAATAACCTTCTTCATTGAAATTTATTCCTCTGTTGGGGTAGGTTCTTTTGTGGCTGCAACACCCTTCTTCAACCTCTTGTATTGTCTTGTTTCAGTGGAGGAAGTGGGTTCACTGTTGGAATCTTTCTTCCTTAAATCCTTAACTCTTGGTTGTCTAAGATAGAGATTAAGCCATTTTAGGGTCCTATCAACAACTACTTGTGAAACTTTGCGGATATTAGTTTCCTCTTTCTCCATCCAATTGATTGGCTCCAAATCCTTGGTGGCCACCCTATCCATTTCATACCAGGGATCAAGAGTGATCCCATCACAAATGGTTCCTTCTAGTATGTCCCCTTTAACCTCGAAGTCCTTCATTTGGGGAATGGTCAACCTCTCATATCCCCTTCTTCTCAATTCAAATTGATCTTGCAAGTTTGTCCAAAATTCTTTGAGAAGTGGCCGGTGGAGGGGAAACTATGAAGCATATAAACCATTCATCTTCCCCTTAGGATCAAAGTCCTTCCTAGATGTATGGAGCTTGAAATTCCTATGTTGTTGATTTGGTTGCTACAGAGGAAGAACAAGAATAAAACCCCATTTGCATTGGGAATGAATGACAACCAATCTTATGCATTACAGAAAGCCTTGTATTCACTTCAGCTGCTTGCTGAGTAAAATCCATCAAGACCCACTTGTCCCCACCACACCTTGGTAGCTTGAAAGGGTGCTTGTCATATCCAAACAATTTGAAATAGGTGGATTTGGGATATTGGATAAACTAATATCCCTACTCTTCAATAAATTTCATTGCTTCCCGTGACAACCTGAAGCCAATATCTCCTATGAGCTGATTAATGATAACATATAAAAACGCATCATTCACCCTTTTGAAGTATCTTTCTATTGCCTTCAACTCTAGTTGGTCATAGTGCTCCCATAATTTTTTCTAATTTGGACCATCATCCATTGATCCCACAACACTTAACCCTGAAAATTATCCCATTCTCACAGGACAATAGATCACATATGAAGACATATAGAATGTCTTGGTTTCCCATAATTTAATATTTTGATCATGGATGTTGTCCGAAATTATTTTTCCCTAGTCCAAATATTGTTTCCCATCTAGAATTAGTTGAATAAATAGTAACATCCAGTTCTCAAAGGTACGAGAGTCTTCCTTTCCAAATACTCTTGCTAACAATGTGATCATTGTTATCAATCAAATATGCACCCTTTGTCATATTTGCAAAAAATCAAACTATTTGTTGAAACATGGAAACCCTTTTCAGATGTGGGTGATCTATGTGAAAAGAGAATCTCTAGAGTGAGTTGGTTCTTCGAATGATGGATCCTATTCTAACTGATCTTTTGGGAAAAGGGATAGAGAATATGACTGAAATGTAAAATCTATCTAATATGATCTCAAGCTTAATAATGACTTTGATATTCTACCCACAAACAGTCTTCAGAAAAATAGTAATGAATTCACAATCTCTCATGAACACTGGTACAAAATTGATTTGCATGAAGGTTTAGACTTAAACACATCATGCAACCTGCATTAAATTAACTTTCTGTATCAATGATCTACAATAATAGGACATGAAAATGATCTGTAAATAGAGTCACAATGTAGACATCATACTAAGACTACAAATAGAGACAAAAATTGGAGATAGGAATGTTTCTTTTATTGAATGAAGGAGTGAAAACTCTCAAAATATGAGTACAAAAAAGTTTACAGCTCTCATAATGTGTATCAGAGCAAGAAACAATAATCTGAACTGATAAAACACTAAGTTTTCTTCAAGATATACCTCAAAAACCCTAATCCAAGCCCAAGAAGAAAGCTCAAGGAAAAGCATCAAAAACTACCCAAAAAGTTGGCACAAAAGTGGAAAAGTCACACTTTTTGCATGTACATACTGAAAAGCTCCTAAAAATAGGTCAAATCTACTTTAAAAGCAAATAAAACACCTTATCTCTCCACCAAGAAGCTCAAATCCGACCAAAGGAAAGATCAATCACAAATCTGCTAAAGATAGCAAAGAAATAAAGCAATTTATAAAATATTGCTTTATTCTTGCTTTACAATGATTTGCAAACTTTAAACCTTTTCAATTTGACTATCTTTTGCAATTAAAGATTTAGGAAAATCTTTTGCAAAACAATATAACTTAATCCCCTTTACAAAACTTGTTTTTTCTCAAAAAATCATAAAATATAAAGAAATCTCTTATCCATACCCTAATTGATTTCTTTAAAATTAATTGAAAATAAAAACCCTAAATCATAAGTAAAATCTCACTTATAACTTTTTATTGATTTCTCTCAAAAACCAATCAAAATCCAAGGCATTTAATCACTTTCCAATTTTACTAAGGCATCATTGACATAAAACCCTAAAGTCTAAAGCCATAAAAATATTCATTAGACAAGCCTAAAGACTTAGGAAAAATAAAAATATGAAGGCATCCCCATAAGACTCGACCTAAGGTATGCATCAAATTATAATCACTAAGGCATATACCCCCTAAGTCGAATTAGGCTGGGAAAATGGAACAAAACTAAAGCGAAACCCTAAAAGCACATCATTCGCACTTTGCCATTTGAAAGAAAACTCAGTTGAGAGGAAGAAGATGCCACCATCATGCTAGGGTTTGGGCTTTTGAAGGGAAACTTCAGCTCCATCTATTACTTCTTTTGTCGAATCTTCGTGGTCTTTGTAGGTAAGCACATTCTTGAGCTTTCTGTGGGATTTCTGAAACTCCTTGCTTTGTTTCTGAGCTGTTTTCTAGCCTTGAGGTCGCGACATGAGCATACTTTCTGATGTATTATGGCTTTGTATCTTTCTTTCCTTTGCTTTTGTATTCTTGGTCTTCACTGTGAGAGGTTGACCCCTATATATAGAAGCTTTTGAGGGCTTGGCTGTGGCTTTCTTACTCCTCTATGGTGTGCATGGTAAGCTCTATCATCCCTCTGTATCTTTCTTAGCATTCTTTCTGCAAAACATAAGCATAAGAAAGCTTTATATACTCCTGCAAAGATTAATTTTTCATTTATAAATTCATGGCCATACATAGGCCACACCATGATTAGATGCTTTCAATACATTTTATTCAAAAACTTTATAAAATCTCCATTGTTTTCTTCAGATTTGAGATCTAGATGACTTCACAAAGTTTTTGATTTGCAAGTGGAATTTGGGGCTGAAAACCCCTCCTCCTGGTCGTGGCCATTCATGCTCCAAATTGACATTCTAAAAGCTTTTGGGATCAACCCTACACCATATTGCATATATTTTTAATTTTGGAACAAAATCCCCATATGGATGTCTATATTTGAGAAAATAAGATCCATTCTACATTTCTGGAAAACTAGAGCTTGGGCTCGACCCACCATTGTACAATTTTTGCATTTTAAAGAAACCCCATGTGGGTATTCAGAAAATAGTAAAAAAAATGGGTAAATCTGTATTTGGATTTAAAATACTCAAATGGGTATTCATGATTTCAAGTATGACTATATTTTTATCTCAAAAACCCAATATGGGTATTCCTGAAACTTGAAAGAAATTCATTATTCTCTCTCTTTGTCAAAATTCTTGAAAAACTGGTCTCTGTGTAAAAATGGCTGCTCCTTTAGTATTTTAACTTTGATGCCATTGAAGAAACCCTTAACTTGGATTTGTAATTTTTGCTGTGTATATGACATCTCCATATGATTTTGAAAGAGGAAATTTTATAGCTTAAAATGATAAAACAACAAAAAACTTCAAATTTGTCTCAATCTCCTGTGAATAATTTGATGCTTTTACCCAAAACCCTTGCTGTATTTTCCTATCCTTCATTGTATAATTGATTTCTCGTAGAGCCAAAACTCATGTAACTTTAAGCATGATAAAAAGTATGCATCTTGAATCTCTGTACTCCACACATTTCCTGTACTTTCCTGGAATAAAACCCTAGCTCAAGGGCATGCTAAACAAACAATAAGATTAGAGATTCTGTAAAGAACATGAATGTATGGAATTTCTAGAACTCTCAGGACATAATATATAAGTTTTCCTATGTTTTGTAAACCTTGTCCATTTTGCAAATTTCTTATCAAGTACTTTTTGAAAGCATACTTTGAATGATAAAAACAACTCTCTAGAGCAATGCACTCTCAAACTGTTTTCCTCCACTATTAGCCAAAATGAAATTGGTTGTCTCCAGCATACCTGATCACTGTATTCTGCACTTTGAAAAAAAGTTGCTTCTTCATCATTCAAACAAAAACTGTATTGTCTATGCTTTGATCCAATGATATCACTGTTCCTCTTCTTGGCACTCTTCATGCATTTTTATGTTCCATTATGAAAAGATTGTTCTATGCATTTATTCTCCTTTAAAGTATTATAGATGGCTATAACAACTTCACTTAATGCAATACTCACATTAAGATACTAGTTACAGTAGATTACCTGATGCTTGTCATCCTCCATTCAAATGAAAATCTGAATCTTTTCACATGTTTCCTTTATTGAACAGTGCTCTTGTTAATGAGGCATTATGTATGCATGTTCACTATCACCATCAGGAGCATGCATACTACTGTAATTTCTCATAACATCATGAACATGGAAATATTTAAACTTGCAAGTATGACATTGATGAATCTCAGTTGAATTGATTAAATTCATTAAGTCTATTGTTCACTTGTAGCTCTCAAAACAACATATCACTTGATTGTTATGAATGAACAATAGGCTTAATGGCTTTGATGAATGAAACTTTACTTTAATCCTTCAGAATAGTTCAGATGAACATAAGAATTACATCCCTTCACTAAGCCCCATCTGTAATGTTTAAGGGGTAGCATGCCGAGCTCTACCCTTGTGGGAGCTCATTTTACTCCACATGCTTGGTCTTCATAAGATAATCAACTACATGAATTTTCTTATACCTGCATAGGAAACACACAATGATAGCAAAAAACAATATATGATGATGATGTTTCCCTTTCTAGCTAATGTTTCTGCTCTTTTCTTTAGTTGCTTCTATGCATTCCAAGGATTCAAATATATTTCTGTTAGTATGGCATGTAGTAGAGTTCATATCCCGAGCTCTTAATTGACACCCTCCTCAATCCTTTGCAGGTACATCCAGGAATGGAAGCAGAATGGAGCAAGCTACAAGTCATCAACTGAAGATCAAATATAGGCAATGACGGATATGTACCATGTTATTTTCTTCTCTCTTTCAGTTGAATATTTCCTTTCTTGTAATGAATAGAACCGGCTAAAACCACGGCTTGTGTGGATCTTTTAATTCCTTCTTTCATTTCCATTCTGAAAGAATTGCATCAAAATGCAAAGTTGTACCATCATTTGTATTCTTGCAATCAAATGAAAATATGTAATGTGAATAACTTCATGAAATAAATGAAAGAAATTTGTTATGCTTAATCATTTGTATACTCCGTTCTATACTCCACTTGATTTGTAAGGCATTGAGCAATACTTCTTAAACTTAGTTTTCTCAAAACACTGGCACAATTGGTACTTGATAAAAATAGTGCAAACAACACCTAAAGCACATGCATAAATAACTGTACTTTCACTTTCAAATATAACAAAATTTAATCAGCTCCACCAATTGAGCTATAGTGAAAAATTGGTAACAATCATATCACCAATATCCTCAGAGAAATCATACCTCTTAGGCTTAGGTGGAATCTTCTTTAATAATTTCTTCTCTGTCTTGAGCCACCTCTTATTAATAAGCCTTTTATTTCTTTCCTCATCCATTTCCCACCATTTAAGTGCATTAGCTTCAAACATAATCTTGGGTTTAGCATGAGAAGGAGGATCAAAAACCAATCTAATCATCCCTAGAGTTAAATAAATGATCACATTTCCTTATGAATCAATACACTGCCTCTAAGTTGGATTGTAAGCTTGTGCAATAGTTAGTATGAACTTCAAATATTGCACAACAATAGGGAAAGTAGCCACATGTGCCAACCTAGAATCAACAATCCTCTTGGCCCTTGGGGAAGCATCTTCTGAAAAAGTATCATCATAAAACTGCTTCAAGTCAATGTGGCCCACAAGTGTATAAGTAATCTTCATGACCTTAGAACCAAATTTGGATGGTACTAGGGTCCCCTAGAACTTGTACTTCATAGTAACAGGAACCTATTTTGGTTTTAACTTTTTAACCCTTGCTCCCTTTGATGTTTCTTCACCAACTACTTCTTCCTTTGAATCAAACATCTTTTAATACCTGTAATACTAACCATTATCAGACAAAGAGAAGACATGTGAGGATTAGATTAGCACAAGCATTCATATTAAATCCCCATTCATTCAAGAAAAATTCCCATTTTACAAGTTAATTCGACATTTTTAGGTTTTGGGTTTGGGATAGAACCAAGAAATTGACCATTCTAAGCATAACACTGAACTATATCAGAAGTTAGGATTGGGGAAAACCTTGAACCTGAACTTAATACAACACCCTTACATTACTATCAGACATCAGAATCGGGTTTTAACTCAACACCTATACCTATAGTGGTGAAAAGAATTCAATTTCATTATGTGATCTGATCCTACAATGTGTTCGAAAATTGAGATCGGGATAACACTAGGTATCCACACTCTACAAATGGGATCAATTTAAGGGTCACCCAAAATTTTGATCCCAATTAGCTATCGGACATTGGAATTGGGCTTTTTTTTGAGACCAGACTCCAAGGAGTGAACAAATTTAAGTAATGCCCCGAGTTTTGATCTCGATAAGATATCGAGAGTCAGAATCGGGACTTTGTTTGAAATTGAACCTATGGAATACGACTAGGGAAGGTTAACTCTAAGTTTCGATCCTAACTCTATGTCAGAATTTGGGATCAGAATGAAACCAACTGATGGAACTTAAGACTATGTCAAGGGTTTAGTGTCTGTCCGAAATCCAATCTCGATGGTAATGCAAGGATCAGATTGAGACATTAGATGATACATTTTCCCAAAAACTTTCAACATATTAAAGTCACAACCCAAACTCCGATCCTGACATGAAACATTAGGAGTTAGAATCGAGACAAAGAAAAGAGTTGGACCTAGGTGGTGGTGAAAGCATATAGTGCAGTTCTAAACCTTCATTCCAAAATAGATGCAAGAATCAGGATCAAGGCAATCAACAATCATGAAAGAAAAATAAATCTAATAGTATTTTTAAACACATCTTCGAGATCAGGAAAAGAAAGGGTTTAGAACCTCAATTCATAATGGCTATTATTTCAAGGTTTATCAAATTCAAAACAAACTTGATTGGGAGTATGGAAACCCTAGGAAAACTAGGGCATGGTAGGAACAAAAAACCCGCACAAGAAACAAGAAACAAAAAATAGAGAAAACCCAAAACAACGAAAAGCAAACGAACCAGAGGGTTTGAAGAAAAATGAAAGTGCACCAAAAGGGTGCCAAGAAAATGGGAAAGAAATGAGAAAGAAATAAGAAAAGAAAACATAAAACAAAAAATGAGAAATGAAAACAACAAGCACAGGAAAGATGAAAATGAAAGGAAAACACAGGAAAAGATGCCTACCTCCCAAATGCAGAGGAAAATTAAACCTCACGTGAAGAAAACCTAGATCGACCTAAATCTCCAATCCTCCACTCCACTCTGGTTCACTCCGTCGAAGTGTACAAGCCAAAATGAGTGAAAACTGAGGAGCAATGAGAATAAAAATTCATTTGTGCGTGTGAATAGGTGTTCATCAATGTGGGCAGGTCAAGCCTCGAGATCAGGGCAGAAGTCATAAATGTGCCATTATGAGAATGAAGGTAGGTGGGAATTAGGATCGGGAAAGGACATGGCAGCAAACCTTCAGTGAGTGCAAAGTTCCAGCAAAGGTCCGAAATCCGAACCCCGATAAACAAGGATAGAGGCGGGAATTGGGATCGGGATGAAACATAAAACAAGAACTTTTGAAAAGTTCTCATTTCCATGTCTAGTTCGATGTCCAATTTTGAAACACATAAAGGGAGTCAGAAATTGGAATTGGGATGAGAATAGGAACAAGAACTTTGGAAAAGTTCTTGGTTCCGGTTTCTGTCTGATGTTTGATTCCGACACAAGCAAAAACACACAAGGAAGAAAAGTGGAGGTCAGGATTGGAACGAAAATAGGAACTTACACTTTTAAGGGTGTAAGGTGATGGTTCCAATCCTATATCTGAATTTGACAAAACAAAGAAAACACAAGGCAAAGTGTGGGGCTCGAGATCAGAACAAAAACATGAACTTGAACTTTGAAAAGTAACAAGTTCCAATGACAATCCAAAACCTGAACTCGAAAAACAAAGGAAAACAAGGAATTAGGAGAAAAAGACAACTCCCAAAGCCCGAACAAGAACACCAAAGACAAAAACAATAAAAAGGGGGGACCCATTTTGACCAAAACAAAATGGGGTGGTTATGCAAGGCATAACAGGTCAAAATACTAGGAGAGACCCTCCTAACCTCAAACATGTAGATGACCCCTCAATTCTCATATACCACTATGAACATTTTTGTAGAAAGCCTAAGGGGTAAAATTAAAAAGATGTGTCACACTTTTATAAAGGAAACAACCAACATTGATCCAACTTTTAAACTTGAATCACTAAAAAGTTATATATATATATATATTTTAAATTTTGAAATGATGTAAACTAATAAAATGTGTTATTTTTAGTATATTTTATGTTTGTATTTTAAAAATAAAATAAAAAAATTATTTGAATATATATTTTTATCAATTGACACTATAATGTAGTTGCGGATAAAATGCTAAACAATGAAATTACATGAGATGCCAATATTTATATAGTAAATTTTTTTTTTTCCCTTCAATTTTTTTGTGTGTATTTATAACTTGAAACTTTAGTGCATGGATACATTTTTTTCTAATTTTGATAAATATATATTTTCAAATAAATATTAAAAAGTGTGTGTATTAAAACACTTTTTTTTTTGTTCGACATCAACTTTCATAATAACTATTACCAAAATTTCACTTACAACTCAATTTGGTAGAGCTGAAACTAAATTTGGTAGAGCTGAAATAGTTGATTGCATCAAAAGTGAAAGGTATTCCAAAAAAATTCTACTAAAGCTTAACTATTGCTTAAGAATGCTATCAAATGGAATTCAATTTTTATTATGCAATGTTTTACAACATAAAAGAATTACACAAATTGCATAATATTTTTGTCTTTTATTTATTTTGTAATGAAAATGTATACAAGATTGCATAAACAATGTTGTTTCATACATGGAGATCAAAAGAATGTTTAAATGTCCCACACAAGCCATGGGAGTAGCTGAACTAATGCAACATAAAGATAAGCTATACAACTAAAGATAAAAGTAGAAAAACACATGAGGAGAAGGTATATCCATCATTGCATGTGGCTATCTTGTGTTGATCTTCTTTTTTTTAGCTCCTCCTTGTTGCTGATCTTCAAATGAACTTGCATGATGATGAAAGGATTTTGTTAGAGCTCTGGATATAAATCTTATCAAATGTCCTATCAACAGAAATATAGCCTATATCTATGATGCATTTGATCAGTTGAGAAATTATCAACTGTATGCAAGAGAGCCAAAATCAGATCATCAAATCAAAGTCAAATCATTAGGAAGAGCATTGAGCTTCACTTTTTTATCTAAGTTGTTTGTTCACTATTCAGGTACATGTTCATCTACCATTTCATGATTCATCTTGTTTGATATCACAACATGTGGAGAAAAATGGGCTCCCACAAGGTTAGAGCCCAACATGCTGCCCTCTTGTATTTTAAGAGGGATATGAAGTATTTTTTAAATCAATAGAGGTGAAGGCATATCATTCGAGTAGTGACAAGGTAGTCTCATATGAAATTATGAAGTGATTCAAAGACAAATGTATCACCATTAAGTGAGGACTGAACATGCATAAAGATACAGTCAAATATGAAGGACAACAACATTTTGTCTTGCAAAGATAATGGCTATTTATCTATAGCCTTTCATGGGCAATGGGAGTTAAGACTTCAAAATGAAGCATTGAAGTAACAATAATGTGCAAAGAAAGAAATGATCTTAAAAGAAATAGAAGGACAGTCAAGAGAACAATGTTAAAGCCATTAGAGTTGTGACATTACGGTCATTATAACATAAGGGAGGCAGTCGTGAGCAGAGTTTAAAAGAGTTTAGTCTTGGCTCAAAGAGTAGCAAAGATCATGAAAACTCAGTTGTATAGTTACCAGGAACATTCAATGCCATAAGGGACAATAACTATGTACACAAAGTGACAGGAACATGAAGTACAATTTTCTTCTCTTGCCATAAAGAATCAAGCAATGACAATTCCATGTTGAGGGTAGGTTACCACTTTAGATCCTTAATGACGAGCATTACACAACCATGTAAGCAAAAGGACATCATAGTTGCAAGTGCCTAGGATGAATTTGAGTGACAATCATAATTGCAAGTGCATAGGATGAATTTGAGTGACAGTAATGTACAGTATAATGTTCCTAGATCCTTAATAAAATGCATTACACAACCATGTAAGCAAAATGACATCATAGTTGCAAGTGCCTAGGATGAATTTGAGTGACAATAATGTACAATATAATTGTCTTCCATTGCTTTGTATTATTAAGGAAAATTAAACAGGTTCAATTGTTGGAGTTTCTAAAAGCTACCTCAAGGTTTATGTAAACTTAGTAGCTTGGAGGATAGCTGATCTGAACATAGTTCCCAAGCAATAAGGTGGGTATTATCATTGGAAAGAGAGGTAAAATTATTCTACGCAGTGAGCATTTTGGAATCCATGTTCAAATTGAATCATTTACACTTGCTTAACGGGGATACTTCTATAAGTATAATTTTCCAGTTAACTAGCAATTTTCTTCGGTGAGAAAGATGCTATTTTTTTTATGTTCCTCTATTATAAACAATACTCATGATCAATCTACAAGACAGTCATAAGATGGCAAGAGAAAACATAGAAGATACGTTTCATGAAGCCAATATAATTGCAAACTTAGGAAATATAGGTATTGAAGGCATAAAAGTAGAAAGTGGCAAGGAAGGCTTGTTTAGCAAGAAGCCTTATATAGGCTATGGTATGAGGAGAAACAGAGTAATTTTGTATGATATATTGGAAGGAATCACTAGTCTTGATGAATCTGACATCTTTTTAAACCTTGTAGAAGGTCCCTTAGACCCAAAATTTTTAGATATTAGTAGCAAGTGCAAGAACTTTACAATGATACACACAAAATTGAACCTCAAGAGTACCTGTCTTGGAAATCATTTGTGAATGAATTTGAGTGCATTTGTAATGATGTGATGGGTTATTATGAAAGGGACACTATGTTTTGGAAAGTTGCAAACAACATGTTGCATCGAGGTAGAGTATATTTGGATTAGATTGCAAAAAGAGCAAACTAGAATTTTTGTTGTTTTACAAAAATAGGTGAACATAATGGACCTCAAAATTTAGAGGATTTTAATAATAAAAATGCAAGTTTAGTGGCTTTGTAAATGAAGCAAAATAACTTAAAATAGAGAAAACCACGACCTTTATTTGAGGAAATAAGTAGATATTTGCAAGCTTCTTTCAACTTTTTTTGTGTAAAAACAAGTAAAAATTGCTCATCTTTTACATCAATGCAGAGAAAAGAACCCTTACCACATGGTCTCCATGGTGCAGGAGCACCAAGGAAAATTAGGACCACTAGGTGGTTAAGTGATAAATTTTAATTTGGAATGTTGTAATAAGGTCTCAAGGACCATTAGGAAGTGTTTTGAGTCAATCTAGGTTGGTAGGATTTGAAGTTCCAATGTCATGTTAAAATGTTGTCAATTTGACTTGGTGTACCCAAATGTGAAAATATATGTAAAATTGCATTGTAAGGGTCAAGGTGATGTAATGAGGCCATCATGAGGCCACTAGATTAGGTGGAAGTCATTTTTTTGTGTTCATTTGGGAATAAGTGTCAAAAGTTGTAATTGTTATCAAGACAAGAAATGTTGTCAAAAATGCAGTTATGAAGGAATTTGGGGGGAAGTCATTAAAAAAATCAGTTATGCACAATTAGGGAAGTGAAAAAACAATTTTAATTGTATTTAGAGACCCTCCAAGGCTCAGACAAGGGTGGAAGTTGATTCTTGAAGAAAATACAAACTGAATATAACATTTTTCTCTACATTTTCTGCATTTTTTATTCTTTTTCACTTTGTACGGACCCGTACAGACTTGGAGTGTTCTAAAAATCATTTTTTATCATTCTAACTTGCTTTAGCTTTCAATTTCATCCTTTTTGAAGGCCTAACACTGATTCTAGTGGAAGATCTCTCAACTTTTCTATAACTATTTGTGTAAGACCAGCAAGCTCTGATTTTGTAGTCTAACTAATGTAGATGGAATTCCTCCTATTGTTGTGACCTATTACTCAGAGGAATGGCTTGTATTGTGCTAGTTTAGGTGTTCATATGTGTTTGAAGTCTAAAGGAAACATTGTGGAGGTTTGGCATCAAGCCCTAGGGTTGGTAACAATAGTTTTCATGTGAAAGATGATGGTTTTATGAAGGGTTTTGTGAATTTCTGATAGAATTAAGTTTGTAAAGGTATAAAGGGTCTGTGTAGACCTAGAGGAATGTGTTTGATGCAATGGGGAAGTTTGGAAAATCTTGTAGATGTGTTTTATAGTAAAACCCTAGGTTTTGGGGTGCAAATGGAGGGTTTCATGAATTTGAGGTCTAGAGGTCTGAAGTCTGAGGAATAGTTGGAAAATTTGAAGTTTTGGGACCCAATTTAAGACTGTAGAAGGAGATTTTGTGATTACAAGTTGTTTTGAGAGTACTTTGCTTGAAAAAAATGGGCTAATTCTAGTAGCCTTTTTTAGGGTCAGTTTATGTTTCTTGATGTTGAATTGAAGAAGTCTTGTGGGATCATTTAAGAATCTTATATTGGGACTTTGGTAGGTCTCTAGTGAAGATTTGTTGGCCTTTGTACGGCCTTAGCTGCAAAATGTTACTATTGGTTAATATTTGAGGGCTAGAAACCGTTTGTGTGAATCTTGGGAAGTTGAGTGTTTTTGTGAACAAGAGGCAGATTTCATTGTTTAAGTCATGTTGTCCTATGTTGGAAAGTGAGATCCACCACCTAGATTGCATCAAAGTGGTATTAGAGCAACATGGAGTAGACTTATGGTTGTATTTTGTATGTTTGGGAAGGCAAGTGAGAAGTTGAAAAGACACCATGCCTCTAGAAGACAATATGGCAAGGGAGATCAGAGAATTCCAGGAGAGATATGCCAAGGTGAAAGAGATGACACAAAGGAAAGCCTTATTTAGGACCAGATGTAAATGCAAGAACAAGGTATGTAATGTGGTGATAGATTCAGGTACTCTCGATAACATTGCATCAGTTGAGATGGTAGATAAATTATAGTTAGAAAGGATCCCACATGAAAGTCCATATGAAGCATTTTGGTTGAATAGTGATCAGTCAGTTGTGGTGAATGAGCAAGCCTTAGTGGAGTTTCAGATTGGTGCATATAAGGATAGCACTTGGTGTGATGTTTTGCCAATGAGTTATTGTCATTTGTTACTAGGAAGGCAATGGCAGTTTGATAGGTATGCCTTACATGATGGTAGCACTAATGTGTATGATATTGAGAAGGATGGAATCAAGTTCAAACTAACCCCATTGCAGGGAGATGACAAAGAACAAGACAAAATGGCAAGGATAGTGATGACGGGAAGGAAGGAGTTCCTCGAGAATGAGGAAGACAAGAATAGTGAAGGTGTAGCCACCAACCAAGAAGAAGGTATGGAGACAACAAAACAAGACCAAGAGGCAGGAAAAAATAATGAAGAATTGGTGGTGAAAGGAAGGGAATCCTTTATGAAGGATCTAGGCATGTTTGCAAAGCAAGTTGGAGACAAGAAAAGGAATGATTTTAGTCAAGAAAAGGTAGAAATAGGGGTAGGACAGTCAAGTATGGACAAGTCTGATTTGAGAGTGTTAGATACAAAGCTATGGGTGAAGAAGACATTTGAAAAAAAGACCCTAACAAGAGATAGAGAAAGCGGTTTGCCTAGTGCAAGGTGAGTAGAGATTGGTGAAGACACCATGAAGAAAGGAAGATGTCCATAGATTGGAAAAGCACACAAAGTGCAGCAACAACAAGGTGAAGATAAAAATAATGGCAAGCAACAAGGGTTTGAGAACAAAGCTATTGAAAGACCTAAGGATAAAGAGGTCTTAGATGAAAGGAGGTTGCAGGTTGAGATGATGAATGAAGGTAAAGTCAAGGAAGAGATTGAAGAAAGCCATGTAAGGCTTATAAAGAATGAATAAATCAAAGTAGGTACATTGATGTGTCCTTTGAAGAAGGGAAGGAACAAGGAGCAGCCAAGTACTGTTGAGATAGAGACATTTAGATCAGAAGTCAAGAAGGCAGAGGGTACAAAGCAGGTTATGAAGATAAGAGTTATAGAGAGCCGAGACAAAGGGCTAGGAAAGGAAATTATGACAGTGGAAAGTGAAGAAAAGCTCAGGAAGAGCATGGTAAGAGTGAAGGGTTGTCCATTAGAAGGATAAGAAGACAATGGACTTGAAGATAAAAAGAAGACAAGGAGCTAGAATGATTGGAAAAAGCAAGAGAAAGATGTTGTAGAGAAGCAACATGAGAATGTGGTAGATGATGATGGAGAGTTGAAAAGAGTTAGGACAGAGTTCCTAGAAGAAGAAAATCAGACCAGAGTGTGGACAACATGGCAAGAAGTGAAGGAATCTGAGAGTATGTTCATAGAGAGTGTGGTCACGATGAAAGGTGAAGTTGGAAAGGAAAATAGTTTGCCAAGAGTCCCAAAGATGAAAGGGGTTGATAGTGATGAGTTGATAGAGATGAAGGCTAAAGGAAAATTTTGTGTGAAGTCTCTAAATGAAGTGTAGTAAGGCCATAGTGCTATGGTAAGGACAGAGAGTTGTCCTTGGGTTGAGAGGTAGGTGTATGTTGCCATGACAGTGGTTCCTAGATTGGAGAACCTAAAATTGATGGAAAAGAGGATGGTTAAGAGACAAAGAAGGAAAGAGGTGATTTATCACTTCATTGTTTTGATGATCATGTTGATGGAGGTCAAGCCAAGGGTGAAAATAAAAGAAGAAGGATAGAGTGTGGACTGTTTGGAGGTGAATGAGACCAAGGAACAAGTTAGGAGTAGTTGGATGCAGCCATGGATGATCAGACATCATATAAGGGTGCAGATTCAAGGTGACCAGTCAAGAGAAGGGCTATTTTGCATGGACAAATCTAAGCCTAATGTGAAGATGAAGGCAAGAGGGAGAAGTTGCAGGTATAGGGAGGATCATCAGAGTTTTGGAGATCAAGAAATAGTTGCAGGTCAGGATGTTGCAGACTTCCAAGAGACTTGGAAAGCTTTCATGGCCGAGTGTATGGTGTAGGAGCACCAAGGACAATCGGGACCACTAGGTGGTTAAATGATAAATTTTAATTTGGAATATTGTAATAAGGTATCAAGGACCATTAGGAAGTGTTTTGAGTCAATCTAGGTTGTTAGGATTTGAAGTTGCAATGTCATGTTAAAATGTTGTCAATTTGGCCTGGTGTGGCCCAAATGTGAAAATATATGTAAAATTGCATTGTAAGGGTCAAGGTGATGTAATGAGACCATCATGAGGCCACTAGATTAGGTGGAAGTCATTTTTTTGTATTCATTTGGGCATAAGTGTCAAAAGTTGCAATTGTTATCAAGACAAGAAATGTTGTCAAAAATGTAGTTATGAAGGAATTTGAGGGGTCGATCATTAAAAAAATTAGTTATGCACAATTAGGGAAGTGAAAAATTAGTTATAATTGTATTTAGAGCCCCTCCAAGGCTCAGACAAGGGTGGAAGTTGATTCTTGAAGAAAATACAAATTGAATATAACGTTTTTCTCTACATTTTCTGAGTTTTTTGTTCTTTGTTCACTCTGTACGGACCCGTACAGACTTGTAGTGTTCTGAAAATTATTTGTTATCATTATAACTAGCTTTATATTTCAATTGCATCCTTTCTGAAGGCCTAACACCGATTCTAGTGGAAGATCTCTCAACTTTTCTATAACTATTTGTGTAAGACCAGCAAGCTCTGATTTTGCAATCTAATTAATGTAGAGGCCATTCCTCCTACTGTTGTGACCTATTACTTGGGGGAATGGCATGTATTGTGCTAGTTTAGGTGTTCATATGTGTTTGAAGTCTAAAGGAAACATTGTGGAGGTTTGGCATCAAGCCCTAGGGCTGGTAACAATAATTTTCATGGGAAAGATGATGGTTTTATGAAGGGTTTTTTGAATTACTGATAGAATTTCCTTTTTAAAGGTATAGAGGGTCTGTGTAGACCTAGAGGAATGTGTTTGATGCAATGGGGAAGTTTGGAAAATCTTGTAGATGTGTTTTATAGTAAAACCCTAGGTTTTGGGGTGCAAATGGAGGGTTTCATGAATCTAAGGTCTAGAGGTCCGAAGTTTGAGGAATAGTTGGAAAATTTGAAGTTTTGGGACCCAATTTAAGACTGTCCAAGGATATTTTGTGATTACAAGTTGTTTTGAGGGTACTTTGTTTGGAAAAAATGGGCTAATTCTAGTAGCCTTTTTTAGGGTCAATTTATGTTTCTTGATGTTGACTTGAAGAAGTCTTGTGGGATCATTTGGGAATCTTATATTGGGACTTTGGTAGGTCTCTAGTGAAGATTTGTTGGCCTTTGTACAACCTTAGCAACAAAATGTTACTATTGGTTGATATTTGAGGGATAGAAGCTGTTTGTGTGAATCTTTGGAAGTTGAGTGTTTTTGTGAACAAGAGGCAGATTTCATTGTTTAAGTCATGTTGTCCTATGTTGGAAAGTGAGATCCACCACCTAGATTTCATCAAGTTCTAGTAGAGGTTCTGCATGAAAACTCAATATCTCACCCAGTAGACTCTAGGAAGGCTCGAGTGAAACCCTAGCAGTGGCGACACATCAAGCAGAGGAATGAAGTTTCCAGAGGATAAAATGCAAAATGAAACTGAAAGGCCGCGGGTTAGGGTTTTCTTTACCCTCTTAGTCAACCTCCACATAAGGCATTTTTTCCTTTATTTTAAAAAATATTTTGCATTAACTAATACCCATTGCTAGGTGTAGTTGTACACCTCTTTGTGAACCTTTGCAAAATTATAAAATCAAACTCCAACATCATTAATTCCCTTCTAATTTTGCATGTTTATGAAATCAAACATATAATGCAAACAAATAATAAAGTAGTAATTTATAAATTACTTTATTATTTGTCATGAAATGCAAAAATGAGAAAATCCATAACACTTAATAAAGTGATCTATCATTGATTACTTTATTATCTGTTAAATTAATTACCTTCATCCCATAATCATGCAAAATCAGGAGGTGGGGCTAACTGGAATGCCATTGAGGTTCTAAAATCATGCAAATTCAAACAAAGGAGTGAAATTGAAGATTATTTTCATGCATTGAGGAGTGAGTCATGCATGATTCATGCACTAGATCAAGACAAAGTTGAGTTTCAGTGAGACTGAAGTGTTCACATGCACCTGATGATACTTGGAGTCTTTTTGCTTCAACATTCACTCAGATTTGTGTCTTTTTAGGAGCCCTTTTGGGTTGACCATCATGCAGATTGAGTTTGACCACTTGATCTTTCATTTTACATCAGTTTTGACCCCTCTTTTTGAGGGTTTTCATCTTTGATCATGGGAGAGATATTTGAGAGATATTTACACATGTAGTTGACTACCAGTGCCACCTCTTGGCACTTTGGAGCCATCTTTTGTATATATTGGAAAAACCTTATGTTTTTTTCCTCAGTTCTTACTTTTCTTCAACATGTATTATAGCTTTGTTAAGCTCTTTTAGGCGTAGAAAATCCTTTGTAACTCATATTTTATACTTGTAGCAACAATTCCTTTCATTTTTCAATAGAGAAGCAACATTTCCTTCTTAGATATCTCTTGCTTCAATATTGTAGATGAATGATCAGATGTATTTATTGTGTTTTATCTATCAAATCCTTTGAACATGTATCATTCACATAGTATTAAGGCAAGGGAAATCATGTCAAATGTAGGTTGTGAGTTGTGCTAGATTATTTATAGTTGATTGGAGTTGTGAAACTTTCTTTTCCTTCATGTAAACGCTAAAACTAAATCCTTCTTATGAAACATTTATGTATTTCATGATCTAAATTGAGTTGTGAGTAATCAAAATCTTCTTGTTTAAATCTGATTGTGAGTTTAGGGCAGAAAGTATTACAAGGTTATCAGTGCATCACCTCCTAGATTAAAACTTTCCATTTAAATTTACTTATCCTTCTTACCTTTTCCCATCCAAGCAATTACTTTCTAGGAGATCAAAAGGAGAACTAGCCCATAATCTGGAGATTCATCTTGACTATGAGCATAACCATAGGCTCGAAGATGTTTCCATGTTTCACGAGATTGTTGAGCATTTAAACTTAACATCCAGGTGCAATCTCCATGACAACAATAACTAGTTATCTAAAATAGAAAAATAAAGTATACCACCTTGATATGGATTCTTTTATCAAGTGCATCATATTTTTAGAAAAAAATTAGTAATTTTTAGTATTTTCTCTTGGCATGGTAATCAACCTAATATTATGTGCTGATAATCTACTTTTAGTAAAAAATACAAAATAAAAATAAAATAAAATAAAAATATCAATACATATATTTTAAAACTACACATGTGGATATAAAAAGGGTACTTTTATATTTTTAAAAAGATGTTATTTACATAAGAGTTGTTGAAACATCAAGTTTTCAAATAATATTATTTTTTGATAAATTGGCCTCAAAGTGGTGCTACATATGTATTTAGCCAACAATTTTAGTTGGAAAAGTTATGAAAATATCTAACTTAGCTAGAATGAATCGTACTAGATCATATGTTTGACCAAAAATGAGTTTTAGTTAGAAATACTTAAATTCACTTGTGCTGATAAGTTGGAAAAAAGTGTGACACAAATTTGTACTTTTACCCTAAGATCATCGATCAACAATCTAGTGTGGTGTAAGGTACAATATCATACCTGAAGTTACTCAACATATACCATCCTGAGGAGAGATATGATTTATTTGGGCCAAAAGTGTCAAAACCTCCAAAGAAAGGAAAAAGGTGAGCCCTTGAGCCACTAGACCCCTATATATCCCCTCTTGAGAGTGAAAAAAGTATGCACAATCCTATGGTATTCTGAGCTGGACCAACACTAGTGCGATAATCCTACTTGAATAAAAATAAGGTTGTTCATGGCTTGGAGTGTTTTATTGTCAATACTAGTATACACCATTCAACTTTATTACCTTGGAAATGATCAACCATTGTGTATGATATTTTTATCTCTTGCTAAGGAAAACAAATTGTCTAGAACTTGTAATACCACCAACTGTTACATAGAGTTATGCTTCTAACTCTCAAATTATGTGTTTGAGTATCTTGTAGCGCTTTTGATTTTTGATATTTTTTATGTGCATCTCTTGGGAACAATTACACTTTTGATTTATACTATTATAGATCTAATATATATAATTATGCTTTTGAGACATACTTTTGTGCTTCTAATACACAAAATTGTGTATTTGACCTATCCTTTATTACATCTGAGTTATAGTTTGGCACTTTTGATCCATGGAATTACATATTTGATTTATACATTAGCACTTTTGATCTAATTCTTGAGTAACTCTAATCTAATAACCTGTAGTTTTTTTTATAGAGTTTCTCTATTAAGACATACTTTGCCACTTTTGAGACATACTTTGCTACTTTTGAGACATATTTTTCTAATTTTGAGACATATTTTTGCACCTTTGAGAAATAAAGTAATGCTTTTGACCTGTGCATAAATTTCTAATTAAATTTTTGAGCCTTTGACTATACATACCTGATATATAAGACCTATAACACATATGAGCTAAATTTACCATTCATTACCCATTAGAAAAACCATAATTCATATCCATCCCATATCATCCTTTTTGGACTTTAGAGTTTCTATCCCAGGCTTGGAAAAACAAATCCTTCTCATCATAATTAGTCATCCAAAATAATGATAATTTGGTCTAGATCTTCCATCATTTATCACTAGCTTAGTTCTCTTCTTGAGAAATTTTCCTCTTTCAAGTAGATAGTTGAGTTAACACCAATCATTTTTGGACAAACTTACTTAAGGGTCTTGACTAATCTTGAGTTAGTAAAACCCACTCTCATCCTTTTTCCTAAACTTATTAGTCTAGTTCAAGTGAAAAATCATCCAAATCTTAGCATTTATCACCACACAAAGATCTAGATTAAATTTAACTTATTGAGGTTTTATCCCACATTAATAAAAAACAACAATCCAAAATCATCGTATACTTTGTCTAAATCTACAATAATACATACATAATAATCCATTAGAAACAACACATCCATATCAAATCACCCAATTTTTATCTTACATTATCATCTCATAAGGTCTTCAAATTTGTATGCCTACAAAAAGGTCTCAACTTAATAAACTCATGGAGTCCAATCAAAGTGAGTCAAAAATTACCACAACTATGGGTGATACACAACTTGATTTTGGAATGCCTCCTTGATTTTTCAAACCTAATGAGTATAAAATGCCATGACCTTCCTCATCAGAGATTATGACATAATACATCACACATGAGTCTACTAAATTGACACAAGAACAATTATTAGAGATGCAATAAGACCCAAATGCAATAAAGGTAATTTATGGCCTTCTTACTATTGACCCAAACAAATATTCTTACACTAGCACAACAGGTGCTAAAATATGTTCAAATTTTGACTTTTCCATACAAGGAAAAATACCTTACAAACATCATGTCATCACACATCGCATCTAATGCATACATTCCAGTATCTCAATCAATCAATGTATCTTGCATCAAGCTTCCATTCCAATAATTTCAATCCAACCATCCATACCTCCCATTGACATGGATTCTCTAAACAACACATCAATCCACTATATCAAACACACCATTCACATCTAATCACTTAACCATATTTATTCTTAATCATAAAATTTCTTCATCCATACACCATAACAACCAATCCTTTATATCCAACATAAACACAAACACCAATATTCCCTTTTCTTCACAACCCATCCAACATTCATACAGATAACCTATTTTCTTCACAACCTATCACATTTAACGTCCATACAAATATTCCATACACTTCACAAACATACAACATATCCACAAACATATTTAACCCAACTCATTCTCACCAATATTCTATACTTAGCATTCCAAACCGTCCACAAATTTCCTCATTCAACATCCCAAATAACTCTTGCACATCAAATATACCCATAAATACAAATATTTTGAATTTGTCACAATTTCATTCTCAATATGTTCCATTTACAATCCCCACAAATATACATATACCTCAAACCCATAATTTCTCATACAATTCATTCAATATCCCACAACAACAAACCATTCCACAAAATTAAAATCCTTGATTTAATTCATCAACTAAACATCAAACACATATTCCCTTGAATAAACCACCAATGGACACAACAAATGACTTGGTATCACAAATTCAAAGATTGCATAAGAAAAATATTTACTTGGAATTGAAAAACTACACACTCAAGGATATATGTCCTTATCCATTTGATGGAACAATACCCATGGTTCCCTTCCCCCAAAAATTTAAAGTTCCAAAGTTTGATAAGTATAAGGGAAATGGTGATCCACGAGAGAATATACGAGAATTCTACATATCTTTCCTAGATGTGGCTTATAATGACACACATTTGATGTGCATTTTTCCTTGAAGTTTAGGAGGACCAACAATAGAATGGATCTCTCATTTACAACATGGTATCAAGACCTTCCATGAACTACCTAAAAAATTCATTAGTTACTTCTCTTACAACATTGAACACAATATATCTATGATTGATTTATGCAACACCCAACACTAAAATGGAGAATCATTCGCTTCTTTGCTACAACATTGGAGGAATATGGACAATAAATTCCCATGGACCATATTAGTAAAACAGCTTGTGATCATTTTTGTGTCAAAATATCAATCAAGAAATGAGTTCCCACCTACAAGTGCAATGCACTAACACATACGATGAGATGATCAGGAAATGAATCACTATTGAAAAATATCTGATTACAAAATGACTTGTGAAAATTTATAAAGAAAGCAAAGATTGTGCCTCACACTCCAATGATAAACCTTTCTTATGGGCCAATAATAAAAATGTTACTAATGATGGTGTAGTGGACACTAAATTTATGTAAAATATAAAACCACCACCTAACACACAACAAAATAACCAAAACGTGATTCTCCCAAGGGGTGCACCAAGACAAAATAGTAATCCTAGATGAAAATGCACTCCCCTAGGGGAGCCAATTGAAGTTGCATTAAAAAATAGTTCAAACCAATATTGTTAAACTTCTAGAGCTAAGATAGTATGATGAACCACAATTCAAACCCTCATGTACATTGAAAATGAATATTGTGAGTACCATAGAATAAAAGTTCACAACACACCTAATTGTATGAAATTAAAAAATCTCATCCAAGATATTAATGATTGAGGCAATGTAAACATTGAGGAATATCTTGTAAATTATTCTAATAATTATTTAAGTATCTACAAGTATCCAATCCTTGACCATGTAAAGAAAAATTACTCCAATAAAGGAAAGAGTTATAATAATGTCAACTATTCATATGATTTCATAGTGGAACATATTGAAGAAAACAATAGGCACATTTCCAGTATCACATTCCTAAACAAGATTCATGAATGTGTGGTTACTAAATGATGTGGAAAAGCCACCCTCTAACGAGCTCCACAAGCACCACATTTACCATATGAGTACAAACTTTAAAAAAGTTAAATAAAACTTCATCCCAAATTTCCATCTTAGAACTCCTCCACATATCTCCCACACATAACAAAGTTCTTGAAAAATAAATTTAGGTATCATTTGTACCTACCAACATAGATATTGAATAATTTCAAGTCATGGTAGGACACCTAGCTTCAAATCATCATCTCATATTGAAATAAAAAGAACTTACTACCACTTCATACCATAATCGAGCATTATACCTAGAAGTCTGTGTTCACGAGCATAAAATTGAAAGATCCACGATAGAAGGTGGGGTGGGATTAAACATTTACACCCTAAAAATGGTAAAACAATTGGGATATTTTTATGGGATCATAGAAAAACAAAAGATCATTATAATAAGATCATATGATGATGTTCAATGTGAATAGGAAGGGATAATCAAGTTACATATTTGAGTTGGTCTTGTAATCACAAAAAACTACCTATCAAGTATTAGACCTTGATCTACCCCCCTACAATATTCTACTAGGCCACCCATGGATACATCTCATGCAAGTTTTTCCATCCACTTACCACCAATGCATAACATTTACCTACAATGAAACCAAGGTAACCATTTATTGGGATCCTCACCTTTCTAGTATTACAAAATATAGTGGGAAAATACCAAAAAGTCCACCAGGTACCCAATACCGACATCACCTCATTATCATCTAATATTGACCCATCCACATTGTTCTCATCATCAAGTACACATGATTCCATTCTCAAAATTAAGGTTCAAATACATGACAAGTTTTTTGGAGAATATGATTTGAAAGAGTCCTATGTAGGGAAACTTCCATCTTCTCCTAAGACATATGGAAAACCTTAGCGCATAGATATGACCACTTCAATTACCAAGTATGAACCCATTGTATTCTCAAAGTGGTGAGAGTTGAAGAAAGAGGTCATAAAATAAGATACTTCCATGTGGTTATACAAAGAAGATATAGAAAAACCTACCCTACCAATCGAGCAATATATTAAGGGTTTTCAAATTATCAGGAACATGAGATTTATAGGTCAAGGTGGCATGGGACTTCATTAGCAAGAGATAACAGAACCCATAGTTTTAGAAAAGAGACATAAATATCAAGGGCTTTGGTATGGGTCATTAAGTAATGTGACCCTAGACATTTAGTGTGTCCTTAGAAAGGTAGTTGAATTTTTTTCTAAAGTCAAAACCCCTAATGATGATACAATTTACATAGTAACTTCCATATCATTCACATATCCCTCATAAACCAGTGACCTCCCACATAGTTACCCCAACTTATCAATTGGTACCAATGAGGATTGTTGATTCTAGACATGTTTTAGAATGATGAAGCTATTGCAAAACTTACGGGACTTAGAGAAAGCATACCACTTGGAAATCATAAAGCAAGATTTACCATAGAATTTGATAAACAAGCATACTTTCAGGGGAAAATAAAATCCTTTAGTAAAAAAGTGAAAATATAAAAATAATAAATGATCCCCTATTGAAAACCATAATGTGGTACTTATGGATCTGAGAAAAGTAAAAATAAAGGACATATAAAAGGGTGAAAACCTCTCTGAGGCACCTATGGATGAAATATTTAACCTCCAAATTATTGCTAAATATCAAGAGAGATGCCCAGTTTTAGTAGATGTATCAGAATAATAAAATGTTGGAACAACCAAAAATCCTAAGATCACATTCTTCATTGTATCATTGACACTAGAGGTGTTACACCCCATCTCATAATTACCAAGTTACTCTTACCTTCACGGGTAAATAGGATGATGAATTTAAATCATGATTTTGATATGTTTAATAAGTGAATGAAATACTATGTCATTACTTTTGAAGGAACAAATATGTTTTGTATTGATAGAAAATATGAATATTTATTTCAATATGAATACTTTAATGCTTTGATGATGAGAATATATATGTGAATGACTAACTACCTTTGTTTTGTTCTAAGTTGGATACAAGAATGGGTTCACGCCTTCGGAAGGGAGGGGAAGTATCACTCAGGAGAAGGATTTTGCTTGGTAACCCTTAATGAGCCTATACTGAGCTTTCACACACAAAATTCTAGTGGGTCAAGTTGAGTCGAGTCAGCTTGGGAATGGGTAGGTAACATTTGGTCTTGATTGAGCATAATTTAGAAGAGGTTATGGTTTTATCTCTGAATGTTCCTATTTGAGGTTGTTGAGTGAAAACCTTTATGTGTTTATGTGTATATCTATTTCGATAAGTATATATACATCGAATGTATATATGTATATATGTATGAAGGGTAACTCATGCATATGATTACATAATATGCATAAAGATATTAGTTGCACATTTAAGACATATGTAATATATGTACACACTATGTGTATCTACTCATTGATGAAGAGGCACATATATGTAAATATTAGATAATGTTAATTATATATATATATATATATATATATATATGAATATATGCATGTATTTGATAATACATACACACATACATATATGTATTAATATATGTTTGTAAGAGAGGGGGACCAACCACGTCAAGGCTCTAGGTTATAGAGAGCCGAGAGTGGAGGGATGTAATAGCTTACCTCACTCTAAAGGGATGTTTTGAGACAAGGATCGAGAATGATGAGGACTATAATGTACTTCAATCACTTTGCAGATCTTGAACTTAGGTTCGGGCTACGCAAGTTGGTTTTTGGATTTGGTACTATGCCTTAGAAAACTCTTTTTCCGAGGGAATGTCTTAGGTGCGCTGGCGTCTGTACAGTCAAAAAATAGTGAACACAATACAAACTTCCAAAAAATAAACTGACAGCCTAGCTAACTAGTCTAGATGGTAAAAATAGAATAAGTAAATACAGGAAATAGAAACTAAAGTGATAAAACAAGTAAATGAGAACTAGGGTGACAAAGATGATCTCATGAAAGTGTTTTTTCCAACTAGCTCCACACATACTTTCACCCGCACACAAGAAAGAAGGGGAAAATTATTGGGGCTGTATAGGGGTCTGCCTCAGTCAAACCCCTATTTTGGTGTTTCCACCTCCATGATCATCGAGAAAGCAATGAAGTAGAAATATGTG
Organism: Sequoia sempervirens; assembly: GCA_007258455.2. Taxonomy (NCBI): domain Eukaryota; kingdom Viridiplantae; phylum Streptophyta; class Pinopsida; order Cupressales; family Cupressaceae; genus Sequoia; species Sequoia sempervirens. Next base: position 185,019,118 of record VDFB02270651.1, read on the forward strand.
ATAAAGAAGTAAAGAAAGTAGAGATTGCAATAAACACTACAAAATAGTATAATGCTACTCAATCAAATCACAAAGGAGAGGAGAAAAACATTACCACCTCCACCCAAAAGCTCACTATCCAATGGAGGAGAATACAAACTTGGAAAGGTCACCACAACTGCAACTGTGATAAAGGGAAGTCTCGCAAGACCCCAAGCCAATGCTGCTATGGCTTGCTTAACACTTGCTATGTGGAGTTGATGGAGTGTTGTTGCTATTGTAATGGAGTGTTGAAGTGCTACTTGAGAGTGAAGTGACTACTAAAAGTGCTAAGAGAATGCTTGAGAAAATGCAAGAGCTTGTGAGAGAATGAAATGAGATGAAGATAGATGAATTTGAAGGAGAAGAGAGAAGAATCTTCCTTTTTGGGGTCGGTTGGTCAAAGAGGGATGTTACAAATCATTCGCAATCGAAAGTGTAATGCCTCAACCAATTTTAGACATGGGAATCTGTCAGGGATGACAACACGCCGCATAGACATCTATGTGTCGCATGTGTGTCCTCTACATAAATTATCTCATTGAAACAACAAACAGATTCCAAGTGGAAGGAAGGTAGTTAGGTGATGTGGAATTTCTCCTTTGGATTTTATTTTCTAAGGTGAGGTTGTGTAAAAGGGGAATTTGCATAGGGGTGGAAAATTCACTCCTATACATTTTTCCCCCACTTTAGCAAGCATGAGTACTAATTAGTGCTTTGATAAAGTAGATCGAAGAGTTAATAGGTTTAGAAATTTATAACTAAACCATTGAGGAAGCAAATCGCAATTTGACGAACTCGAAAGTGCAGGGTAGGAAAAGGACTCCACAGGTACTCTCTTTGAGGAGTTTTGAATAGGACTCCATAGCTCTGTAGAACTATGAAGCTATACAAAGTACAACGAAGGTCCTTGGACCAACGATGGACAAATACCATAGGATGAAAGCGTCTTACAAGCCCACAGACCTGCAAGGAGGTGACCCCTAAGATCTCTCACATGAAGGAAGCCCTGAGAAGCAAGCGCCTCATAGGCCCCTGCAAGGAGGTATCCTCCAAGATCTCTCACATGAAGGAAACCTGATGAAACAAGCACCTTACAGGCCCGTAGACCTGCAAGGGAGTGACCTCCAAGATCTCTCACATGGAGGAAGCCCAGAGGAGGAGACTCTGTAGAGTCAAAAATTGGCTTCATAGGCACACTTGCAAAGTGACATGTATACCCATAGATAAAACATGTCAGAAAACAAAGCAGCCACACAGGAAAATAAGCAGACAATCACGTAGATTATCAATAAGTCAGAAGGCTTTCAAAGGGGTCCCTCAAGAACCTGGTGTGAAGAGGGCTCCACTCAAGGGACACACTATTTGAAAGTGAGAGAATGTTTTAAAAAAATCGATTCGTCATCAGGGAATCCTTTCGAAAGATGTTCACTTCATCAAGGAATTCGAAAAGAAGAAAATGCCCCTTGCGAGGGGAAGGTAAAGGTTAGTCTCACCTCTACGGAAAGTTCTCAAGTTCTTTCTTTGCAAACCCATGATGAAGGAAACACATTCCGTTAGGGGTCCAAGTTGAGAATGTGATTCTTTTTTGAAAAGGTTTGCAAAGATTCTCAAGAAAAGATTTGTTGGAAATCGAATGTGTTTTCAAAAAATCAAAGTACCATAGAAATGGCGTTGTCACACATTAAAGGGACAACTCAAGCAAATAAGAGAGAAAGATAAAAGGAAAGAAAAAAGAGACAAAGACATCAAAAACAAAGGGAACAGGGGTGATCTGATATTTTGAGGTCAGAGCTGCTCATAAATATATATATATATATATATATATATATATATATATATATATATATATTTTGTGTGTGTGTGTGTATTTATATGTATGTATATATAGAGGTATAATAGTAGTATATAAATGAACTTTTGTCAACCCCCTACTATATCAGACCATGTGAAGAATGCACGAGAAGAAAAAGTAAAAATAAAAAATTGGGTCAACATAGAAGGGAAGCCTAAATGGCCCCAACACTTTGCATCATCCCCAATTTGTCAAAAATCAAGCACAAAAATGTAAGAATGATGATACTAATAGGAGGTTTATGACACAAAAATCACTCCTCTATCCAAGCACAAACAAGGATGACAAGGGTCATCTAGGAACACATAAAACAATCACGGGGGAACACATCACAACACACACATCTAATCTAAAGACAAAGAAGAGGCCTCCCCTTAACATTCATCAACCAAGAGGTCGTCTACTTCCCAATTAGATCATTGTAAGGAGAAGGAGGATGAACCTGCAATGTTAGAATATTAAGGGGAGGAGCTTCTGACCCTCCCGCAACAAGGGATAAGGAAGAAGGCCCCGCAAGATCTTCTCCACTAGGCTCTTATGGAGCTAATGTCAACGACTTCATGAAGATCACTGATAAGGCCGAAACTTCATCCAAAGAGTTAAACATGCACTTTACTGGAGTTCCATGTTGTACCTCAACGGACAGAAAAGGTTTCACCCGAGGTTCACCGATTGGCTCACCGAATGACTTAGGAGTGGTGACAAACTCAGGGGAAGCCAAAACTAGTTTCATCACAAAGACAAAACAAGCCAGTGTTGGACCACCCTTTGGAGAAGGTGGGATCCTCTTACATCCTCCATTGTTGGAAGGGCCATCCTCTACATTTTTCTTCGTTGGGGGGTGTGAACTTCCCACAAACAAGGCAAGAGGCATGAAGGAGGAGGAGGAGGAGGATAAAAACATGACATATACCATCAAAGTATTTAGCATATCCATGGGTTTAGGGAATGGCAGGATGTCTAGAAGGGACATCAACAAGGGTAGCTATACCGAAGGAGCGATAAACACTTGCACCTTTTTAGGGTCAGGCACACTCGTACTCATAGTGGGAGTTAGAAGCGAGACTGAACTAGATTGAACAAAAGCAGAGGGAAGGAGAGAGGAGGATGCATCAGGAGGCCCTGAAGTAGGGGCAGACGTCTCCTCTTTCTTCTTCTACAAAGCAACCTGCTCAACTGCAAGAGCCTTTCGCTGAAGCTTGCGCTCACGCACAAGGAAGTTTCTACGACTCTTCGAGTTAGAGACCAGAGGTTGCAAAGGGACGAAAGACTCCTGCTCAGCCATGGGAGTGTCCACTACATCCGTTTCCAGCGGAGGGACAGGCTCTTGAATGGGAGTAGGAGGAATAGATTTAGAAACAACAGGGGGATTTGGCTCTAATGCCTCGACAATGGGCCTCTTCTCATTTACTACTTTGGGAGTAGAAGTGGCAGGAGGTCGCAAAGGCCGAGACATAGGGGATTCCCCACAGGGACCCTTTCCCTTGCTATACAAGTAGTACCAAGGTCCAGGTGGTTTAGTAGGGAGATCAGATATCCTAATCTTAGGTTTATGCCAAGAAGTATCATTAGAATCAATGGGTAAAAGCCAGACATATTCATCCAAAACTATTCTCTAGAAAGAGGAGTGAGAGAGCCATCTCAAGGATGGGGGAGATTCTCTTTTCCCTTTCAAGAAGAGGAGGTAGTTGGCTGTTGTGCTACCAGAAGAGTCAATTTCAGCTATCCCTTGCCCCTGGTCATATACTTCACATAGTTCTTGTAAAGCAGGTTCCTTCTTGGTGGGAGCTAACTGACTAGGGTGGTCCAAAAATGATCCAATGAGTAACCCCCATAGGACACCAATGGTTGGTATCCAGTGTCATGCACTACGTGTACAACACCTTTGTGGGAGAATTTCAAACACTTATGAATGACGGAGGGAATTCCATTCATGGAAGTTAGCCAAGGTATTCCTAACTTCAACCTGAATAGATCTGACTCCAGAATAACATCAAAGACTGTATCTACATCCCTAGGTCCAACTAGGATAGACAGAGTTATTGAGCCATATGACTTGAGGGAAAAACCATCATGTGTGCAGATGGTAGATTTTGTTTTTTCTTACTCCTTTATATGCAATAAATTTAGCCACAATGTCTCTTCTATAATGACATTCACTTAGCTCTTGAGGTCGAATAATACCCCCATCACAATGTTGCCATTGAGGCGAGCGGGAATGTAGAGGGGAGAGGGCTTATTGTTCAAGGGAAAACCCTGTGATGTGAATGTCACGTCCAACAAGCTAATCGCAGGTTGCGCAGTAGGAGTAACCATGACCATGTTAACATACACCTTAGGCCAAGTGGTATAATCAAAGGGATCGATAATCATGTTGGTAGAATACGATAGATACAGGTCTGTGTATATCTACAACTCACTATTCACTTTTTCCATCAATTTTTTTGCATTTTTTTTACTTCCATCGAGATGAATAGTACCGCCCTAATGTGGTCCTGTATCTCGTGACATAGGTGCATACAGTGTTCGGTATCATGTTCGTTAATTGGATGGTACTGACAGAAGGTATTCACATCGTACCAACTAGGGTAAGGTTCCTTGAGAGGTTTAGGGTTCTCCAAGGTTATGATATTGTCCTTTAACAAATTCTACAAGATGGAAGAATAAGATTCTGCCAACTTTGTGAACTTTTTGTTGTATTTGAGGTCATTATCATTCATAGCGGCTACTACATTCACAATAGCCTTACCCTTTCTAGAGATTGATACAATGGACTTTCCTTCTGAATGGGAGTGTGAGGAGGATCCCTCGAACTGAACTACCGTTCGTTGATATTCTCATAATGTCACACATAGATACATGAAAGAAGGGTACTTCATAAGGGAAAACTTATCTTGAGGAAGGTCTCTGCAAGTTCCTTATGAACACCTTCTACACATCATAATCGGGAAACAGGTATGAGATCTATGAGAAGAGCACTTGGTACCATGCTATGAAATCATTAATCTTCTCATTATCCCCTTGTTTGCATCAGATGAGATCCAAAAAGGTCATCTTCGATTTGATGTTGGCTTGGAACTGTCAAAGAAACTAGTTTATAAGTTGATCAAACGAGAAGATAGAATTTTCAAGTAAGGAACAATACCATTCGAGCATTGTGTCCTTAAGAGATCGAGGGAATAATTTTTGCATCAATGCATCATGATGGAAGAAGTCTGTACATAGGGCATTAAAGGCAGACACATGCATTTTTTGATCCCCTTTGCCACCATATTTTTTGAATTTTGGAATCTCCATTCCTTGTGGGAAGGGAGTGTTTAAGATTGCTACCGACAATGGGCTATGTCAGAAGAAGGGTTGAAAGATAGGCTAGGCAGAGGCTTGGGAGGGACTCGCTAGGTGGCTTTGTATCTTACCCATATTTTGAAGAAGAGTATTTAGAATAGGGTCTTGAGATGACAAAGGTCCAATGGAACCTCCTCCAGAATCACCACCAGACCCACCTCTGAAACCACCAATGAGGCCACCACCGAGACCATTTTCGGAGCCACTTCCACCAATAGGGCCTCCACTAGAGCCACCTCTGCTTCCAAAACCACCACCATGGCCTCCACTGAAACCAACTCCGCCAGTGCCACTTCCACTGCCAAAGCCACCACCACTCAACCCACCTAAACCTCCACCACTAGAGGTGATAGGAGGGGTGAAACTAAACCCTACAGGTATTCTATTCACTTTGATAGTTTTGAATCTCTTAGAGGTAGAGGGGATGTTGATTGATGGGACTGTGTCGGCCATGTACATAGATTTGGGAGGCATCGACATTCCTAATTGTTTCTCATGTTCTTCGAGAGTGGCCCCTTATATGATTTTAGGGTTGTTTGGAGGGGAACATGCTTCATTCAGACTAGAGAGACTAGCCAGAAGTTCTATACATGTTTGGTCCTTTCCCACCATATACTTTATTTCGCTAATAACCTGAGCAACTCTAGCCATCTTCAAGTCCTTTTCCAGGTGATTCTCCAAGTCACCCAGTCCTTTGCTAAGGGTAGAGATATATTCTAAAAGAATGTGAACAGCCTCATGCTTGTCTACCAACGATGGTGTAGGAGATGTAGGAGGAGTGGGGATGTGGTCGGTCTCATTGAAGAACCCTACCTCACCCCTCGATAATTGCTCCTGAGCAACAAGACCAATGGAAGATCTGAAAAAAGGGTCTATAGAGAAACTAGAAGTGACCTTCGTTCTCTCCATCAGAAGGTGTCACACACTTCCTAACCAGATACTCAGAAGTTGTGGACTGGGTTTTGATGCTCATAAACCTTCACAACACTCAAGCTTACAATGATCACAAGGAACAAAGGAAAAGTCTCAACACCGACGAATGGACAAACGTTAATTCATGTTGGGTTCACCAAAAATGTAAGAGAGGGGGACTAACCATGTCAAGGCTCCAGGTCATGGAGAACCGAGAGCAGAGGGTGACCTAACTTACCTCACTCTAAAGGGGTGTTTTAAGACAAGGATCAAGAATTATGAGGACTATAATGTACTTCAATCACTCTGTAGATCCTCAACTTAGGTTTGGGTTAGGTGAGATGGTTTTTGGAGTCAGTACTATGCCTCAGACAACTCTCTATCCAAGGATGTCAGTGTGGTCCGCTAGCGGCCATACGGTTAGCAAATAGTGAACACAATACAAACTACCAAAAAATAAATTGACAACCTAGCTGACTAGTCTAAATGGTAAAAACATAATAAGTAAATAGAGGAAATAGAACTAAAGTGATAAAACAAGTAAATGAGAACTAGGGTGACAAAGATGATCTGACGAAAGTTCCTATTTTCTAGCTAGCTCCGCACATACTTTCACCTACACACAAGCAAGAAGGGGAAAATTGTTGGGGATGTATAGGGGCATGCCTTAGTCAAACCCTCGTTTTGGTGTTTCCACCTCCACAAATAGCCAGAAAGTAACGAAGTAGAAATATGTGATAAAGAAGTAAAGAAAGTAGAGATTGCAATAAAAACTACAAAACAGTATAATGCTACTCAATCAAATCACAAAGGAGATGAGTGAAACATTACCACCTCCACCCAAAAGCTCACTAGCCAATGGAGGAGAATACGAACTTGGAAAGGTCACCATAGCCACAACTGTAATGAAGGGAAGTCTCACAAGACCCTAAGCCCACACTGCTATGGCTTGCTTCACACTTGCTATGTGGAGTTGATGAAGTGTTGTTGCTGCTATAATGGAGTGTTGAAGTGACTACTGAAAGTGCTAAGAGAATGCTTGAGAAAATGTAAGAGCTTGTGAGAGAATGAAATGAGATGAAGATAGATGAATTTGAAGGAGAAGAGAGAAGAATCTACCATTTTCAAGGTTGGTTGATCGAAGAGGGACGTTACAAATAATTCCCAATCGAAAGTGTAATGCCTCTGCCAACTTCAAACACGGTAATCTATCAGGGACGGTAGTGCGTCGTGCATGTGTCCCTGATAGAAATTCTCTCACCAACACAACAAGCAGATGCCAAGTGGAAGGAAGGGAGTTGGGTGATGTGGAATTTTTTCTTTGGATTTGATTTTCTAAGGTGAGGTTGTGTAAAAGGGGAATTTGCATAGGGGTGCAAATTCGCTCCTATACAATGTTATACCTTGGAACATATATATGTATTTGGTTAGCAATTGATTGTTTGTATATATATACTTTATGTATACCAATATATGGTGATAATTAAAATAATATATATACATGTGTAAATATTAATATATATATGTACGTAATTACGTGTTCGATGTTCCATACTTACATACATACATATTAATATGTGAATGATAAGCAAATGCATTATATGAAATTTGTAAATATGAGTATATGTATTTGAATATTGAATAATGTATATATAATTATATATATATATATATATTACTTTATTTAGTGCTTGAACCATATTGAAGACAAATGCATAGTTTATGGAGTAATGTTTTGATATAGCAAAATAAAAGACTATAAAGGGCACAACAAGTTAGAACATACATTTCTCAAAGAATTAAAACATGTAAAGAAAACACACAATAAGTATTCAATGTGCTTTGAAATATGAAGTTTCTAAGGCTAAGGTTCCACATTGCAAGAAAGATAAAAATCACTTCCATAAATGTTAATACAATTGCATAGTTTGAATTTTTTGTTTAAAGTTTAAAGAAGCTAGCGCATAAGATATTAACATTGTATGAAGCTTTTAAATGGTGAATGATATACCTTGGCAGTGCTATGAGCATTTCATAAAGTATTAGCATGCTTTGTAAAATAAATACAACGTTGTGTAAAGTGTGTGGAAATGATTTGCAAGACATATTCCAATGTTTTTAAAGAAAACTAAAATGCATTAACAAGCTTTGACTTGGTCTTTTATCTGAAACACCAAAATAGATCACATGATGTTTATGCAGCATAAAATTATGAATAATTGCATTCCTTTAGAAGTCTATTATGGGAACTATTTCTAGAAACAAAGGCCAAATATAAATTGGAGAATTAGTCAAATAAAAGCTAGCATAGAGAGATTCGACCTGTGAGTTTAATTTCCTTGCATTTCTGAATGATATTCTTGTTGTCCATGATAGAAGCAACTGGTTGTGCAATATGTTTGAGTTTTAGTTTGTAAATTATCCACCTTTTCTTTACCTTGTTGAGTTTAACCATTTGAGATGAGAAGTGTCAATCCTATTACCCTATTCCTAGCCCTTAGTTGTTGATCTTTGTGTATAAATGTGGGAGCTATCTACCTCATTTGGACACATATATATCTACATTCTTGTTGTTAATATATGAGTTGTTATTTTGTTCTTCTAAGTTTGTGAGAGGTTTGTGAGAGGTTTTTGTGGGAGAATTATGGAAAGAACTAGTGAGAGGCTAGAAGAGGATTTTGGAGGTTGTTGTTGGTGGAAGTTACAAACAAAGCTAGAGCCATTAAGCTAGGAGAGAGGAATAGTCAATTGGAGCTTTTATACATGCATGCTAGTTTCTATACCTTTGTATTTTATATCAAAAAGGTTAAATAGATTTGAATACTATGTTGGAAAGGAATGGTATGAGTAAGTTGTGAAGCTTGATTATGTTTGAATGTTCTTGGATATTACTTTAGTTGATGGAACCTATCTATTAGTTTAATGCATTTATATACCCTATGTGGGATTTTATATAATGTATTTCTATTTAGACTTTATGAAGTTAGTCTATACTATACATATGTAGAAATACATGTGAAATATGGATTACATCAATATATTAGGGGGAAATAACTTGAATTTGTTAGCTTATAACGCTAGGAAAAACCTTGGAAATAATAAGGCTAGCAACACAACAATAGTAATGGTATGAAGGATGTGTCATCCTTGATAGGATTTGACATTGATCATGCAAACCATATTGTTAGTCTATACTAGATTGATCATTTGATCGCTGCTTTAATTGATTATTGATTGAAACCCTAGGTTGAGAATAACCTACTTGGTTTGGTTGATTATTTGATCTTTGTTTAAAGCACATAGGATGAGATTAACTTACATGATTGGTCTAATCATTGATTGTTAATATTATCTTGGAATTAGGGTAAACTAAGGATGAGATTATCCTATGTGATTAAGTTGATCAATTGAATTTGTGAATTACTATTTTATTGGAGCCATAGGTGGGATTACCCTTCCAAGTTGGTTGTTTTATACTCTTGACATGAAGTCATTTTATTGACATGAATCTACTTTTTTATTAGCCTTTTATTGATGAGATTACACTCTTGAATAAGAGTCGTTTATTATTGAGACTATACTTTTGAAGGAGTCATTTGTTGATATGATTATTATTTTGATTGAGGCCATTTATTGTTAAGGTCATACCTCTGAACTAAGGTCATTTATTGATAGGAATATACTTTTGATGAGAATCATTTATTGTTGTGATATATTCTTGAATGGAGTCATTTATTGATGAGTATTTATTCTATGATAAGATGAAGCTTATGTAGCTATAATTAAGTTTATGAAGTTGTCATCACAAAGTTATTTGTAAGTTAGAGTCATGGAGATTTCATAGGTTATTTCTAGGATTAGATGATCCAAAGAAGGGGATAACTTATGCATAAGAATTACTTAGTAGAAATGTCAAGATAAATATAAAAAGAGAATAAGTTTTTCCTAGGGCTAGTACAACCCAATGAAGGGAATTTCCTATGCATAGAGTATAATGGCCATTAAAAATTGAGCTAGAATGGTGGGTGATCATGTGACTTCCATTCCAAAATAGGGGTGATGAATACTTTGGCCAAAGTGGTGTAATTTTCCATTGTTTACACTATCAGTTCACTGTGTTACTTTTTAGCATGCTAGTCTTGGATTGCCATACATGTAGGTTGTAGCCATTGTATGATAAAGTTCTATTTATGTAGGGCATAACACCAGGCTAGAATTGACTAGTATTTTGAGGTTTCTAGACCAAACTCTTCATCAAATGGAAGGGCCATCTTACCATATGTGGTAGATGCGCAGGGGACTATGTAAGTCTATGGATGGCATAAAAGCGTTGGAGTGATGCTTCTCCTCTTAAGTAGGCGAGCCAAGATTTAAGGGGAAATTTCCTGGACCATTGTATTTTTAGTGCCAATGGAGCTCAGATGAGCTATTCATGTTTCTTCTTTCTATTTCTATGGAAGATAGAAAATGTATAATGTTTCTTGTTTTTGAAATTATTTTTTATTAGAGGTAAAATACGAGTTTTGAAGGGGCCCAAAACCATTTACAAAAGAAAGTATCTAATACTAAAGAAAACAAAACTAAGAATAATTCATCCCATCAATAGCGAACCAACAATAAAAATTCAGCCAAAAAGGAGGACCCCAACCAGTTTCAAAATATCCACTGCCTCCATGTTGCTTACCGTAGCCTTCTAAGCATCATCCAAAATATAAGGCACTTCTTTACCAGAAGCCCCAACTTGAAATTTATTCTTGTTTCTAGTTCTAGCACCAGGTCCATCTGTATTCACCTCAATAATCAAAACATTACCCTTCTCCCCACCCTTCTCAGTAGCACCCTCCTCTTCCATCAACTTACTAGCAGCACTGATCTCTTCAACACGAATAATTTCTTTACGCTTCTTGGCACTAACCATAGGAGAAGTCACACCAATAGAATCAAACTTAACAATAGATTTAGACACCTCCCCACCCCTCATCACAATAGCCCAGGTTTTCTCCATTTTGATCCTCATGGGTGAGGATTCTACCTTCCAGATTTTTTTTCATCTTAAGAGTTTCCTCTGCCACAGTGTTTAAGGAATCAAAAAATTCACCTATCTGGTTTTGGATAAAGGACTCCTCAGCCTTACCACACCCCTAACTTTGACATTAGTTTTATTGAGTTCATGAAAAAACCATTTAAATAGTTTGAACAAAACAATGGAACCCTCACAAACAGTTCCCAACACATCAGACATATCTTCTCTATCAATATTAAAAACCCCCTTCCCCAAAGCATCTTCCTCCTCAGAGGAGCTAACCTTATCCTGACTGGCAAAGATTTCCTTACCTTTCCCAGCAACAACCGAAGTCTTGATTTTGCAGATGGAGCTCGCAATCTCCTCCACCACATCCTTTCTTTTCTTTAGCCTCTCCAATTCCACATCCTGGGTATCCACAAAAAACAAACCACCAACAACATCAGTCTTACCTTTCTGTTGCAATTCTGACTTAACACTTAGAGAATCATCACCATCTAGACCACTCACTATAGTGATAGGAAAGTCCCTCTCCAACAATTGACTCGCAATCCTTAGAACCCGTTTCTTCCTGCTTCCCTCCTTCAGCTCCTTCTTCTTCATGGTTATACGGGGAGGCGAAGAAGCCTCGCCATACAAATAAATCTTCTCCTTCACACCCCTACTAGGAAAATCAATATCCACCTCATCACTACAAGTCAAATAACCCTCGCTAGCACAAAAATCCCCTTTTTTTTTCCTGCAGCAAGGGATTGGGGACCCACCTCCAAAGAAGCAAATGAATCTGGGACAAAGTCCACATCCCCCTCTGAATCTGACTCTTTTTCCAAAATATGTTTCCTTTTCTTCACTTTTTTGCTGGTTGGTTCCTCTTCAAAGGCAGTCTCATACTCCTCTGCTGGCTTAGATTGTTTACCCTTCGGGGTAGCAATTGGCTCAACCACCTCAAAGGACTTCGCATAATCAGAAATAAGAAGGATTAACCCCACATGAAAAACAAGATTTTTAGGGTTTTCCTTATGATCCTTGAGACCTGAATCCAGAGACATCAGGAGATAATAAGGAAAGGAAATCCTTTTCTTATGACAGAAATGATTGTGCAAGATGAAGTGGTATGCATTTATCGCTGAGAAGCATCCTTCCAAGGTAATGAAATGCATTAGCTCTTCTACAACACCTTCCCATAATGCCTTAAGAGAGCTTCTCTGGTAGCCTCCACTCCTCACAGTCCTCAAATCCTTAGCTTCATCCCCCTTGAAGAAGATTTGTATAGCGACTTGTGAATCATTTTTATCTCTAAAAATTTTCATACCATCCATGGCCAGACTAGTAATTCTAGCTATAAATCCTTCATTGACATCAAACCCTGTTCCACCCAGTTTTAGCACCCTATCATTCCATCCTTTGGAAAATAGCACCGTAACTTGAGGATTATTGCCATGTAATTTCTCCAGGTAAGGAGTTAACCCTTCTTTCTCCAACACCTGCCAAACCTCCTTCTTCTTGATAGCTTCACACGAGAAGGATTCTGCCAGATTTCTATCTCCACCCATATCAACAGAGTAAGCAGAAAGTAACAGCTTGAGAACTCTAAACTTAGTGAAAGAAAAATTCTGGAAGACAATGCTAGGAGTGCCCAGAATCCATGTGAGAACTGAAATGAGGCAGAGGAGAATTAAGAACTTTGAGTTCCTTTCCCTGCAGCTACCAGCCCTCATACCATTAGCTTGATTCAAATCTATCTTACCATCCTTTCTCATAATATTCAGCCATGTGAAGAAAGACATGCACGCCGCCAGCCATAATGAGAACTTAAGCAAATTAAACTTGGAAATCATAGTTAATAGTTGTTATTGCCTCTATAGGGAGAGGGTCATTCAAACCCCATTCCCTAACCTTTGTAACTCCAATATTAGCGAAGATGTCTACTAGTCCATTACCCTCTCTCAAAATGTGAGAGATGTAATATTCATCAAAAGATTTCAGAATATCAATGGAGTCCCTTATCAAAGACTCAATAGTCCAAGAAGGGGAAGCACAAGTTTTCAAAGTATTAATGATATTTAAAGAATCACCCTCCAGCCAAACTTTCTTATAGCATTTGGTTTGTGCTAGCTTAAGACCATGATAGGTTGTAGCCACTTCCACATAGTGGTTTTTCTGGATTCCCAAAGGGAGCGCAACAACATAATTGAGCCTACCATTAGAATTTATGATCACTGCCCACAACCTATAGGTCCCAGATTCCCTTTAGCAGCTCCATAAAAATTTACCTTCGCCCAACCATCCAGAGGAGCTTTCCAAACGACACCTTCTCTAGAACTTTTCCTTTTAGTCACCGGGAGGGAAATATCATAGGGCAACTTCCACCTTTGTGCAATAGAGATATCATAGGGGTTAAGATTAATCTTTGGCCCATTGTGAAAAGTAATTCCAGAAAGAAAATTTTCTTTAATAGCCTCACATATTTTGTAAGCCACAGAGATAGCAGGGAGGGTAGAATTCCTAAAAATTATGTTGTTGAGCTTAAGCCAAACACTCCAAAAAATGTGAGGAAGAGAAAGAGACCACAAAATAAGAAGAGTGGTATTAGACATGGGGCCAACCCATTGAGACCACAGCTCTTTAATAGAACCAGGAAACACCCAACTTAAATTCCAAAGAGAAAGCACATGGGCCGACACCATTCTAACATATTTGCAACCAATCAACATATGACAAGCATTTTTGGCTTCCTCTTCACATAGAAAGCACTTGTTAGGCATCAAAAAACCTCTTTTGACCAAGTTATTAGTAGTTAATATTTTATTCTGGAAAAAGAGCCAAAAGAAAACATTAACCTTAGGAATCAATCTAGAGGACCAAAAGAAAGCCCAAAAGGGAGCAGGACCAACAAAGGATTCATTAAAATCAAAAGTCGATGCAACAGAGAAGTTACCATTAGAAGAAGGCTTCCAAACAAATTTATCAGGAGAAGGGAAAGAAGGAATATGAACTGAAGATATAGCCTTAAAAAGAACATCTTGTCCTAGGTCCACCTCATGCAACTTCTTCCAACAACCTCCCTCAATATAATCAACAAAAAAATTTCCAAACCGCCGCACACATAGATCCATGAAAGGTTGAGCTCAAGGCTCATCTTTGAGAGGCCTATTTCCAAACTAGCTATCATCCCAAAACAAAATATTTCTACCATCTCCCATTTTCCAAAATAGACCCTTGGCCACAAGCCTACGAGCCTTAACCATACAATTCCAAAGAGAAGAGCTAGACTAGGGAATAAAGTCTTGAGATAAGAAACTCCTTATACCATCAACACCATGTAAGTATTTTCTCCAAGCAATTTTCACCCATTCACTCTTAGCCAGCATAAGGTTCTACAACTATTTTTCAAGAAGGGCAATATTAAACACTCTAATTTTACGGATTCCAATCCCACCAGCCTTTTTGGGTCTACAGACATCATCCCAAGCAACCAAATAAATTCTTCTCTTATCCTCAACACTAGACCAAAGGAAATTTTTTTGAATTCCTTCCAAAGTATCCACAATTTTCCTAAGCATATGGAAAAGACTAAGAGCATAAACTGGAAGATTCTGAAAAGTAGATTTAATAAGCTAAACTTTCCCGACTTGGCTCAACAACGCACCCTTCCAACTAGCCAATTTAGAATTGAATTTATCAATCATACTCCACCAAAAAGAATTAGGAACCTTAGAGCACAAGGTAAGACCCAAATAAGAAGCAAGAAGTTCCCCAATCTGGCACTGCAGAATTCTAGCAATTTTAGTCTATCTTTGGATTGGAGTGTTAAAAAAGAAAACAACACTCTTAGGTAAGCTAACCTTCTACCCTGAAGCAGCCTCATACTTTTGTAAAATAGTCTTAATAACCTTAGCCTCCTTAATGGATGATTGTCCAAGCATAAGAGAATTATCCAAAAACTGCTGATGGGAGAAAATAAGGTTAGTGGAAGAGGGGGCTAACCCAAACATAACCCCAATATTAATAAATATCTCGATGAGATGACCCAAGGATTCCACCATGATAATGAACATAAAATGATATATAGGATCCCCTTGCCTCAGACCCCCGGAGAAGTCAAAGGGAGGGGAAGGGGACCCATTAATGAGGATAGAGAACCGAGGGGTAGACATAAGCTGAAGCACAAGAGCCACCACTTTCTCCCCAAAATCAAAAGAAGCTAATATCTTAGAAAGAAATCACCAGTCAACTCTATCATAAGCTTTAAGTAAGTCAAGCTTCAAAATAAAACCAACATGCTTATTAACAGTAAGAGAATGAATATTCTTATGAACAGAGAGAATAGAATCCAAAATTTTCCTACCAGCCACAAAACCATTTTGCTGAGGTGAAATAATAAGAGGCAGAAATATTTGCAATCTAACCACCAAAACCTTGGAGAAGATCTTATAAACTGAGTTACATGAGCTTATGGGATGAAACTCATCAAAAGAAGAAGCACTAGGCTTCTTAGGAACCAAAAAAATAAAAGAAGAGTTCAATTCCTTCATAAGAGAGCCAGATCTAAAAAACTCCTTAGTAGCCGCAACAACATCCTTAGCAATAATTTCCCAGAAGGACTGAAAAAAGAATATAGGAAATCCATCTGAACTCGGCGCCTTATTACCTTCAAAAGAGAAAACAACACTTCAAATTTCATCCGCCGAAGGAATACAAACCAAATATCTATTAATATCATCATCTAAGATCTGAGGGATATCCCTAAGAATATCCTCTTGACAAGCCAAATCAAGCTCCCCCTCCATAGACAATAGCTGAGAGAAGTAGGAGGAAGCAACAAACTACAAATCAACATCCTTTCCCAAAACTTGATTATTGAAATTGATCAATTTAATATGGTTAGAAGCCCTGTGTTTAAAAGTAGAGAGGTGAAAAAACTTAGTATTATTGTCCCCACTTTTCAGCCACATAATCCTTGACCACTACTTCCAAAATTCCCCCTCCTTCACAACAATATTATGCGATCTAGAAAGCAAGATATTTTCTTTCAGAATCAAGGCATGGTCATATCAAACAATTGGATTGATTGTTGCACGACTTTAAGCTCCTTAGACACACCCTCTTTCTCCATAAAAATATGACCAAAGGAAGTACAATTCCATTTTCTAACATTATCCTTAACATTAGCAAGCTTTTTAGCAACTCTAAACATAGAAGTTCCCCAATCTGGCACTGCAAAATTCTAGCAATTTTAGTCTATCTTTGGATTGGAGTGTTAAAAAAGAAAACAACACTCTTAGGTAAGCTAACCTTCTACCCTGAAGTAGCCTCATACTTTTGTAAAATAGTCTTAGCAGCCTTAGCCTCCTTAATGGATGATTGTCCAAGCATAAGAGAATCATCCAAAAAAATACTGATGGGAGCAAATAAGGTTAGTGGAAGAGGGGGCTAACCCAAACATAACCCCAATATTAATAAATCTCTGGATGAGACGACCCAAGGATTCCACCATGATAATGAATAGAAAAGGAGATATAGGATCCCCTTGCCTCAGACCCCTGGAGCAGTCAAAGAGAGGGGAAGGGGACCCATTAATGAGGATAGAGAACCGAGGGGTAGAGATAAGCTGAAGCACAAGAGCCACCACTTTCTCCCCAAAACTGAAAGAAGCTAATATCTTAGAAAGAAATCACTAGTCAACTCTATCATAAGCTTTAAGTAAGTCAAGCTTCAAAATAAAACCAACATGCTTATTAACAGTAAGAGAATGAATATTCTTATGAACAGAGAGAATAGAATCCAAAATTTTCCTACCAGCCACAAAACAATTTTGTTGAGGAAAAATAATAAGAGGCAGAAATCTTTGCAATATAACCACTAGAACCTTGGAGAAGATCTTCTAAACTGAGTTACATGAGATAATGGGATGAAACTCACCAAAAGAAGAAGCACCATGCTTCTTAGGAACCAAAACAATAAAAGAAGAGTTCAATTCCTTCATAAGAGAGCCAGATCTAAAAAACTCCTTAGTAGCCGCAACAACATCCTTAGCAATAATTTCCTAGAAGGACTAAAAAAAGAATATAGGAAATCCATCCGGACTCGGTGCCTTATTATGTTCAAAAGAGAAAACAACACTTTGAATTTCATCTGCCGAAGGAATACAAACCAACTATCTATTAATATCATCATCTAAGATTTGAGGGATATCCCTGAGAATATCCTCTTGACAAGCCAAATCAAGCTCCCCCTCCACCGAAAACAACTGAGAGAAGTAGGAGGAAGTAGCAAACTACAAATCAACATCCATTCCCAAAACTTGATTATTGAAATTGATCAATTTAATATGGTTAAAAGCCCGTGTTTAAGAGTAGAGAGGTGAAAAAACTTTAGCCACATAATCCTTAACCGATACTTCCAAAATTCCTCCTCCTCGCAACAATATTATGCAATCTGGAAAGAAAGATATTTTCTTTTAGAATCAAGGCATGGTCATACCCAGACAATTGGATTGATTGTTGTATGACTTTAAGCTCCTTAGACACACCCTCTTTCTCCATAAAAATATGACCAAAGGAAGTACAATTCCATTTTCTAACACTATCCTTAACATTAGCAAGCTTTTTAGCAACTCTAAACATAGTCGAACCATCCACATGAATGTTCCACCAGTCATAACCAAATTACCCAGGTCTGGATGACAAATCCACATTTTCTCAAATCTAAATTTTTTTTTTTCTTGCCACCCAGTAGATCCACTGATAAAGCCAGGGGCAAGTGATCCAAACACAATCTAGTTAAAGCAGAAAGCGAACAGGAATAATGAACCAACCAGTCAAGAGTTATAAGAGCACGGCCAAGCTTACAAAGGTTACTTTGTTACTTTGGAAAGGTTGTAACATTTCATGGAATGAAATGAGAAAGTTGAAATATTATTATATCAAATGATCATTTTATCTTATGTTGAGAAGAAAATTTTTATCACTATGTGATTGAAATCTTAGTTTATTACTTGAGGTTTAAACTAAGAAAATTTCTTTGTGAAGAACAATGGGCTTGTTACAAGAGGACAAGAAGGACTTCACATCATTTTGTGAGATATGAAAAGTCAAAATTTCTTGGTCATATATAAATATTTCAGGACTGGATACAACTTCTTAAGTCTATCATTTGATAGTCTATCCATAGGCTAAACTAGTAAAATAAAAACTTCGTAAAATGCATCCCTTAGATTGCACTATTAGTCAAAGTGGAATTCCAAAAACTTCTATATGTTGGCTTCATTAGACCTATATAATATTTAGAGTGGGTATAAAGTATTGTCCTTGTTGCAAAACACACAAGGGGCATTCACATCTACACTGATTTTAGAGATCTAAATAAGGCTTGTCCAAAAGATGACTTTCCTTTACCAAGCATTAACATCACTATAGATTTTGATATTAGGACATGAGATGATTTCCCTCATCAATTATTTCTCTATATATAATTATATTTGCATAGGAATACCAACATAGGGCCACTTTCACATGTCCTTTGGGTACTTACTATTGGAATGTAATGCCTTTCAGTCTAAATAATGTTGGTGCAACTTATTAGAGAGAAATGAAAGTAATTTTCCATGACATGTTCCACAAGATAATGAAGGAATATGTATATGGCTTATTGGAAAAATATATAACAAGAAAAGGATATTTGGAAGTTCTTGGATATATCTTTGATAGAAGAGAGAAATACCAAGTGAGGTTCAATCCTAAGAAATGTGTCTTTGGTGTGACTTTATAAAAACTATTGGGATACATTGTGTCTAGTAGAGGTATTGAGGTTGACCCTGCAAAAGTTAAAGTAATAATTTAGATGCCTCCACCAAACAATCTTAAGAAACTTCATAGTCTCCAAGGAAAATTATAGTCAATAATGTGTTTCATAGCCTAGGTAGCAGACTAATGTCATCCATTTTCTCATCTCCATAAAAGTTTCAAATTCAAATGGGATGAGAAGTTTCAACAATCTTTCCAGTGAATAAAGGATTACATTTATTCACCACAAGTATTGATGCCTCCAGTTCAAGGAAAGCCATTGATATTACACATTTCAGATACAACAATATTAGGATCTCTCTTAGGACAACATGATGATGTCAGAAAAGAGAGAAATCTACTACATCAACACAAAATTAGTAGGGTACAAGATTAATTACACGCCTATTGAGAAAGCATGTCTATTTGTCTTTAGATCATAGAATCTCTGACACTACATGCTTAATCATCAAGCTAAGCTCATGTCAAAAGTTGATCTATTGAAGTATTTTTGTCTAAATAAAAACTCACTAGTCGCATGGCCAAATGGGTAATGATATTAAGTTCATTAAACATAGAATATGCGGACTAAAAGGAAATACAAGGACAAGTCATTGCAAACCAGCTAGCAGAGGCACCTCTATATGATGATAATCCACTTATATCAGACTTTCCATATGAAATAATTTTTTATCATAACCTTGGAAAATTAATCAAAAATATACTTCAATGGGTCCCGCACTTTGCATGGTTTAGGGGCAAGAGTCTTATTCATCACTCCTCAAGGTGATTGTATTCCCAAAGTATATTGGCTATTGTTTCCATGTACCAATAATATTATGATATTGCTATCAGGATTCAACCGTGTAGTTTCGAGTCAAACTCATTGACCCATGTTTCATGAGTAGTGGTTCACCAAGAACCCATCTCTCATGATATCGAATGGTCCACTTAGCACTCATTGCATCATGCTCACAGAGGTGAAGCAGAGGTCACCCATCCCACTGCTCCAGCTCAAGCGCGCTTAAGGAGTTTTCTCCAAGGTTAAGCCAGTTATTGCAAAACCTTCAGCAAGTGTTGTGCCTTGAACCATTCATAATAGAGCCCCTTTAGCTCATCAATTGATAAGTAGGAGGTATTTTTCCACCGTCAAATTATGATATTGCTATCAGGATTCAACCGTGTAGTTTCGAGTCAAACTCATTGACCCATGTTTCATGAGTAGTGGTTCAACAAGAACCCATCTCTCATGATATTAAATGGTCCACTTAGCACTCATTGCATCTAGGTGATGCTCACAGAGGTGAAGCACTGGTCCGTCCCGGGAGGTCACCCATCCCATGTAGTTTGACTCGAAACTACACGGTTGAATCCTGATAGCAATATCATAATTTGACGCGCTGTGGAAAAATACCTCCTACTTATCAACCAATAATATTGTCGAAGATGAAGCACTCATTATAAGACTTAGAATGGAAATCTACTAACACATCAAAGAGATACAAGTCTATGAAGATTCATAACTAGTTATCAGAAAAGTTAATGATGAATACTAGACAAAGGAGGATAATTTGTTACTATATAAGAGAATGGTCAACAATTTCAAGTAATATTTTTTTAATATCTCCTTTGAACAAATACCAAGATTGAACAATAAAAATGCAAATGCTATGTAAACTATTGTATCTCTTCTAGATATGCTTCACAATGTTTAGAGATGTGA
The DNA here is from genome assembly GCA_007258455.2 of Sequoia sempervirens. Classification (NCBI taxonomy): domain Eukaryota; kingdom Viridiplantae; phylum Streptophyta; class Pinopsida; order Cupressales; family Cupressaceae; genus Sequoia; species Sequoia sempervirens. The sequence goes on from VDFB02270651.1 coordinate 185,039,778, forward strand.
ATTTCTAGTGGAGCAACTTCTGGTTCCTTCTTTTGATGTCCCACAATCAAAATTCATGTGCAAAATTTTTGGTCCTGATTTCCCATGGTATCACGATATTTACACTTACCTTTATAATAATATCATTCCACCCAACCTAACTAGTAATTAAAAGAAAACCTTCATTCGCCACTCATCCTGCTTCACCATCCTTGGTGATATACTATACCAAAAGAGTTTTGATGGTACCTTACTTATATGTTTAAACTTGGAAGAAGCTAAAACCACCTTACATGAGGTACACAAAGGTGTTTGTGGGTCACATTCTAGTGTTCTTACCATTGCTAAGAAGTTACTAAGAACACGATATTATTGGACTAATATGGATTAGGAAGCACATTAGTTTACAAAAAAATGGCTTCAGTGTCAATATGAAGATCTAATTCACACACCTACTCAAGATTTGCAATCGATTACCACTCCTCGACCCTTTTCACTATGGGGACTCGACCTCATATGAAAAATGAACCCAACCTCATCTAATGGCCACAAGTTCATCATCACTACCATTGAGTACTTCATAAAGTGGATAAAAGCCATAATTAACCTACATTACCAATAAATTGGTAGCAAATTTTATCCTTAATTACCTAAGTTGTCGGTATGGTGTTCCCCACACAATTATAAGAGACAATGCTACACATTTTAAAAACTAAGATTTTTGTATTCTTTGCACCTAATTCCATACACAACATCACTTTTCCACTCCATATTATCCATAGGGAAATGGTCAAGCTGAGACATCTAATAAAACTATACTTAAAATCCCTAAGAAGATAGTCAATGATGTTAGTCATGACTGACACCTTCAAATCAATCCCACCTTATGTGCTTAACCTACTAGCATCCGAACACCTATAGGTGCTACACCATATTCACTAGTCTTTGGCACCAAAGATTTTTTCTATTGAGGTTGAACTCCCCTCTTTAAGGGTATCCTTGTAATACCTTAATGATAATGAAGAGTATCAACTATCTAGACTACATTAGTTAGAGTTTCTAGATGAAAGATGTATCAATGCATTGAATCATTTGCAATCTTGTCAAAATTGTCTTTGCCATAATTAGAAAAAAAAATCAAGACCTAAATATTTGAAGTAGGTGATCTATTTCTCAAAGAAAATTTAAATTATCAACAAGAATAGGACAAGAAAGGAAAGTTTGAGCCTAACTGGTTTGGACCATTTGTTGTTATAACAAGCTATACGTTAAGAGCCTACTATGTTGTGACACCTAAAGGTGAGCCTCTACAAGAGCCCATTAACAACAACAACAACCTCAACAAATTCCATGCTTGACCTTTGGGGTATGGCAAGGTAAAAAAAAAAGGTAAAGAGAAATAATTCATCCAATGGTGATAGGTACCTTGGGAAAGTACCATGGTGAAAACCTATTTAGAAGAACCATGTATAGTAAGCATAATCTACCATTTATTTGGTTCTTTTCCATTCCATTCATAAAAAAGTTTACATTCTATCTATATTCATCTACATATGATCATTTTTTCTTATCCACCTAGTATGGCTTGGTTATTACCAATGCCTAGCATTATCCACCCCACCAAATATCTTAATAAAATTTGTCCACTCAATCCATAATAAATGATCCTACACCTAACTAAGGGTATTTTTCTTAGACCTAGTCATCAGATTGGATCTTTATTATTGCCTTAAACTAAAAATTCTAAATTAAATATTCTGAAGATCTAAAAAACATCAAATATTCCAAAAAATATGAAAACATAAACATAAAAAATAAATAAAAAATCAAATATTCAAAACATCCAAAAAACAAATCAACACCCACACAAATTCACCCATCCATAACAAAATCATCACCCATAATAACTTATTCATCACCACAAATCATCTTTGACAATCAAGCAAAAAAAAAACCACACATCATGTAAAACATAGAGCATTCATGAGAAATTGCAAGCTAAGGATTGTTGCTGAATAAACCTTCTACCTACATACCTATTATCTAATAATTAAATTCATCATCCCAATCTATGCATTAATGGATACATCTTTCCTACAATAGGAATACTCTAGGATAACAAACACACTTTCTTTGGCAAGATTGTTGATATGTTTTGCTAGTCAATCTTTTATTTTGATTTGTCTTTTTTTCCCCTTCCCACACCTACTCTAATCTACCTCAATATTTCAATACTTTGGTGTGTCTAGAGGAGCATAGAATGGGGCATGATCATTGCTTTTGTATGCTATTCTTGTGGGATGTTCGTATAATAACATCATGGTGAATACTTGCCTTGTGTATGTTGAGGTAGCTTCTTGCATATAAAACATCCTTTGCATATCGGGTCATTCATACCTTTTGAACACTAGGACTATCATGCTCTAAGCCTTATTCTCTTACACGTTCAAACAAAGTTTCCATATGTCTGATATGATTAAGGATAATTCTATTTGTTTGTAGAGTCAAAGCCCATGCAAGGGATACAATTTCACCTTGGTTCTTCATACTTTGGTGCATACTGTCCATTTTCTATATAAAAATAAGGATTTCTCTTTACATTTTTATCATAACCAAAAGAAAAAGAAAAATCAATTTTCCATCCTATTATGAATTATCTGATGCCCAACCCATATCATATCTATATATTTTACTATTTAATATTTCAACAAGATTTATTTATCCGCCAATATCCTGCATCACTTCTCCTATCTTACTAATTCATTTTCATCTTACTAATTATTCTATGTATCATGACACACACAAAAATATATATCCCACTACATCCATACAAATCCTTGCGTACACAATCATTACTGTGTGTCACAACATCATACATATCCTACATCCATAATCATGAGCTTATACAATTATCAGTCATAGCATCATAGTACAATAATCACATAGGTAATCATATCATCAAAGGGAAAATCATAGCATCAAATCATATAAATCATAAATTCATCACCAAAATCCATCACATCATAATATATTGCCTTAATAATTATTACCAATAGGTTTAAAATAATCATCATTACTTGCATACATCCATCACATATATCATCATCAAATAAACTCATAATATACATCAAATAGCATCATCAAATAGAATCATCATCACATGGAATTATCATTAAGATAATTGTTTGCATACATATATCATCATACACATCATAGATTGGCACAAAAAAATATCATATCACATATATATATCAAAACAATGTTTGTACGATGGACTACATAAATAATGAACATACATATATACAATAACACATAGGCATAATCATATGTATTTAAATCAAAATAAATAATGTATAAAATTCCTCTCTAGGCTAAGCTCCCACCCTTTGAGTTCTCAAATGATGGTGCATGAGAAGGAAGACCTATTGCTAGACCTGACCGGCTGAATCTTGAGCTATTGGTTCCTATGTTGCAGGTGTTGGTGTTGGTCCTAATGATGCCCCTATGACAAATCTACCCTTTAATCTCAATGATTGAGAGGCCCCTTACTTTGACCTAAAAAATGGGATCCCAATGATTTGCAAGCACATCTCTTTCATAGAGAGTCTTGTAGTAGGTGGTCTCTTAGGTAATCTATCATACCTCACCAATAAACTGCATCATGAGCATACCATTTGTTGCCTCCTCGATACCTCTACATCTCTCTCAACTGTCCTCTATGAAAGAAGTACAATGAGGTTATCTCTCGTAGTGTTATCCAAGTCTTGCTCCACCCAAAATGAATCTCTCATGTTGAGCCTGATCACACTGAAGCAGGGTAGTCACAAGTTGCATCTATAGATTCCTATCTCTTCTTTCACCTCCAGCCTTCTCTCCCCATCTTCACCTCTAGATTTATTTTCTTACATCCACATGTGATGGCCTCCTCTCCCCCTCCATCATCCTCATCTCTCCCTCCCTAACCCTAATTACCTCCTCCTTGTCCCTGATAACCTCATCCTTGTCTCTAATCACTTTCTACTTTTATTGCATCTCCTTCACCAACATCGACACCACCTCCATCTCTTCCATCCCCTGCAATCGCATCTTCCCCTCCAACTACCATAATTCTATGTTGTTTTTGACAAGCCATCCTTGTCTTTAGATCATGTTTGTTCCTCTCGACCCTACCTCCATCAAGATGTGTCAATCTAACTAGCATGTGTTGAGCCCACCATGCATCATACTCAATTGTGGTACCTACATCCACTCCCCAAGTCAATTATATTGGCACCAATGCCTCAAAATCTGCAACAATAATGTCCAAGTATATCATAGGTCCCTAATCTCTAATCTCCCTTTGAGTACAAGGAAAAATGGCCTCCATTTTTGGTAGACCTTGTACCTCACCAAATTGATATCAGATATTCTTTGGTAGATATTGATCAATAATGTGAGCATTCTAATTAATCAAATATCTCACTTACCAATAGTATAATAGATAGGTGGCATCATCTAACCATGCCTCACACAACTGGCATGGCTTCTAGTTGACACTATCCATCTCATAAAAAATGTGCCTCTAATAAGTGAGATCGCTTAGTTGTCAATGTGTCAAAACACCCTCATAGACAAAAATGAATGGCATACCACTCCCATAAACTCTCCACCCAACTGACCATGTAATTGTGATGTTATCCTAGGCACAAATATTGATGCAGGAGCATCCGGGTCCACAGGCAATTCTACATCACCCAAAAATATTTGTTTTTATTTTCTTCACTTTTGGAGTGTTGTGGTCTTTTCAGGCATCTCTTTGCATTGGAAAACCTCACGTGATTTAATTTTCAAAATTTGGGTTTTTGCTCTATCGTAGTTTTAAGGCTCCCATAAGCAGTTTTACAAAAATAATTAATTTTCAATATTGTTAAATGTTGGAGAACAATCCTTTGGAGGTAATCATCTTGATGATATTATTCATATTTGGACAATGTTTCATGTGAATATGAGCTTCTAGGTAAGAGTTATGCAAAAAGTTAGTTTTTGACACTTGTTGTGCAGCGTTGAAGTCATATGTTTGAATTTTTTTTTTCCAAATTATCTATGCAGTCTCAGAAGGTAATGTTTGATGGATTTTATTTATCTCATATTCATCTTTTGAAGCAAATTGAAGAGTCAAAATGGGTAGTGACGAAGGATTTTGAATTATTGACGTAACTTCACCTTTTTGCCATGTAATTGCTTTGGATAAAACAAGAAATGATAATTATTTCTTTTAGTTGTTACAAAGACAAATTTAGAGCTGAAAACATGGATATTGTCATTAATTTGAAGGCACAAGGGTATGGATTGGTAAGAGGCAAGTATTTTTGACTTTATTGATTAAAAAATCTATATTTAGACCTCCATTTTGGGGGGCATCTTCAGAAAAACGTGAGAGCAAGTTTGAATGCCGAACATAGAAGATTCTAGCAGAAATATAAATTATTAAAATGTATATTTTATTGAGGGAGTGGGACGCCACTTGGGTGAGTATTTAATTTCCTTTTAATTCATATTTCAAAAAGTTTTAAAAGAGGAGGAAAGAGGGAGAGCTAGGGAGGCTGCATGAAAGTAAGGTGGAGATGAGGATAGCAGTATGGAAATTTTGAGAGAAGATTTTCAAATCTTGCAGGAAGCAGAGATGAAGACTGAGTTTAAGGAAAAATGAGAGAGAATGGCCATGGAGAGCCAAACTTTGTAAAAAATGTTTTGTTGATCATATTATGGAATAAATATTGTATTTATTTCAACATGTTGCACATCATTTTCAGATTTGAATGCAAATGATTTTCTTTTTTTATCTTTTGTGTTTTGTGAGTTTGTGGATGGGTTGTTTGTCCTTGCATCAAATGGTATCATAGCTAGAAGTTCTAAGTGCATAAGCAGATCATCAAACGTGAGACAACTTATGCCAGGATCGGTGGGTGGATATAGGAAGCACAATAGAGTTGTCTGAGAAGCTCGAGATAATTGTTGAAGGTGTGCGAGGAGTCCTGAGCAATTGAGGGCCGAGAGGGACAAGCCGTGGATATGCAGAGCATGTGAGTTGAGGTGAGATTGCAGCAGACAAGATGGGATGGGTTGTGAGAAGACCTGTGAGAATATTGTTTTGGGAACAATATTGGGAGAAGGTAGAAAATAAGAAGTTTGAGAAGATGGAACAAATGGTTCGTGAGGAAGTGAGAAATATCAATATTATCATATATAAATTGAAGAAGAATATTGGTAAAGAAAAGTGAGAAGAAGAAAGATGGAAATGAGAAAAAAAGAAGAGAAAATGAGTGTTGCAGCCCAAGAGAGAAGGATGATAATACAAAGATTTGTGGAGCTCCTATGTTTGACAGAGAACCTGATGAAGAAGATTCATTACTTGTAGAGGAGATCATGAGGATAGAGAAGATGTAAGAGGAAAGTATTTTTAAATGAGAAAATGAGAAGTTTGAGAAGATGGAACAAATGGTTCGTGAGGAAGTGAGAAATATCAAGATTAGCATAGATAAATTGAAGAAGAATATTGGTAAAGATGAGAGGATATTGGTGAAGAAAAGTGAGAAGAAGAAAGATGGCAATGAGAAAAAAAGAAGAGAAAATGAGTGTTGTAGCCCAAGAGAGAAGGATGATAATACAAAGATTTGTGGAGATCCTATGTTTGACAGAGAACCTGATGAAGAAGATTCATTACTTGTAAAGAAGATCATGAAGATAGAGATGTAAGAGGCAAGTATTTTTGACTTTATTGATTAAAAAATCTATGTTTATACCTCCATTTTGGGGGGCATCTTCAGAAAAACGTGATTTAAAGTCACATGATTTAATTTTAAAAATTTGAGTTTTTGCTCTATCACAGTTTTAAGGCTCCCACAAGCAGTTTAACGAAAATAATTATTTTTTAATATTTTTAAATGTTGGAGAAAAATCCTTTGGAGGTAATCATCTTGATGATATTATTCATATCTGGATAATGTTTCATCTGAATATGAGCTTCTAGGTAAGAGTTATACAAAAAGCCAGTTTTTGATACTTGTTGTGCAGCATTGAAGTCACATGTTTGAATTTTCTTTTCCAAATTATCTATGCAGTATCAGAAGGTAATGTTTGATGGATTTTATTTATCTCATATTCATCTTTTGAAGAAAATTGAAAAGTCAAAATGGGCAGTGACAGAGGATTTTGAATTATTAGCGTAACTTCACCTTTTCGCCATGTAATTGCTCTAGGTAAAACAAGAAATGATAATTATTTCTTTTAGTTGTTACAAAGACAAATGTAGAGTTGAAAACATGGATATTGTCATTAATTTGAAGGCATAGGGGTATGGATTGGTAAGAGGCAAGTATTTTTTATTTTATTGATTAAAAAATCTATGTTTAGTCATCCATTTTGGGAGGCATCTTCATAAAAACGTGAGAGTAGGTTTGAATGTTGAACATAGAAGATTCCAATAGAAATTGAAATTATTAAAATGTATATTTTATTGAGGGAGTGGGATGCCACTTTGGGTGAGCATTTAATTGCCTTTTAATTCACATTTCAAAAAAAATTAAAAGAGGAGGAAAGAAGGAGAGCTAGGGAGGTTGCATGAAAGTAAGGTGGAGATGAGGATAGCAGTATGGAAGTTTTGAGAGAATATTTTCAAATCTTGCAGGAAGCAGTGATGAAGACCGAGTTTGAGGAAAAATGAGAGAGAATGGCCATGGAGAGCCAAACTTTGTAAAAAAAAGTTTCGCTGATCATATTATGGAATAAATATTGTATTTATTTCAACATGTTGCACATCATTTTCAAATTTGAATGTAGTTGATTTTCTTTGTTTAACTTCTATGTTTTGTGAGTTTGTGGATGGGTTGTTTGTCCTTGCATCAAATATGTAGCAATGTCACTCCACATGACATACTCACTTCAAATCTATACACCACCTGATACATATCATGATATAGGTGTGCAAAGATGCATGGTCCCCAAGAAAAAACTACCCTATCACTAAGAATCTGCTCTAACACCCTCCCCTAGTGAATGAGAAAGCCTCAAGACCTCTAATTATGAACCAACACACCTCCCACCACTCCAGCCAATACCAAAGGTAGAAGCTCAAATCTCCTCATCTCCCTCTTGAGGTCCATCTCCCCATCCTCAATCCCTAGGTCATCATCTAAGGAAACCCTCTCTAGTGCACTCTCCCTAGATTTAGTATCATACAAAACACTCTCTCCATGAATTAGGATCCTAGCAATCCTCCATATGTCCTCTAGATTAATGGTAATCTCATTGGTAGGAACAAAAAATGCACATCTCTCACTCTACCATCACTCAACGAGGGATGACATCATGGCTCTATTTTTTTAATCTCAAGCATACATGTCATATGCTATAACACCAATATTGATAAAAAGTCATGATCTAGCTTTCCCAACACATTCCTCATGTGCAATTTCATGGGATGACGCTCCTTAGACATAATCGATCCAAGCAATCTCTACAAAAAATAGCACACTCAACATCAATCATAATGCAAAATATAGTATCCTAAGTTACCTAACCTTTGTATCAAATGAACCAAATTGCTAAATCAATTGTGGTCCAATTTTCAATCGTGTTATAGCAACAATCAAATGTGCTATTTTCTATCAAATGTGCCATTTATATGTCATATGCCACCTAATTTTTTAGATGTTCTAAACTATCTATCAAATGTGACTCTATGCATCATATTCAACCTACAAAATCAAATGTCCCAATCTATTTTTAAAAGTGCTAAACCCCATCAAGTGTGCCATTTTAGGTTTCACATGCACCAATTTAATTTTTAGATGTGCAATTCTCTACATTAGTGCATTTGATTATCCTACTTTACCTATAATTTATTGCTCCTAGATCTAGAACTAAGGGTTAGATACATATTGCCACGAGTGCCCTGACTGGCCACTAATACTGACAAACATGCTCTGTATGGTGGCTACTCCTTGGAATACCCACCATCTCAAAAGATCCTTCACGTTCTTGTTAGGAAAATGGTGTCTCAACCTTACAATCACATGAGGTTACTATTTATAGTAAGTTTATAGTTAAGCAAAAATTGATGTGAAATTTTCCCCAAAGCTTCAAATTGGCTAAATAAGCATGCTCATATCATGTTTGGATTTGAAGATATTAAAGTTCTCATTTTTCAAAGTTTCAAATTCCATTTTGAAGGCCTTAGAGGCATTTTTAGGCTTGAAAGTGGGCATAATAACCATAGTTGGTTATATCTTGATAGAGTGCTTCATGAGATTTTTGACAATTCAAATGGTTCATCAATTGAATATTTAGATCAAAAGTTATGGCCTTCGAAATTTGGGTCTCTTGAAATCAAAGATGTAAAAATGTGTTGGACACATAAATGAGTTGTAAATTGGGGAGATACATGTGGTGGTGTGTGTTTAGACACATCACAAGAATATTTTATTGGAGATACGGATGGGTGCCACTTTTTGGATAGTTTTAGCTCATGATTTTATGATACTATTTGATAGTTTCATGTATTGTATCTCCTATATTAGGTGCATGAGATGGAGGTTATATGTAAGAGTCTTATAGTTGTTGAGTTTCCTATAGATCTCTCATTGGTGATACTCTTATGTGAAAGCTTGCTCTACAAGTGTATTGTAATCTTTTTGATTTTTGAATAATATATTGGGTGACTTTTGGAGTGTGGGGCTTTTCTCTTGAAAGGGTTTTCCCCATGTAAATCACTATGTAGTGGTACAAATATTATTTATGTTTATTTATTTTTAAGTTTTTTGTAACTTTTTAGGTCTAATTATTTTTTGCATAACCCTCCTCTCAAGATTGGTGTAGGAAGTTGTTCCTCTACCTTAGCTTTCTTAGAAGTGGTATTAGAGTTTGATCACCTTTGGTTTCAATTGTGAGTTGGGTTTTTTGAACTAATCTAGATTTGAGTTGGAGTTTGTGTAGAAGATACTTTGTGATCTTTTTGTAGGAATTCTAGATGGAAAGCACACCAAGGAGATTAGAGGTAGAGAAATTATTTGGAAATAATTTTGAGATGTGGAAGCTAAAGATGGAGGATCTGTTAATAGATCAAGATCTGTAAGATGTTATTGATGATAATGTTATGAGGCCTACATATCCTACTTTTTATGCTTAATATGATGTTATGGAATGTAAAGATAAGGGTCTAATTAGATTGTGCCTAACATACTTTGTTCTAATCGATGTCCATGAAGAAACCTTTGAACAAAAATGATGGAAGAAACTTGGTGAGATGTGTCAAGACAAATCTTTAGTGAATACTATTTTCTAGAGGAAGAAATTATATTCTATTATGTTATGGAGACCAATCAGACTTGGATAAAATCTTCATCGTTATCTTATTAACTAATTTGTTGCACACAATAAATATTTTTGATACACTTGTATTTAAAATAATAGTTACAAACAATTATTAAATGCTGGAAATGATCAGTTACAATATTTATTTAAAAGATAGTTGCAAATAGTTATTGGTAACCACCTATAGAAAACATTTTATTGGATGCATGAGTCAAAACCAATGGCCACGCCTCATTTGTAATTAATGGTACATGTGTGGGAACATATTCCAATACTTGGATTAGAGTTTGGAGGGTAGCGGGTTTGAAAAATGTTAGTAGAAAATCACAGAGCAATGGTTGGAAAAACGTAGGAAGTGTCGCGGGTACCCGTAGCAATGGCTGTGTAAAAATAGTAGTTGAAAAATGTGATGAAAAATGTTATTGCAAGTTACATATGTTGTTGCATGTCTTTGTAAAAAAAAAAATCGTATTTTAATATATATTGGACCCTTTGTTGTGGATGTAGCCTATATTTGGGTGAACCATGTTAAATCTTTGTGTTGTCTTCTTGCTGTTCATTTTTTGGGGTTTTATAAATCTGTTGTGTTTTCATATTTTTTATGTATTTAATTGATAATTTATTGCCTCCAATCCCTAACAAGTGGTATTAGAGTGGGTTGTGTTCATTTATCCTTTGTTGGAAGGTCTCATGGTTGAGTGGGAGTCTCATAGTTGAGTGGAAGTTATGGCAGAAGAGGGCAAGCTAAAGGTAGAAAAAATTAATGGACATAACTATCAGTTATGGAAGATGCAGATGGAAGAATATCTTTATCAAAATGATTTATGGCATCCATTGGAAGGGAAATCCAAGAAACCCTTGACTATGTCTAATGAGGACTAGGATATTCTGGATAGAAAGGAACTTAGCAGTATTCATTTATGCCTGACACAATCGGTGGTGTTTAATATTTCAACAATAGAGACAATGAAAGATTTGATGAAGACCCTGGAAAAATTATATGAAAAGTCTTCCACTTCGAATAAGGTATTTCTTATGAAGCATTTATTTAATATGAAAATGGTAGAAGGTAGTTTAGTTGTTGATCATCTAAATGAGTTTAACACAGTTACCAGTCAATTGACTTCTATTAATGTAAACTTTGATGAAGAAGTTAGGGCTCTTTTGATTTTGTGTTCTTTGCCTAAAAGCTGGAATAGCTTGGTAATGGCGGCTAGTAATTATGTTTCTGATTTGAATACACTGGAATTTGATGATGTTGTTGGTGTTATTTTCAGTGAGGAAAGTCGTAGGAAAAACTCAGGTGGTACATCCACATCAAGTAGTGTTTTGAATGCAGAAAGTAGGGGAAAACAAAAGGAGAGAGGAAAGAATTCTAGAGGTCATGGGAAGTCATGAGGAAAATAAAAGGACAAGAGGTCCCAATCAATAGAAAAGAAGGATTGTTGGTACTTGGTAAGTCGAGTCATTTAAAGAAAGATTACTGGTCTCGAAAAAATAGAGACAAAAATGAAGGCAATAAAGAGGCAAATGTGGTAAGTAATAAATCTAATGAGGATGTTTTGATTCTTTCCCTTGATAATGTTGATGATTCTTGGGTGTTAGATTCAGGGACTTCATTTCATGCTACGCCCCATAGAAGTTATTTTCTTGATTATGTCCAAGGGGATTTTGGGTTGGTTTATTTGGGAGATAACGAACTATTATGCCTTGCATAACCACCCCACTTTGTTCTAGATCAAAATGGGTCCCCCCTTTCTTTTGGTTACTTGCTTTCCCCGTGGTGGTTCTTCTAGTTTTCTCCCTGAGTTTGTCTTCTGGTTTTGTCAAAGTTTGGTTCTGCCTCAGTTGGAATTCGGGTTTTCTTCTGAGTTCGGGATTTCCCCCCCCATCTGGATTTTCCCGGATCTCACTCGAGCTCCGGCCAAGTGCTGTTGTTCGGGGATTTTTGGTCTTCGCGGAATTTTGCATGGACCGGATTTTCCCGAAATCCCCGGGGCCTCCGAGGAATGTCTTCTCCTTCGCGGAAATCCGTCCCGCGTGGATTTCCTCGGAATTTGGTGGAATGTGAAGAAGTATGGAGAAGTAGGATTGGTTAGTAAATGCTGATGCATTTTATGATTCATTTATGCTATTTTGAAGAACTCGCATTGATAGTGATCAGATTAAGTTTCTAATGGGTGTTTTCATGCTTATACCGCTAGAATCCACTTGGCTCGGAATTCTTTGAAATTCCCCTCTAGCCTAGGTTCCGCGGGTCGGCCTGAAACCCAAACTATTTGTATGATCATTCTGTTCAAAGATTGAACGGTATCCTACTGACATAGGATTCGTTTTAATGTTGTTTTTGATTAATTAACTTCTATTTGTGTGATCTTTACTGTGGTTTTCCTTGTTGAATGTAGGATTAAATCTCATATAGGATGATATTTGTCAAGGGAGCTCAGTTGGATGCCATTCCTCAATCCAGTTGGTCCTAAAAATCAGTTTAGGTAAAGGTCGGCAAGACCCCAGAGATGTCACAGCGGGCAAAATTCATGTGCAGTCAACTATCAGCAAGACATCAAATAGGGTCCCGGTGACATGGGGTTTCCTATCGGCATGAGGGGTTCCTTCGGAGAAAGGTCTTGGCGAGATCTTCGGGTCTCACCAATCGGCAGCAAAAGGGATTCGTGTATCAGCAAAGGTTTTTCTCTTTGCCAAGAAATCTTGGTGAATTCCTGACGTCTCACCAATTACCACACAACGAGCAAACACTTCAGCGGGAGATATCGAGTTCGGGATAAAGTCTTGGCGAAAGCCCTATGTCCTGCGGACTACCAAGAACAAACAAATCCTTTCGGCGAGAGTTATGTCTTCGGTGGAAACTCTCCTCGAGTGCTTCATGTCTCGCCAACCTCTGATAAAATACTACATCTCAATGAGAGACTTTGCTTCGGAGAGAGGTCTCGGCGAAGAAAGAAAGTCACACCGACACAGTGCGAGGGGATTCCGTCGGTGGTCTTCAGTGAGAGAACCTGTCACAGTGACAACAGGATGAACCAGTAAAGTTTTCGCCACGACATGAGGTATCTATAAGACGTCTTCCCGACAAGTGGATGCTACAACGAACCGCCTATAACGAAAGATTTCATTTCGGTATGACTATATCAATGTCTCCCCGAAATGGAAAACCTCCAAACATGATGCCTTCAGCAGGATGTTTGGCCGACATTTGATCTCTTGCCGATAACGGATGAGGGTCCCACCAAAGCTCTGTGATCGGCGATAATTTTTCCTTCGACAGAAGGTTTGCTCGAAATGAAAAGGTCTTGCTGAAGGATCAGTCTCTGGTATGACGTGAGGGGCTCGATATAAGGTCTCCCCGAAGTGAGATTGTCTCAGCGAAAGGACAGAACGAGCTCACCGAAAGATCTAAAGTTCGGCAAGATGTCTCATCGACTAAACAAACTCTTGCCGAACTCAAATGAACACTCGGCGAAGGACAAGACCTCAGCGAGAGGTCTTAGCGAAGTTCAGAGTTCATGCCAAAATAGACAAAGATCGGGGAGACTCCAGAAAAATAAAGGGCACTCGGCGAAATGTCTGGGCGACCACAAAGTGTCTCCCCGAAACGATAGGAGATCGCCAAAAGATAACGCTCGTGGAAAGACGTCTTGCTGAAGAGCAGAGGTCACACCGAAAATCTCTAACTCGGGGAGACGCAGAACAAATGCAACGGGTTCGGTAGCATGTCCTATCGACCTAAGAAGGTCTCAGCGAAAGGAAATGAGCTCACCCAGGGAGTTTGGCATCGCCGTGACTCTTGTCGATGAAAAGGTTCAAGGAGATGAAACATGTGCGCCAGGAGGTCTTGGCGAAGAAAGAAAGTTTTGCCGAGGTGGAAAGAGCTCGAGCCTGAGAGGAAGAAAGGAATTTGAGCTCAGCGAGAATGAAAAGGAGTTCGCTGAAACTCTTGCCGACATGAAAAATGAGCTCGATGTGACTTCTGTAGCCCGTCGAAATGTTTCACCGATTGACTCATGCTATGACAATAACTGTTAGAAGGAAAAATCGCATTGGGGAGACACGCTAAGTGTCTCATCGACATGCGATACCGTTCGGACCACTTTTGACCACCAAAGAATCCTACGTGGCATGTAATTGTCCAATCAGAGAGAGCTAAGATGAGCCATTGACCAATTGACCGCCCCTGTGGAGGGGACCAACAAAATGCACGCAAGAAGCTTTCCTTCTGAGAACAGACAGTGATGGATCGGCTCGGGCGACGGTGTTCAGATCTGCGGGAGGCTTGACGGTGCTTCCAAAGGACGATCAACGTACAAAGAATTCCAGGACAGAAGGAGGCCAAAGGAAAGGAGAAACTATGACTCATAGGGACAGTTGTAGTGACTACTGGCAAAGAGGTAGATCAGTATTGATAAAGATATTCTGAACATTCAAGGCGGCCCTGAGATAGAGTTCGAAGGTGGACATGAAGACAGGAAAGTTAATGTTGTAGCTGCCCAAAAGATCTAAAAAGGCTCTTCTTGAGGGCAGAAACCTTTCATCAGCATGGACAACAGGGCTTCACATTGAATCCAGTTTTGAATTTCCTCAAAAAGGTCAGAGAGTCGACTCTCCAGTCTGCAGATATTTTGTAAACCCTAGTGGACAGTACATTCCTATTGGTACATTCTGTATATAAGGCATTCTTGCCTCTTTGTAAAGGTTAACACTTCTAGGTTAAGAAAACTAGGTTTAGAAAACTTTTAGACTGAAAACTGTTTAGAATTAGAACTGTTAGGAGTTAGTCAGTTAACAGAAGGAGATAGAGTTGCATCTTGATTCTTAGTAATAAGAGCTTCTTTTTGTCTCCTTGGTTAGCAGTAAGGTATTCAATACAGACTGTAATGTATTTTCTGAGTTCTCTTAGTGTAGTTGGAAACAATCTGGAGCCTCAGATTCTCTGTACACTGGTGATTGTGCCAGCTTTGTAAATATTGTTTATCTGTTTTATTGATAGTAGAAGCAATCAGAGTTTAATCTACTTCATGTTGTGTTCCTGAATGATATTTATCTTAATTGATCATTTGATTTGTGAAGTCTTCAAGGAATGAAATATTATTTTGTGTTTTATTTAAATGGTAATTAAAATCTGTTATGCGAGTTAGCACTGTGAATGAAAGAGGTTGTGTGTCAATCACAAGTTTACTTTGTTCTACAGTTTTGGTTTACAAATTCCTTGAAGTTAACAAGTCTGGTTAAGGTTGGATGAACTATTGTTCTTTTTTGTTTCAAAACCGTGACTTATCTTTTTATATTTCTTTAAAAACCCCTGTCGGAATAGGTTTTATTTCATGCTTGATCTTTAGAACAATCTAGAAGCTCAACACTAGCAGGCCCCTTGAACATTACTGTTGCATTGACCATTGAGTAACATAAGCAAAGTTGAGACCCAACTACAAAGACCTTGGGAGCTAAGGCATCCATGTGTTTCCTTTCTCTTTCAGGAGAAGCAGAATAACAATATTATGCTTGCATTGTTGTGGTGCCAAAATCGTCGTCAACAGGAACTGGCGCTAGAAGGAGGGCCTAGAAGGGAAAACTAGATAAAGCTGGGTTTTCATCCCCAGAGAAGTCCCAGAGAGTTCTTGGATCAGCTAAAAATCCACCACCTTTGATAGAACTCAAGACCCCAACAAGACACAAGAATTATAAGACTGGGGCAACCATCATACCACCTTTATCAGCTCCGCTCACCCCACCAGGCTTTTCACCAATACCTCAGTGGATACCTATCAATCCACCATCACGTCCATCTCAAGTGTCATCACAGCTAGTTCAACCCATCCAACAGCTGGCTCAACCACCACCACCCCCACCAATGGCGTTCTTTCAGAATAACCCCTCTCCGTTGGGGACTATTCCTGGAGGTTTCCATGATATGCCCAAGAACCTTGAGAAATTCTACCCTCAGTATATTCATGGTGAGTCAAGGAGTGCTAAAGAACACATACAGGCTTTTAAGGATGCCTGTGCAAGAGCTCAAATAGCTCATCATGATGTAGTTTGTAGGTTGTTCCCTTATTCCTTAGGGGACATGGCATACAATTGGTACCTTAATCTTCCTCAAGGCTCTATTCTGACTTGGACAGATTTGGAAAATGCCTTTATCAACCAGTTCAGGGTCTATGTGGATCCAACTCTTTTATATCATCAGTTTGCAACCATAAGGAAGGAACCAGGTGAATCTTTTCCTTTATTCAATACCAGGTTCCAGCGAATGTATAGGAGATTACAAGATCCCTATCTAGTTACTGAGAATAGTGCCATTTAGGCATACTTTAGGGTTATCGACCCTTTGCTAGGTTTATTCTTACAAAGAACTTATCAACTAGTTGATATTGATTCCCTATCCAAAGTTTATCACTTGGCTATTAAGTTGCAACAGCAAACTAACTCTCAACCAAGTTTGGGAGGAGGTTTTCCTTCACTAGGGTATCAGATGCATAGCCCAACTCCTCTATTTAACAATGTCCCAAGAATGTATCCTTCCCACTATGGGCCTATATCCGAATTGCAAACTCAGCCTCCCATTCCATTCTATGCTAATAGGACTCCTGACCCTTTTCAACAACCACAAGTCCCTCAAGGCCCCCAGGGTCTTCATAACCAAGTTGGAACCCCAAGTCATGTTGATCAGCCACCTGCTGTTAAGAATGTGGAGAGTGAGAAGACAGTCCCGCTTACAAATGAGGTAGAAACCCTAAAGAAAATGTTGTCTCAAGTTACCAATGACATGGCTCAACTTCAGTTGAACCCTTCCCAAAACCAAGGGAACTACCCCAATCAAAATAGCAGCAACTAGGGTACTTATCAGAATAACAACAACTACAACCAAAAAGGTTATCAAAGCCAAAACAGAGGGTATAACCAAAGGCCAAACAACAATAGGCAATGGAATACAGGGCCCAATAATGGTGGAGTTCCTCATAACTATCAAGCAAATGAGGAGAGATCACATACTGCAAACGTGGCTGACTTGAATTTCATGACTAACTGGTGTAGGCTGCATGATACGGCGACCCATTCTGAGGTAAATTGTCTTGAAGTAGAGAAGACGGTCAAGATGGCATAGGAAGATGCTCAAACATTCTGAGGGAACCCTCATAAGGGAGGCGGCTCAGTAGATACGACAATGACTTATGACCTCTTTGAGGAGGAATCTTCATTCCCGAGGCAAGAAGAGAATGAACCAGAGGAAGATTCATATGATGCTCAGGCCTTTCAGGGCAAAGGAGGACACTTCCTGAGGAATCAGAATAAGGGTCCATTCACCACATCAGCACCTCCTAATCACATGGTGCCTCCAAATCAAAGTGTTGATAATAATCCTCCTCCACCAAAAGGCCCACCTAACCTCCATAACAAGGGTAATTCCTCTATTGTTTTAAAAAGTAATTCAAGTTATAATACATAATTTGACATTGTTTCTAAGATGCAGAAACAAAAGACTTCTTTGTCATATTTTGAAATTTTAAAGTGGTGCCCTGCTCAAAGTGAGATAGTGTTGAAAGCTTTGGACCAAGCTAACAAATCAAAAGGAAAGAACAAGGTGATACCTGCTGGGGACGTGAATGCAGCCTTGTATAGAAACAAGGTGGGTACTCCACTTTTCCTTTTAAGTTTAAGAATTTCGGGGAAGAACCTACATAACTGTCTGTTGGATTCAGGAGCTTCGGGCAATGTTATGCCATTTTTCATATGTAAGAAGTTGGGATTAAATCCCATTCAGACAAATAAGGTCATTCAACTTGACAAGACAAAGGTTAATGTGGTGGGAGAATTAAGAATCATACATGTTCAAGTAGGATCAGATCCTAGGATCCTAACCAACATAGATATTCAAGTGGCAGATATTCCCGAGACTTATGGTATGCTGCTAAGCCGAGATTTGATGAAAAATTTAGGAGGATATCTTTCCCTTGACTTTTCACATATGTGGCTATCATGGAAAGGGATTCCTAATCAGATTAGGATTGAAAGTGAGCCTCGCCTCAAGCATATCATCACTGAGTATGATTGTCCCAATGAGGTGGCTTACTTTGAGACTGAGATGGGGGTTTATAAACAAGAGGAAATTCTAACCTTCTCGGTTTTCAATGCTAAGAACATGTCAAAACAAAAAACCCCTGACCCCACCATTGATGAAAATCAACAGGCCCTGATTAGAAAGCTGCAACAAGACTGACTGGTCTTAGGGGCAGATATAGATCTGCAAAGTCTCCTGCTCCTTAATTGGTGTAGGGTACATTACCAAAGTCATTCTGAACTGACTTGTCAACCTTGTAGGGACATTTTAAATCATGCTTCCCAAGCTGAGAAAGCTAGCACAAGTCGCCCTGAGACCATTGCAGACTGCTTCTCATTTGAGGCCAAGGAAGCAACCATGTTAACCAGGGATACAATACTTTCAAAAGAAATCCCTTCTCAGATCAAACCTACTCTAGACACATGTCCCAATCAGTATACTGATGAGGAGCAGCCTCAAGGTTTGTTAGACACCCCTGCACTCACAAATGAAATGAAACCCAAGGAACCAACCAAAGGGACAAGTGACTGCCAGGAAGATGACCATAGGTCAGATGATAGAACTGAGCTAGAATTGCAAAGTATACCTAAACAACCTACAGAGCCTCCTTTCCCTATACCTGATGCAAAAGATCAAGCAGCCCCAATTGTCACTCATCTAACTCAAGCACCCACAATAACTTCAAAAGGATCAACCCCTGCTTGTGATCAGTTGTGGACCCTTACCTTTGATGGATCCAAATCTAAGGCAGGCAGTGGTGTTGGAATTGTACTAACCAGCCCTAAAGGGAAAACTTTTTTTCCTTCTTATAGGTTGCAATTTGGGTGTACTAAAAACGTAGTAGAGTATGAAGCTCTGGCACAGGGATTCATGTTTGCACACAAGAAGAAGGTCACTACCTTGATGGTCAAGGGAGATTCAGAAATAGTTATCAGGCAAGTGCGCAGCCAATACACATGTCACAATAGAAGGCTGTCAGCTTACAGAAATCGGGTATGGAACCTGATTGAGGACTTTGATGCTTTTGGGATTAGTTTAATCCCTAGAGAAGAAAATCGGGTAGCTGATTCATTGGCTGTTGCTGCAAGCACTTTGGAACCTATGCAAGGCTCCAAATTCAAAATATTCTCAGTGGAACTGATGTCCACCCCAGCTGTTCCTGATAATATCAAGAATTTTCAAGTTTTCGATGATGACCGACATATCCTTGCTTTCCTAGCAAGTTATGATGTTTTTGAAGGGAAAATCATTGATGATTCCGACAGGGATCAAGGAGATTGGAACCCTGGAGATTGTGATACAGAAGGGGTCCTTAATCTGAAAACTAATAACATTCCCAAGGGAATGGTTGCTCTAGAAAGAATATTTGACTCAGACCCAAGGGCTCGAGAGAAGGCATGAGTTGAAGAAAAGGGAGGCAAATATGAGACAATTAACTTAGCTGATTCTAGCCCCGAAAGGAATGTCTACATTGGGAAAGCCTGCCCTGAAGCAATCAGGGAAGACATATTGATGGCACTAAAGAAAGATATTTCTACAATTGCTTGGGGATATGAAGACTTAAAAACATTTGATGCCTCTGTCATGACTCACACTATTCCCTTGAAGCCCGAAGCTAAACCCTTTTGACAAAAGCAGCGTCCTGTCAACGCCCTGATTGAGCCATTGATCTATAAAGAAGTTAAAAAATTGTTGTCTGCAAGGATAATCTTTCCTGTACGCCATTCAACATGGGTAGCCAACTTAGTTCCAGTCCGCAAGAAAAACAAGGAGATCAGGCTATGTGTTGACTTCAGAAATCTGAATAGGGCTTCAGAAAAGGATAACTAGCCACTTCCTTCACTGGACGAGGTCTTGTAGACTGTCAATGAGTTCAGATGATGTCATTCTTGGACAGTTACTCTAGATACAATTAGGTAACGGTCGACTTTGAAGACAGGATGAAAATGACTTTCACTACAAAGTGGGGGATGTTTGCATATAGAAGAATGCCATTTAGTCTGATAAATGCTGAAGCAACTTTCCAGTGTGCCATGGACATAGATTTCAAGGATCTAATTGGAAAATGCATTATTGTTTATATGGACAACCTGACAGTGTTCTCCAGGGACCGACTGAATCATGTTGTAGACTTAGCCAAAGTTCTCGAGAGATGCATCCAATATGGCGTCTCCCTGAATCCCAACAAATGCGTGTTCGGAGTTTATGAAGGGAAGCTGTTAGGGCACATAATCTTTGAAAGAGGGATTTCAATCGACTCAGATCAAGTTGAATCCATCCTGAAGATTGCCAAGCTAGGGAGCAAGAAAGAGCTAAGATCTTTCTTTGGAAAGATCAACTTCGTAAGAAAGTTTATCACAGGCTTTGCAGAGATTGTAAAGCCACTAAACAAAATGATGAAGAAGGATGCCAGTATAGAGTGGACTGAGGGGGCAAAGGCTACATTCATGCAAGTCAAGCGGTCCATTTCAGAGGCACCCGTGCTCACCAGCCCTGACTATCTCAGACCGTTTTACATCTACTATTTTGCTTCGGAACACTCGTGCGCAACAATGTTAACTCAACGAGGAGTAGAGGCAAAGGAGAGACCGATTGCGTTCATGAGCTCTCCATTCAAAAATTTGGAAATCAAATACCCACCCTTGGAGAAGCAAGCTTTTGCACTAGTCAGAGTTGTGAAGAAGTTTTGACATTACATCCTTCGCAGCCAAATCATTGTTGTGGTTCCAGATGCAGTTGTGAAGTCTTTACTCATGCAGAGCGAGCTGGGAGAAAGGAGAGGCAAATGGATGGCCATCCTGCAAGAATTCAATATGGAGATACACCCTATGAAGCTATTCAAGGGTACAGGCTTGTCTCAGTCTATGGCGAACGCTAGCGACAACATCATCTGTTAGCAATACACGACCCAATATTTCTTTGACGACCCCTGGTATGCTGATACCATTTGCTTTATGCTCAACAATCAATGTCTAGAATGAATGAATGCCACTCAAAGGAGAGCCCTAAGACTGAAGAGTTCTCATTACATGCTCAAAGGAGGGTTGTTATACAGGAAGAATTTTGAAGGAGTATACCTGAGATGCCTTGATCATCAAGAGGCTCAACATGTTGTCTCTGAGTTTCATGGGAAGCATGGCACAGGTCATGGGTCTGCAGATTCTTTGGCACACCAGGTCCTCTGATCTGGTTATTACTGGCCATGTGTGTTCAAAGATGCTCATCAACATGTGAGAACATGTCATGTCTTTCAGATTTCTGCACCAAGGGAACGCCATTCGTCCATGCCTTTGTAGCCCGTCTACGAGGTGAGGCCGTTTTCCTAGTGGGCACTGGATTTTATTGGAGTGATTAACCCAAACTCTTTTGTAGGACATAAATTCATCTTGATTGCCACTGACTATTGTATGAGGTGGACAGAGGCTATACCCTGCAAGAACAACACCACGAAGGTAGTGATCAAGTTCCTCACCGAGTGCATCACTACAAGGTTTGGGGTACCCTTCGCTCTGGTATGTAATGGCTCTACTTTATCTTCTGTTGAGTTTATTTCCTGGGCATACGATCATAAGATTGTCTTGAAATATTCTTCAAATTATTATCCACAAGGCAATGGAGTTGCAGAGTCAACCAATAAGAATATTTTAGGGGTAATTAAGAAACTGTTAGAGCATAACCCTAGAGACTGGCATACCCAGCTTAGATTCATATTATGGGCAGATAGGACTAGGATTAAGGTTGCTTTAAACACCTCACCATTCAAGCTGGTATATGGCCAAGAGCCTGTCTTTCCTATCCATCTACAAATACCTATCCTTGAATTCATGCAGAAATTCTACTCTAGTGACAATAGGATATAAATCAGATTGTCTGCTTTGTTGAAACTAGAAGAACAGAGAGATGCTGCTTTACAACAATTCTTTAGGCATCAGGCTGTTGTCAAACGATGGTTTGAAAAAAGAGCCAAGATAAAGGCTTTTAAGATATCAGACCTAGTGTTGCTATGGGATAAGGCTGGTGAAAAGAAAGGCAATCACCAAAAGTTTGACAAACTCTGGTTAGACCCTTATCAAATTGCTGAGATCCTAGGGGAAAATGCTTTCAGACTGAGTAGCCTAACTGGAGAACCTGTTCCATTGCCTGTCAATGGGCAGTTTCTTAAGAATTATTTTGAGTCATGAAGCCTGTTAATTTCTGTTCTAAATGAAATTAATTTATTGGTCTCCTATTTGTAAGTAATGTGTACTTATGTAAATAGCTTATGTTCTTTTGCTTATAAGTAGCTTTGTCCTTATGTAAATAATCTGCTGCTCTCTTTGTAAATAGTTTGTTTCTCTGTTTGTAAATTTGCTCTCTTCTTGTAAATAATTTTTTGTTTATTTGTTTGTCCCTCTATTCTTTTATTTGTCTTGCTATTTGGTTTTCTCCTTTGTTTTTTTTCTTTGGGGGTTTATCTATTTCTTTCCATCTTGGAATGGTGGTTGTTTATTTAAAGCATACTTTGGTCACTAGGAGAGAAGCGGTTTAAATATTTTCACATTTTCTGATCGAGTGATTTGGTCCTCAATTCGTTGTTTCATGCTTATTATCAATAAAAGTTGTGGAAAGTTTTGAAAACAAGGTGCCAAGTAAGAAATCCTTCATCAGCTCCCCTGAATCTGTCACAAATCATTAAAATCATCTCCTCTTCTAGTAGTGTATTTGTCCTAGGATGACAGTGTTTTAAGATTTGAGTGAAAAATCTGACTTCCAAGTGTTGATTATGAGGTCCATTGTAGTTTTCAACCTAGATTAGATATTAAACATCTAACATATTGAAAAGAAAAAGAAAATTAAATGAAATATCTGAAGCTTCAAAAGAAAAAAAGAAAAGAATTATCAAAAGAAAAGAGGATTCAATATGAATGGGTGATTCCAGTATCTCTATTGGGGCTATAGACGCTTGACTGGCAGTAGAGCAATGTTATGAGAAAACTAGAGGTATCTCTGTTGGGGCTATAGACGACTGACTGGCAGCGGAGCAATGCCCAGGATATCATTGCATGAAGGAAATCAACTCATGTAGTTCAAATCTTACACATTATTATTCAAAAGATGAAGAAACTTTATGAGAGAAGGATGCACAGTCAAACACACACATTGATTCAGGGGGTAGCCATTGATTGACTTACATTTGAGATTTTAGTTATACCTTGCTTGTTTTAACTGACCAAACTAGAGTTGTGATGTTCATGAACCAGGAGTTCTGGGTAGCTGAATCTTTCAGATTCATGAAAATGGTTAAACCATTTTCCCAGCCGAGTCGCCAGTTGTTATGCCTTGCATAACCACCCCACTTTGTTCTGGATCAAAATGGGTCCCCCTTTTCTTTTGGTTACTTGCTTTCCCCTTGGTGGTTCTTCTGGTTTTCTACTTGAGTTTGTCTTCTGGTTTTGTCAAAGTTTGGTTTTGCCTTAGTTGGAATTCGGGTTTTCTCCTGAGTTCGGGATTTTCCCCCCCATCCAAATTTTCCCGGATCTCACTCGAGCTTCGTCCAAGCGCTGTTGTTCGGGGATTTTTGGTCTTCGTGGAATTCCGCATGGACCGGATTTTCCCGAAATCCCCGGGGCCTCCGAGAAATGTCTTCTCCTTCGCGGAAATCTGTCCCGCGCGGATTTCCCTGGAATCTGGTGGAATGTGAAGTATGGAGAAGTAGGACTGGTTAGTAAATGCTGATGCATTTTATAATTCATTTATGCTATTTTGAAGACCTCGCATTGATAGTGATCGGATTAAGTTTTTAATGGGTGTTTTCATGCTTATTCCTACTGGAATCCGCCTAGCTCGGAGTTCTCTGAAATTCCCCTGGCCTAGGTTCCGCGAGTCGGCCTGAAACCCGAACTGTTTGTATGATCATTTTTGTTTGAAGATTTAACGATATCCTACTGACATAGGATTCATTTTAATGTTGTTTTTGATTAATTATCTTATCTTTGTGTGATCTTTACTGTGGTTTTCCTAGTTGAATGCAGGATTAAATCTCATATAGGATGATATTTGTCAAGGGAGCTCAGTTGGATGCCATTCCTCAATCCAGTTGGTCCTAAAAATTAGTTTAGGTAAAGGTCGGCAAGACCCCAGAGATGTCACAGCGAGCAAAATTCATGTGAAGTCAACTATCGGCAAGACATCAAATAGGGTCCCGGCGACATGGGGTTTCCTATCGGCATGAGGGGTTTCCTTTGAAGAAAGGTCTCGGCAAGATCTTCGGGTCTCACCAACCGACAAAAAAAGGGATTCGTGTATCGGCAAAGGTTTTTCTCTTCGCCAAGAAATCTTGGTGAATTCCTGACGTCTCACCGATTACCACACAACGAGCAAACACTTCGGCGAGAGATATTGAGTTTGGGATAAAGCCTTGGGGAAAGCCCTATGTCCTACCGACTAGCAAGAACAAACAAATCCTTTCGGCGAGAGTTATGTCTTCGGTGGAAACTCTCCCGAGTGCTTCATGTCTCGCCGACCTCCGATAAAATACTACATCTCGGTGAGAGACTTTGCTTCGGAGAGAGGTCTCGGCGAAGAAAGAAAGTCACACTGACACAGTGCGAGGGGATTCCGTTGGTGGTCTTCGGTGAGAGAACCAGTGTGTCACAGTGACAACAGGATGAACCAGTAAAGTTTTTGCCACGACATGAGGTATCTATAAGACGTCTTCCCGACAAGTGGATGCTACAACGAACCACCTATAACGAAAGATTTCATTTCGGTATGACTATATCAATGTCTCCCCGAAATGGAAAACCTCCAAACATGATGCCTTCGGTGGGATGTTTGGCCGACATTTGATCTCTTGCCGATAAGGATGAGGGTCCCACCAAAGCTCTGTGATCGGCGATAATTTTGCCTTCAGCAGAAGGTTTGCCCGAAATGAAAAGGTCTTGCTGAAGGATCAGTCTTCAGTATGACGTGAGGGGCTCAATATAAGGTCTCCCCGAAGTGAGATTGTCTCAGCAAAAGGACAAAACGAGCTCGCCAAAAGATCTAATGTTCGGCGAGATGTCTCATCAACTAAACAAACTCTCGCCGAACTCAAATGAACACTCGGCGAAGGACAAGACCTTGGCGAGAGGTCTTAGCGAAGTCCAGAGGTCATGCTGAAACAAACAAAGATCGGGGAGACTCCAGAAGAATAAAGGGCACTCGGCGAAATGTCTGGGTGACCACAAAGTGTCTCCCTGAAACGACAGGAGATCGCCAAAAGATAACGCTCGCGGAAAGACGTCTTGCCAAAGAGCAAAGGTCACGCCGAAAAGCTCTAACTCGGGGAGATGCGAAACGAATGCAACGGGCTCAGTAGGATGTCCTGCCAACCTGAGAAGGTCTCAGCGAAAGGAAATGAGCTCACCCAGGGAGTCTGGCATCGCCGTGACTCTTGTCAATGGAAAGGTTAGGGAGAAGAAACATGTGCGCCAAGAGGTCTTGGTGAAGAAAGAAAGTTGTGGAAAGAGCTCGAGCCCGAGAGGAAGAAAGGAATTTGAGCTCAGCGAGAATGAAAAGGAGTTCATTGAAACTCTTGCCGACATGAAAAATGAGCTCGATGTGACTTTTGTAGCTCGCCGAAATGTTTCACCGATTGACTCGTGCTATGACGATAACTGTTAGAAGGAAAAATTGCATCGGGGAGACACGATAAGTGTCTCACCGACATGCGATACCGTTCGGACCACTTTTGACCACCAAAGAATCCTGTGTGGCATGTAATCGTCCAATTAGAGAGAGCTAAGATGAGCCATTGACCAATTGACCGCCCCTATGGAGGGGACCAGCAGAATGCAAGCAAGATGGTTTCCTTCTGAGAACAGATGGAGATGGATCGGCTCGGGTGACGGTGTTCAGATCTGCGAGAGGCTTGATGGTGCTTCCAGAGGACAGTCAATGTACAGAGAAGTCCAAGACAGAAGGAGGCCGAAGGAAAGGAGAAACTGTGACTCATAGGGACAGCTGTAGCGACTACTGGCAAAGAGGTAGATCAGTATTGATGAAGATATTCTAAACATTCAAGGCGGCCCTGAGATAGAGTTCGAAGGTGAACACAAAGATAGGAAAGTTAATCCTGCAGCTGCCCAAAATATCTAAAAAGGCTCTTCCTGAGGATAGAAACCTTTCATCAGCATGGACAACAGGGCTTCACATTGAATGGAGTTTTGATTTTCCTCAGAAAGGTCGGAGAGCCGACTCTCTAGTCTGCAAATATTTTGTAAACCCTAGTGCAGGGGACAGTACATTCCTATTGGTACATTCTGTATATAAGGCATTCTTGCCTCTTTGTAAAGGTTAGCACTTCTAGGTTAAGACAACTAGGTTTAGAAAACTTTTAGACTGAGAACTGTTTAGAATTAGAACTGTTAGGAGTTAGTCAGTTAACAAAAGGAGATAGAGTTGCATCTTGATTCTTAGTAATAAGAGCTTCTTTTTGTCTCCTTGGTTAGCAGTAAGGTATTCAGTACAGACTATAATGTATTTTCTAAGTTCTCTTAGTGTAGTTGGAAATAATCTGGAGCCTCAGATTCTCTGTACACTAGTGATTGTGCCAGCTTTGTAAATATTGTTTATCTGTTTTATTGATAGTAGAAGCAATCAGAGTCTAATCTACTTCATGTTGTGTTCCTGAATGATATTTGTCTTAATTGATCAATTGATTTGTGAAGTCTTCAAGGAATGAAATATTATTTTGTGTTTTATTTAAATGGTAATTAAAATCTGTTATGTGAGTTAGCACTGTGAATGAAAGAGGTTGTGTGTCAATCACAAGTTTACTTTGTTCTGCAGTTTTGGTTTACAAATTCCTTGAAGTTAACAAGTCTGGTTAAGGTTGGATGAACTATTATTCTTTTCTGTTTCAAAACTGTGACTTATCTTTTTATATTTCCTTAAAAACCCTTGTCGGAATAGGTTTTATTTCATGCTTGATCTTTAGAACAATCCAGAAGCTCAACACCAGCAAGGCCCTTGAACATTACTATTGCATTGACCACTGAGTAACATCAACAAAGTTGAGACCCAACTACAAAGACCTTGGGAGCTAAGGCATCCATGTGTTGCCTTTCTCTTTCAGGAGAAGCAAAATAGCAATATTCTGCTTGCATTGTTGTGGTGCCAAAATTGCCATCAACACGAACCTTGTTAGATTGTTGAAAAGGGAAGAATCATTATTAAGTTGCATAATGGGAATCATTGGTTACTACATGAAGTAAGGCATGTTCCAAAGTTAAGCAAAAATTTAATTTCAGCAGGGCAACTAGATGATGAAGGTTGTGTTGTTACATTTAGTGATAAAAATTGGAAGGTTACAAAAGGTGCCTTAGTTGTAGCAAAAGGTGTGAAAGTAGGCACCTTATATCTTTGTGTAGATCATATTGTTCCTTCTACTTTAGTTGTTGTAGAGAAAGGTCAATGTTCAAGAATAGTTGTTGCAGTTCAGTAGGTAGAAAATCAGACAGTTGCTATGGGTTCTAAATCAGCATTGTGGTATAATAGACTTGGGCATATGATTGCAAAAGGTATGAAAGTACTTCATTCAAAGAAAGTTCTACCAGGTCTAAAATGTATTAATATGGATTTCTGTGAAAGTTGTGTGTATGGAAAACAAAAGAGAGTTAGTTTTCTCAAGGATGGGAAGCAAAAAAAAAGATGAGAAATTGGAGCTTATGCATACAAATGTATGGGGACCAGCTCAGGTATCTTCTCTCAGTGGCTCTCAGTGTTATGTCACTTTTATTGATGATGCAACAAGAAAGGTATGGATTTATTTCCTTAAGCAAAAATCTGATGTATTTGAAACTTTTAAAAAATGGAGAAGCTTGGTTGAGAATGAGATGGGTAAAAAGTTAAAATGTCTCAAATCTGATAATGGTGGTGAGTATTGCAACAAAGAGTTTGAAAATTATTGTTCCTCTAATGGTATTCATAGGAAAAAAATGGTTCCAAGGACTCCACAAGAAAATGGAGTGGTTGAGTGCATGAATAGAACAATAATGGAGTGTGCACGAACTATGAGATTGCATGTTGGGTTGCCTTTAAATATGTGGGAAAATGATGTAAACACTATTGTTTATTTAATTAATAGAGGCCCCTCTAATCCTTTGGGTTTTCGTATTCTAGAGGAAGAATGGACAGGTGAGAAGGTGATTTATTCTTTTCTCACAACCTTCGGTTGTGAAGCATTTGCACATGTAGATTTAGAAAATAGAACCAAGCTTGATGCAAAATTAAAGAAATGTATATTTGTTAAATATGGAATTGATGAATTTGGTTATAGGCTTTGGGATTTTGAAAATCAAAAAATTGTGAGAAGCAGGGATGTCATATTCAATGAGAAAGTGTTGTACAAAGATTAGTTGCAGCAGGATGAGAAGAAATAAAATGATTATGTAGTGTTGGATGATACTCTAAATAATGATGTTATAGTGGTTCCTCATGCTCCACAGAAACAACAACAAATACCACAAACTCCAGTGAATGTTAGACGATCTTCAAGGATAAGTAGACCTCCAGAAAGATTTTCTCCCTCTTTGCATTCTATTTTATTAACTAATGCTGGTGAACCAAAATGTTATGATGAAGCTATGCAGGTGGATGCCAAGGTTTAGTGGGAGCATGGAATGGAAGAAGAAATGGACTCCTTGCTGAAAAATCAAACTTGGAAATTATGCAAGTTACCTGTAGATAAAAAAGCTTTACAAAATAAATGGTTTTATAGGCTGAAAAAGGAAGATGGAGGTAAGAAAAGATTTAAAGCCAGGTTAGTTGTAAAGGGATTTGCATAGAAAAACAGAATTGATCTTGATGAAATATTTTTTTCAGTTGTTAAAATGACTTATATTTGTATTGTTTTAAGTATTGTGGTTGTTGAAGACTTGCATTTAGAATAACTTGATGTTAAAACAACCTTTCTCCATGGTGATTTGGAAGAGAAAATATATATGGAACAACCATGAGGATTTGAAGTCAAAGGTAAGGAGAAACTAGTGTGCAAATTGAAGAAAATTTTATATGGCTTGAAGCAAGTACCTCGGCAATGGTATATTAAATTTGATAGTTTTATGGATGAGAAAGGCTACAGTCTGTGTAATTCACACCACTGTGTTTATTTTAAAAGGTTAGATGATGATAAAATGCATTATTTTATGTTTATATGTTGATGATATGCTTGTAGCAGGGTCTAACATGGATCACATAAGGGAGTTAAAATAAAAGTTAGCAAATTCATTTTCTATGAAGGATTTGGGGGCAACAAAACAAATCCTTGGTATGAAGATTACAAGAGAGAGGAAAAACAATTTTATTTTATTTTTTATTATCTCAGACTGATTATGTTGAAAAGGTGTTGCAAAGATTTCATATGGAGAATCCAAAAGTTGTTAGCACACCTTTTCCTAGTCATGTCAAATTAACTAAGGATATGTGTCCAAAGACATAAGAGGAGGAAGAAAAAATGTCCAAGGTACCATATGCTTCAACTATAGGAAGTTTAATGTATGCCATGGTATGCACAAGACTAGATATTGCACATGTCATAGGAGTTGTTAGTAGGTATATGAGTAAATCCAGAATGGAGCATTAGAATGCATTAAAATGGATTCTCATGTATTTGAGAGGTACATCCAATAAATGTTTATGTGTTGTGGGATCTAATACTGATTTAAAAGGCTATGTTGACTCAGATTTTGCAAGGGATATAGATACCAGGCGGAGTACCACAGGTTATGTATTTACAGTTGGTGGGACAATAGTGAGTTGGATTTCTTTAGCTTTGGTTGGCCTTCAAGGTTAAATTTAAACAAAATAGAATAGCAGGGTCCAAGGTGCTTATTTCTAATGGGAGTTGTAGGGAAGTAGTGTTATGATCAGTCTCCAAGTGGGAGATTGTATGGAGTGGAGTCTAATCTATCTCCAAGTGGGAGATTGTTAATTATGGAGACCAATCAAACTCAGATAAAATCTTCATCATTATCTTATTAACTAATTTGTTGCACGTAATAAATATTTTTGTTGCACTTTTTTTTAAAATAATAGTTACAAACAATTATTAAATGTTGGAAATGATCAGTTACAATATTTATTTGAAAGACAACTGAAAATAGTTATTGGTAACCACCCAAAGAAAATGTTTTATTAGGTGCATGATTCAAAACCAATGGCCACACTTCATTTGTAATTAGTGGGACATGTGTGGGAACATATTCCAATACTCGGATAAGAGTTTGGAGGGCAGCAGGTCGTGAAAAACATTAACAAAAAATCACAAAGTAGTGGTTGGAAAAATGCAGGAAGTGTTGCAGGTACCCGTTGCAGGTAAAAATAGTAGTTGAATAATGTGATGAAAAACATTACTGCAGGTTGCAGATGTTGCTACATGTATTTTCAAAGGTTTTTTCTTGTATTTTAATATATATTGGACCCTCTATTGGTGGATGTAGCCTGGATTTGGGTGAACCACGTTAAATCTTTGTGTTGTCTTCTTGCTATTTATTTTTTTGGGTTTTATAAATCTATTGTGTTTTCATATTTTTTTTGCATTTAATTGATAAGTTATTTCCTCTGATAGAGAAAATAACCTAGGAAGATCATCTGCCAATAAACCTTCACAAATGAGCAAGAGAAACACACAGGCTATTTCACTAGAGAAAACAAAATGAATGAGATGATATTACATATTGTACATAGTGCCTTAAAAAAGCATAAAAGGTAGGTGACGGGTGAGAAACTTCCCATCATGGGAGAAACTACCTGAATTAATAAATGCATAATTAATCTAAATGCAAGCCTAAGTAAACTTAAGCATAAATATAATTTACTCTAACACCCCCCCTTAAGTGCAACTTAGGGAGAATGAATGAAGATGCAATATGTAGTATGGGTCCTAGCTACACAACCATTTTAGGTATCCATTTACAATGCAAAAAATAAATCTCTTGCAACCGGAGAAAAGGAGAAAAACCCTGTGGGAAAAAACCCCTCTCCAAAAGAGAAAAAATAAAACAAAAAATGATGCATGGATGGAGGACTCAATCACACCCCTCAAGTACTACATACATCATATATATACAATCAATGACCCCCCCATAAGAGGGAAAGAGAGAGACTATATAGCCCCCCACAATGTGTAATCACCTGCAAAAATGGTAAGTGCCTAAAGACAAAACATTATCTAGTGTTGAAAAACAACTTGTCTCCCTTTCAGAAGAAACAGAACCAAATACAAATGTAGGTATGCTTCCCAAAGAAGCATGAATATGTATGATGATGTCTTTGGAATCTACTCATGTGTCACCAAGACCTTGGAAAATGATGCCACAAACCAATCAAGAACATGCCCAATCACAACAGAAGGTGACAAACAAGGTACCACTTGAAACTAATCCTGAATAGTATCGAGAGATTGAAATGGGGTGACAACAGTTGTACCACAACTATCATCAAATAAGAGGGATATACCCTCAAATGCGTCCTCCAAATCTGAAATATGAGATTCTACGAACAAGAAACCAATGTCTGAAAAATATGAATCTCAATCAGGAAAACAATGAGATATTGGGTGTGATGAATCACTAGACGTGCTCAATGAATCATTAACACAAAATGAATGGTCCTGCAGAATAGGAATGATAGGAGTCTCAATCAATGACTCTACACAACGAATCACTGAAGGAAAAGGTACATCAACTGTCTCTGATGGAGAAGAAGGAGCATCTGAAGAACCCTCATCATCCTCATCTGAAGACTCAAAGTATTCCAAAACTTCAAACTCCTGCATAGTAACATGATCATAGGGTATCATGTCTAAAAAGTGAAGAGGCACTATACAATCTAAAATAGGATCATCTGGGAATGGTTGAGTATCAGGATCTCCATGTATTTACCATATTTTAATCCAAAGAGTATATGGACACTCAAAATGATCAACAAAATCTAAAGTGGCGCATTCAATATGTATTGTAATAACTCCTAGGACATGATCCCTTTTGCAATTCCAGACAAACTTCTTACTATCAGTACTAGGAAGGGGAACAAGATTATATAGGTATGGAAAAAGATGAATCCATCTCAAGTGCTTCAATATAACATCTCTCCATTGTGTATAATTTCCCCTTCCCCTTTCCAACATAATCACAATAGGATAAATTGGAAACCCCATAACCAACTATGACAAATATCCAAAAACATAAAGACAGTAACCTTCAACAAATAGAAACTCCCAAAAGAAGCCTTCCAAAAAAATTTAGGAAGCAATAATGCATAAAAGAGGGTTGAAAATCTATTTTTTTTTAGCAAAATAAGAACACCTTTACATGCAATCCACTTGGGCACCACCTCACAAGTCAATCCACAATAGACTGATCTAGAGATCCTCCAAACACTCGGGTAGATTGGAAATATGTTGGCAAGGAACAGTTTTCCCACATGCATGAACCTTTGCTTGCAAGAGGGTGAGCCTTTGCTCACACCAAATAAGCACACTGCAAAAGTATTTAAGAATCCAAAAACAACCTCTCACAACTAATGTGGGATATATGATCCAAATACAATGCACAAGGGCCCACCTCCTGCTAGGGCACCAAAACCTTAGATAATATTTCTGCCAAAATTTAGCAAATATAAGGTTTTGATTTTAAATGTTTTCCCAAACAACAATGCCTTCTCCAGAGAAAATTATGACAAACAAGAAATACCATGAAGGAGAAGTTTTCACGGCCTTGCAAATGGGAATCGGTTGCAAAGACTCTTCAAAAGAAAATGCCACTTCTTAGATCTCTTCCAAAAACAAAATGCATGAGGCTCTAATCAAGAAATTAGACCTTCAGGATGAGAATCGTGGCCCTCTAATTAGAATCAGGCTTCTAAACTTAAGAAATTTTTCCCTGCAGCAGGCTCGTGGCTTGCAAAAATGAAATTTGTGGCCTTAAAAAAGACATCACCAAGCCTTTAGGAAAGAAACGACAACAAGATAAACAACAAAAAATGATGTCTTCAACAATAGATAACAGCTTGAAAAGAAACTGCAGTAGAAAAAAATGTCTCTTCAAAGCCTGTATGATTTCTTCCTTCACAACTATATAGCACAAATCATCCCCTCCAATCTATAGATTCTTTCAAGCATAAAGCTTTGTAGCAAAAAAACATGCTTGTGGAAGAAAACGAGCCTCCAAATACAGAAAGAAATGCCTCCAATACAAGATTGGGCCCTCTAATAAAAAAATTGTTTCCTTTTCATACTGCTTCAAATAGCAAAATCACAAATTGCGCCCTCTTTAACTGAAAAAAATGCCTCTCAGCACATAAAACGACTTCTCAATACAGAGAAATTCACCCTCTCACCATAGAGAACGAGCTTCAATCAGTAAAAACGTCTCCTGGAACAAAAAATCGCTCCTCCAAATAATTCAAATGTAGTCACCAAGTCAAATCGGGCCTTGCAAATGGAATGGCCTCTTGAAAAAATGTGCCTCTCAAGCGCCTGCAAAAATGATGCCTCCTCACAAGCTTCCAAATTCACTACCTCCAGGAAATGAAAAAATGCCTCTAAATTCAGGAAATTGCTACATATGCCAAAAATGCGTGAATCACAACCTCCAGTGATCAGACGCCCCTCCTCCACAGGTGATTCGCTGCCAAAAAACAAGATCCTCCTCACAAAATTTGCAGCCAGAAAATCACGCCTGGCAACAAGTG
Organism: Sequoia sempervirens; assembly: GCA_007258455.2. Taxonomy (NCBI): domain Eukaryota; kingdom Viridiplantae; phylum Streptophyta; class Pinopsida; order Cupressales; family Cupressaceae; genus Sequoia; species Sequoia sempervirens. The sequence goes on from VDFB02270651.1 coordinate 185,073,895, forward strand.
AAAAAAGAGGCCTCCCAAAAATTGCAAACTCTCAAAAGGAACTGCTTCCAACAATGGTCTAACACCTTTAAGAGAGGAATCTCACCCAACCTTGAGAAATCATAGCCTTAAAAAGTCCAAAACAAAAAAAATGTGTCTCTGGATTCAAATCATGCTCCAGCAGCAAATCAATAATCGAAGGCAATTTTGAAATTTAGAAAATTTCAAATGCCAGAACAAATCGATCTCAAAACTTTGGTGAAAACTCTCAGGAAGGAGTTGCAGTGGGTGGCTCTGATACCATGATAGAGTGAATAACCTAGGAAGATCATCTACCAATAAACCTTCACAAATGAGCGAGAGAAGTGCACAGGCTATTTCACCAGAGAAAACAAAATGAATGAGATGATATTACATATTGTACACAGTGCCTTAAAAAGTCATAAAAGGTGGGTGATGGATGAGAAACTTCCCAGCACGGGAAAAACTACCTGAATTAATAAATGCATAATTAATCTAAATGCAAGCCTAAGTAAACTTAAGTGTAAATAAAATTTACTCTAACAACCTCCAATCCCTAACATATTCCTTGAGTATGGAAGAGGGTGGAGAATTTACAAACCACCTAGAAGCATTCAATATTTTGGTGGCTTATTTGACATTACTTGGTGTCAAAATGGATGAGGAGGAGAAACGCCAGATCTTGCTTTGTTTTTTGCCTAATTCATGGGATTCTCTTTTTATGGCTATTGGGAGTACTTTTGTTATCTTGAAGATGAAAGATGTGGACTTTTTGCTCTCTGAAGAGATGGGGAGGAAGGTATGCATCAATGTCAAGGAAGCTCTAAATGTTTGTGAAAGACCCAAGGAAAAAGGAAAGAAGAATGAGTAGCGTGATAAATCCAAATCCTAGAAAGTCTAAAGTTATTTGTTGGAACTGTGGTAATCTTGGACACTTTTGTAAGGAATGCAAAGAATAAAATAAGAAGAAGAAATTTGATTCTAATTTTGAATCCAAGAAGGAAGATAGTGATGTACTCATTGTAGCTTTGGCCACTCATGCGAGTAATGATGCATGGTTAATTGACTTAGGTGCATATTTTCATGCAACCTCTAATAGATATTGGTTTTTTGAATAATTTTATGGAGGCAAGGTGTACTTGGGTGATGATTCATTTTTAAATATTGTTGATTGTGGTAAATTTAGAATCAGGTTTCCTAATGGTAGAATAAAAATGATTAATATTGTGTTACATATCCCTAGATTAGCACAAAATTTGTTATTTGCAAGAAAACTAACAGATGTAGGTATTCAGGTAGTATTTTTTGATGCAGGGTGTAAGACGGTTAGAGGTTCTATGGTGATTGCTAGAGGTGTCAGATATGGCACATTGTATAAATTTGATGCATGCACTATTGAGTGCAATAGTACTTTCATGAAAAACAAGATTATGGCTACTTCATTGGAAGATGTGAGGGTTTCATCTTCAGTGAATGGTCATGGCTTCTAGGTACCCAAGGGTGCTCTTTCTTCTAAATCAGAGATATCTATAGAGAAGACTATGTTATGGAACCAAAGACTTGGCCACATTGGAGAAAAGAGTCTAAGGATCTTGAAAAATAAAAACCTTGTTGAAGGGTTCTCTGATTGTAATCTTAATTTTTATTTTTGTGAGCATTACATTTATAAAAAATAAAACCATCTTCAGTTTTACTCGAGTTCTCATAAATCTTGTGGTGTATTGAATCTTATTATGAATTCTAATGTGTTTGTTCTTCTAGATGTTCCTTCGATTGAAAAATCTACATATTATGATTAGAGATGTATTTTTTTTTAATACTAACATTTATAAACCTAGATATGTACAAGAGGCATTAGGAGGAATGATGCAGAATCCTAGAAGATTGATATGGATGAAGAAATGAAATATTTGAAAAAAAATGATACATGGGATCTTGTACCATTGTCCCAAGGATGAAAACCTATTAGTTGTGAATGGATGTTTAAGAAGACAATGGGTCGAGATGGAGGTATTGATAAGTAAAAGGCATGGTTGGTTGCAAAGGGTTACTCTCAGGTTGAGGGTGTTGATTACGGTGAGATATTTTCTCCTATTGTAAAAATGACATCCATTAGATTCTTGCTTTCTATTGTTTTTTCTTATGATCTGGAGGTTGCACAAATGGATGTGAAAATGGATTTCCTTCATGGTGATTTGGAGGAGGATATTTTTACATGACACAACCAAATATCTACATGGTGAAAGGTAAAAGTAATTTTGTTTATAAATTGAAGAAATGTGTGTATGGCCATAAACAAAGTCTTAGGATGTGGTACCAAAAATTTGATACATATTTATTGATTTTGGGATTCAATCATTCTAAATCAAATCATTGTGTTTACTATAAATCTGATGGTGATCCTTTCTTGTTTATTGCATGAAGCAGGGAGGGGGTGACACAAAACCCTCTCCACTGACTTAATTTCAACACAAACACAAATTCTTAATTCATTGTGAATTTCAACACAAGTATGAAAGAACTACAACATGCCAACTTGCATTAAAATGAACAATCTGTAATTACAAACTGATAAAGTCTCATTGAGACTATGGGCACCACATATTCCCTTTACAACATCATAGAATTCATTACAAAAATCTGCAACATTCCATAGAATTTCATGTGCTTCTCAACTACTACAACCAACCCACATGCACACTCTGTCACTCCTCAACAATGGCTGCAATAAATTTATTGAAGCCTTCACAATTTGCTGCAATTTCTCCTTAGAGAAAATCCACTCCCAAGTTGTGAGTTTCCTCCACTTTGAAAAACTAACTTCAAAATGCAAATGAATTATCTTTTATTATCAACTTTCCAAATATGTCGAAATGAAATTAAATTCAATTTCATTTCTATTTCAAACTCAAAAATCATCCTTCCCAAAAATCCACACCCAAAAGGAGAGAATTTCTAAATTGAAATTAAAAAAATCAAAAATTAAACTTCTCACTTGTGCAAGCAATCAGTCTCACACACACTTTACCTGCAGTTTCAAAAATTGAACTCACTCATCAAAGTTGCCAATTTGATCACCTGGGTGCCCATTTTGATAGTCCCTATTTTTTAGGGATTTGTGGTAGTTGAGATTTGATTTCAAATTAAAATCTCAAGAATTGCCTTTAACTTGCAAAAATTCAAATTTTGAATTTTTGCACTTCCATTTCCTTTACAACACCTACTTTTTTCGGGCATAATTATTCAACATGAAATGTTAATGTAATTTAATTTCAAATTAAATTATTCCAATAATTGAAAATATTTGTGGAAACCATTTATTGAAAACCAAACAAAATTATTATTATTTTTTTTTTTGTTGATGCAAGATTGCACGAGCCCATGGCTGCTCCTACGTCAGACACCCACGGTAGAAAGAAAATGTTCTATGAGCGAAGCTCATGAACATTTGAATATGCTATGCTCACACTGGATCAACTTCTCAACCTCATCAACATGAAGATTATATTTTCCCTTTGCCTACAATATGCTATCTCTACTCTCCTTCATTCTTCCCCTCTTTATGCCTTTGTTCACAAATTCAGCTCCTATTGATGTTTAGAGCAGCGTCGTGATCTTCTTCCAGCGATCTCCTTTACTACTTGAGATAAATTAAATTTATAGCCAAGGGGCTATTTAATTTATAAGAAAACGATTTATTGAAGAGCCACATCTTTGTGAAGGTTCGATGTGATGAAGAGATACAATATTTCAAAGGCCGACATTACATGTCTTGGATGCAATTTTATTAAAGAGACAATTAATTATTGTTATGGCCAACATCATGAAGAGGCGCAATCATTTGGAATTATATCTCTATGCTAGGCTGACTTGTTGTTTATGAAAATACACTTCCTTCTCCATCACTTGTATTTATACAAGTTATTCCATTGCATTGTATCATCGATTTCATTCAGCTCATTATCATTCATTGAGTTCAAGTGTGAATTGTCCAGAAGAGAGATTGTGATTTCTGTAGAAGAGAAAATTGTTTGTCATTGAATGTTGAGTCTCTAATCAATGAAATTGCATTTGGTTGTATCTGAGTTTGCATCAGCTTGTGGTGCTTTTATTGGCCTTCATATCAGCCTCTTGTAAATAAGACTATTTGTGTTATCATTCAATATATAAGTGATATATTGTTGCTGGGTTTTTCTCCCTCAAGAGGAGGGTTTTCCCAGGGTATCTACTATATCATTGTGTGTGATTTTTGAATTAATTTTCAGTACTCTAATCTGATCATAAAACTAACATGGTATTAGAGCGGGTGTGAAGAAGATCGTGATCAGATTTCTTATTACAACGATACTCTTTTTCTCTTTCTCATTATTATCTATCTCTATCTCTTCGTCAAGATGGTGAACGGTCTTAAGATTGAGGATAGAGTCGAAGGAGCATCAAATTTCACTTCATGGAGATTCAAAATTATGCTCACCTTGGAGGAAAACGAATTGGTTGAGTTTGTGGAGAGAAAAGTTTCCGAACCTACGGATGAGGAAGAGAAAGTTCAATGGAGGAAGAAAGATATCAAGGAAAAGAATATGTTAGCTGATTTTGTGAAGGATCATATTGTTCCTATTGTCTCCAAGTTGAAGACAGCAAGAGACATGTTCAAAACCCTGGAGGAGATGTACGAAATCAACAACACTAGTTGGGCTCTTGCACTGAAGCAACAACTTCATCATGTTAAGATGGCGGAAGAAGAATTTGTCATCACTTACTTCATAAAGATTTTCAAATTGAGAGATTATCTCTCTACCATTGGTCATATTGTTGATGTAAAGGATTTGACCATGTTGGCTCTTAATGGTCTTCCTTCATCTTGGGAGTCTTACATTCAAGGAATCAGCGTGAGATCGAAACTTCCCAAGTTTGATCGTTTGAGGGCGAATTGTATTCAAGAAGAGTCTAGGTTGGCTGCAAGAGGTATTGGTCGAAGCTCTACAAATGAAGACATTCATGTTTTTTTCGCTCAATCCTCGAAGAAGAAAGGAAAAGGAGGAAAGAAAGGATACTTCAAGAGGAATAGAGATAAATGATTAGATGGTGCTCCTACATTCAAGAAGAAGAAGGATCTATCTTGCGTTCAATGCTTTCAATGTGACAAGTTTGGTCACTATGCAAAGGATTGCCCATCCAGGCCTAATCAGCATACTTCATTTGTGGATGTGGATGAGATTTCTCCTCAAAAGGATTCTAGGGAATTTCTATTCTAATTCATGGGCCTGTGTTCAAGCCGTGAAGATGGTGGACTAATCTGAGTGCAAGAGTAGCGTTCTATACTGTGTCCAGTAATTGCATTCATCAGAATATTTAAAGAGATAAGTATTCTTTGTTTGCTGAGTTATATCATTTATTTGGAACTTGTAATTAGTAAAGAGAGATAGTGGTTTCTCTTGAATTGTGTTCACTAGCATAAGATCCTTTGAAGATTTCATTTATTGCAAGTTATTTCATGCTGGTTGTGAAGATTTCTGAGTGTGACTCTGAAATAAAAAGAGAATTACAATTTTGATGGTGATTAGTTGGTCACATCGATATCATTCTCTAATGCATGAACTGTGATAGAGCCTTGAACTCTTGGAGAGAATTGGTTCTACATGCTAACTGCATAATGCATTCAATAAATCTATAGTTGTGCAGATTGTCTTATGTTGTGCTCAGCTTAGCACTCTCGAGAGGAGTAAAAGATGGAAGAAAGAGTTATATCAAAATTCAATAAAGATAAGTTTCTTTATCCCTTTCATTCTAATTTTTTGATATATTTCTCTTAGGTTGATTTATTTATTCATTTTTTAATATTGTTCATAAATTCTTATGTATTCATGCTATAACCTGAGATAGTAAACTTTGTATGATTCTAGCCTTGATATTTCTTTGGATAGTTATAAATGGTTAGTAATCTCTCTCTAAAATTCTTCCAGGATAGATCTAAAAGCAAGAAGGTGATGAGAGATTGCTTAGTGATGAAAAGCTTGAGGCATCTTATGAGGAAGTCATGCCGACCAAAGAAATGATCAAGCGTGAAGTCACAACTTGCAGCCATGGGACTAAGTTGGCGACTAGAGGGAGTTCACTTACAAAAGTCTTCTTTGCAATCTCTAAAGCAGGGATCAAGAGGGAGTTATGTAACTCGCTGAGAAGAAGTGAAGATTACTGTATTGCAAGGCTAGGTGCTAAATCCTTAGAGGATCCCTTCAGCTGATGAGATCACAATTTCTCAAGACTGTCATCTGGATTTGTCATTGGTAGCTCCACAAACCTATTTAGAATAGAGCGATTTGGGATGATGTCGAGGAGAACAATCCTAAACTCTCTACAGTTCCAGAGGTGTGCGCTGGAAAACATTTCTCTAAGTCAAGCGTTGCAGGAAATCTTGGACGAAGAGGTCAGAAGGTTGATGCAAGTACTTGAAGATTCAGAAGGGTCCTACTGAACCTAAAGAAGATGGTAATCTAGTTGATCTTTGTTCTTTATGTTGTTTTATTTCTTACTGGAGAAGATCACCTCATTATCAAATGCAAGAAGGAGCTAGCTTCTGAGTTTGAAATGAAGGATCTTGGTCTCATGCACTACTTCCTTGGTTTAGAAGTTTGGTAGAAGCCAGATGAGATGATTCTAAGTCAAGGGAAGTACACCATTGATATACTTAATAGGTTTGGTATGATGGATTGCAAATCCATGTCTACACCTATGGAGACCGACCTACATAAACTTAAGGAGCTTGTAGCTAGTTTAGATCTTTTGGATCCCACAATTACAGGCAGTTGATTGGATCATTGATGCATCTAGTCAACACTAGACCAGATATCTGCTATGCAGTGAGTGCACTTAGTTAGTTCATGTGTGAACCAAGGCAGATACATCTTGTTGCAACAAAACATATCCTAAGATACTTGTGTGGCACAGTTGGATATGGGTTGAGATATTCTTCAGATGTGGATTTGAAGTTGCATGGTTATTTTGATTCTGATTGGGTAGGATGTGTCACTGATCGAAAGAGCACCTCTGGATGTTGCTTCAGTTTGGGGTCATGATATCTTGGTGCAGCAAGAAGCAATCATCTATAGCGTTGAGTACAGCAGAGGCAGAGTACATTGCAGCTTGTGTGCCAGCTCGGGAAGCAGTGTGGCTTCGTAAGCTCCTTGCAGGATTGTTTGGACAATCAATGGAGCCTACTATCATTCATTGTGATAACCAGAGTTGTTTGAAGCTTTCTGTCAATTTTGTGTTTCATGACAGAACCAAGCATGTTGAGATCAAATACCATTATATCAGAGATGTGGTATTGAGGAAATCTATACAGTTGAGGTATATCAACACTGATGAGTAGACAATAGACATTCTCACCAAGCATCTCTCCAGGATAAAGTTTGTGTACTTTCGAGACAAGCTTGGTATGGTGGAGAATCAAGCCCTAGTTGAGAAGGAGTCTTAGTATTAGTGATCCTCTTTAATGCGTTTCTCTTTGAGAGATATTTGAGGTGCAAGCCCTTGTTAATGCATTTCTCGTTGATATTTGAGGTGAAATCCATTGTTTCCACCCTCTGGGAGAGCCATGGTGGATGTCATGTGTGTGATTCCATGACAGCATCACATGAGAGAGTCTGTGATGATTTTATTGTACTTGTGTTTCACTCTCTAGGAGATCCATGGTGAACATCACGATGAGGTGACAACATCACATAAGTGATGAACACTTGTACATACTATACATGGGTGTAGCCATTATGGTTGATATCGTGATGAGGTGATATCTGATATCATGATGAGGCGATATCTGATATCACGATGAGGTGATATCATTCCTTTTCCACATATGGTTGTAGCCATTGTGGTAGACATCACGATGAGGTGATATGTCTTGTGCAGCTGGAAGAATCCTCCCTAGCTGAGAGGGAGTGTTGATGTTTAGAGTAGCGTCGTGATCTTCCAGCGATCTCCTTTACTACTTGAGATAAATTAAATTATAGCCAAGGGGCTATTTAATTTATAAGACAACAATTTATTGAAGAGTCGCGTCTTTTTGAAGGTTCAATGTGATGAAGAGATACAATCTTTCAAAGGCCGACATTACATGTCTTGGATGAAATTTTATTAAAGAGACAATTAATTATTGTTATGGCCGACATCATGAAGAGGCGCAATCATTTGGAATTATATCTCTTTGTTGGGCCGACTTGTTGTTTATGAAAAGACATGTCCTTCTCCATCACTTGTATTTATACAAGTTATTCCATTGCATTGTTTCATCGATTTCATTCAGTTCATTATCATTCATTGAGTTCAAGTGTGAATTGTCCAGAAGAGAGATTGTGATTTCTGTAGAAGAGCAGATTGTTTGTCATTGAAGGCTGAGTCTCTAATCAACGAAATTGCATCTGGTTGTATCTAAGTTTGCATCAGCTTGTGGTGCTTTTACTGGCCTTCATATCGGCCTCTTGTAAAGAATACTATTTGTGTTATCATTCAATATATAAGTGATATATTGTTGTTGGGTTTTTCTCCCTCAAGAGGAGGGTTTTCCCAGGGTATCTGTTATGTCACTGTGTGTGATTTTTGAATTAATTTTCAGTACTCTAATCTGATCATAAAACTAACAGCTCCCACCATCCTGCACTATGCAATTTTGGAAAACAACAATTAACATCCCTCCCTTCATTAAAACAAATGAAATCATGTGTTACCTCCCTTTTTGTTGCTGTTGCAACAAGTTGATTACCACCCTCCTTCAACTCAAATTTGTGCTCCTTTTTCTCCATGTATTCTACAAGACAATTTTCAGTTGCATTCACCTCCTCGTCTGTACTCACATCACTGATAGAGATACAATCAAAATATACATCCTCCTCATCATTATCAGAAATAAAATCAAAATATTCATCCTCTCCCTCCTTTAAAAAACTACTGTCAACCTCCTTTTCACACAATATTATCAATGGATGCAACAAGTAAATCACCAAATAACTCAACCTTCATCTCCACACTTTCTTCCTCACTTTCCAGTGAAGTAACATCACCTACCAATGTTGTCCTTTTTTGTAACATTCTCAACATCATCATGCTCAATTAAACCATTTTCAGAAATACCACAAAGTTTGAATTTTACCTCTTTCTCCACTGAACTTCTTACTTTACCATTCCTCCATGCCACCAACATTTTTGTATCTTGCATTAGCCAATCAAAATCTACATCCTCATCATCCTCCACTAATTATTTAGCTCTTGTAATCTAAAAAATTCCAACTCTAGCACATACCTTCCCCTTTTCATCACTTAAGGGCTTCAATTTGTGCTTGATCCCATCTTTCTCCACGATGTAGGTATTAGCATATTCATCATGAACTACACCCCTGTCAAACTGCCATAGTCTACCCAATAACAAATGACAGACATCCATTTTCATAATATCACACAAAACTACATCATGGTAATTACCTATCTTGAAATTTACCAGACATTGTTCACTCATCAAAACCTTTCGGTTATCCTACAACCAAGCAATTCAGTACAGATACGGATGCCTCCTTCTCTCCAACTACAATTTGCTCACCATTTCTTCAGAAAAAATATTTTCTATGCTACCATCATCAACAATCACATTACATACCTTACCTTCACATTTACATTTGGTCTGGAACAATCTTCTTCTTTGTTCATATTCTCTTCCTCTATTTTTCAGGATCCTTCTAGTCACCAAAGCTTCTCCTCCTTCTGCTTCTTTAGAGCATGATGACTTTCTATCCTCCTCATTCACATTTACTACCCTCCTATATTTCTTTGGCATCATTTTCCTTCTTCTTGGTCCTTCCTCTTCATTAGGACAATCATAGGATCTATGTCCTTCTCCACACTTATAACAGGTTCCACAGAAGCCTCCTTGTCCACATCCTCTACCTGGTCCTCCTCTTCCTCTATTCAAACTCTCACCTCTTTCCTATTTGCTGCACTTAATGTCTTCAATATGATTTCTATTCTCTTTTTGCTACACATAATCTCTACCTTTTCCTTTTTGTTTGTTCTCCAACCTCTTGTTCATTCTCTCCTCTATCTTCAATGCAAACTAATATGCATCTTCTATTGTCAACACTCTAACAAGTGCCATCTCCTCCTAGATGCTAGTTCTCAACCCATGAATATACCTAGCAACCTTTTCTTTGGTTGCTTTTGAATGTTCTGCTCTAATAAGAGTTTGGTGGAATTCTTCTATATACTCTTTCACTGTTTTAGGTCCTTGTTTTAGACCTTGCATCTTCTTCAACAACTCTAGTTCATAATCTACAAGTATGAACTATCTTTTCATCTTTTCAACCATCTTCTCTCATTTAGTTATTCTCTCCTTTTGTCTTCTTCCTCTTTCCAACTAGATCTCTCTCCACCAAATGGATGCATGACCTTTCAATCTGGTCTTTGCAAATCTCACCCTATCAGGGTCTCTAATCTCTTCAAATTCAAAATATTCTTCCATCTCATTGAGCCAATCAATAAGCTCCTCAGGATTAAGGTTTCCATTGAAAGTAGACAAATCCATTTTGGGTCTCTTCCCCATTCTTGACAATGCTATTACTAATGGGTCTCTTTCAACTGTTGTTGCTTCTGCTTCTTGACTTCCAACCTCACTTATACTTGCAATTTTTGTGCTATCATCCTTACAAGATTTCTCAAGTTTGCAAATCCTCTCCTTATTTCTTCTTGTATGGTCTCAACTTGTCTCCTTAGAACCCTGAAATCATCATTTCTCACATAATTTTCTCCTTTTCCTTGGCCTCCTTGGCCTCTCCCTCTACCTCTACCTCTATAGGCACCTCCGACATTCATCTTCACAAACAAGCAAACCCGCACTCACATATCCTATGTAGAATGCGTCTCTTTAGCAAGCTAACTACACACTTAGGATGACCTTGCTCTGATACCACTGAAGCAGGGAGGGGGTGACACAAAACCCTCTCCATTGATTTAATTTCAACACAAACACAAATTCTTAATTCATTGTGAATTTCAACACAAGTATGAAAAAACTACAACATGCCAACTTGCATTAAAATGAACAGTCTACAATTAAAAACTAATAAAGTCTCATTGAGACTATGGGCACCACATATGCCCTTTACAACATCATAGAATTCATTACAAAAAATTGCAACATTCCATAGAATTTCATGTGCTTCTCAAGCACTACAACCAACCCACATGCACACTCTATCACTCCTCAACAATGGCTGCAATAAATTTATTGAAGCCTTCACACTTTATTGCAGTTTCTCCTCAAAGAAAATCCATGCCCAAGTTGTGAGTTTCCTCCACTTTGAAAAACTAACTTCAAAATTCAAATGAATTATCTTTTATTACCAACTTTCTAAATCTGTCGGAATGAAATTTCATTTCTATTTCAAACTCAAAAATCATCCTTCCCAAAAAGCCACACCCAAAAGGAGAGAATTTCTAAATTGAAATTCAAAAATCAAAAATCAAACTTCTCACTTGTGCAAGCAATTAGTCTCTCACACACTTTACCTACAATTTCCAAAATTGAACTCACTCATCAAAGTTTCCAATTTGATCACTTGGGCACCGATTTTGACAGTCCCTATTTTTTAGGGATTTGTGGTAGTTGAGATTTGATTTCAAATTAAAATCTCAAGAATTGCCTTTAACTTGCAAAAATTCAAATTTTGAATTTTTGCACTTCCATTTCCTTTTCAACACCTACTTTTTCGGGCATAATCATTCAACATGAAATGTTAATGTAATTTAATTTCAAATTACATTATTCCAATAATTACAAATATTTGTGGCAACCATTTATTGAAAACCAAACAATTTTTATTTATTTATTTTTGGTTGATGCAGGATTGCACGAGCCCATGGATGCTCTTGCATCATTGCATCATATGTTGATGATAATTTTTTTATTGGTAAAGGGAAATGAATGATTTAAAAACTAAAGTCTCATTTTGTAGCTAAATTTGAAATGAAATATCTTGGTGTAGCTAATCACATTCTTGGGATGGAAATAATAAGAGATATAGTGAATAGAAAGTTATGGCTTAGCTAGAGTAAGTATGCTAGTTCAATTTTACAAAGGTTTGACATGCATGATTGTAGACCATTGAGTGTTCCTTTTACAATTGGAATGAAGTTATCTACTTCATATTGTCCAACATCCCCATTGGAGATGGAAGAAATGACTAGAGTACCTTATGGAAGTTTGATGTATACTATGGTCTACACCAGACCAAACATTTCCCAAGCAGTGGGAGTTTTCTCTAGATATATGCTTAATCCTGGTAGAATTCATTGGGACATAGTTAAAAGAGTCTTCAAATATTTGCAGGGTACCATAGAGTATTCTTTGTGCTATCACTGTAATATGGTGGGAGACGGGCATTCCCTTGATACTCGTGGTTATGTAGATTCATATTGGGTAGGTCATGTTGATAGTAGAAGATCCACCAATGCTTATGTGTTTACTTTAATTGGTGGTGCAATTAGTTGGATGAGTAAGCAACAAGTTGTGGTTACTTTGTCCACTACTAAAGATGAGTATATGGAAACTAATCATTCTTGTAAAGAAGCTATTTGGCTTAAGAGATTGTGTTTAGATATTGGAATTAAATAAGGTATAGTGACAATTTATTGTGATAGTCAAAGTGTGATCTGCTTAGTTAAGAACCCAACATTTCATGCTAGAACCAAGCACATTGTTGTATAGTATCATTTTGTTAGAGATATGGTCGAGGATGGAAAGGTGAAGTTTGTTAAGGTAGAGACTTTGATGAATGTTGTAAATTATTTAACTAAGCTTATGAGCACAAAGAGGTTTAGATGGTGCTCAAAGTCTATGGGCTTCACGACCTCTAGTGATTAAATTATAATATTGATACTCCATTTTCTCTTGCAATGTGTTCGGCAAGTGGGAGAATGTTAGGAAAATGGTGTCTCAAACTTGCTATTACACAAGGTTATTATTTATAGTAAATTTATAGTTGAGCATGGATTGATGTGAAAATTTCCCTAAAGCTTTGGATTGGCCAAATAAGCAATGCTTGTAAAGTTTCATTGTAAGATCACGTTTGGATTTGAAGATATAAAAGTTTTCATTTTTCAAAGTTTCAAAGTCCATTTTGAAGGCCTTAGAGGAATTTTTGGGACTTGAAAATGGTCGTAATTGGCATAGCTAGTTATAGCTTGATAAAGTGTTTCACATGCTTTTCGACAATTTAAACAGTTAGTCAATCAGACACCAAGATCAAAAGTTATGACCTTCAAAAGTTGGGTCTCTTGAAATGGGAGATGTAAAAATGTATTGGACACATAAATAAGCTATAAAGGGGGAGTTACATGTGGTGATGTGTGTTTAGACACATCATAGGAATATGTTATTAGAGATAAGGAGGGGTGCCACTTTTTAGGTGGTTTTAGTTCATGGTTTTGTAATATCGTTTAACAGTTTCATGTATTGTATCTCTTGTATATTAGGTGCATGAGATGGAGGTTATGTTTAAGAGTCTTATAGTTGTTGATTTGTATCTATATCTTTAATTGATGATACTCTTGTGAGAAATATTTCTTTGCAAGTATATTGTAATCTTATTGATTTTTGAATAATATATTGGACGACTTTTAGAGTGTGGGGCTTTTCTCTCGAAAGGGTTTTCCCCACGTAAATAATTGTGTTGTGGTATGAATTTTCTTTTTTTCTTTTTAAGTTTATGTAATAGTTTAGATCTTAAATTTTTTTTTATAACCCTCCTCAAGATTAGTGTAAGAAGTTGTTCTGCTACCTTAGGTTCCTTACAATTCTGATAACTCTAGAAGCTCTAACAATCTATAACTAGGACAGTGAAAATGAGGTGAAAATAACCCTCTCATGCCTATATATAGCCAAACAAACCCTAAGTCATCACCTCTACCATTCCCCAAAATCATTTTATTCATCCCCCTATCCCTCCAATCCCCTTCTTTAGCATTCAATTTCATTTTCTAGCTTCCATTCCACTAAAGCTACCATGTTTACCTATTGTGAGCTCGACTCAAAAATTATTTCTTTCCTATCAATATTTGGAGGGGGCAATCAACGTCCATCCCCTAGTCCACTAGGTCATGTTGGGGCACATCATCACCTAAAACTTTCATACCAGTAGCATGTCTTTGAAACAATGCAATGTGCACATTGTATCAAAGAGGGGAAAAATGTAGACACCTAAAAATGAGTAACACATTTCATCTAAAACGCCATCATCTTATCATCATCTTCTCTTATCAAATCATTCATCATTATTAATTTAATTATTTAATTATTTAATTAAGCTAACATATTATCTTCTTTAATTAATAATTTCTAATTATTTAATTAAATTATCATTCACTCTTATCCACACTAATTAAATAATTTTAAATAATTTATCATTTTCTTCTAACCACTATAATTAAATATTTTTTAATTATTTAATTGAATTTCTTAATTTCCTCTATTTACATTGCATAAATAAATTTTAATTGTTTAATTAATAAATATTTCCTCTAAAATTAAATAAATTATTTAATTTGTTTAATTTGTTTTTTCGATCTTTAAATTCTTCTAAAAATAAATAAAATCAATATTTTATTTATTTTCTAATTATGTTTTCATCTCATGCAAATGGATTAAATAAATGTATTATTTAATTCTATTGATATTCTTCTATCTTCTAATTTAGTGAACTAATTAAAAAACTTAGTTCACTCTCACTTCACTCATCCATACAACCAGTCATCTCATCCATGCAGCCACTTAACTCCAAATCTTAGCCCTTCATCTTGACACATGTCACTTGCATGTTCCTCATGATCTCTCAACCAATCATATCTATTGATCTCCCAAAGCATCCTACACTATTGATAAGTATTTGTGAAAGCTATAAAATACTCATCATTTAGCCATTCAATCTCTCCACAAATTTTGAAAAATCAAGTCATCTTTATATCCATTTTGCAAATTAAGGTTATGCTAAGCTAAGACAAATCCACATATCATTATATTAGTATTATCATCACATACAATCAAGTAAGGTTAGACACGTTTTTGTGGACGTAATTGTTAGTTTAATTTGATTTCATTTATTGGATTGGATTTCATTGATTATTCCTACTTTTAGGTTTTGATAACATTTAATTAAGCTTCACACATATATTTACTACAACTATTAATTAATTCATTTAAGTTGACTTACGTTTATGTGTGAAGCTTAATTAAATGTTTTTGATGAGGAAAAACAGGTTTTGATGGGACCTGAAACGCATTACAAGAAGGTTTTGATGGGACCTACAACCCAATACAAGGAAAAGATGTTGCAAGAAGAATAATCATCAAACCCAACCATAACCCATCAGCAAACAAGGGCCTAAAGCCCACTACCAAATACAAACAGGTTTTACCTAGGACCTTAAACCCAAAGGTTTTGAAGGGTCCTTAAACCCTTAACCCAGTTTTTCAAGGACCGTGAACTTAAAAGAGAGCCATCATTAGGTTTTGGCTGGGACCTCAAACCCAAAAACACAAAAGACTGAAAGGGAGCTTAATTAAATGTTAACGATGAGCATCTCCTTAAGAAAAGGACATCTCCTTACAACAGTATGTAAAATTAATCTTAAGAGAATTTTTGACATTTTGTCTAAAATCTTCATTTAATGTAATACAATCTTTTTAAATGTTTATTGTATTTACAACAAAAATACTTAATTATGGACATGTATCAATCAAATTTAGAATATTTGGTTGGAGTTTTGAGAGTATTTTACAATGCATAATGTAGAAGTGGACACATGAGACAAGTTGGGAAGCAAAGGACATTTAGGGAATAGATGAGTACACACATAAGAAGTTTGCCTTCTATAGGAAATACTTTTTGATCATGTGTTTTTGTTCATAAGTTTAAAAAAATACTTCTAATATGTGTATACATATACATATAACATGTATATGTATGTGTATATGTATATATATCACAAGTGTTATAATTGATATTTATCTTTCCATTTTATATTGTTAAGTGTTTTAAGTCGACAAGCGTGTAGTATCTTATCATTTTGTTAATGACACATAATTATGAAAAAAACAACTAGAAATATATTTTATATTCAAAAAAATGTTATTATTAAACTTTGTCAAGTTTGATATTAAAAAAATATGATTAATTAGTAAGAATGATTATACATTCCATCATTTATGAAGATTCAAATTTTTGAAAATATAATTTCTATAAAACAACTTCTAATTTAAATATATAAACATCCTTATCATAGTATAATTCAAATAATTTCTATAAATCCAATTGTTTCCACTAAAAGAACAATCATAAAAAACCACAATCGATTCCATTAAAAGAACTATGATAAAAACCACTAATCATAAAGCCAAAGGAGCAGTAATGATGGCAATGAGTGGTATTTGGTATTCGGTCATTTCAATTGTAATCAAGTATAATGGGTGATGTTTAAATGCTGCGTCTAATTCTCATAGAATTCACCATTACTTCAGCCAACTGGTTAAAGCTTTTAGAGAACACGCGTTTGAGTCATCTAGTTCATGAGTGGGGTCTTTTAGAATTTCTTTATTTAATTAAAGACATTTTAAATTGCATCATATACCAATTCTTATTTAGTTTTGAGTACATTTTTGTAGCATGTCTTGATATAATACATAATGATATGCGTATGATCTTATTTTAAATTTGGTTTCTTCTTTAATTTTCATTTAATCAATTCTATCTTTGCTTTAAATATGTTCTTGTATTTTCATTTCATTATTATTTTATATTTCTACATATTTATTTTTTATTTCAAGAGTTCACATTTTTCATTTAGGGTCAAACTCACGATCACTCTTGTGTAATATAGATTTGATTCAAATTTCAAATTGTTAACTCGAAGATCATCCTTTATTACTAGTATTCAATGTTGACTTAATCAAATTTGAACAACTATTTGTTATATGTTAGTATTTAAAGACATTCATTAGAAATTTTAAACACATTCATTTGAGCATTTAAACACATTCTAGATCATTTGAACAACATAAGCAATTGCAAGGAGCACTTTTGGAAACATTTCAATTTAGGTGATTACAAATAATTATCACTTGCATCAAAATTGCATCTAGGCCATTGCACACTTGCTTATTCTCTACCAACATTTGTGCAAGGTTGTAAAGCACGATGTTTTGAGATTAATAAAGGAGAACTTGGCCCTCACAATTGAATGACGTGCCAAAGGTTCCTTTTTAATAACTATAGTTTTATACATCCATAAATAACGTGAATCACAAAAAGAATTGGATCACAAAAGCTTAGATTTGTCTAAATCAAAACCAAAAATTAGACCATGTGGCACGAGATCAAACCCACTCATGGGATCAACCCCTAGAATATTTTGAGTTTGCATTGCTTTTAAGACACTTATCATAGCAATTTGATAAATGTTTACTATGGAGAATCAATTTTACAAGTTTCCAACATTTGTATTCCTCTAATGTTGAAAATTGTTATTGTAGAAGAGAAAATCTAAAAAAAGTACAAGTATAACTAATAGTCTACTTCTACCTCAAATTGGAGCAAAAATGAAAGATAAATAAAACAATGCAAACCTAGAAAAGAATTATACCTTTCATGACTTTTTGATGGTTCCACAGTGATGTGTTGATGTTGTTGTGGTATGTTGGGTTTCTCTTGGAATTGTTAATGTGATAGCATATACGTACAAATTTTCTCCTATGGAAATACTTGGGAATGACATGAATTTATAGAGTTGAGGGGAGAGGAATGGAGAGCTAGGATTTGTTTGAACAAAGAGCTAGGAATTTATGAGAGGAATTTTTAATTTAAAATTAAGAGGGTAGTGACAATAAATTTTATGTTTGGTGAATGGAGGGACATGATTGCATTGATCGAGTGAATGGTTAGGATTGGATGTTGATTTTAAGTTTAGATTTAAGATACTTGGGGATTGAATGCCTAGGATTTGGTTGATTAGATTGATGGATAGGATTGAAAATTAATTTAATTTTGGATTTGATGAAGTGGAATTTAAAAATATTATTTCAAAATTGGTAGTTAAGAATATATGGCTAGGTTTAAGTTGGTTAAATGGTGGCTAAGATGTGAAGTTAATTTGCATGTGGATTAAGAGAATTTAAATTAGAGGAAATGGTGATGTGGATTTTTGGATTTGATGGAGGAGAATACATATTTTATATTTTGTAAATGATAAAGAGGATGAAGGATATTAGCTTAGTTAATTTAAAATAAACTAGTTTATTCAATTAACTAACATTAGGATAGATCGATTAGACAAAAACTATATAATTAGTTGATGGGTAAGGGATAACCTAATTAATTAGAATTGGATGAATCATGGATTAGATAAAATGCAAGGGTGAAGTTTAGGTATCTACACATGCAATTTTGACTCTACAAATTGTATTTATTTCAGTGTTCATTCCTATAGTATACTTTAGGAAACATTTCAACCCATCTTGTAGCATTTTTCTT
This sequence comes from Sequoia sempervirens, assembly GCA_007258455.2. NCBI lineage: Eukaryota > Viridiplantae > Streptophyta > Pinopsida > Cupressales > Cupressaceae > Sequoia > Sequoia sempervirens. Next base: position 185,092,461 of record VDFB02270651.1, read on the forward strand.
AATCCAAGTCCCAAGTTGTGTTTGTTTATGTATTTTTATTTCATGTTCTTGAAATTATTTTGTAATTGGTATTATTTTCTGATAATTTTGAATTTTCTCAATTTTTGGATAAAATCACTTTGTTGAAGCTGCGACAACTTATAATGGTTTAAAATTAGCATATGATAGAGAATATAAGAAAGTTTGGTTGGAGGGAGATTCTCTAAACATTATAAGATGTCTAATTAATAATCTTCCCCCTAGCTGGTCTACCAACACTTTCATATTTGATTCCCTAAGTATGCTCAAATCCTTTGATGAGACTAGGATTACTAATATGTTTCGTGAGGGAAATAAATTGGTGGACATCTTTTCTAATGAAGGTGTGAAAAGGGAATCATTAAAAATATGGGATGGGTACTCTTTTGTAACTGTCGAAGCTCTTACCATTATAAATAATGAATGTTAATGCAGATTCTAAGAAAGGATGGGATGTGGGGATAACAAGACCTAGACTTCTCACATGTTTTTTGGGTAATAAGGGGTCTCTTTCCCTTTTAGTTTTTCTTAGGACTTGAGGAACAACATATGTGGTCTACTCATCAAACTCAACTCTGCTACTATGGGAGGTGAGAGAATTTGTGTGGAGACCCTATCTTGTGATAGCAGTCCACAGAAATAATAAAGTACGGAGAATTGTGGAAGAGGGGGACCTAACTCCCTACCTGGAGAGGCTCCATGTTCATGACCCAGAGGCCTCCAAGACTTTTATTAAATATTGGAAGAATAGGGTGTTGACTGTGAATGGAAATGATTTTACTATATTTGAAGAGGTGATTGTGAACTGTTAGAATTGGCTATGGAGATAGCCTGCCAAGATCTTGAGGCCAAATGGAAAGCACAAAGAGAGAATATCTGAATATGAAAAGTAAAAATTTTATTCTTATCAATTATGATTCAATGTTCTGTGTACAATGTAGTAGAGACCCCTTGGTTATATAGCCAAGGTGAGATATAAGATGTCATAGGATTATGACAAGTGTCTTAATCATATGACATGAGACAACTTATCACTACTACCTAGGTCACATGTGTTACAAGTCAAAAGATAAGATAACAACTAACGACAACTAATCACCTTCTAAAAAGATTGCTTCCTAGGACCTAAGTAAACTTAACATGTAAATAAGTCCCCTAGTAATGATTTAACTAGGTACAAGACTTTATTTACACCAGCACCCCCTCTTAAGTGTAACTTAGGGAGTAGAAGATTATTATGCAAATGACACTTGAAGATGCAAGTATGGGTCTCAGCTACTAGGCCATGTTAGGTACCCATGTACATATGCAGATGAAATCTCTCACAAATGGAGAAAAGGAGAAAACCAAGTGGGACAAAACTCCTCCCCAAAAGAGAGATGAAAGATATAAAAAAGAAATGCTCTCAATGAAGAATGAGAAGGCCAAAACTCCATGTGAGGAAAAAGACCCCCCAATAAGAGAGAAGAAGAGAGACAATGCAACCCCCCCTCAATGTTGAGTTTCTTGCAATGATGGTAGAAGCTTGACATTGAATGGTGAAGTCGAAGATGATCCAAAAGCGTTGAACAATGTTCCTCCCCTTAGAAAGAAACAAAACCATGGATCTATGCAGGATGTCAGGAAGATGGATACTATGTGATGTATCTAAAGCATGCTCAAGTTTCTCCATGTTGATTCCTTCGAAGTTGTCACACTCCAAACAAGAATTCTAGGCCACACTACTGAAGAGGACAATCTAGAATCCAGTAGAGATGAATGTAGAACATGATCCAAAGAGAAAGATATCCCCTTTGAAGAAAAATAAGCCTCCTCCAAATGTTGTCCAAAAGTATCCACAGTCATGTCAAACTGCAAAGAATGATCATGTAGAGATTGAACAAGAGGGTCAAGGTGTTCCCTTGAAACAACTAAAGAAGGATCTTCTCCATCAAAGAGAAGATGAATGTCATCAATGATGCCCCCAAATATGCAATATGAGACTTCACAAACTAGTCTGAAATACCTATCAAGAAGTCATCCCTAGTAGCAATCTTAGGAAGACAATGTATGTCTTGCTACACTAAATCACAAGGAATCAAAACTGTGGAATCACAAGCATCCTCGGGTACAACAATAGATGATTATGTCAATGCTAGATTACAAGAGCCCTTAGCTTCAATATGTTGACTCATAGATGAAGAAGATGAACCCTCTAAATCTAGATTAGGAGCCATAGAAATTGAAGTCTCAATAGATGTATTTGTAGGAGGAGAAGGAGAAGGTTATGTGTCATCAAAACTACCATACCTTTCCCAATCAACAAGTGTTTCAGTTGTTTTATCATCAAGAGGTTGAAAATCTACAAGTGGAACAAGATAATCCACAAGAGGATCCTCTGGGAATGGAGGTTCATTTGAGTCTCCATACATCTCCCAAAGTTTGGTCATAAGGTCACGAGGGATCTCAATACCATCAGTGGCCATTTGTGTATCAATATCACAACTACAACCAATTACTCCCAAGATATGTTCTTTTTTTATGCCCCACACAACTCTCTTCCATTTTGATGAAGGTTTAGGAACCAAACCATAGAGATATGGCAAAATATTAAGCCACCTACACTGTGTTAGGATTCCATCTTTCCAAGACTTAAAGTTCCATCAATTTAACCTTATTACAGTAGGATGTGTTTTGATTCCAATATTAAACTCCTCAAATTTAGTCACACAATAGACCAATCAAGAGACATAAGCCAACAAAGGAAAATGATTATCCCTCCTAATTACTCAATCAGGAAACCCCCCAAGCAATATTTGATTTGTGGAACTTTATACTTAGTGCTTTTATAGATGCCACTTGCCAAAAACAATAAAGTGGTCTTGATCTTGGTACATGAAAATACTAAAAATGGCCACATAATCAAGTATAATTTTTAGTACAAAATGAGATCAATATGATCATACCATTGAAAATTACACAAAAATTATGCACTTTCAAAAAAAATTGCACCCAAAAATGCTACCATAGGAGCAAGATATGAGCTCCTGAAGTTCCCAAAATGAGAACGAAGTAGCAACACCTGTGAGAATATGAAATTTCTAGAAAATACAGACACCAAAACCAAAATCCGATTCTACCACTATGAAGAGCATGCAAAATTAGCCCAAATCAAAAAACATTGCTCGAAAAAAGGAGTCAAAATGAGCAAGTTATGAGCATTTGAAAATCAACTCCCAAATTGAAAAATGCAAATGGAGAGGGGGGAAACTTTTTTGTTAATGATGACGTCTAAAAACTACATGCTTAAAATTGGCATTCAAATGAATGTCATACACTATGAAGGGTTAAATTTGACGTCCAAATAGATGTCACCAGCCATCGTCCCCCTACCATCAAAATATTCTTTAGGAGCCTGAATATACTTTTTCATGCGCTAGAATCTTTGAGGTCAGAATCTTTGAGATTCTCCTAAATTTGCTTTTCGATTTCAATATTATGATCGTCGATTGATTTTTTTGGCCCGATTTTATTTGAACTACCCACTTTATAAAAGATTGTTGGTTTTCATTGAATGACAACCAATTTATTAATTTATCCGCCGGTTTTTCAAAAAAAAAATTGTTGCTTTGAGAGTGGTGTGTGGGGCCACGACCAAAAGGCCACGTGGTAGTCCCACACTAGTACAATACTTTTTGTAGATGGTACGAGTTTGCAGTCGTACCAGTCTGCAATCTGCAGACTAAATACCCATTTTTAATTTTTTTTAATTTTTTTTTGAAAAATATTTGCACGACCACTATACTTTTAAAAGAATATTTTCAAAATATTTAAAAGTGATGAATAAAATATTTATTTTTGCAAATCGTACCATGCGCAATGATGATGACCTAAGGGGTTGTATGGCTCCCTAGGTAATTTTTTGCCTCAAAGGACAACTGCTCCAAATTCAACGAATTGACAATTGATCTTAGGGTTTTTGGGCCTTTTGGACATGATGGTAGGGTTCAATTTGACCCAAAATGCTCCAAAAATGTAGCTACCTTCTAGATTTGGCAACCACACTTCATCTTCAAACCCTCATAGATTTGGCCTTGTTGTTCGATTTGGAAGAACCAAAAGGAAAAACCAACTATCTCGAACCTTTTGAGCTAAATGGTGAGCTCAGATTTACATCAGCAAGCTCCAATATGAACCTACAATAAAGAGACAAAAATGGAACCCCCCAAAATCTGGTATTTCTATCAATTTTTTCTGATTCTTTAGATCATCATACAATGCAAGAGAAGAGCATACTCAACTATTCAAGATTTACCAAGATCTCTTCAGAAAAAAGACTATCTGATGGCACCCAACCAACTCTGATACCATGTTAGAATTGGCTATGGAGATAGCCTGCCAAGATCTTGAGGCCAAATGGAAAGCACAAAGAGAGAATATATAAATATCACAAGAATAAATTGTATTCTTATCAATTATGATTCAATGTTTTGTGTACAATGCAGTAGAGACCCCTTGGTTATATAGCCAAGGTGAGATACAAGATGTCATAGAATTATGACAAGTGTCTTAATCATATGACATGAGAAAACTTATCACTACTACCTAGGTCACATGTGTTACAAGTCAAAAGATACGATAACAACTAATGACAACTAATCACCTTCTAGAAAGATTCCTTTCTAGGACGTAAGTAAACTTAACATGTAAATAAATCTCCTAGTAATGAATTAACTAGGTACAAGACTTTATTTACACCAACATGAACATTACTAGGTTATCAATGCAAGGTAGGAAGTACTTTCATGATAGAAAGGCTAATGATGAAGCTCTTGACCAATTTTTTAATGGTAATGAGTAAGGGAAGTTGGTGAAGCTTTCCTCTTGGGGCTATGATAGATTATCCAGAAAAAACCATTTTAGGCATAAGTTATTGGTCTCTTTTCTCTATTTTTTGTTAGCTTCATTGGATTATGCTCTAAAAGAACACATGAAAAATCCCAAACGGTCACTGTTGCATGAGGGTTTAATCCTCCTAATTATGGAACATGTGAAAACTCAAACCCCAATTTTGAGTCCAAGCGGCAAGGGGAGTGTAAAGGAAAAGAAAAAGTTGATGGTTCATTATTTTGATATGAGCTCAAATTCAAGTGAGAACAAGGATGATGACGAGTGGAGGGAGGAAGATGAGGGAAAAGATTCAATGTAAGTGTTCTCTACACTTCCTTCTGAGGGAGAGGACCAAAAGAAAAGAAAGGGAGTTGGGAAAAAGACCTCCCCTAAAAATAAAGCAAAGAGGGTGATCTTTTGGTCGAAGGGGTCACAAACAGGGGAGGAGGAGGAAGGGGTTAAAATGCAAAGGAAGGGGAAGCATACTTCAAAACCTCAAGGGGAAGCATCTAGTAAAGGAAAGGAGAAGGTGGTGGAGAATATGGGAATCTAGTCCTCGAAGAGAGCTGTTGTTAAAGATAATCAAGATGCTATTGATTTTCCCATTCTATCTAAAGATTTTACTTATCCCCACACCAAAAAAGAGGAGATCAATGACATCTTGGGTCTTGCTAGGGATGAATTTTCTACCCAATTCAAATTGGAAAAATGGTTATTTTAGAAATTAATAAAATTAATATCAAAGTGTCTGGACTGCAAGAGAAAATCTCCATTGAGGATCAGGACCAATCTGGGATTGAAGACAAAGAGGTTAAAAAGAGGTTGGATGATATTGAGGGATCTATTAATGTTTTAAATATGGATTATGAAACCTATATGAATGAATTGGAAAATAAAATTCAGGGGATCGATAGTAAGTTGGAAAATATCTTAAAGATAAGTCACTGCTCCATCAAGAATAGTGTTGAGGGGATAAGGATCCTTACGGAGAAGCTTAAAGAGTTGATAGAGGAGTATATTTTTTATAGGACCCTTGAGGATAGCAAAAAGAAAGAACATGAAATTAAACATAAAGGGAAGAAATTGGGGTTGACTAACTTTAAGGGACCAAGTTCAAGAACAGGGGAAGCAAAATGAAATCTTTCGAGGAGGAAAAGAATGAGCTTATGGATTTGGTTAACCTCCATCAAGATTTCTACAACTAGGAACTTGAGGTGATAGAGACTTTGAAAAATATGAATTAGTCTTGTTGTGATTTCACCTACTAACATCATTTCCCTCATTTTCATCCTAATTTGTCCATTTAATTAAATATAATGTCCAATTATTTAGTTAAATTCACTTTATTCTCTTGTTAATTGAATAATTAAGGTTATTTGATTAATTCATCATTTTCACACTAATAATCCATTTTGATTAAACAATTCCCAATTATTTTATTAAAAATATTAATTCCCCTCATCCTCACAATTAAATAGGCTAATTTTTCTCTAACTCTCCAACTTGCACAAAGAATATTCCCTTTTCAAATTCAAATTCTTTCTTCCAATTCAAAATATCTCCAACCCGTTTCCGTGAAATTAGGGATATTTTGAGCTCTCATGAATCCTCAACCATTGATCCTTCTTGATCCACACTCACCTCCTTGATTTCCTCTCATCCATTGATCCTCAAAATCAATCTTGACCATTGATCAAAATTTATAAAATCTATAAATCAAAGCCTCTCCTCTTCAAAAATAATTCACAATCTTCATAGCATCCTTACTTTCTAGAATTCTTGATTCATTTCTTGAGCATTTTAGAGCCTATTTTGTGAATTGCATCCTCTCATATCAATCTTTTGCAACATATATTATGCATTCAGTTGAGCAATCCACATCACCATTATGCATCAATCCACAATGGTATTGAGGGTTTTAACTTTCTAATTGTTTAATTGCTTTAAATTATGTTCAATTTCTCATATTAAATCTTTTGAACTGCTTTACAAATGAATTTCATTGAGTATGGGTTTGTATGAGCTCAATTGTGTGAATTCTTAATGTTTTTAGACTCTAATTGATGCATTCATGCTTTCATTCATGCTTACTTACTTCCCCTACAACACATACAAACACTATTTAATGGCCAAAATAATAACATTTCATATTTTTCTTAAATGAAGGCATCATCTATCTAGGTATTGTCACATTCTCAACAACCTTCTCTTGATTCCCTAACCCAAAATAGCACTTTCATGATAAGAAAGTTCCAAAATTTGGAGATTCTTTGTTTTTTCATCCTCTTGACTATGTTTTGGTTACAATTCTACATTTTCATGCAATTTTGAACTCTACAACACCCTTAATACAATACCATTGTTATGTAGAATATTGTTATATGAAATCCCTTGCATTTTTCTATATTTTATCATAGAGATCCTTGTGCTTGCAAGTTTTGTGAAAATTCCCATTGTTCTTAGATAGAGGAAAGTCCTCTTCACCAGTTTTTGGAGACTTTCCTTTGTGAGATCCCATAACTAGGTGATTTTGTCTCTACATTATTTAATATTTTTAGTTAAATTTATGGAATTTGCATATTTCTCACATATTTCTCTATTTTTCCAAGCATTACAATTTCATTATTTATCGTGCGCACTTATGAATTTTCATGTGATTTATTGCGTTTTATTTCTTCTAGAAAAATCATTAAAAACATCTTCATCCATTATATATTGTTTGTGAATCTCCTTCTTAGTGCTATTTGATATTATAATTTTTCATTATCTTCCATGTACATAGAGATAATAGTATATGCACTTACTGTTATTCTCTTTATCATTAATTATTTATCTTATTTCTAGATGCATATAAGATAAGAGTGCACATAAAACAAAAATCCATTTGTCTATTTGATTAACTATGGAGACTTTAAAAACCAAAAGGGTGGTTTGACCACTTTAACAAGTTCTGATGTAGTTACCTCCCTTTCTCTTGTTTTAGACATGTGGTTTTTGTAAGCTTATTCTTTGGACCCAATGGCTTATTTGATATTTTGTATATTCCTCACTTTATTTTGTTATTTATGTCATTTAATTTATATTAAATTTAGCTTGTAAATTAGCTAGTTGTTATCTTGTTATTTTGTGTTCCCATTCTATGTGTTTCATCATTATTTTGTAAGTGTTTTAAACTTTATATTCAACCTATTCAATTTTCTATCTATGTTAGATATTCTTCCAACCATACAAACTCTAGTATAACTACATTTTTTATTGTTTCATGATTTTGTCCAAATTATGTACTTCCATCTATATTCATTGTTTCATTTATATACAACTTTTTAATATACTACAATCATTTAACATTATGTAAACTATCAATTTATTGATTCACTATGTCTATGTTTTGTTAAATTGTGTTTCTTTTATATAAACATCTATAAAATATATCATCATTAGCATTAATTACAACATTATACATTTTTTATGTTTTGCAACTCTATATTAGTTGAATTAATACACATTGCAATATATTTTAATCTAATTTTAGATTCAAAGTAGTTAATTGTATCTTTTACATTTTGGTGAACCCACCATGGCTTACACATTTCATTCATTTCTCTATTCACCAAAATTTATTTTACATTTTGATGAATCCAATATGCTTCATCTTAAAAAAGAATCATTTTAAACTTGAAATGTATCTTTAAAAAATATCTTTCCATTTGTGTGTAAACCTCTATTTCCTCTTTGTTTCAAAAAATTTCTTACATAATTGAGGTCTTTTATACCTATTCATCATATTTTATGTTTGAATCTTGATATGGTTTCTTCTACTAGTAGTAATTCTTTGTTGACTTACCTTTATGGTATTCCCATCTCTCTTTGCTTAGTGCAAACTACTCTCAAGGTGTTATTTCCTAGTAGAAAATATGAGTTTCACCATGAGTAGGCTTTATATTATGTTCTTTTCATAAGAAAATTTAGCATATAGAAAAAGCTTAGCTTGTCTTCATATACATATATCCAATAATGAATATATCCTTGCTAACATAAATCCTCTTATAGACACCATGAGAAAAAATCTTGTTAACCATCTCAAGAGATTATATTTCTTATAGGCCATGGGTCATATAGTTCACCACCATATGCCCCTATTTTAGAATAAATCATTGACCTTTTAGGTGAGTGTCATTCCTAGTTGTTGTAGACCCAAATTTCTATGTCCATGCTATTAGGATTCAAGAAGATTGGAGCCCACATACCAACAATCTCCCACTTGGATACTGATTAGGCTCCACACCAAACAATCTCCCACTTGGAGACTGATCCTGGACAACACCGCTGCACTTGCAGCTCCCACTAGATTACAGGTTATGAAGGCCAACAAAAAATGATGAGGAAATCAGTCATGAAGGCCAACAAAAAATGATGAGGAAATCAATTTCTCCTGTGTAACCACCTTTGTGAACATATATCTAGGATTCTCACTTGTGTGAATTTTCTCCAGATTCAACTGCCTATCCTCCAAAACTGACCGGATGAAGTGGTATCTGAGTTGTATGTGCTTAGTTTTTGAATGCATATCTAAGTTCTTAGCAAGATGAATGGCACTCTGGCTATTAGTGTACAAAGGGCTATCTTCTTGTTGTTGTCACAATTCCTCTAGAAAATTTTGCAACCAAATCATCTCTTTGTTGGCTTCCATAGTAGCAACATACTCAGCTTCAGTGGTTGAAAGTGCAACAACCTTTTATAGTCTTGAAATCCAACTAACTGTAGTACCTCCTACAGTAAAAACATACCATGTAGTACTCCTCCTGCTATCAATATCACCTGCTAGATCAGAGTCAACATATCCTTTTAAAGCAGAATTTGTTCCTCCAAAAAAGGTTTCTTTGAAGTAGTACCTCTCAAATATCAGAGAATTCATTTTACCACATTTCAATGTTCCATTCCTAAATTGCTAATATACCTACTCACAACTCCCATTGCATGTGTGATATTTGGCCTTGTGCATACCATTGCATACATCAAGCTACCAACTGTTGATGCATATGGTATCTTAGAAACTTTGTCTTCCTCCTCTTGTTTCTTTGGAAACATCTCCTTAGTCAACTTAAAATGACTAGGTAAAGGTGTACTAACTGCTTTTTCATTTTGCATGTATTAAACCTTTTCAACACCTTCTCTACATACTCACTTTGAGACAAATAATTTTTTGTTTGTCCTTATCCCGTGTGATCCTCATACCAAGGATTTTTTTTACTTCACCCAAATCCTTCATAGCAAATGAATTTGCTAATTTTTGCTTAAGTTCATTAATATGTTGCATGTTAGACCCGACAACAAGCATGTCATCAATATAAAGCAATAGGATAATATAGCTTCCATTATCCAATTTCTTAAAATAAACACAATAATTAGAATGACATCTTTTGTAACCTTGTTCAGCCATAAAACTATCAAATTTCAAATACCATTGATGAGGTGCTTTCTTTAGGCCATACAAACTCTTCTTTAACCTGCACACAAATTCCTCCTTACCCTTGACTTCATATCCTTGTGGTTGCTGCATGTTTATTTCCTCTTCCAAATCCCCATGGAGAAATGTTGTTTTTACATCTAGTTGTTCAAGATGCAAGTCTTCCACAACCACAAGACTTATAATAGTTCTAATAGAAGTCATCTTTATAACTGGAGAAAATATTTCATCAAAATCTATACCATTTTTCTATGCAAAACCTTTTACTACGAGTCTAGCCTTATATCTTTTCTTGTCTCCATCTTCTTCCTTCAACCTGTAAACCCATTTATTTGGCAGTGCTCTTTTACCTGCAGGTAATTGGACTAAGTCCCAAGTCTGATTCTATAGCAAGGATTCCATTTCCTCTTTCATGCCTAGCTCCCACTACTTTTTGGTATCTACCTGCATTGCTTCTCCATAACCTTCAGGTTCACCAAAATCAGTTAATAATATAGAATATAATGATGGAGAAAATCTTTCTGGAGGTCTAGTTATCCTTGTAGAACATCTAACACTTGCAGGAGTCTATGGGATAACTTGTTGTTGTTGAGCATCAAGTAGCACTGGCATTTTATTTTCTAGAATCTCATCTAGCACACCATATTCTTTTTTGGCCTATTCATGCTTATTTTCCTACAGTTGATCCATATACATGACCTTCTCATTGAATTTAACATCTCTGATCCTAATGATTTTATGATTTTCATAATCCCATAACCGATAACCAAATTCATCTACTCCACATCCAATGAAGGTACATTTTTTAGACTTGGCCTCAAGCTTGGTTCTATTTTCAATATCAACATGGACAAAACCTTCACAACCAAAGGTTTTCATAAATGAATAGTTTACCTTTTTACCCGTCCATTCCTCCTCTGGAATGCCACCATCCAAAGGATTTGAAGGTCCCCTATTTATTAAATAAACAACGGTATGTACAACATCTGCCCAAAATTGTAAGGGTAGTTTAGCATGCAATCTCATGCTCCTTGCACACTCCATAATGGTCCTATTCATCCTCTTAGACACACCATTTTCTTGTGGGGTTCCAAGAACCATTTTTTGCCTATGGATTCTATTGTATGAACAATAGTTTTCAAATTCTCTACTGCAATACTGGCCTCCATTATTAGATCTAAGACACTTCAACTTTTTTCTTGTCCCATTCTCAACCAAAGCTTTCCACTTTTTAAAAAATTCAAATACTTCTGATTTTTGTTTTAGGAAATACACCCATGTTTTCCTAGTTGCATCATCAATAAAAGTAACATAATAACAAGAGCCACCAAGAGAAGATACATGAGCTATTTCTCATACATCTGAATGCACAAGCTCTAATTTCTCACTCTTCTTCTCTTTCCCAACTTTGAGAAATCAGACTCTTTTATGTTTTCCATAAACACAATTTTCACAGAACTCCAAGTCAATCTTCTTTAGACCTGGTAGCAACTTTCTGGAGTGAAGGATCTTCATCCCTTTCTCACTCATGTGCCCAAGTCTATGGTGCCACAATTCTATTTATGTCCTTGGAGCAAGTGCTCTAACTGACTTAGTAGCAACTATTTTTGTAGAAGCTAAGGTAGAATAAGTATTACTAGTACACAAATACAATGTGCCTACCTTTTCACCTTTAGCTACTACTAATGCGCCTTTAGTGACCTTCTAGACTTTGTCTGTAAAGGTAACTATGCATCCTTCACTACCCAATTGTCCTACAGAGATTAAATTTCTTCTCAAATTTGGAACATGCCTTATGTCTTGTAGCAACCATTCATTTCCATTCTACAACTTGATTTTTATTTTTCCTTTTCCAACAATATGGTAGGGTTCATCATCACCCAAATATACATGTCCAAAATCACCTTTAACATAATCTACAAAATATTTCCTATGGGGTGTGGTATGAAATGAAGCCCCTGAATCTATTACCCAGGAATCATTAACATTATCTAAATATAGAATTAAAGCATCTTGTAATTTATTACTTGCAACATTAGCTTCCTTACTGTCATCATGTTTTTTATTATAGAAAAAACAATTTTTGAAGGGGCCCTGAAACCATTTACAAGATAGACTGTTGCTTCATCATATAAGCAAAAGCAAAACAAGCAGCCAAACACCAACACACAAACAACCAGAAAAGGGCACACAAAACATAAACAAAATAGAGATTTTTTAGAATATCCGCAACTTCAAGATCATTTTCAATTATTTTATGATAGAAATTCATAACTTCCACCACTTCATCAGTAGGGATACTAGCCTTTGCATTAAGTTTGGTCTTGTTGTGGGTATGAGTAGAGGACCCAGTATCACTAGTCATCTTTTGTTGCACACCACCATCAACCACCATGTCTTCTGTACTAGAGCTATCACCCATCCATTTCCTATCCTTCTTATTCAATAAACACAAACCCTCAGCCTCATTGCACATAGCATGTTTACTGAGCTCAATCACCTTCGCCAACTTATCATCAATAGCAACAAAATTTTTCTCATAGGCATTCTTCATATTGAGCATTACATCAAAAACCATCTTGAGAGTATCAAAAATTTGATTTACCTCTAACTTCACCTTGTCGATTTGAGCCTACATATTTGGCCCCTTAAAAGGGGAAGCCTCATTAGCATTATTACACATAGCTTTAGCCTGAACATTAGTGGAATTCATCTCATGAAAAACCCACTTAAAAAGCTTGAGCAAGGAAAGAGAGCTTTCTTTAACTAGACCGAGATAATCAAGCATAATCTCCCTCCTAAAGTTAAAACCATCTTTGTCCACATCATAATCTTCCTCAGAGTCACTGCTAGTCGAAGCATTCTTCATGGTTTCCTTTCCTTTTTTAGTACAAGTCGCTATACCTTTATCCAAATTATGATCCACCACATGGTTCTCAATGTCTGGTAGATTTCCAACAAGATCCTACCACTCATCCCTTTCCAAATTCACATAAGATTTTTTCCTCTATTGCCCCTCTTTATGTTGCACATTAGGAACAAGGGAGACCTTCAGCTGACCCTTTTTAACCAAATTCTCCTTCCCCAAGCTATCCAACACATTCCCCTTCATCTTTTTTCCATATGACCTCTTCACAGGGTTAATTTTTTTACTGGGTTGATCCACCTCAGCCTCATCTCTCGTTTCATACTCATCTACCCTTGAGGAGATCAAATTTTGATTCTTCTTTCTTTTATTTCCTTCAGCCTTCCATTTTTTTCCATTTGAACCCTTCATAGATTTTGGCTTATGGTAGGACCGTACATTCTCTTCCTCATCACCAATGATATACTCATCATCCCTAGAAGAAATAGGGGATTGGTTATTTTTTCTCTTCTTGCAAATCAATACTAATTTTCATAGTAAAAGAAATAGGATTGACAAGAAAAGAAGAGACCCTATTTTGAAAAGAACTAAATTATATCCTTGTTGAGATGAGAAAATCCAAATAATCAAACATTACTTGATCAATATTTCACTCTTCCAAGGATGCAAAGAGATGCAAATTTCTAAAGATTCAAGACAAGTGCAAATTTCTAAAGATTCAAGACAAGAAAGAAAATATGCATTAAATCATTGTATTCCTTTTGCAAATCTCATACATAGTCTCCCAAAGTCTTTAATTTAGATGATTTATCATTAGACACTTGTATTCCATCTACTTAGGTGAAATACATAGATTTAGTGTAAAATAATATATAACACATGTTGGGAGAACTCACAGAAATTAATAACTAGAAAGTAACCATTAAAAAACTTTTTTTAGTAAAAAATCAAGTCTCCAAGACTTGTGAAGAGTTTTAGCTATACATATAGATCATAACAACTTACAAATATTATTATTCAGCCCAACAACCAAGAGAAGAACATTACATTTTGGTTCACATCAATGGTCATAAGAAAAATATCCTATGACTTGAAATTGACAATCATTAAATTATTACCACCTTGAGTTCCTTCAAAGAAACAACATCTCAACCATATACTCACAAGTCAAATTAGTGAAGTTTCAAGGTGTTAAAACCATGTGTTCCTTCAAAGACACATATATCTCAACCATAATACTCACAAGTCAAAATAGTGGAACAAGTTTCAAGGTGTGTGTTTACCCTTCTCCAAGCATGTCTTTTTGTAGCAATTTATCCAAGTGTCTCTAACACTTTCTCCTAGGAAAATCACCTCATATCATAACACACATATCCTTACAAGGAATTTCAATTAATAGAAAAAGAAAATCCAACAGATGATCTCATATGACCATCAATAAAAAAATCCTACCAATATCTTACACCTACCAGGTGTCCCTTTTGTGGTGAAATATGTTTTATGTAGTTATAATTGATCCATCAAGACAAACCAATTCACCAATCACCCATCATACTCCATTAGTTAATATAAAGAAGTTAATTGAATCTGCTATCAAACTTGTAATGAACCTTTCCTCACAACTCTATAAGAGTTGTTGTCCATCCACAAGATAACCAACATGATAATATATTAAAAAATCGCTCATATGATAAATGAAATAAGAGTAAGTGCAAGATAGTGGATCCACTTTGAAGGGTAAAAATGTAGGGACAAAAACTGCCACAAGGAATGGGTACATGTTTTCAAATAATTCATATACCCACCTATAAGAAAGTGAGACTATTATGGTTTATAGTCTCAAACCTAAGTAGATACTAGACATATTTCTAATATATATACATTTAGTAATGGGTATTCATTACCAAAAAGTGTATCATTTTGTTTTTCTTGTGCTTGCGAGCATTTTTTCATTATGTTTGTAATACGTACTTGTTTACATAATGAGGATCCAATATAAAAAAATAGTGGGTAAATGCTTATAGCAAGTACTTTTTACCTTTAATTCAAATCTTCCCCACTCGCACTTTGCCTTGGTTTTATGCTTGGAAATCCAACCCTAAGCCTTGGATCTACAAGTTCAATGTTGTGGTAGCATCTACTGGTAAAATTGACTTCAACAATATGATTGATGACTTTATTTTCAATATTTTTTTACAAAATTAAAACTTATTATATTTCTAAATGTATAATTTTCAAACATGATTTTTCAAAATTTTCATATTTATTTATTCTTTGAACACAAAGTATCACAAACTTGAAAGAACATATATTATTTTTAATAATTTTTCCATTTTGAATTTTAAAAATAAAATTATATGTGTTTAATCTAAACATCATTCTCTCTACACACTAAAAATATTTATGTTACATTTATTTTAGGTCAAATTATGTGGGTCATACACAAGCACTTTCAAATTTACACCTTAATCTCAATAAAAAAAATAGTTAAAAATATATGTTTACTAAAAATTACCCAAGGATCATATGCATCTATCCACAAAAGGATTTTGAAAAATGCTTTCATTTTCTACTTTTTGGTGGATTGTACACATGCATGTTTTGGCCTCTAATTTTTTTTAAAGTGACTTTTGTACATCCTTCACTTAACCAACTTTTTATCACATTGAATAAACTACATATTTGAAAACTAAAAACAAAATCTTACATTTTATATTTTTAAATACTACATGTTGATATTCTATCTAAAAGTGCTTCAAATCTTCACCCCTAGTATAATAATTGATTATTTTATACAAGTTGTCACTTTTTAGCCAAAAAGTGGACCCATTATCTTAGACTTACCCAAAATTTTAGCTAAGTCAGGGTTCCTATGACATTGCTTCCATATTTTTCCTACTTCTTTATCTTTTTGGACCTTACAAGGGATTCCCTCCATTTGCATTAGACATTTTTTATTGACCCCTTACAAAATGGTATTTTCAAATACATCTTGATTTATTTGCGCCTCCAACAAATTAAAATTCTTTAAAATTGTGTGGAGCTTGTCCACTTTATTTCAAGCCACCACCTTCAATATTCTCAATATTAAGTGGCTAGATTTATAATTTTTATCTCCTCAATTTGAACCTTTTTTTCAACCTTTGCATCTAACAACAACCTAAATAGATTAGTTATAACCTTGCCTACACCAAAGAGTAGGGAACATATTGAGAAAATATTGTTTATTTAAATGGAAGAAAATCCAATGAATAATTATGGAAGTTTAATAATCATAACAACCATGTGCAACTCTATTTCTTTGCAAAATTTTCAAAACACTCCCTTCAACTCCCTTTCCTACTCATGGCTTGCCCTTGGCCAAGCATGATCCCATGCTCTTGGGTTTGCAAGTTTCAACCTTAGGTGATGCTACAAGCCCTCTCCTACTACATGAATCCCTTATTTTCCAATGAATTGGGCTTACAAAAGTTCGTAGTGTTGTAGAAAAAGTCTACAATGTTCAAACTAATTTGTATTCTCACTGTGTGAAGGAGTCTTCTCATTGCCACATATTCTCTTCTCCTAATTCTCCCACCAACATTAGGGTTGTATTGGAGATGGGTTTAGTGTCATTACCCTTATCTTTTGGGGATGAAATTGGGACTGACTCAAATTTAGCTACAACCATACAAGTTTTTGCTTTGGCAATAATTCTTTTGATCACCATATTATTGTTGATGTGAAAGTTGCTTTGGGGTTTGAATGCCAACATTGTTTGGTTTGGGGTTACTCCTTCTCCCCAATTATCTAAATTGTGTCATCCTCCTTATGTTATTAGTCCTCTTTGATGGTGGTTTTTGGGAATAATGTTCTTGAAAATGAAGACTTTTATCTATGTAGGGGTTTGGTTTATTGATTCAACATTTTTTCTCCTACCCTTCCTAATCTTCACAAATGAGTCTTGGATTCTTAGAGGCCTATCATCAAGGGAAAGAACAAGCTATTCGCTTGTGTCAAGGCTTTCTTCATTGCATATTTTGAATCTTAAAAGGGTAGATATTTGGCGTTTGATGGTTGATTGTGGTTTTAGAGAGAGCATTCTTTCTTATTCAAGCCTTGGAGTACTTCCTTCAACCCCCTTTTGAACCTCTCAATGTCAAACTTGTGTGGGTTCTCCTTCTAAATATTTCTCTTCAACTTTGGGAAGATTTTTCTATGAGGCTACTAGAAAATCTATTGGACATTTCCTAAAGGTTTACTCTACTACTTATTTCAATGGTCACTCTACCTTTGTTCATATTTTGGTGGAAATTGATATCTCCAAGCCTCTACATGAGGATGTGGTTTTGATGGTGAAAGATAAGCCTTGGACTCAACCACTTAACTATGAGGTTTTCCCCTTTCAATGCAAAATATGTACCATAGATCACCTAGGTCTTGATTGTCCACTCTCCAAGAACAAGGACATGATGGCATGGTGGAAGGAAGCTTGAGATAATCACTTGACTATTCATGCCTCTAACTCTCTAGTTGAGGACTCCTCTTAGGATGATGCACCTTCTCAAGGTGTTGGTTCTTAGGAACCTAGCACAACTCAAGGAAATTCCTATCCCTACTACTCCATAGGCTCCCATTGGCGACTCCCATCCACTTCTAACTCCGGTCACTCAAATTGCTATGCCTTTGGCCTTGACTCAATTTCAATCTATTCATGTGATAGCAATTCAACATTCGACTTCTTTTCCTAGTCATTCTAATGTTCCTTCTACACACATAAGATCGGCCCTCTATGGAGGAATCCCCACCCACTTCTACTTGTTCTAGGGGCTTGGATGATAATATTTCTTAGACTGTTGTGCAGAGAAGGAAGAAAGGTCTTCCTAAATCTCTCTCAATCTCATACTAGAGTGAAGGGTATGAAGTTGAATAAGGTTAGGTTTGGAATTATTTAAGTTGGGCCCCAAGGTCCCATGATGTTTTAACTTTGTTGATGTTGTATGTGGCAACATGGGTACAATTGTGTGTCACTATGTTTCCTTTTGATGGGTTGTTTGGTTTTTCCCATGTCACATGGTATGTGTCTATCAACTAGTTGATATGTTGTACAAGGGTTCAATCCTTTTTAATCTCGCTTTTATCAATGTCAAAAACATCTATGTGCAACAAATTACTTCTATGGACATCTTACCTAGCCAAAACATCCACATGTTGCTTGTTAGAAATTTACTTTGTGTGTAGTACCAACAAATGCCATAATTTCTATAATCTCTTTGCATAATGTAATCAACATAGTTATCATTGGCAAGAACCTGCAATGTAAAATAGATCATTGTAAACAAAACATTTCTTTCTCCTTATAGAACTTACCTTTGTACTATTGTAACAACTTACTCTTGAACAATAGAGAATATTTTCCTTTTTTCTATGTTCCCTCTTATCATGCATACTCGATCTTTAGCTCGTATGTGCTCTACCATCCTTAAAAAATATAATTGGTGAATCCAATTCAACATTACCATGAATTTTTATAAATATTATTTGAATCTTATTTCAAGTTATAAATGCAACAAATCTAAGATGGGACTATAAGGCACTCTTGCAGATAAATAACTATTAAGCCGCTAATAAAAAGTCTTCTAAATTATTGGGCCCAAGTTTTTCCTCATAAAATGAAAGATGTATCATTCTAATGCTCAATTTCTCTTCACCAAAGAATTGATTCTCTCATTAATGTTTTCTACAATCCCTCCTTTTTTAGTGAAGTGACCCAAAAAATATTGTGCACATGAACATATAGGCCATTTACATTGCAAAATCTAAGTTACGCACCATGTATCTTGTCACCTTGGTTGTGATCCACTATACACTTTATTTCTTATAATTTGATAACAATTGATAGCTACTAATCAATCATTTTGCATTCACATTTTCCTAAATGAGTCTTTGGGGGAAATGCTAGAGCTCTTCCCTAGGTACATTGATTTTGTAGCAACTAAGTTGTTGTTGCAACTTGTAAAATTTAATACCACATTGCAACCGTCTAGTGACATTGATTCCGAAAAAAATATTGTTATTATTAGTTGCACCATCCAAAGCAAACAATTTGTAAGTAACAACACTAATATTCTCCTCTCTAATCTCTACAACCAAAATATCAATCACAATCATTTTCATAAAATTGACTTCACAACCATTACAATCAATAAACATGTAAATCCATCAAAGAAACTTGCAAGTCATCCAGCCAACATATATAAATTCACTAGAATTATTGGTTTAAACACCTAATGTGTGGTTTGAATGCAAAGGGGCACCTTGCAAAACGATGGTGAACAACAATGTTGACACTTGTTTAGAAGTTGAAGCCTCCCTCCTATAACACCTAAAGCATGCACAAACAAAGCACAAATCTTATCCAATTAGTTATCAATGTGTATGTACAATTGTTTCATTAGCTCACTACCTTATACCTCATGATAACTAATATTGAACCTTTTAAGTAGTCACACTAACAATGTGATGATCATTTAGCACCTAATAGGTCCACAAGGATCCTCTGATCCAACCTCTTTACATCTTCTCATTGACCTAGTGACCTTCCCTACAAAGTGTCACAAAATCCATTTCATATCTAAAAGAAATCACCACATGTTATGACCTCATTTGTTCAAGGAATAAAATATAAATGTGGCTCATTGAATCTAATTAAATCTCCATGCTCACTTTGTAAACTTGATTATGGAAAATGCATTTTATGCTTCTACATATTGCAGCATTAATTGGGGGAAATTCACCTTTGGGAATGTGTAACAATAAGGCTAAAATATCATTAATAAAATCCACACATCTTGTCTTGTATGTTTTATCCATAACCATTGATCTCACACAATTTTTGTCATGCCATTGGATTTGCAAGAGTTTTAACAAGTATAATACAATGAAATTAGTGATTGAACATGTTCATATTCGTATTTTCCTTGGCCCAACATGGAGTCAACTACTCTCTACTTTATGACCAAGTCATTAGCTTGATGTTGTAGATTGAAATAGGGTAAATCTTGATCATCTAATGTGTTGATATTTAACAAAGATACATGTTATGATATAAGCATTGTGATTATTAAGTAATGAGTTGTTGAATTTCATATTCACAAGATAATTAAGTATTTTTGTTGAGTCATTAGTTGAGTCAAAGTATAAAAGTGAAACATTGAACAACATAGATTTGTCCACATGTCACAAGATCAATGAACATGGTCCCTTTGACCAAACCATTGGTTGTTAATTCTAAAGAAAGAAATTATATGCCTTTGATTCTCTACACAATCTAACAAAATAATATGTAATAATTATTTGAGAAATTCACTAAAATATAAAATGACATTTAAGGACTTATATATACTAAATTTTTAAGAGTTTTGACTACAAAGCCCATGTGTCCATATTTGCCACATTGTAGAAGAACGTCTCTTCATACATTGTCATCATTGATGAAATAAACATTTTCTTTTTAAAAGATGAGTTATATTATCTATGTATGGCAATATAATATGCATTGTGCTTTGTTAGTTTCATTAAAATATATATTTTCCACTCTTTGCACACAATGCAATATTATAATTGTATTGGAAAGGAAAATAAACCATCCCCAACCTTAATTTAGGCTAATCAAATGAGATGCATCTATATAAGCATAAATAAACTTAGGTTAAATAGTGATAGTTAAATATGCATATTTTTTGATAAATTGTAATAATTAAATGTATTTAATGATAAATAGAAACAATGATACTTAACTTAGTAATTGAAGAAAGATTGCTTTTAATGAAGATTCTTAAATTAGACTAATAGCTATTCAAAAAATGGTGCCTCTATTAGTAAAATGTCTCAAAACTTACGTTAGATCTATGCTTTATCTAGTGTCAAGCCTGCAAGCCTATATCAAGTCTTGTACCTACAGACTTGTAGTATGAAATCTAATTTCAAAGTTCTATTCTTCACTTCACCTTAGTTACCTTAAAGTTGCTTCTCTTCTTTCCTAAAATTTTAGGGTTAGAGGCATCTATGAACACCTCGGTAGGGTTACCAATATGTCACAAGGGGACATGTTCTCCTAGGTCAACCAATGAAAATGTGCATGAGATCAAAAGCAACAGTATGTATTAGGCTATATGCCATATGTGCCTATCCTTGATGTTTGGCCAAAACTTCAAAAAAAAAATTGAAGGATGTATTTAAAGGTTCAATTAAGAGCAACATTGTAAATTTCTAAGAGTTCATCCAAAAACACCTTCCAAAAACTTAAGATAACATTTGAACTTTATATTGTGCATATTGACTAATTTAAAAGCCATAATTTTATAAACATATATAGTTTCATTCTTTCTAACCAATCAAATCTTCTCTCACAAATGTTTGTTGATCCTAATGATCAATTTTTTGGATTGAATCAACTACTTAATGCATCACATATTGTTGCATCACACAAGACTCCAAGATAAAATGTCTAAGAGTATTATGAATCCTAATTTATCAATATTTAAATAAATAGATGTGTTACATTATTTTCTAGATTTTATAAGGCTCATAATACAAATCACTAGCTAACTTTCATTAGGGGAGAGAGGCCAATTGTTGGATGAAATCCTATTGTTGGTAGAATACTTGTGATTATAAGATTTAGTCTTGCAACATATTTATACTATATGTTGTTAATAATTAATCCATATGTAAATCAACAAATCACCAAATGTTGGTCAAGATGGGCCCTTACATGAACACATGATAACTTATAAATGTCATAAAAAATTCATAAATACATTCATTAAAGGTGACTCGATGCTAATAGTGGAAGACACTAAAGGCAAGATGTTTGCGGGGTGGTCTTTAAAAGGTATTATGGAGGACATTTGCTCCCTCCTAATTGGTCTCCAGGACTTTACTATCCAACATGTCTATAGGGAGGGGAATGCGACGATTGACAGCTTGGCGGGGATGGGTCTTGATATTGAAGGGCTAAGGTGTTGGCGAAAAGTGGATTTTTTGCCTCCCTCTGCTCTGGCTTGTTTAAGGGAAGATCTTAACAATTTAAATGATGAGCCCTAGATGGTGTTTTCTCATTTTTTTCAGGCTCCTACTAACTTTGGTTAGTATTTCTGACGGGAGCATGGTTTTGAATAATTGGTTGTTATGTGAGGTGATGGATATCATGCGATTGTCCTTTGGCATGTACGACCTCTTTTGGGCCGATGGTAAGGCGAGTCCTTCTACCCCTAGTGGCCGGTGGAGTCATCATTTTTTGAACCCCCTAAATTGTCGTGTTGAGCCTCATAAGTTAGCGGATTTTATTAGATTTTTTGAGCTGGCTAAGTATTATGCCGATATCATGCCCTTACGTGCCTGGGGCGATTCTCACAAGGGAGCTGCTACCTTTGCGTGGGATGTGAGTTGTGACATTTATTGCCTTCTTTTTCGACTTTTCTTGTCACTTCTCACTGGCCCTTTCTTTGTCGACGTTACTAGAATTGGTTGCCATCACTTTTGCCCTGGTTATCTCTTTACTATTCTGGTGGTCTGCGACTTTTGTGCGGGCTCTATGGGTGGGGACAAAGTGTGCGTGGAGCCAGACAAGTGTGACGAGTGGAAAGCAGATGCCACTATTTGGCACATTTGCAAAGAGGGCAGAATTGCCCAGTATATGGAGAACATGACTGGGCACGACGAGGGCCTGTCAATTAAGTTTGTCACCTCTTGGAATGATGGTAGGGTTACCATCGACGACATTTATTTTGAAGTCTCTGCGGAGGTTATTGCTAGAGCTACAGGACTTCAGAATAGTGGGCGTACCTGGAAGAAAACCACGAAAGTGCCAGACCAAATTAGTCTTAACCAGTTCTTCCGGGGTGAGGAGAAACGTGTCAAGCTACGGGGTGGCTATGACCGGGAGGCGCTTCCGAAACCGTGGGACATAATTTGCATGGTGATCATGAAGTACTTCATGCTGGAAGGAAGGTATGGGGTTTATTACTATTACCATTTTAATTTCCTCAACCACCTTAGGAATAACTAGTTTATTTCCATTCCATTTTTCCTATTCCATTCTCTGGATAGCACTGTTGCTGAGTTTAATGAAGCCTTGTTTTCTGGAAAGAATTACACCATCCTGCACCAAGGCCTTATGTCTAGGCTTTACCATTTTCATATGGCACTTTGCCCTGCTCGGCCTATCTCTGTGCAAGAAGTCCCTTGTTCGACCGCTCTTGATGAAACCCCGATTTCCTCTACTCCCCCTTCTGCTAGCATTCTAGATGTGTCGGCCCCAAGCAAGAAAAAATGCTTAAAAAATCCCACTTTGAAAGCCTTTCCCCATGGCACGTCTCCTGCGATGGTTACAGGGGAAAAGGGTAAGGATAAAAAATGTGTTGCTCCTACCCCGAGACCGAAGGCCAAAGCTTCTAAGAAAACAAAATTCTGCCTCCACCAAATTGATTCTGATATTGAAATCACTAAAGAAGTTAATACCCCCTGCAGATCCAATAGATTGGTCTTTAAGCAGGACAAAGTGGGAAGTCTCAAGGAGGCTTCAGATTCGAATAATGGTAATGGGAGTGACAACAAAGATCTCGAGGAACAGGTGACGGGAGGGGAGGACCAGTCTGTCTTGGCGAGTAGTGCCTCCAACATGTCTGAAAGTTTGAAGGGCTCTGCCATTAAACCCCAGGCCTCTAATACGACTGAGGGAAATGCCCCCTTGAAAGAAGATTATAAGAAAAAGGAACAAGCGGGGGACGAAATTGACAAGCTGAAAGGGAGAATCGAGAGATTGGAAAAAAAGGTTCAGGAAGTGTCACACTTTGCCTTGAAGGTCATGCACAGGTCGGCTACTAGTCTTTATCTACTGCAGAAGGACAAGTCCGCAGACGATGGTGAGGAGGACGCTAGCTTTAAGGAACTGCTTAAGTTCCTCACGACAAATTGGGCGACTATTATTAAGGACAAACCATGCATGGAAGAAAAGAATTAGGCTTTTGGTTCTTTAAGTTTTTTTATAGTTTATCTATGACTATTAGTATGTATATGTTGTTTTATGGTTGGTTTGACCCTTGGGGGTCTATGGACTCGACTGCTCAGTATCATGCCTGCATGATGGACTCTTTTTATTATTTAGTGTTTAGTGTTGTTTTGAAGTTTTTGTTATGATTTGTTGGGGGTGATGGCTTGGTTTACTCTGCTATCACTGTGTTGTTAATGTGTTTGCTCTAGATGGCCTTGGTTGTCTTATTATGATGGGACAACACCCTTGTTTTTGCTGCTTTTTATATCAAAAACAAAAATAAATACTTTTTTGCTTCATACAAAATATCATAACTATCTAATATAAGTGTGTCATTTATAAAATAAGGTGGTCATATAAACAATTACTCTTGTTATGAAGAAAAATACTATTATGATGTGTTGACTATGGGTTAACAATGTATATGCATTGGAGTACTTTATATTATATATTTGTTCTATCACAAATATAAAAGGCGAGCAAAATAAATACCTTGTATTTTATCATGAAATATGAAGGATTGTCAAAAAAGTTTTATGATCATTCAATTTGAATATAAGTTGTATTTTAAATAATAATGTGTTGTTTTTATAACAATAAATAGTATTTTTGTGTTCAATTATTAGGTCATTTGTGTTGGATATAAAGGTTATAGATAACAAGATTTATGGTTACCAAAAGGTATTGAGATCATTTAGGTTGCACATAAGTAATATTTTAAATAAGAATATGATATTGTTCTAATAACAAACGACATTTTTTGATTCAGTTACTAGGGATATTATCTTTAAAATTTATATTAAGGACATTTCTCACTAGACATGCCAATGTGACGAGTTGCATGATAAATCGCACCTTCAAACTTTAGTTATAGATATATAAGAAACCAACTTACATGGCGAAAGTCCTACAAAATTCTATATAACCGTCACACGCTCACAAAATTAACTTGCACTACTAATCATTACACAACTTTTAACTCTTAAATAAAACTCTTTCCGGTTGATTGTTGTTCTTAATTAGCTTGTCTAATGTAAAGCATTTATTTTCTTTGGCCATGTCTGTGGATAGGTATTACGGAGCATAACAACACACTGTTTCGAAACCCAACGTCGTGGGAAACGAGTATACTTCAGACAGAGTACGCGGAGTCTCAGACCCATGACAAGGCTAGTGGGAAACGAGTATACAAACAACAGTATTCTTTGATTCCACTGTGGGACAATCTCGTCATCATTAACGGGTGGAGCCCCGAGTATCTGATGTAAACAAGCATCAATCCCTTCGAAATTCCTCAAACAGGCTCATATAGGTAACTGCTACAGGAACGGTAAATATGCACGCCAAGCTATCTGGAATGAATCTACACCTTACGTAGTCCAGTTATTTGAATGTTCACTAGGTTTGAAGAAAAGTTTACATTTGCTTAAATCTTTTCGATCGTGAACATTAAATTACTTATCAATATTTGGCTAATCAAAAGTTCGTCTGTTGTCAGACAAGATAAGAATGGTGGATTAGTGCAGTATTGTCTTTTATGTGCAGACGACAAAGAAACAAAAAAATAATCCTCTGAAGAAATTGGTAGTTCATAGGAAAAGCTGAAGCAATCATCTTGCCATATTAAATTATACATGAAATAAACTTACAGAAGCATTTGTGCTATCCAAATCGAAAGATTTGGTTCCACTATCTGAGCTGGAACAGTAAGCTTTTAGCCAGCTTTTCAGATAGTGCTTTGCAGATTAAAGAAATGCGAATAAATTCAAAGGCTGTGCAATTCCTGTTTCCAATCTTGTCATAAAACACGACACCGCAATCTCGCTGCGTGCATTTGCCCCTTTTCCGCTTTATAGCGACAAGAAGACATTGTTACATCGAAAAAGGGGGGTAAAAGGGCAGGGCAGGACAGGGCAAGGCAGGGAAAGCAGGAGGATAATTTCATTTAAGGAGAAACTCGTTTGGAAGGGGGCGAGGAATCGGTGCTGCGGGAGAAATTTCTGAGAAGCGAAGGGCTGCTGAGTAGCGGAAGAGAATAGGCCGCCAGAGGAGCTCTCATGGGCGAGAGAGGCGGCGTTAAGGGCGGTGTGTCCCAAGGCTGTACTAGCAACGACGGGGACGAAAGCGGGGTTCCAAAGGGAGTCGTGTTCTGCGACGATAATCTGGCTCTGCACGAAGAAAAATTGTCCCCCTCGTAGATGGGATTGGAGATGTAAAAATTCTGTCGCTGTGAAGGAGACGGTGACGGAGACAGAGACGGAGGCTCGAACCTGCGCTCAGAAACAGAGGGCGACGAAGAACAAGAAGAGGAGAGCCACGAAGGAGAGGACAACGAACCGCATCGGTGATAGCGAAGCGGCGGCGAAGAAGGCAGGCTGAATGAGCGGCCGCTTGCAGGGGACATGGAGGTCTCTGAAGCGGAGGAGTGGAAGAAGACGCTTTTTGAGTAGGTGGTTATTGGCTGCAAAGAAGGGGACATGGCCCGCAATGACTTGTAATAAGTTTCCTGCATCTTCTTCTTCTGCTGAGAAATCAATCCAATGGAATACGCATACTTCCGTTGATGTTTTTCATCATCTTCTTCGTGTTCCATATCCTCCATGGTTTCCTCTTTAATGGTGAAGAGCAGCCTTGGCCCGCCCAGCACCCCCTGCATGTAAAGGCTGCTGTTGCTTCCCATAACCCCGGAGCACAACTTTGTCACCTCCGATGGCGAACCTAAAGAAGCCACCAGCCCTGTCTCCCGAGACAAATCGAACCCCCTTTCTCTCTCTGCATCTTCATTAACGATTCTGCTTCTCCTGTTCCACGCCCTGTGCCGCTTCCAGTAGAATACATAATAAACCTCTGCTAACAACACCAACACCAGTGCCCCGAAAACGATGCTCAGTGCTATTGCCAGCCCTCCGAGTGCCGCTGCCATTGCCAAATTAATGAATTTCCAGATCGCGGGAAACCTCCATTAAAAACAAACTCGAGCCTTCCAACATGTGAGCATTCTGCCCCTCGCAGGCAAGTGTATCTGGAATTGCTCTGTTTCTGCTTCTGCAGCCACGGCTCAGCCTTCAGCTCAGGCTGCAAATGAAGACAAGATTACAGATCTTAATCTGCGCACAGATTTCATACGTGCACTGCATTCACTTCGAGATGATTGGACATACGGTGCAGAGATGATACGTAATTTTTTACTATTTCGATCATTTAATTCGCTCGCTTTCCTGTCGTCTTTGGGAGCCGAGAAGCGATAGAAATAATCCATCGGTTCATAAATCACGCGCGCATGCCACGTTCCACGTGTGAACTTCTTGGTGGGAGTGTAGTGTGTATCCTTCCCATGTGTGGAGGAGTGCGGGATGAAGTCAAATAGTACGGGGCAGTCGGGCCCACCACTTGCTTTATGGCGGGAGCATTTTCGTTTGCCATTTTCCTACTGTTCAACGCTCCGGGCCTGCGAGCACTGTGTGGGACGAAGGGCGCCATTATAGGTGGTGGGACCCAAGAGCAAAACCTTTGATGGGAAATTTATCACATATATTCTCCAATCCCTGTGCAATCAAGGAAAAAGTTGTAGATAAAGAGAACTTTAATGCTTATCGCCTTTGATTCATTGAAAATGGGCCTAAGATTTGACGGCATGCCCGCCTCTAATTTCAAACTTACCAATTCTGTCTAAAAAAATTTTTGACGGATGTAAATTTTCACCGTAAACACGTGATCTTAATTTATATGTTTTATTTTTATGGAAACAATTGGAATATATAGTTAGTAGTGAAATTTAGTATTTCAAGTGGATTATAAAATGATGAGTTGTATATATTTAAATTAGAAGTTGTTTTTATTCAATTTATGGTCATAATTTTTTATTTAGAAGTGTGATTTAAGGTGGAGTTTTTATGTATATAGATTCATAATATCCATGTACAACTGTCAATGTGTCAATGTCTCTCCACATAATAAGAACATTTTTTTTTTCTACTATTTAATATCATTTTATAATATTTTAAGTAATTAAAATTAATTCATTATACATTAAAAATATGAAGTACAAATACTATTTTTACTTTTTCATTATATAATTTTATAAGAAAATTATTCAATTTAAAAATAATAAAGATTCAAATAAAAAATATTGATATCCATAAATAGTATGATGTAAGTAGAGATTTGAACTTTAATATATAAATTATTGTAATACTGAATATCAAAGAATAATTATTAACAAAATGGTGAAATTTACATATATATGCTAATTCTTGTTTAGTTTTTGTTTTCATTTTTAGGAGAGTATTTTAATATATTGACATATTGATAAATGATAATTTTGTGTAAAGTTGGGTTTCTTGTCCTATTCTATCTACATGTTATCCATTACACATATTCTTATACACTTACAACTTATTCTCATCCATACATATACACATCCTTGTACTTTCACTCTATCTACTTATGAATTATACCAATGTATGCACATATATCTATATTTGCACAAGCATCTCTAGGAGCACAATTTGTGTACACATTTCCATAGGTTGACCTAAAAGAACATGTCTTTGTGATATAGTGGAAACACTATCAAGATATTCATATATAACATCGATTTTTAGATATTAGAAGCTAAGATAAATAAGATAGAGTGAAGAACATAAATTTGCAAATTTGATCTCTAGATTCATCCTTTAATAAGGTAAACAAAAAATAATAATTTCAAACTGAATAAAAAATTATTATTATTATTTTTTAATTGAAACATATGAAATTTAAATTATATCAAATTTAACATATTAATTAATTATAGAACTAAATACCATTATTTTTGTGTACATTATTATATTTGTTTTTTACGAATTATTAAATTAATAATTTCAACTATATTAATTATTAAATTAACCTAAACTTTATAAACAATTCTTTACAATTATATTTTAAAAAATTAATCAACAATAAATGTTTACAATCTATTTAAAGTAATATTTATAAAATATATGATTTTTAAAATTTAGTGGATGTACACATCCACGGCCTATCTTCAATTTAAACCATGAAATAAAACCAAACTTTTTTAAAAATCCTTCAATGAAAAATATATGGAATCTCTTAGGTAGGTTAGATGTCTTGTATACGTTTATAAAGTTCTCTTTTCTGAAAGGCGGGTCATAACTTTACCATTTGAAAAAATATTGTTAAATATGCACACGCAAGCCACCACAAATTTCCCATGTTAGAGCCTAATCCCATGCGAGTAATGTCCTAAACATTCTATGTACGAATTCCGTATTTTATTATTAACTTTTTAATGGTTATATGAATTATTTTTATTTTAACTTATTTTAATGATATTTTAAAAATAAATTGTGTACAAAATAAATTATTTATTATAAATTATTTAGAATAATTATTAATTATTATTAGGCTTTTAGAGTTGGGATTGATGGTAAGTAATATAATAAATATTATAATTAATATAAAAATCAAATAAAGAAAAGGTATTCAATTTTAAAATTGATGAATAAATAATTGTCATAAATGTTAAAAAATTATTTGTAATTGTATAAGGAAATTTAGATTTGTTAGATAACAAATTTGAATAATAAATTTATTTGTAAACTGTGAAGTTCAAGATTGCATCTATGAATTTAATATTTGTATGTGTATGTAGTGTCATAAATTGTCATCCTTGATAATTTCACATTAGGTTTGACACCCTCTTAAGTGCATGTGTCTAATTATGCTTATGACTTATCCATTTAATTATCATTTTTAGGAAATTGAATTAATCCTTATTTATTAGGCTTTAGCAAAGCTTAAAGTCCTTGGACTAGGGCACCCAACACTCCTATCCCATTTAATTAGACCCTAAATTTCAAATATAGTTGTCGGCCTCAATGTGTTTAAGAATTCAAATTCCTTTATCGGCCTATCTTAATCGTTAATGTGAAATGTGTTTAAATCCATATAAATATAAGTTCTTCCCTCCATTTGAACATCTAAGTAATCTAATTGAATTTTAGCATCCTAAAGGCAATTAATGCTATATCAAGAGCAAAATAAATGAAAGACTAAATGCACAATTATAGTCAATTACAGTCTGCAACACATCAACAAACTCATGTTCATGTATTGTAAGTGTAGAGTATGAAAAATGAACCTCTACGAAGGATAATCAAACTCCTTGAGGACTCAAGTTTCAACTCTCCATTCAGGTAAGCCTTCAGGTAATTGCGACCTTCAAGCTTTCGTATTAATTAATCAAATATGTGTTTTAACAGAGCACATAGATTATCTGAGCCCTTTAGACTCTAGATTCCAAAAGTACAAAGCACATAGGTTTCTTGAATGACCTGGTGAGCTCTTTGTCCAAGATTAACGTGTGGATATCGGAAGACAATGCGTTGAGCTAGTGTCTCATATAGATAGAAAATAACAATTGTCACAGGGAAATTCAAGAGATGCTATTTAAATTTAGATCCCCCTAATACAATTATGAGAGCTAACTTTTTGTATAAATTTGATCAAAATTAGGGTATGATATTTGTTGCTACTAGTCTCAATTATGTCGTTGGTGCAACAAGTGAAATTATAGTCTTAGTTTCTAATGTATCTAGAATTTCAAGTTTAATTATTGATTTATTATTCTCAGTCTTCACCATAATAAGAGTTTGTGCTCATATTTTTGTGTCTAGCTTCAGTTACTATGCCAACTGTTATTAGCAAAAATTTCTCCACACTTGGATTCCCTTTTAGTAATTACTAAGAAGCCTCCTAATAGTAATGCATAGTCAAGCTTATGGGTTTCCATAGAGGAAACATTGAATCTAGGAGCTTAAGGTACAATTGAATAGTCAAGTAAAGTTTAATTTCAACTATTATAAAAGAAATATATTTAGAGGTTTCTTATTACAAAAGTACTAGGAAGGTAAAAAGAGTACTTAAGAGGAAAACCCAGTAATTGGGAGAAAATGTAACTATGGAGAATAGGCGAGAATTATTCTTAGTATCTAAAAAGGGAAAATACTTGAAGAAATAAATTTGGCGATTAGGGCAATGTCATATTCACGGTTGTGGATAAAGTCCAAAATTTTATTAGGGAGAATAATAAATTAAGGGAAAGAGCTATCGTAGAGGTGCTTGAGGAAAATAGATCATCAAGAATCATTATATAGCAATACACTTAACCTTCTACCCTCAACCCTCAACCATATACCTTAAACCCTAAACCCTACACCCTCAACCCTATACCCTAATTTGTATACCCTGTACACTTAACCCTATACCCTCAACCCTCGACCATTTACTTAAACCCTAAACCCTACACTCTCAACCCTCAACCCTATACCTTATACCCTCAACCCTATACCCTAAACCCAATACCCTCAAGCCTATATCCAATATCCTAAAGCCTAATCCCTATACCCTATACACTTAACCCTATACCCTCAACCATGAACACTATCCCTCAAACCTCAACCCTATACCTTAAACCTTAAACCCTACACCATCAACCCTCATCCTTATACCCTATACCCCCAACCTTGTACCCCAAACCGTATACTCTATAACCAAAACCCTAAATAGATACCTTATACCATCAACCATAAACCAATACCCTTAACCCTGAACACTATCCCTCAACCCTATACACTCAACCCTCAATCGTACACCTTAAACCCTAAACCCCACACCCTCAACCCTCAACCCTATACCCTATACCCTCAACCATGTACTATAAACCCTAAACCCTCAACCCTAAATAGATACCATCTACCCTCAACCATAAACCCTCAACCCTATACTTAAACCCTAAACCCTACACTCTCAACCCTCATCTCTATACCTTATACCCTCAACCCTATACCCTAAACCCAACACCGTCAACCCTATGTACCTAATATCCTAAATCCTAATCCCTATACCCTATACACTTAACCCTATACACTCAACCTTGAACAACCCTACACATTAAACCCTAAACCCTACACCCTCAACCCTCATCCCTATACCCTATACCCCCAACCTTATAGCCTAAACCCTGAACATTATCCCTCAACCATATACCCTCAATGTTACACCCTGCGTGTTAATATCTATTTACTATTACCTAGTTTGGTAAATTCCTTCAATACATGTGAATGTGTTTTATTTATGAATTCTAATGGAAATATGTTGAATGAATGTTTGATTCAATTAAATGCTTTATGATTCAGTATATGAAATATATAATATGAATATGACATGTATGTGATGTATATGAATGCATTGATTTGGTTAACTACTGTTATGGTGAACTAAGCTAAATGCGGGAACAGGTTCAAGCCTTTGGAAGAGAGGGGAAGTATCACTCAAGAGTGTAAGAGTTGAAGATTAGCTCGACACCCAAGAACACCTGCAAAAAAAAAAGATAATCCTTCCACAAGAGGATATGCAAGAATGAGCTTGCTTGATATTAAGACCTCTCAAATGATGAGGTACAAAGTATGAAAAAGTATGATACAAATGAGTACAAGCACCTTCCTTATATACACAAGGTTGAGATACAAGATGCATTATGATGTTGTCACGTGTTTTGATCTAACAACATGTGACAATATGTAAACCCTAACTAACTACCTAGGGAATGATGAACTGATTGAGATAAGTTCTAGATGATATTCTAGAAGGAATCTTATCTCCTAAATACATGGAAAGAGGGATGACCACATTATTAATGATTTTCCTAATAATGCAACCTAGGAATTAATTAAATATAATTCCTAAGTAAACTTATGTAAGTGTAATTAAATAATAATTACACCAACACCCCCCCATAAGTGCAACTTAGGGAGAAAATAAGAAATGCAATGATTATGCAATAGATGATAGGTCCCAACAACATGATGGCCATTTTAGCTACCCATTTACAAATGAGAATGAAATGCAACTAATCTCCCACAAACAAAGAAAAGGGGAAAACCCAGTGGGAAGAAAACCCCTCTCCAAAAAGGAGATGAAATGTAGATAAGTGAGGAAGGATGGAGGACTCCATGATACACCCAAGTACACCATCTATCACATATGTATATTACAATCAATAGCCCCCCCATAGGATGGAAAGAGAGAGACTATGTAGCCCCCCTATAATGTGAGATCGCCTACAAAAATGGTAAGTGTCTAAAGATAAAACATGATCCAATGTCGAAAAATGACTTGTCTCCCTTTCAGAAGAAACAAAACCAAATACAAATGCAGGGATGCTTCCCATTCCAGATAGGATTTGAATGAAGGAAGGATGAATATGGATGATGAAGATGTCTCTAAAAGCTTCTCATGTGTCTCCTTTCCTGATGAAGATGAAGATGCCACAATCAAATCAGGTAGATGCCCAATCAATGTAGAAGATGACAAATCGAGATGATGTAGAAACTGATGTTAAACAATATCCAAAGACCATGATGGTTTGAAAAAAAGTGTGCAATGGATGTCATCAAACAAGAGAGATATCCCCTCGAATGTGTCCTCCAAATTTGAAATGTGAGACTCCACAAACAAGGATATAATGTTTGATAGATAGGAATCCCAATCAAGAAGACAATCAGATACTTGTTGTAATGAATCACTAGACGTGCTCAATGACTCATCACCATGAGATGAATGGTCCTATTGAACAAGAATGATAGGAGCCTCAATCAGTGACTCTACACAAGGAATCATTGAAGGTGAAGGTACATCAACTATCTCTGATGGAGAAGTGGGAGCATCTGAAGAACCCGTCATCCTCATCTGAAGATTCAAGGTATTCCAAATATTCAAACTCCTACACAGTATCTGCATCATAGGGTATCTTTTCTGATAAACAAAGAGGCACAAGACAATCTAAAACGGGATCATCTGGGAATGGTTGAGTATCATGATCACCATGTATCTTCCAAATTTTAGTCCAAAGAGTGTGAGGGAAATCACAATGATCAACACTTTTTAAAGTGGAAACATCAATATGCATTGCAATGACTCCTAAGACATGATCCCTTTTGCAATTCCATGCAAATTTCTTACTATCAGTACCAGGAGGGGGAACAAGATTATACAAATGGGGCAACAAATGAAGCCATCAGAGATGTTTGATGATACCATTTCTTTATTGTTTATAGTTTCCCCTTTTCAACATTATCAGAGAGGGATGAAATGAAAACCCATAATGAACTATGATAAATCTCCACAATTACAAAGACAATATCCTACAATATGAATTAGAAACCCCCAAATATGATATATATTGCAAATGAAGCCTTCCCAAACTGATAAAACCTCTCCATAACTTAGGATGTCCAAGTAATCAATCAAAATGTAAAATATGCAAAATAATGAATAAATAATACCTAGTGTTGAATCTAGAAAAAGTACATAGGCATAATGAAAGAGATCCTAAATACCTTCCAAACACAACTTGAATCACCAAAATCAGAGAAACTAGCAGAAATTTATGAGCTTTGAGGTCAAAATGGGAGATCTAACTTCAAATGGCTATGATTTGTACCTGCAACAAAATCTGGAAAAATGGCCTGCAACACTACGAAGTACGCGGAATTAGCTTTTCAACAATATCTCGTTTGCATAATTTCGATATTATGGAGAAACATTATGGAAAAATGAAAAAATAGCTGCTTTAGGAAAATCAAGTACTTGGATGGTTAACTGGGTGCAAAAATTCAAGGCTAAGTCGATGCAAATTTCTAGCTCCCGGTGGCTAGCTCCTAGTCTAATAATTACACCAACAAGGAGAAGAAATTGGTCCGGTAACCTTTAATTCGGCCTTACTGAGAATTCACACACTCGTACCCTAGTTGGTCTTAGTCGAGTTGAGATAGTCGAGTAGATGGTAAGTGATCTTTAATCTAGTTGTGTAAGTTTATATTGATTTGAGATCTTGTTGTATGAATATTTGAAATGAGGTACGTGATGAGGACTTGATGTTAAGTGGAAATCCTTCCTTGTGTGTTTATTTTTATGTCGATGACATATATGCATAAAATGTATATATATGTATATATGTGTGTTTCTATGGTAAACTCAGACATATGAGTGAATACATACAAGAGTATACATAGGTAGATGTACCTATGCATGCTCATGGACGAATTACCCATATGTATGGGAATACTGATTGGACTAAGGTGACATATATGAATATATACATTCCATGTATATATGTCAATCGACAGAATTTTGTGTATGAGTGTTTTCATAAAGATATTGAAATGGAATTACGTGTATATATATATATTAATATATATTTATAAATTAATATAGTAACATATATATATATATGCATAATATTATTCTTTATATTTATATATATTATATATGTTTATTAATTAAATGTATTTGATAAACTTTATGAAATGGATATATGTTAATATATATAATATAATATATATATATATATATATTATAAATATATATATTATATATATTATAAATATATATATTATATATATTATATATATAATATATAAATAAAAGTTATTGAGATAATCCTCAAGCACATAACATAGCACTAATGCTATTGTTAATATTTGTGAAGCAAAGCACATATCATAATATATGATGCATATAATAAAGGAACAACCTAAGCTGCATACAAAGCCAACGCATGAAGTTATGTGAGACCAAGTCAACCATTGAATGAAGCACGTAGGAGTTTACTTGCGTAAATGTTTGAGAAGGAAATTAATACTGTTTAAAGCCTTTTGAATCTGTCAAACCCGCGCTATAATTGTGGGCACCAACATATGAATGTGGCACCATATTGCAAGTTCTTGGAATGCATAAGAGGTCTTCAAAATATGCATAAGTTTGTAAATAGCATTAAGACTTAGTCAAGAGAAAACTTGGTAGCATTATGTGAAGGAATTAAAATTAGGAAACTTGTTTTAAGTTTGTTGTCCCTTATATCAAGTCGACTCAGCCATTTAAATGGTGAGGACTGTGATGTGTTGCAAACCTGTGAGTTATCTTGGTGAGTCATTGCATGAGGTTAGAAAGGTGGCAGAAATATTAACTTTTTTGTAGCCTTCAGTTGCTCACAAACTAGTATAAATAGAGGTGCTCATTCTACCAATTGTTACACTTATCAATCTAATTTTCCTTGTGTTATTCAGCTGCAATTTTTGTGTAATTGAGTTGAGAATTGTGAGATAGAGTTGTTTGTTGTTTTATATTGGTTTTGTTGAGAGATCTAGAGAGAAGCTAGTAGAGAAATTTGGGTTGTTCGTAGTGGAGGTTGCAAGCGATCTCAAGTCAATAAGCTAGAAGGGAAGATTATTCAGTTGGAGCTTTAAAAAGGCATGCTAATTTCCAGTCCCTTATTATGTTGAAAAGATTGTTTATTATGATGTTATGTTGGAAAGATTGTCTTTTATGTGTGTTTGATGCTTGCAAGTCTTTTGAAAGTTCTTTGATTGTCTCTTATTTTGGGAAGCCTATATTTTTGGTTTAAATGTATATAGTTATTTATACTATAAAGGGGTTTTGTACGATTATATACTATTTATACTATTCATAGAATGTCGAAACTATACATAGTTTGACAATACTCTAGGTCTTTAGCATAAGATAGAGTTGTATTGTGGATCTTATAGCAAGTCATTTAGATATAAGTTAACAGGAAGGTTATTCCTAGGATTAGGATAATCCATGAGAATGGGGATAACATTAGAATAGAATACTAGTGGTCAATACAAATCGAGCAATTAAATGTGGTGAAATAGATGACCTCACTCAAAGTTACTGGGTGATGAATCTTTGGCCAAAGTAGTGTAGGTAGCCACTATTTACACTGTCAGCTCACTGTGTGATCCAATTTACATTCTAGGTTGAGGTAATAATTTATGAGGTAGTATACATTATGGTAGCTCTAGATATGTAGGACATATCACTATGCTCAGAAAAGGCTATTTGAAGGATGAGGTTACCAAACCAATCTCTTTGTCGAAGGGAGGACCATCTTACCAAGTTTGGTAGATGTGCGAGGGACTGCAATTAGTCGATGGTTGGTGAAAAAGTGCTTGAGTGATGCTTCTCCTCAAGCATTTGGTGACCACTTGAGATTTGGGAGGACATTTTGGACCATTTATATATTTCTAGTTCTTATAAGCTTGTTGAAGCAATGTATGTAATCATGTGTCCATCTATATGAAAATTGTAATGTGAAACGTTATCTTGAATATATTTATGTAAATTTAAATCATACTTATATTATTGGAATGATTCTTTGATTATGTAATGGATAAGTTTGGATAAAGTTATATTTCAAATGATGCATTTATTATTGAATAGAAAAGAAAGGAAAATTATTGCTTTACATTAGATGCATAGACAATTAAATGTGGGTAAAACTTAGTAGATTTACTAGGTAGAACAATGGGCATGTTACATGTGGTATCAGAGCTACCGGATTCAACTCTGGAACCTATGTGCTCACTATGTTTTCAATCCAACATTATATGAGTCAAATATTTGGAAATTCTTGTGCCAGGATGGTGTGTCTTAAGATGATTGTGAGAGTCAATAATTAGAAATGAGCACTACCTATAGGCCAAGAAGGAAAGAGAAGCCCTTGTTCGTACCATTAAGGGAACTAATTATGACAAGGCCATTTGGCTGAGTGATACCGATACTTTTAGTCATACCCTTTTGCGAATCAGTCAAGAGAAGAGAAGGATGAAAGAGGCTACCAACTTCAACTTCTTACCTTCTATCTCAATGGCTAAGTCAGACTCTTTGTCACTTTCCATGGATATGACCTCAAAATGTAGTGTTAGTCCAGTCATGATATTTAGGGATCCTTGAGTTCATCCCTTAGTAGAAGTCATCGTAATAGCCACAAATGGAAAATCAAAGGGATATGTACCTCAAAACTATGTGTTTGAGGATTGATCAGAGGGTTGCTATCCTTTTGTTGATGTAAATGAGAAAAAATATAAGGGTTATAAAACACAAAGTTATGTATCAAAAAGTGAATTAGAGGGATATTCTCGCTTAGACTATCTAAATAGTCATTCTATGTAAACTCAAGAAAATTGAAAATCCTTGTTTATTATAATAAAAATCTTGTTTTGACAAAATTTAGGAATGAGTTCTTTAAATAGAATTTATTATATGAATGTTAGATCTTTTTGGAATATTGTTAGCATTGAGAAAACCTTCAGGTATAACTATTCTTGGAAAAATGGTTAGGAAAATAACTAACTTGGGGGAGAGTCAAGAAGTAGGTCAAGGCACTAAGAATGTCGAAGCTAAGTTGAACCGTATTTTGTCTATCATGGATGAAACTCGAACAAGAATAGGAAACCTCGAACAAGAAGTTAGGGGAAAGGAAAGAGTGGAGCAAGAAGTTCCAAATAATGAAGAAGAAGCTCCCAACAACGAGGAAGAAGGGGAGGATTCATGTAATCATACTAAATCTAGTGATCAAGAGAGTGATAGATCACAATCATATTTTGAGGGAACCAAAAGGAAGTGTTTCAAAAATGAGTTATCACGTGACATGAGGAAGATCACACCACCAAAATTTGAAGGTAGTGTTATTGGAGATGCGGTGGAAGCATGACTTACTGAGATGAAGTATTTTGAAATTAGAAATTAATTTGAGGTCACTAAAGCCGTATGGGGAGCATTTCAATTGGCTGGTGAAACATCTAATTGGTGGATGAGTAAGAAAATGGAGCTAGGGATTAGTTCTTTAAGTCTCACGTGGAGCGAGTTTGTGGAGATTTTTTTAAAACGATGGTTGCCCCAACTCTTCTATAACCAAAAGGTCATTGACTTCCAAAACTTGAGGCAGGGTGACTCCTCAATGAATGAGTATTGGGAGAAGTTCACTCGACTTCTAAAGTGTGTACCTATGTACTAGAAGGATGAGTAATTTCATATAAGAAAGTTTATCATGGGTCTAAATGTGCAAGTAGGTGGTGAGCTAGACATTCATGGTACAACTACCATGTATATGGTGTACGAGAAGGAAATTAAGTAGGAACAAAGGCTTATGTCTATCTCAAACTACCAAGAGAGGAAGAAAAAGAAGCTCATTTGGACACAAAACAATCAAGCTCCAAGGAAGCCTGGTGAAGGACAAAGTTTTCAAAAGCAAGGGGATAAGGTACCCCAAAATAATTGGAGTGAACTAAGGAGAGATCGAAGAGGAAACAATAACAATTACAACAACTACAAAGGAAATGTTGGTGGAGATGAAAGTAATTCTGGAAGACCTACGAAAAGGAGGGGACTAGAGAAGGGATGTTTTACATGTGGTGGGGATTACTATGCGAGTAATTGTTCAAGAAAACCATTTGGGACACAACCACATGGTAACTCTCTTCCACCTCAAAGAGTTGTGTTCCAACAAAGGATTCATGTTGTTGTGGATAATTGGCAAGTGGAGTACCATATTACTCCAGTAGAAGTTTCAGGTACGTTGTCTGGAATTCCCATTTCAATTTTAATAGATACTGGTGCAACAAAAAAATTAATTTCTCCTAGAGTAGCAAGTCAAATATATAGAAAAGTTGGCTACACCAAAAAGTATTGGGTTGTAGAATATGCAAACCAAACAAGAGCTGAAGTAAGTCAATGTCTATTCAAGGCTTGAGAGTTGAACTTCCAAGTTTCTCAGTAGAAGTAAATCTATACATAGATCCTTTAGGTTCTTATGATGTCATCTTAGGGATGAAGTGGTTATGGAAACATAGGGCCAAGGTAAATTTTCATGCTAAAATAGTTGAATGCTTAGATGATCTAGGTAACTAGGTGTTAATACAAGGAAAACCTATACAGGTTAAGTTATGGCAAATGTTTGTTGTACAGATGCATAGGGAAAAGAAGAAAGGTTGCAAACTCTTTGTAGTAAAATGGAAAAACTTGAGGAATGCAAGGAATTCATTTCTCAAGATGATATGGTATATTATGAACCTCAAGACTCCCAAGATGTCAAAGAAGGTGAAGTATTGGAACCTGGAACAATGGATATGGAAAAATATCCTATTTTATGAATGTTTGTGGATGTATTTTCAGAGGAATTACCTGGATTACCACCTAAGAGAATATTTGATTTATCTATCGACATAGTACCAGGGTCAAAACCTATATTGAAAGTACCTTATAGGATGACCACAATTGAATTAATGGAGTTAAAGGAACAATTAGAAGAGTTTTTGTCTAAATGGTTGATAAGACCCAATGTTTCACCCTGGGGAGTGCTAGTGAGATTTGTAAAGAAGAGGGATCTAGAACAATACACTTATGTATTGATTATCGGTTGCTTAATAAAGCAACGATAAAGAAAAAGGACATGTTTCCATGTATCAATGATCTCTTTGATCAGATGCGAGGAGCGACAATATTTCCAAAGATTGATCTACATTTTGGATATCACCAATTAAGAATCAAGGATGAAGATATTTACAAAATTTCTTTGAGGACTAGATACAGACATTATGACTTCATAGTTCTACCATTTGGGCTGAGGAATGCATTAGCGACATTCATGAACCTATTGAACAATGTATTTAGAGATTGTTTGGATAAGTTTGTGTTGGTCTTCTTGGATGGAATTTTAATTTACTCCAAGAATGAAGAAGAACATCTCAAGCATCTAGAGATTGTTCTCCAACGATTGAGAGAGCATAAGTTATACATAAAACTCTCAAAGTATACCTTCTTATAGAAGAAAGTACAATATTTGGGTCACATAATTTTGGCTGAAGGGATTTCGGTTGATCTAGCAAAGATAAAAGCAGTGTTTGAGTGGCCAGTGCCTAAGAATGTGC
Source organism: Sequoia sempervirens (assembly GCA_007258455.2). Taxonomy (NCBI): domain Eukaryota; kingdom Viridiplantae; phylum Streptophyta; class Pinopsida; order Cupressales; family Cupressaceae; genus Sequoia; species Sequoia sempervirens. The sequence goes on from VDFB02270651.1 coordinate 185,133,512, forward strand.
TAGAAGTTAGAAGTTTTATGGGTTTGGCTGGGTATTACCATAAGTTTGTCACAAACTTTTCAAGAATAAATTTTCCCATCACATCATTGCAAAGGGAGGGAAATAAGTTTGAGTGGTCTAAGAAGTGTCAAGCAACATTTGACCAACTTAAGGAAAGATTGACCACAAAACTGATACTAAAAGTACCAAATCTAGATGGTAACTTTGTGGTTATTATAGATGCATCTGGAGAAGGATTGGGTGGAGTATTAATGCAGGAAGGGAAAGTCATGGCTTATGAATCTAGGAATTTGAAGCCCCATGAACATAATTATACTTCGCATAATTTAGAGCTAGCAATAGTTGTCCATGCATTAGATCTATGTGGAGACATTATCTATTGGGAAAACCAATTGAGTTGAAGATTTATCATCATGGTCTAAAGTATTTTTTTATCCAACCCGATCTAAATGGACAACAAAGGAGATGGTTGGAGTTGATATCTGACTATGATTTCAATATTAGTTATATCAAGGGAAAAGAGAATCGGGTTGCCGATGCCTTAATTCGTAGGAGGTATATCTCTTATATGATATCAATCCAAATTGACTTCAAGGAACAAGTGTTGCAAAAATCTAAAGGTGACGAGTTCTATGAGCAAGTTAAGCAAGCACTTGTGGACAATCCGCAAGATTGAAGGTACGAGGGATATCACTTTGAACCTAATGGATTATTGAGATTTAAGGGAAGGATTTATGTACCTAACATTGGGGAATTAAGGAACATGGTATGGAAATAAGTTCACAATGCACCATATTTAGGACATCCAGGTGTAACTAAGATGTTAGTCGATGTAAATCCATTATATTTTTTGGAAGGGTATGAAAGGAGATGCAACAATATTTGTAGCAAGTTGTTTAGAGTGCGAAAGAGTGAAGGTAGAGCATCATCATCCTATAGGACTATTGTATCCACATGAAGTTTCAAATATTAAGTGGTAAGTTATTAGAATAGATTTTTTGAAAGGTCTCCCTATGTCAAGGAACAAGCACAATGCCATTTTGGTAGTGGTTGACAAGCTCACTAAGGTAGCTCACTTCATACCAAGGAATATGATCGATGGAGCTCTTGTAATAGCTTGAAAGTTTATTCAAGAGATATTTAGGTTGCATGGGATTCCTGAAAAGATCATTTCTGGTAGAGATGCTAGAGTAACATCTAGGTTTTGGCAAACCTTGTTTACTTCACTTCGAACACAACTGAACATAAGATCTACGTATCATCCGAAAATGGATGGATAGATTGAATGGGTGAACCAAGTATTAGAAGACCTACTAAGGATGTATTGCATGGATCAACGATACAAATGGGAGGATTACCTACCTTTGGTAGAGTTTGCATATAATAACTCATATCATTTTGCGATCAAGATGGCTCCATTTGAAGCATTATATGGCAAGAAGTGTCAAAATCCTATTAGCTGGGATAAGTTGGAAGATAGGATAAGCCTTGGGGAAAAGATGTTGGTAGAAATGGAGGAACAAGTTGGAATTATCAAGTAGAGGTTAGCAAAAGCTAACAATAGGTAGAAAAGCTACATTGATTCTAAGCGAGTACCAATGAATTTCATAGTAGGGGATAGGGTATTGTTGAGAGTTTAACCTCACAAGAGTTCTATCAAGTTTGGAAAGTCACCCAAACTAGCTCCACGTTGTGTTGGACCTTTTAAATTTCTTGAAGAAATCAACCCTATCACATATAGGATTGCCTTGCCACCAACTCTTTCTAGGATGCATAACATCTTTCATTTCTCATATCTTAAGAAGTATATACCAGGTGATAACCATGTTATTGATTGGAATGCTTTACAGGTGCATGACCTAGGGTGGTAACGATCGAGCCTCTCAAGGTGCTCAAAACACACAAGCTCCACTTGCATAACTAAGAAGTTTTGCAATGCAAGGTCCAGTGGGATCAATATGCAAAAGATTCTGCCACATGGGAAGACTATGCTGAAATGAAGCAAAAGTTTCCACAAGTCTTGCTAGATTTTTAAATCTCTTGAAAAATTGGTGTTTTGTGATGTTATGCTTTATGTTATGATCATATTTGATACTTAAAAATAATCGGGAATGATGATTCACAAGGGGGAATATGTTACGCCTCATCTTAATATCTATTTATTATTACCTAGTTTGATAAATTGCTTCAATAAATGTGAATGCATTTTATTTATGAATTCTAATGGAAGTATGTTGAATGAATGTTTGATTCAATTAAATGCTTTATGATTCAGTATATGAAATATATAACATGAATATGACATGTATGTGATGTATATGAATGCATTGATTTGGCTAACTACTGTTATGGTGAACTAAGCTAAATGCAGGAATAGGTTCAAGCCTTTGGAAGAGAGGGGAAGTATCACTCAGTAGAAGAACTTGGTCTGGTAACCTTTAATTTAGCCTTACTGAGCATTCACACACTCATGCCCTGGTTGGTCTTAATTGAATCAAGATAGTTAGGTAGATGGTAAGTGATCTTCAATCTAGTTGTGTAAGTTTATATTGATTTGTGATCTTGTTGTATGAATGTTTGAAATGAGGTACGTGATGAGGACTTGATGTTAAGTGGAAATCCTTCCTTGTGTGTTTATTGTTATGTCAATGAGATATATATAAAATGCATATATATATATATATATATGTATATATGTGTGTGTCTATGGTAAAATCATACATATGGGTGAATACGTACATGAGTATACATAGGTAGACGTACCTACGCATGCTCATGGATGGATTACCCATATGCATGGGAATACCAATTGTACTAAGGTGACATATATGTATATATGTATATATACATTCCATGTATATATGTCGATCAATGGAATTGTGTGTATGAGTGTTTTTATAAAGATATTGAAATGAAATTACATATATGTGTGTGTGTGTTTGTATTATTATTATTTATATTTATATCTTATATATATGTTTATTAATTAAATGTATTTGATAAACTTTATGAATATATATATATAAGTTATTGAGATAATCTTCAAGCGCATAACATATCGCTATTGCTATTGTTAATATTTGTGAAGAAAAGTGCATATATGACACATATAATAAAGGTGCAACTTGCTGCATACAAAGCCAATGCGTGAAGTTATGTGAGACCAAGTCAACCATTGAATGAAACACATAGGAGTTTATTTTCTACTATGTAAACGTTTGAGAAGGAAATTAATACCGTTTAAATCCTTTTGAATTTGTCAAACCCACGCTATAATTGTGGGTGCCAACATATGAATGTGTTGCCATATTGTAAGCGTTTGGAATGCATAAGAGGTCTCCAAAATACATATAAGTCTGTAAATAGCATTAAGACTCAGTCAAGAGAAAACTTGGCAACATTATGTGAAGGAATTTGAATTAGGAAACTTGTTTTGAGCTTGATGTCCCTTATATCAAGTAAACTCAGCCATTTAAATGGTGAGGACTGTGATGTGTTGCAAACCTGTGAGTTATCTTGGTGAGTTGTTGCATGATGTTAGAAAGGTGGCAGAAATATTAACTTGTTTGTAGCCTTCGGTTGCTCACAAATTAGTATAAATAGAGGTGCTCATTCTACCAATTGTTACACTTATCAATCTAATTTCCCTTGTGTTATTCTACTATAACTTATGTGTAAGTGAGTTGAGAATTGTGAGATAGAGAGTTGTTTGTTGTTTTATATTGGTTTTGTTGAGAGATCTAGAGAGAAGCCAATAGAGGAATTTGGGTTTTTTGTAGTGGAGGTTGCAAGCGATATTGATTCAATAAGATAGAAGGGAAGATTATTCAATTGGAGCTTTAAAAAGGCATGCTAAATTCTACTCCCTTGTTATTATGTTAAAAAGATTGTTTATTATGATGTCATATTGGAAAGATTGTCTTTTATGTGTGTTTGATGTTTGCAAGTCTTTTGAAAGTTCTTTGATTGTATCTTATTTTGGGAAACCTATCTTTTTGGTTTAAATGTATGTGGTTATTTATACTATAAAGGGGTTGTGTACAACATGATTTTGTACCCTAAAAAGGTGCAAAACACAAAGAAATGTAAAGGATAAACACACACAACACCACCTCAAGATTAGCCTAAGTTGAACTTAAACAAAAGAAATATAAAAGAACAATTATACCTTTGTTCAAGATGATCCTTTTGGTTGGCCCTTTGATGTAGATTAGATGTGTGCTCCTTGATGGAAAGAGTACTAAAATGATATGCAAAATGATCTAAATTGGATGATGAGTGCAATGAAGGATTTGGGTATTTTGATAGATGAATGCAAAATGGAAGCTTGATGAATGCAACAATGGTGGCTAAGAATGCAAGTATGCAAGTGTTTGAGCTTGAGAGTGCTTGAATTGTGAATGTGATGAATGAATGTTGTGTTAAGAGAGAAAATGAGACAAAATCCTCTATTTAGGGGAAGAGTCTCTAGAAGATTGAATGGTTAGGATTTATCCAACATGGGCAATATGGAGGGTTGTGGTGAATTGAGGACGCACAAGCCCTCACATCTTTCCATGTGGAAAGGGAGGTGGAAAAATGACATGTGAGGTGGAGAGAGGACATGTGAAGTGGAGGTACTTGCAAGTACCTTGGGATTAGGGGAATATTTCCTCAAAAAGGAAGTTCTTGTCACCATGTGGAAGGATGGTGACCAGTGAGGAATTTTAGAATTCATCACCAATCATCATGGGGAAGAGAGAAGTTGTTGGGGGAATAAATGTGAATTTAAAATTCACATGATTGGAAGTACCTTGAGGATAAAACAAGATCCTCATAAAGGAAGTCCTTGTACTATGTGAGTGATGTGACTTATGAGAAGATTTAGAATTTCCCAACAACCTTCATAGGGAAGAAGAAAACATTGAATGAATAAATGTGAATTTTTAATTCACATGGGGAAGAGGTCATGGCTTAATAAATAAAATACTTATGAAAGGTTGAATTGGAGGACATACCAAATATGGAAAGAGGATTAGATTAAGGTTGTGCAAACAGGTGATTAAGAAGATTAATGAAGGATTAGAGACAAGTGGCTAAATATGGAGGATGTGACATTAATCCTGATTAAGGGTGTGCACATCCTAATCGTGGATTAATTAAACTAATTCAGATTAGAAGAGGATTATGGAGGATGTGACAAGTGATGATACCATAAATTTTCTCATATGTTATCAAAGAAAATCATACATTTCTTCCTAATGCATTAGTGTTAAAGTGGATTTGAGTAATGACTGAAAGTTCTTTAGCTTGTTTAAAGTAAAATATAAAGTAAATGTTTGATTTATTTTTAGTAATTAAATGTGATCCAAATTGCCTCTAATATGTCTCCATGAAATGTTTAAGATGATATAATGCAGATAAATGAGTTATTAAATGACTCATGGGAAGAAGAAGCTTCATAGACACTTGCAGCAAAGAGCTCTAGACACTTGAAGTAGTTAACTCTTGAAAGATTTAGAAGGATTTGAAGAAGTAATGAGAAGATAGATAAGAATATCAACACACTCCTACATTCATGAAAAATCATGGAGCATCAATCATTCCAAAATTAATGGGATGAGTATTTGTTTCATGTTGAGTTGAAAGATCTCTCACAATTATTACATTTCATGATTCCTTCTTCCACCAAAGATAACTCAAGTTACCACATCAATAAAATGTTGTTGCATGATTATAGCATATTATTCATGTTAATGATCAATGATTTTGGAAAGCAAAGTGAAGAATAATTCCTTCATTCACGTGGAGAACTGAAGACTTCATAAAAATCAGGCATTTAGAAATAGTCAAGTCTCAATAAAATAGTGATATCTCCCTTGTTTCTCAACGAAATTCAAAAATTCAAAAGGATCTGGAAACTAGATTTGAAGATCTAAAAACCCTTTTGAGAATTTGGTATGATTTATAGCAGGGAAGGAGCAGTATGCATCAGAAAATGATTGAGACAAAAGTAGCGTGATGGAGGACAGCAACTTCAAGTTTCTTAAAGTTTTATAGACGACTCCTCAAAAATAGGATCTTGGATCCACATTCTTAGTGGATCGATATAGAATATGAATTATATAAATAAAATATAATCATTTGATCAAAATGATGGGATTAGAAAGGCTTGTTTCAGCCTGAGGAAATATGATAGATCTAGTTTCATTTACCAACAATGTAATTCCATATTTTTAGATTAAATTTGAATCCAAGAAAGCTTTTCATTTCCATCAATTGTGAAGTAGTTTAGTCTTTTCAATTCATGCAATTGTTCCTTAGATTAGTTCCATTTCATTCAAATTTACTTTAATGCAAATAGGATTTAAGATTAGTTCTCTTTCATGCAAATAGGATTTATTTCTGCAAGTAGAATTGGTTGTCAAGCAAGTTTCTACTTTCTCTCTTGCATACAGCCATGGACACCACCTTGGATTGATAAATTAAATGATGAGGATTACAATGGCCCCATCAACAAGGAGAGAGAAAAGAGGGAATTTAATATTGATTCAAATTTAAAAAGGTTAAATGACTAAATTAAATAAATTGATATATTTATTTAATTTAGAGAGGAAAGGATGAAAGGTAAAGTATTTAATTGTTAAATTAAATACTTTAGAAACCTTAGAGGAAGGAGAAATATTAATTAAATAAGTCATTTAATTAATATTGATAAAATAGATGAATAAAGGAGACAGATCTGACCATATGGGAGTGATCAAATTGGGATGTCTACATTTTGCCCCTCTTCAAAATATTGTTAGAATAATAGTGTTTCGAAGAAAAATAAAATGCAGATGACCCTATAGAGGAAGCGACTAGAAAAAGATGCCCCAGCATGGGGTGAAGTTGTGTGAGTTTACCAAATGGTGGGAAATGTAGGGAGATGCCTCGGTCTCGCTAGAAAGTGACTATGACGGAGGAATGGGGGAAAATGGTAGGGTATGCCCCCTCAAGAGGGTGGTTGGGGAAGAAAAAGGGGGCCCTAGGTGACTTCTCGATATGAAGAAACAGAGGGTACCATTGGATAGAGCTCAAAAAACCATGAAGATTGGATTTTGAACGGATTCAAACAGACACACATTGTGCAAATGGCGGCCCCGGGAAGTTAGAGGATTAGTTGAATTAAAAAGAGGTTTAAATCAAGGGTAAAAATACCCTTAACTTAAAAAAGTTAAAAAATGAGGGAAATGTTATATATAGTAATTTTAGAAATTACTATTTCTCATTTGCACACTTGGCAGTTGAGTGAGAGAGAAAGAAGAGGAGAAGAAGGAGACGAGGATGCCGGAGGACTACGATGATGACATCATCCATCAGGGGGACGAGGTACAATGGTTCTTCCACGAGCGTGCAGTTCCACGCAAGGTTAGGTCCTGTTGGAGCTGTAAAAATCTGGTGATTTTACATATTGTCTACTTTTATAATTTTCCAAGTGGATCTCACCTTGAGTGCATTTCCCTCTCTTCGTGCATATTTTATTCATGTTTTCCCATGTTGCTCCATATGTTTCATCGAGTCTTAATTTTTTCACATACTGGTCTGTTTCGGCTTGTGATGGTTTGGGGTTCCCCGACCCATGTTGCGTTTTCTGCTTGCATGAGTCTGAGTTGCCTATTGGCAAGACTCATCCGATGTCACGTGATCACAGGTTTTCTACATTCATCTTTCGGCAAGACTCATCCGATGTCACAGTGATCACAGGTTTTCTGCATTCATCTTTCGGCATGACTTTCGCACTGTTTCGGCGACAGGAGGATACATATGTCGGCAAAGGTTTGGGGCTTCAGTGGAAGGTCATAGCGATATTCCTTTGTCTTGCAGACCGCTGACAACATATATACCCTTCGGTGAGACTTATGATTCGATATATGGTCTTGGCGAACTTGTTGGGTCTTGCCAACGGTGTCAAAATGTTTTGCTCTCGGTGGGAGTTTTGTATTGTCTTGGCGAACATGTATATGCTCGGGGCTTTCGATATAACAATATACTCTACATGATGTCTCACCGAGGGTTGCAAGTTTTAGCGACAGATGGACTCATCGGCGGGAAAGATCATATGTCTCGACGACATGCATGTGGAAGGTGCTTCTCGGCGAGAGTTTGTTCTTGTTTCGGCGACGCAGGATGGAGGGATGACTTTCGGTGAAACATAGTAATCTACAAGAGGTCTTGCCGATGTCAGAATGTTATGGAAAATCGGATGGAATGGAGATGGTGCATCGGTGAGAATGCGAATAAGTCACAGCGACTCAAAATGCATAAAGGACTTTTGGTGTGACATAACGATTTGCATAACATCTCCCCGATATCATAGGGCTACTATGTACTTCTTGACTTCGGCGTAGTGAATAGTTTGTTACGGCGAAAGCGATTAGCACGAGGAACAAATTGAGCGCAGGATGATAGCGATATTTTGCCTTCAGCATACCTTCAGGACTGTCTTGGCGAATGTTTAATACATAATTCAAACGTTGTGGGCCGACATTTGGAATTTTAACCGTTGCTGGCCGACTTGGTTTTTTGCCCGAATTCTATGGTGGTCAACATGGATTTCCAATATGTTTTATTTTCTTAATGTTGGGTATAAATATGCCCCTGGATTGTAATTGAAAAATGAGATTTTTATATCATATTTTTAGATCATATACAGTAGATTAGGAATGGCTACAGTAGAATAATTTTCTCTTATCAGAGACTATGTGCATGTTTTAAAATGGCGAATCCAATGAAAATCAGCTGGTGTGGCAAGTTATTTCTGGTGTCAATTGTATGTTGAGTTTATTGAAAAGTATTGCTGAAGCTGTCTCCATTTTGATTCTTTCTGGTTGTTTAAATTGGCATAACAAGTTTATGTTCAGTTTGTCAATGCACATTTGCTGTATTTGTGTGATTAATTAACTGGTTCTCTTAAGTAGAGATTAAATCCTTTTCGTTGATCACAGTAATCAAGAAGATTCATCTGGATTATTAAAGAAGAGCTCAGTAGTCATAATTTTGCATTGTTTATACAAGTTATGAATAGATCATATGCTTGCAATTTTATTTTCTGCCAAAATAAGTTGCCCACTTCTATTTCATTTGACTTCACATACCCAACAAGGCACTGGTCTCTGCAATTTCATCATTTGAATTCATTCAGTCTCTTTTTATCAGTTAATTAAGCATTCTAGGATTTAGATCAAAAGATAGCTACCAAGTTTGGTTTCTTTTGTTCACTGTTATTTGCCATTATGGACAAAGCATTCCAGAAAGATAATCACAAGTTAAGTCTGCACTATTCAGAAAGGTACACCCGCCTAGGTTTGCAGCACCTAAAGAGTAGAAGGTTGAGTTCTCTTGACCTTGTCTGTTACCCTAAAGCATATTAAGAGATTGGCAGCCTCTTAAGGCATTCAGCCTGCGTTTTTTAGAGCTAATAGGTCCAAAACCCTCTTTATAATTGTAAGCATTTTTTGGTGTATTTTTTAGTTTTTATGTAATTTAAAAACATGGGTTTTGGCATTCGGGTAGGTTAGTGAAATGGGTAGGGGGAAAAATTTCAATTTCGCTCATCGAGTAGGCAGAATCGCTTGTGTAGAGGCAGGGGAAAGGGGGGGGAATTTTCCCAATTAGGGGGAAATTCACACAAAAAATTAAAAAAAAGGTGCCCGAAAAGGGTGGGGGGCATCAGGGGAGGGGGGATTTGCCCTAGAATTGGGAAAATACGCTAGAAAACATGGTTCAAGGGGAGAAGGGCGACTATGCCCACGACAGGGGTGACTATGCCCAGAAAAGGGTGACTGCACCTGGGAAAGGGCGATCATGCCCTCTACATGGGTGATCCCACCTTGGGGCATGGCCGCCCATCCGGGGGGTGGGTCTGCCCATCCGCCAGGCAGGATCACCCACCGGAGAGACAGGAAGACCCACTTGTCAGAAGGGTGAGCTTGCCCAAGGGCCGACTCGCCTGTCAGAAGAGTGGGCTCGCCCAAGGGTGGCCTTGCCTATCCGTCAGGCGGGATCTCATCATCTACCGGGCGAGTTCGCCCTTCCGAGTGGGCTCGCCCATCCAGGCAGGCTCACCCTTCTGGGTGGGATTGCCCGTCTACCAAGTGGGCTTGCTTGTCAAGATGGGCTCGCCTAAGGGGTAGACAAAAGGGAGGAGGAAGAAGAAAAAAGGGCGAGTATGCCCATAAAATGGGTAGAGAGAATGAAAAATAAGACAAATTGGGAAAATTGAGGAAATTTGTCCAAAGGGGAAGAATGGGTGAGAAGGTAACCCATGGCTGGGAAATGTAAAAGAGGGAGAGATGAAGAAAAGGATGATATGACTAACATGTTGTGTTGTGTGGATGCAGCGATTCGAGAACCTATGGACACGAGAGAGGCGTTCAGAGGTGTTGGAGGCGACAATAGCAACGGTGAATGAGAGGATCACAAGGCGTTGTCGCGAGCGTGGTTGCTGCATTTGCTAGGATACCTGACTGTCAGAGCACATCAGGCGATGTTGACATCCCTTATAGAATGGTGGAGCTCAGAGACCTCAACATTCCACCTCCCGACATGGGAGATGACTGTTACTTTGGAGGACGTGTGGAAGATTTTACGGCTACCTATAGCAGGCTGCCTGGTGAGCATGATGAGATCAGAGGGTGAGGCGCTGGATCAGACCGCATGGGTCTTGTTTGGGTGAGATGAATTACTAGTGCAGAGGAAGGGGTTGGATGTGGATAGATGTTTGGGGTTGGGGGTACCATCGCTACCACTATACCTATGTGGATTGATTAATGGACTATTGATACCAGATAGGAGCAGGCGCTTCTATAGTCTCAGGTACATGGAGGTTATTTGACACATCGTGGAGCAGAGAGAGGGAGAGTTAGCATGGGGTCCATGCGTGTTGGCTCAGCTATATAGGGATATGCATGTTGTGTGCTATCGAGAGGCTCTCAGCATTACATAGGTGACGTTGTTACATATATGGGTCTGTGAGAACATTAGTGTGGCCAGGCCAAGAGTGGTGGTAGGAGGGGTGCAAGATCTGACACTACCAGTGACATACTGGTATGGGACGAAGAATGGCTGGGTATGGCATTATTAGGGATTCGGTGATTTAGATGGATGGAGGACGCTGGATGATCTTTGAGAGGATCAGATAGTGTGGAGGTCGTACATGACACAATGGTTCTCTAGATGGAGGAGAGATGAGGAGAGACACAAAGGGTATTTCTATGTCAGATGCTATATAGTCAAGAGAGAGCCCTATATAGTAGAGGCACATAGGACAGATCAGGTGCTAAGACAGTTTGTTCTTCAATAGGATATTCCTCGCGGACCAGAGAGATTTAGGTGGATCTCAAGTGAGCGACCATGGGGGGAGAAGATTACGGTTGAGTTTGTGAGGCAACATTGGGAGGAACTGCAAGAGGCACCCTACTCAAGTAGGAGCGGAGGCAGAGTAGATACAAGAGTGACAGTTAGATTCTCTACATGGTATGTCTGTCATCGACCTACATGGATTACGCCCATGGAGCCGATTACAGAGGCACTTTGTTTTGGGTCAGAGGATGAGCTAAGACTGGCAGGCTAGAGGAGATGGAGGAGGAGGGGACAACAAAGGAGAGGGAAGGAGGCAGCTAGGGCAAGAGGTCAGCAGGGGAGAGGATAGGGAGAGGCCAAGGTAGGAGATCAACAAGGGAGAGGATAGGGGGAGGCTAAGGTAGGAGGTCATAGGAGGATGAGGAGGAGGGGGAGACAGTGGAGGAGAGCCCAAGAGTAGGTCGAGGTAGAGGAGGAGAGAGATGAGGCAGAGGTGGAGGTGATGGATGAGAGAGATGAGGCAGATGGAGAGGCAATGGATGTAGACGTTCATGATATTGCCCCATTGGTGATGGTACCACCCATACCAGAGGATCTGACTGTATTGTTGAGAGGGGTTGTGGCGAGACTACAAATTTTCGAGCAGAGATTGAGGGATGCAGAGGATTTAAGGTGTAGATTGGAGGCCGAGGTGAGTATGCTACGAGCAGAGGTGGCCAGGGTGCGGGCAGAGGGACTATGGGATCCTAGAAGATGAGGCATCACGGTGCATGGAGGAGATATAGGAAGATAGGGATGGCCTGCAGGCCGAGGTGAGCATGCTACAAGAAAAGGTGACTCGGCTAGAGGGAGAGGTGTCTAGAGAGCATGAGGAGGGGGTGGTGGCGAGATGGGAGCGAGATAAGCTAGAGGTCGTGGTGACTATACTACAGGCGCGGGGACAACGAGAGCCCAAAGGAGTGATAGAACTAGTATCGACGGAGACCTTGGTGGAGGCAGAGAATGACCCAGATGATTTGAGGAGACAGGTGGAGGGGATACTGAGAGAGATGACTAAGTTGAGATGGGAGCGAGATGAGCTTCGCGACAGAGTTGAGGTAGTAGATTAGATAATGGGGGACATGGGGTTGATGCAGGAGACGGAGGAGGCTATGAGGGCCCAGGTACAAACCTTACAGACAGAGAGGGATGCAGTGCAAACTCATGTGCAGACCTTACAGGGTGAGAGGGATGCAACAGTGGTGCAAGTACAGGTTGTGGAGATAGAGAGAGATGCAACGCAGGCTCAAGCATAGGTAGTGCAGGGCGAGGGTGGTGAGATAGGGGCAGAGGTGCAGAGATTGTAGACACAGGTACAAGCTATGTGGGATGAGAGAGATAGGGCTATAGATCAGGTGTCTCAGATGGGAGTAGAGATTGGTCAGTTGTAGTTGGCACAAGATGCATGGGCACAAGAGAGGAGATCCATATGTGGATTCTGAGACAGGTATAGGGCAGAGTGGGATTCAACTAGATATCAAGTTGCAGGGTGGGATGAGTACATGTGAGAGGCTAGCTACTATATGGCGGCCTACTTTATAGTAGTGCCAAATCAGACACAATGGGTACCTACCTACGTCTGAGTGAGGCCACAGATGCCAACACCATCCTAGTCAGCAGGGATACATACCTATAGATATAGTAGCTATAGAGAGACCCCTCCATGCAGAGGGGGAGTGCCAGACTCACCACAAAGGTTAGATGTGGGAAGCTCACAATAGAGAGGACAAAGGACAGGTGACATGATACCATTTTTGTGACAGGTGCAGGATGGGTGCACAATACAAAGCAACAGAGATCCGAGTATATTTAGAGCCTTGTACTTGTACTTTATTTGATGATTACGGATGTATATGATGGACATATATTTTGATTATATGATGGACATTAGTATGGACCATGTGATGGACATTGTATTTTGATTTTTATATGATATGCGACAACCCTTATGGACACTATGTTATGTGTATGTGATGGATGATTTATCTATGCATATGTGTATGTTTATGATTTTATGATGGATAATCATTATGATGTGGTGTATGTATATACGTATGATGATGTATGTTTATGCGTAGATGGATGATATGGATGATATGTATGATGGATAACATGTATGATGCAAGATGTGATGGATGATTTGATGATTTTATATGCTATGGATATGGACCTAACGATTTGTGATGCAGGTGGCGATGTATGTAATGTGTTAATGATATAGACTAATATGGAAATGAATGGATAATAAAATGAATCTAAGATGCTTAGAATAACCAAATATGATTAATCTAAACAACTTAATATGAGATGATAATGCACATGAGATGAAATGTAATGAACCTATAATGTGGAATGAGAGGCAATTACATGCCTTACAAATGCTAATGCAATGTGGACATGGCTTTTCTTTATGATGGACATAGGCGGTAGATTGATTTTATTTGCGATCATGCTTGCTTTAGCTTATACAAAATAAAGGTGTGTGGTATATGAGCGAGAACATGAGTGTGAATAAGGGCCTGCATAGTAATGAGGGATGATGGTAGGCGTATTGTGGGTTTAATGGCAAGTACTTTCCTTGTAATCATTACAAAATCAAGGGAAGATGGGTGTGAAACTGCACCTGTCAAGAATCGTAGGTATCCTGAGAAGAATAGATGGAAGGTGAATGTTTGCACAACCAAAATCATAGGTCATCGGTCAGGTATGAATGCAATGCAACGAAAGTGATCATGAAATGCAATCCTAATGCAATTTGCCATTTTTGGAGCACTAGTTTTTACTATAGCAGAAGACACCAGGTACCAGGGTATGCAAACCAAGGAAAATTAGTGTCTAATGCATAAAAAAAACACAACAAACAAGAAGGCTATCCCAACACCCCAAAGTCGTGAAGACCTTGGTTGGGCTAGACATTGGGATAACCACAAGCACAAAAGGATGCCCCAGCATAACACAAGACCTCAGGGATCTTGGTGGGTACTGCGCGGGACAAGCAAGAAGACAAAAACAAAGCAAAAAGACCAAGATATGCCCCTATGTTAACCGATCAAAACACACCATAATATTATAGATCATGGCTATCTTGACAAGTTATAATAGGGAGCTCAAATGATAAACAAAAGCCAAAAGTATCAAAAGATCACAATCAATTTTAAAATGCCCTTTGCCATAGGATCAAGAGGATGGATGGGATTGATGAGGTTTGTTAGGAAGGATGCATCCTGTTGAGACCAAAGATGGATACTAAACTAAAATATTGATATGAAACATGGGACTCCAAAACCAATTGAATCTCATGATACAAGTGGATCTCATTTACGGAGAACCAGCTAGACAAGGGCATACTTGACAACATGATACAAGACGCGAGACACCAAACACAAGACTAACACACCCTAAAGACCTAGGGGCTCGAGGGATGATCAAAGATTAGCTTGCCTATGTGAAAGCGCAGAGCCCTCATAGTTCAAGAAAAGACCATGGATAAAAGTGGAAAGAGGACAATGGAGACAAGCAATGGAGGACAATGATGACTGTCCAAAAACAAAAGAAAAGAAAAAGAAAATCCCCGCGGGTGGATCAAATGATCGACCTTGCCTGCGTGAAAGCACAGGGGAAATGTAGTTTGAAAAGGACTAAAATACTAACATGACAGGATGGGACCTAAATGGAGACCGACACGATGAAGGAACCTATATGGAAGCGAAGGACTAACACAACAACAAGGATTGATGACACAAGCTTGGATTAGGATAAAAGCTAAGGATGACAGATAGCAGATGAAGATTTTCCAATGCTCAACCAAAATATACCAAGCGACCGGATGGAGGATGCAGATGAAAGGATAGAATTGAGAGGATGATGGCAATACGAGATCAAGATGGGTGAAGTGTAAAATAACTAGGACGCAATGTAGATAATGATTAAGCCCTATATGAATGGCACCTGTGAGCAGGTTTTCACTAAATGTACTTATCCAAGGTGCCACCAGGGGTGGCTTTCACCATAGGACAAATTATTTCTTTTTACTATTTTTGGATTTTTCTGATTTTTTGATTTTTTTTTGTATTTTTGACAATTTTTTACTTTTTTTTTTTTTGTATTTTTGGATTTTTCTAGGATAGGATGCCCTAGCTAACTTAAGTGTAGAACCTTTTCAGGTGCACGATGTTAATGGGCTCCTCTAGGGGCTCTCCTTTAGGTGTGGAAATTCTATATGCCCCTGATCCATATTTTGTTGTGATGATATAGGGACCAAGCCAATTTGCTTCAAATTTTCCCTTCTTATCTTGGTCCCGCTGAGTGCGCTGATTCTCCTTGAGGACTAAATCACCAATGTTGAATTGGCAAGGACATACCTTCTTGTTGTAGCTTCTCTTAAGGAGATTCTGATAGGCTTGAAGATGGTCATACACTTTGATCTGTCTTTCATCGAGGAGTTCCAGCTGGCTGAGTCTTGCGACCCGAGCATCTTCATCACTGATAAGATTCTTTAGGGATATTCTCAGTGATAGGATTTCTACCTCAATCGACAAGATGGCATCAACACCATAGACAAGAGAATACGGGGTGGCACCGGTAGGAGTGTGGATGGAAGTGTGATATTCCCAAAGGGTGGGATGGATGTGAAGGTGCCAATCTCGACCAGTATTATTCACCACCTTTTAAAGGATTCTGACTAGGGCTTTTTTGGTGGCTTCCGCCTATCTATTACCTTGAGGGTAATAGGACATGGACCAATGATGTTGGATGTGGAAGGTGTCACAAAGGTGTTTCATGGATTGGTTCTTGAATGGTTTTCCGTTATTGGAAATGATAGTGGATGGAATTCCATATCTGCAAAGAATACGGAAAAGGATAAATTTGGAAATCTGAGTAGTTGTGATTTGTGAGAGTGGCATTGCTTCCACCCACTTAGTGAAGTACTCAATCATAGTGATGATAAAGGTACGCCTTCGGAGGATGGGGGATATATCTTGCCGATTAGGTCAAAACCCCACTGAGAGAAGAGCCATGGTGCTATAAGTGGCTGGAGATCCTGTGTAGGAGCATGTATCAAATCCGCATGTTGTTGACAAGGTAGGCACTTCTTTATGAACTCACAAGAATCATGTTCCAATGTAGGCTAATAGTATCTTGTTTTGAGAATTTTCTTAGCTAGTGCCATACCATTTGAGTGGGCCCCACATACACCCTATGTACTTCTGTTAACACAGTGTGGGCTTCGGTCTCATTCAGACACCTAAGGAGGGTTCCATCATACCCACGATGATAAAGTGTATCACCTATGATGGTATAATGGGATGTTCATTGGATGAAAGATTTTCTTTGATTGTGTGTGAGATTGAGAGGTAAGGTATTATCATGAAGGTAGGTGTAGATATCATGGTACCACAGTGACATAGGACCTACAATGTCACACACCATCTCACATTCAGGGATATCATAGGCTGGGATTAAGATTTTTTCAACGAGGAACTCACACTTTTTTCGATCCTTAGGCATGTCAATTAAGGAACCGATGGTAGCCATTGCATCTGCTGCTTTGTTCTGCACTCTTGGAATCTGATAAAACTGGATGGAAGTGAAACACTTTTTGAAGTCATCTACCATGTGTTTATAAGGCAACAACTTATCATCATTTGTTAGAAACTCATTGTTGAACTGTTTGATGATTAATTGGGAATCCCCAAAGACTCTTAGGTGAGTGATATGCCATTGGATTGCAATTTTGAGGCCAGTAAGAAGAGCTTCATATTCAACTATGTTGTTTGTGGACGGGAAAGCCAACCTGAATGACTTTGGTATATAATCACCCTGGGGGGTGATGAGCAAGATTCCTTCCCCCGATCCATTGTGTTTGTATGACCCATAAAAATAAAGTGTCCATGTGGCCGCTTTTGTTACTATGAAGACTCCTTCATCAGGAAATTCTATTGTTAGAGGATAGGCATCTACTAGGGGAGCATCTGCCAACTGATCAACTATCACTTGTCCTTTAATAGCTTTTCGATCCATGTATTCTATATCAAATTCACTTAACAACATGACCCACTTAGCCATGCGACCAGTTAGAGTTGTTTTGGATAATAGATATTTGAGTGGATCGACCTTGGAGATAAGCTTCACTGGGTGACTGAACATGTAGTGTCAGAGTTTCTACGAACTGAAGACCACAGCTAGGCAAGATTTTTCCATTGGTGAATAATTCAGCTCATAGCCCACTAGGGTCTGACTGACGTAGTAGATCACTGTTTCCTTTGATGACTCATCATGTTATGCCAAAAATTTGCCCAATGCCATTGAAGTAGTAGAAATATGCAACAGGAGTGGTTTACCAGGAATTGGTGGCATAAGGATGGGCGGGTGAGCCAAATATTCTTTGATCTTATTGAAGTCGAGTTGACACTATTGATTCCACTTAAAGGCAATATCCTTCTTGAGGAGATGAGTGAATGACTGGAATTTGTCGGCTAATTGAGCTATGAACCGCTGGATGGATTGCAACTTGCTTTGAAGGCTCCTTAACTATTTGAGGTTACACGGCAGAGGCATATCCATGATTGCCTTAACTTTTGTTGGATCAACCTCTATGCCTCTTCTAGAGACAATGAAACCTAGTAGTTTTCCTGATGTGACTCCAAAGACACACTTCTTCGGATTTAGCCATAGTTTATAATGCTTTAGATGCTCAAAGATCTTAAGGATTTTCAGGTGCTCTTCCCTTGTTCTTGATTTCCCTAACAAATCATCAACATAATCTTCCATTATGATGTGAATGAGATCATGGAAGATGACGATCATGGCTTGTTGGTAGGTTGCGCCCACATTTTTAAGGCCAAAGGGCATAACATTATAAAAGAAGGTGCCCCATGGTGTGGTGAAAGCTATTTTATGCTGGTCTTCAGGTGCAATTTTGATCTAATTATATCTGGAGAATCCATCAATGAGGGAAAGTATCTTGTGCCTTGTAGTTAAGTCTACTAACATGTCGATGTTCAGAAAAAGGAAATCATCTTTGGGACAAGCTTTTTTGAGGTCCCAAAAATCTTTGCAGATCCTAATATCCTCGTTTGGTTTGGCGACTAGCACTAAGTTGGAGATCTAGTCAGAATAGTCGATGGGTCTGATGAATCCAACTTCTAATAGATTCTCCAACTCTCTCTTTACTAGTAAAGCCACTCTGGGGTGCATTTTCCAGAGCTTTTGCTTGATAGATTTGGCATCAGGATGTACATCCAGATGATGTACTACTAAAGTGGGATCAAGACCTAGCATGTCTGAATATGTCCATGTGAAATTGATGGTGCCTTCTTTAAGAAGCTTGGTGATGGTATAATATTCATCCTCTGATAGCGCTTTGGCTACATATGTGATTTTGGGATCCTCTTCAGTTTCCAAATTTATTACTCGTGTTTCCTTGATCAGGATGGATGATTGTCCAGATAGCTGAGTTCCTACAAGGGGAAGACAAACATCCCCATCTTCTAGCTCCTCATCGAGGTTTTCACTATCAGATACACCCTTTGTTTTTACTTTTTCTAGGTCAAGAAGCGCCTTGAAGAGGTTTTCGCAAGGTGACCCTTTTTTATTTTACTTCTTTTTACTTTTGCGGTTAGGGAGTTCATCTTCCCCCAATCCCATAAGGTGTACGTACTGATCTATGGAAGGAAAGGTATCAATAGGTGCGCTACCATGTAGGTCCTAGTCTATGAGTTCAAGATGTTGAAGGGATAGGATAATGGTGCAAACTGATAGGCGTTCGAACATGGAAGAAAGGTCATTGTGATCTACATCATCATATGCGTGTTTGATGGATTCCTCCTCTAGTATGTCTTCAAGGAGACTGTTGCTCTCACTAATGTTGTTAGAGGCACTAAATGATGCCATAGGACCCTTTTGCTTGGTGTCATAACCCAAACCCCAATTTCACAGATGCACACAAGTGTCTATCGGTTTCCATCTTCCTTGTTCTTCTACACCAAGGCCTCCCCCCGATAATTGTGTTTCTCTACAAACTTAGAAGGCCAAGGATAGACCTCTTGGAAATATTCTTTCAAGGGAGGAGAGGGTTCAGGTTCCTCATGATATACCCACAAGCTGATGTCATCTTCTGGTGTGTCTTGCCTTAACCTAGGAGAGTAAAAGGTGTTGGACCCCACATTTTTGGAACTCAAAGTGACAACTTCTCTTCTTCCTTTGGTGCTAACTGAGAAGGTTGGCCGTATGAGTGTGGTGGGGTTGGCATAGTTTCCATGTTCAAAGTTGTTCGCATTTGATATTCACTACATCCTGTGTCAATGATTTGGACTTTGGTAAGGGTGGAATCAATGCAGATGATGGAGTGGATGAAGTGGTGGCTAGTGTGTTGGTAGATGAGTGGGATGATGACGTCTGTGGTGGTCCCATTTCTACTCTAGGACAGTAATGAGAGTGGGGAAAAGAGGCTTCTAAGGCACGACAATATTCAAACGGTTGAGGATTCACGTGTATGGTAACTTCTACCCCATTGAATGGGAATTTAAGAAATTGATGGTATGTGGATGGAACGGCTTGCATGGCGTGGATCCATGGACGACTGAGGAGGAGGTTATAGGGGAGTTCCAGATCAAGGACATGACATGTAGTGTATTGCACAACTGGCCCAACCTGGATTGGAAGACAGATTGTCCCTTTAGAATCACGCTTTGCATTATCATATGCCTTGATAGTGATGGCTTGATTATTTAAGTCAGCATGGGTGTATCCCACCTATTTTATGAATTTAAATGTACAAAGGTTCAGGGAAGAACCATTATCTACCAAGACCCTCTTTACTTTGACAGTTTACAAGGACCTCTAGATGGAGGGGATGATTATGGTTCGAGTTAATGTAGGGCATGTCATTTTGGCTAAAACCTAGTTGATAGGTTACCGAAAGGTGTCCTACCAATACTTGAAATTGTGTAGGGTCCATGTCATTGGGAACTTGGGTGTCTTGTAAGGATTTATTTAAGATTTCTTGGTGTACGAGAGAATACTTGAGCAAATCCAGGATGGATATCTGTGCTGAAGTCTTTCCTAGATGATCAAGAATGTTGTATTGAGAACTCACAGGCGGTAGTTGGGTGGATGTGGAGGCTCCAGGGACTGTGATATGGGTTCGGTGGGTGGTAACAACACATTGTGGGTCCTTTCCTTTTATGCATATCATTGATACATGTGGTTCTACTTGTTCTATGTGCATGACGATGCCTTGATAATTAAATGGCACATTTTTGTAACTGATGTTATTAGTGCTATTATTCTGATCATTATTGTTGCTAGGCCCTGGGTTTGAGTTGGATGTGCTAGGACCTTGATTATGCTTAGGGAAAGCATTTTGATATATTTGCAATTGAGCATTAGACGAGGGTACCATGTTGGCATCTACATGTATGTCACCTCAATCTATGAGATCCTGAACGTATGTTTTTAAACCCTAACATTTGTTTAATGTATTCCCTTTAATCTTATGGAACACACAATACTCATTTTATTTGTACCAGGCTAGTTTGGGCTTGGATTCGTCAATAGGCTTGGTCACAGGATATGTGATCGGGTAATTAGCTTGAAGGAGCTTATGGAACGCGATGCTCAGGGGTTCTCCTAGTTGAGTGAATTGATGTTTGTTATTCCATTGGTTATTTTGAATGGATTGTTTGGTAGGACGAGGTGCCCTCTGTGACATTGATATAGCATGAGGATTTGACTATTGAGGAGGGGGATATTGTGGCTTCTGGGAAGCATTGGCTACTTGAATGTGTTTGGTGTTAGTGACACCATCATTGAAAACTTTTTTGTTTTTGTTCCAATAATGAGGCTTATCCCCAAACGAATTCTCTTGATCAAAGTTAAAATTTTTGACTAACCATTTGGCGATAAGTGCCCTCTCAAGGATAGGACCTTTCTCCACTATTTTTGCGAAAGTCGTGACATAGTGAAGTCTGAAATTATGGGCCATATCCGGATGAGAGTTTTTGATGAACAAGGTGACCATATCTTTTTCTGTTAGAGGGGATTTCATACGACTAACTAGAGCTTGCCATCTTTGAAGATAGATGGAAAAGGTTTCTCCCTCACGCTACTTTTCCTTCAGGAGATCTAACGTATCGATATCCTTCTCTAGATTAAAGGAGAAGTGGGAGACAAAATCCTTTGAAAGCTTTGCAAAGGACTTGATAGATCCCTTTTCAAGACCCATAAACCAGTCAAGGGATATCCCTTGTAAACTCCTAGGAAACAATCTCATGAGGTAATTGTCATTATGCATGACGTCTTGACAGTGGGCATAAAAATCTTGAAGGTGAGCTTTGGGGTCTTTTGTTCCTTTGTATTTATCAAATTTTGGCATTTCGAAATGCTTCAGGAAAGGAACCAATGAAATAGAGGGATCAAACGGATAGGGAAAAATGTCCTCAAACTTGAACGATTATTTTCCCTTCCCTCCTTACAATTCCTTCAATGCAACTTTGACTTCTAGATCTTTATTGATAGGCACTGCGGGAGTCAAATTAGATGGACTAGGATGATTATATGGAGAATATTGCTGATATGATGAGGACGGTGCAAAAGCAACTTGATCGTAGGTTGGTGTAGGTGTTTGCTGGTATTGATTGGTATATGTGGATTGTGGTTGCGGATTGACGTAAGGTGGATAAGAGGATGATGGATTTTGATAGTAAGAGGTGGAAGTTGCTTGTTGATAAAGTGGTTGTTTTTTATAATATGAAGTGGATGGAGCACCTTGTTGATATTGTGTAGAAGCTTGGTAATACGATGATGTGGAAGCCCCTTGTTGGTATGGTGGTGGTTGTTGATAGTAGGGAATGGATGGAGCACCGTATTGGTAAGGCGATTATTGTCGAGTGTAGTATGGATTGGATTGGTAATTGTATGCAACGTTGTGTTGTTGTGTGACGTATGGATGAGGTTGTCGATTAGACATTTGTTGGTAGGGATTCGAGTGTGATGGTGGGGGATTGGTGTAAAGTGGTGGTTGGGTCCATGGTGGATTCTGAGAGGCCACCTAGATATTTGGATTAGGATTGGATGTAGCAACATATGCGGTGTACGTGCTTGACGGATGGTAAAGATATTGTGTGAGGGGGTTATGTTGCATTTGCGTAGGAATGTGCATATGTTGGGGTGGCTGTTATTGTTGTGGTGGCTATTGATAAGATGGATGATATGAGATGTGACACTATTGTGGGATTGCTGCAAAAGCATTGTGGGGCGGTTGTAGAGGCTATGATGTAGCTTGTGTCACTTGGTGTGGGGGTTACGTAGGAGCAGTAGTGTGTTGCTGAGGAATTGGAACGTTTTGTTGCAAAATTGTAATGCTCTGCTGGGGGATTGTGACGTTTTGTTGCGGAAGTTGCTGATGGGGTGGAGGTTGTTGATGAGGTGGTTGAGATGAGATACTATCAACAACATGTTGTGGTAGTGCTTGTGAGGGAATAACAGTGTGTTGTGGTAGTGCTTGCAACGCAGTGGAGTGATGAGAATTAACAGGAGGCTATTGGAATGCAGAGATGTTACCTTGAGGTGGTGGTGGTAGATTTCCAGTGGGTGCAGTCCCTGGAGGTGGTAGAAATGCAAGGATAATATTTCCCCCAATGTTGATGTGTGTAGTTGACTAGGATGCTAAGGTAGTAGTGGTGGAGCAGAAGAAATATTTTGTGGCATGCCATAGGCATAGGGGTTGTTAGGATCAGGTGGTGCCATAGAGATCACAGTTGGGAGGCGAGGATAACTTACGACTTGATGTATCACAACATTTCAGAACTCAGGGTGATACCAATTGTCTATAGGTGCACCTTCAACGACATATGGATTTCCCAAAATGTTTTGTGAAGTCTATGGGTCTTGAGGTGCAGGAAGAGACTAGGTGCTAATATATTGTGGCATATCAAAATCGGGTGGTGGTTTGACTCCTTTCATGATCAGAGTGGTGAGAATCTTATCCTCGTGCTCGTTAAGGATGCAATCCTTCATCTGAACATTAGTGGGATTGCTAAGGTATTCATCAACTATAACTTTAGGTTGATTGACCATGTTCTCATCTCCGGGTGGTGAGGTGTTTTGAATGTTAGTATTTGACTGTGACAAAGCACCGTTATTAGGATTCTAAGGGATATTTGCACCATTGTTGGGATCTTGTGGGATATTTGGCTGGGAACCCAGGGCTTCTTGTTCTGCCATTTGCTTCCTAGCTTGTGATAGGGTCTGAACGATCATGAAAGTGCAAAGCTACCAGATGAACTAAGATGAGGTTAAACTTTAAGATGCAATGCAAAGATGACCTAAACGATGATTGAAGGATTGATTTGGTTGGATGAGGGATCAGTTGATTGGATGATTGGATAAGGATGCGATTGGATGCGATTGGAGTGGATTAATTGATGAAACGATTGATAATATTAGATGATGGATGGGATAAGATGATGGAAAGGATTCTAAACCAAGTTCATAAATCACCCTAGGTGACTTAAGGTGTTGATTGATTGGATTAAAGGATAGACAAATGATTACAACACTGAATCCAAATTGAGATGGAAGTGGATTGATTGGTTCAAATATGATAACTGACTCAGGACAGATGACGATCCTAAGCAGATGTTGAAGGATGATGATCAATTTCAGACACCTAGGCCAATTCAAACAATAACTTCAAATGAAGTTCAGGGGATTTGGACTAAGAAAATGATGATGGATATGTAACCTAGAGATGTTTTAAGATGTGCCTATATGATTCAGATGATAAACGGATGACCCTTGGAAAATGCAGATGGACTAAAGTGAGGATTATGAGTGAACGGAAAGTGCAAATGACTTGGAAAACAACAAGCTTTTCGGGAGCCCAATAGATTAACTTTCTAGAAAAAGATCATACTTGCCTAATAGGTGAAAAATCACCCAACTAGGGTTCAAGGTCGGCCAACTTGGGGGAAAGGTCGCCCAACTAGGGTGCAAGGTCACCCAACTTGGGGGAAAGGTCGCCCAACTAGGGTGCAAGGTTGCCCAACTCAGGGGCAAGGTCACCCAAGTAGGGTGCAAGGTCACCCAACTTGGGGGAAAGGTCACCCAAATAGGGTATAAGGTCACCCAACTTGGGGGAAAGCTCACCCAAGTAGGGTGCAAGGTTTCCCAACTAGGGTGCAAGGTCGCCCAACTCAGTGATACCCAACTTCGGGGAAAGCTCAGACTTGTCTTCTGCAAGGTCAAACAACACTCAATAAGATGGGGTATTAGACTCTCCAAATGGATAAATGGATTCTCCCAACGAGAAAATAGGCTCAACTAATGAGGAAAAAAACCCATCAAATGGGGAAACAAACTCCTGGAACGAGCAAACAGACTCTCAGAATGGGCAAACAGACTATCAGAACGAGGAAACAGACCTTCAAAACTGGCAAACGGACTATTAGAACAACTGAAAGGAAGGCGGGATTGGCTGTTTAGAGTGAAAAATTTCCCAACTATGAAGCTGGATCACGTAACTCAGAGGCATAATTTCCCCTTTTACTGAAACAGGTGAATGTGTTGGGTTGCTTGACTAAAAAAATGACTCAAACAAAGGGAAGAATCGCCCCTCTAGATGGCAGGGTCACCCAACTCAGTGGCAAAATTTCCCAACCTAGGTACAAGCTTGCCTATTCAGTGAAGGATGGGCAATTTGGATAGGAACAGATTGTGAAATGACTCAGACAGAAGGAAGGGTTGCCCCTGTCAGAGGCAGAATTTCCCTTGTCAATAGACTTGTACTTAACTTGGATAAAAATGGCTATGGAAAAGGACAAAAAACACAACAAATAGCAAGCATAAGGTAAAGGATGAATCAAATAATAATAAATGTACTGGTTTTTGTTGGAAATATGTGCCTCAACCTCACAGGTTGAAACCTCTAGAAGAGCAAAGTCGGTATGACCTTCATTGTGTCTGGCCGACTAGCAACTGTGAAACCTTTTGAAATGTTCAGGTCGCCGAGACAATGGTGTTGTCTTTCTGACTGGTGTTGTCGCTGTGACTTGTGACATTCGCTGTAACCCTCTACCGAGTGGAGATCTCTGGCTGAAAGGCCATTCTTATCAAATATCGGGGAGACTCTAGGTGACAAGCGGTGTCGGGGAGATTCATAGTGACTGGAGTCATCGGATTAACTCATATGCTTCGGTATGAAGTCTTATCGATATGGAAAGTCTCATCGATAAGTATTCACTTGGAGTCTTCAGGGTAACATGGAGGCTTCACTATGAACTCTTGGCGACATATGTTTGTGTCACTGATGCTCATCGGGGTAACATGGAAGCCTCGATAAGAAGTCTTGCCGACGGTTGGTTCTCTCACCGATGGATATGAACATCGGTGTAACCTCCTGGCGATAGCGGTAAGTCTTGCCGATGAGTGTTCTTTTCGATATGACTTGAAGGCTCGGTGTGATCTCTTGGTGAATAATGATGGTCTTGCCGAATAGCGATACAAGTGATGATCATCGGTATGAGGTCTTGGCGATAAGGTGAAGTCTGAGCGACAACTTTCTGAACTCGGTGTAACCTCTTGCCGATAGTGATGACTCTTGGTGATATCGATAGTCAGGTCTTGTGGCATCGAGGAGACACGGTTGGTGTCTCACCGACATGTGACACAGGTTGAATGCCTTTGACTGATTGGGAGACCATCCTACGTGGTGTGTCTTCAACCAATTAGAGAAGCCAAATGGGAACCGCTAGCAGTTGGACTATTGCGGCCGTTACTAAGAGGAAGTTCGACAGACAGGGGCGTCATGGTTATACTCAGAGATTGAAGATTGTGATCGGTTCGATGGTTGCATGAACAGTTGGATGAATAGGTCGATTAGTGATCAGTGAATTCGATTATGAGAGCGTTGAATATTGAATATTCTATAGCAAGGTTGATCATTGTGAATGCTGTTGTAAATTGACATCAGAGAGAGTGAAGCCCGTACTCTGTATGTAATTTATGTTACTGCAATACATAGGGGTTTTTCTTGGTGTGGTGGGTTTTTCTCCCATAAGGGTTTTCCCACGTAAATCTGGTGTTCATCTATGTATGTTATATTCTCTGTTTCTATTATTGCTTTCAAGTGTATCTTAATTGGACTGTAATTGAAAATTTAAAAGTATCTTTGCATTCTTTCCCAAGGTTTTGACGTTAGGAGAGTTAGTTCCGCACCTTAGTTTTCCTTACAGTTTTGCATAGAAAAGACAGTTCAAGCAACACAATCCTAAGATTAGTAAGATGGGTATGGACAACACGATCCTCTAACTAGGCTGAACAAGGAAAAATAGGGAGTCTTCGATATATGCATAGTACGTGAGGCACAACTGTGAACACTAGCCTATCACAGGCGTGAGTCTGAAGCCCCAACGAGGTACTGGAAACTTGGACCAACTCTTCATGTCTTATCTAGGTATCACCCTAACTTCGATGTTTCGCCAAACACGATGTGACTGGTTTAGGGTACAACTTTGGCTCCCCCCCTTTATATACCCTACCGATACACGTGGTTGGGATCGTCCCTTGGGGTGATGAAATCCCCAAGCAGATCCCACTAAAAGAAGACACTAGACATTTTTGGCTAGTCCTTGGGCTCACACGAGGCACAAGGGGAAAGCTTAGACGTTCTAATGCCTCCTAGGTAACACAAAGTACTAAATGGACTACGATTTCTCTTCACCCAGGATCGCCAAATGGTGCAAGGGGATTGAATATGTCAATAGCCCACTTCTAAGCACAACACAAATATTTTGACTCCCCCTAATTAGATCTATGTGCCTAACTAGTATGTAAAAGACAACAAACATAAACCAACTAAGAAACTTGGTCCGTTCGTCTTGCAACAAATATGTTAGTAGTTTAACCTTCGGCCTTCAACAAGCAAGAAACAACTGCACAAACGTTAGTAAAAAGGTATACACACTCACCAATAGATCATGTGAGGGGGTTAGTACCTGGAAACGATAAGAAACAGATTCTAAAAAATAAAATTTTAAGCCACTATTTACCTTAGAATTGCTTCTATCTAAGGTAGAATCACCCCTGTTGAAAGAAAAATTGCCCCTTTCAGAGGCAGGTTCGCCCCTATCAGTGGCAAGGTTTCCTATTCTGGGGCAGGTTCACCTGTTTACAGGAAGCAAGGTTGCCTATTCAGGAAACATGGAGAAAATTTTCCCTTGTTTCACAGATGGGAAATTCTCCAAGGGCAGGGTCGCCTATCTTGAGGGAAGGGTCGCCCCTGTCAGTTGTGGAGTCGCCTCTGTGTAACCTAAACTTGCAAAAATTCAAACAACAAAGCACAATAAAAGTAGCAAACCTGTTTGCGGGTCCTACTGGGCGTGCCAAAAATGTGTGCAACATGATTTCCTACCCTAAAAGGTGAAAAACACAAAGAAATGCAAAGGAGAAACACACACAACACCACCTCAAGATTAGCCTAAGTTGAACTTAAACAAAAGAAATATAAAAGAACGATTATACCTTTGTTCAAGATTATCCTTTTGGTTGGCCCTTTGATGTAGATTGGATGTGTGCTCCTTGATGGAAAGAGTACTAAAATGATATGCAAAATGATCTAAATTGGATGATGAGTGCAATGAAGGATTTGGGTATTTTGATAGATGAATGCAAAATGGAAGCTTGATGAATGCAACAATGGTGGCTAAGAATGCAAGTATGCAAGTGTTTGAGCTTGAGAGTGCTTGAATTGTGAATGTGATGAATGAATGTTGTGTTATGAGAGAAAATGAGACAAAATCCTCTATTTTAGGGGAAGAGTCTCTAGAAGATTGAACGGGTAGGATTTATCCAACATGGGCAAGATGGAGGGTTGTGTTGAGTTGATGACTCACAAGCTCTCACATCTTTCCATGAGGAAAGGGAGGTGGAAAAATGACATGTGAGGTGGAGAGAGGACATGTGAGGTGGAGGTACTTGCAAGTGCCTTGGGATTAGGGAAAGATTTCCTTAAAAAGAAAGTTCTTGTCCCCATGTGGAAGGATGGTGACAAGTGAGGAATTTTAGAATTCCTCACTAATCATCATGGGGAAGAGAGAAGTTGTTGGGGGAATAAATGTGAATTTTAAATTCACATGATTAGAAGTACCTTGAGGATAAGACAAGATCCTCATAAAGGAAGTCCTTGTCCCATGTGAGTGATGTGACTTATGAGAAGATTTAGAATTTCCCAACAACCTTCATAGGAAAGAGGAAAATATTGAATGAATAAATGTGAATTTTTAATTTACATGGGGAAGAGGTCATGGATTAATAAAGAAAATACTTATGAAAGGTTGACTTGGAGGACATACCAAAGATGGAAAGAGGATTAGATTAAGGTTGTGCAAACATGCGATTAAGAAGATTAATGAAAGATTAGAGACAAGTGGCCAAATATGGAGGATGCAACATTAATCCTGATTAAGGGTGTGCACATCCTAATCGTGGATCAATTAAACTAATCCATATTAGAAGAGGATTATGGAGGATGTGACAAGGAGAGAGAAAAAAGGGAATTTAATATTGATTTAAATTCAAAAAGGTTAAATGATTAAATTAAATAAATTGGTATATTTATTTAATTTAGAGAGGAAAGGATGAAAGGTAAAGTATTTAATTGTTAAATTAAATACTTTAGAAACCTTAGAGGAAGGAGAAGTATTAATTAAATAAGTCATTTAATTAATATGATGAAATAGACGAATAAAGGAGACAGATTTGACCATATGGGAGTGATTAAATTTGGATGTATATAGTCATTGTGTATGATTATATACTATTTATACTATTCGTAGAAAGTCAAAACTATACGTAGTTTGACAATACTACAGGTCTATAGCATAAGATAGAGTTGTATTGCGGATCTTATAGCAAGTCGTTTAGATATAAGTTAATAGGAAGGTTATTCACGGGGTTAGGATAATCCACGAGAAAGGGGATAACCTTAGAATAAAATACTAATAGTCAATACAAATCGAGCAATTAAATGTGGTGAAATAGATGAGCTTACTCAAAGTTACTGGGTGATGAATCTTTGGCCAAAGTAGTGTAGGTAGCCACTGTCTACCCTATCAGTTCATTGTGTGATCCAATTTACATTCTAGGTTGAGGTAATCATATATGAGGTAGTAGACATTATCGTAGCTTTAGATATGTAGGACACATCACTATGCTTAGAATAGGCTATTTGAAGGATGAGGTTACGAAACCAATCTCTTTGTCGAAGGGAGGGCCATCTTATTAAGTTTGGTAGATGTGCTGGGGACTACAGTTAGTCCATGGTTGGCGAAAAAGTGCTTGAGTGATGCTTCTCCTCATGCAGTTGGCGGCCAAGATTTGGGAGGACATTCTAGACCATTTATATTTCTAGTTCTTATACTTGTTGAAGCAATGTATGTAATCATGTGTCTATCTATATGGAAATTGTAATGTGAAATATTATGTTGAATATATTTATGAAAAGTTAAATCATACTTATATTATTGGAATGATTCTTTGATTATGCAATGAAAAATTTAAATGGATAAAGTTATATTTCAAATGATGCATTTATTATTGAATAGAAAAGATTTTATTTTTATTTCTTTACATTAGATGCATAGACAATTACATATATGTAAAACTTAGTAGATTTACTAGGTAGAAAAATGGACATGTTACACTCAACCCTATACTTAAACCCTTAACCCTACACTCTCAACCCTTAACCCTATACCTTATACCCTCAACCCTATACCCTAAACCCGATATCCTCAACCCTATATCCAATATCCTAAACCCTAATCCCTATACCCTATAAACTTAACCTTATACCCTCAACCCTAAAAACTATCCCTGAACCCTCAACCCTATACCTTAAACCCTAAACCCTACACCCTCAACCTTCATCCCTATATGCCATACCCTCAACCCTATACTTAAACCCTAAAGCCTACACTCTCAACCCTTAACCTTATACACAATACCCTCAACCCTATACCCTAAACCCGATACCCTAAATCCTATACCCAATATCCTAAACCATAATTCCTATACCCTATACACTTAACCTTATAACCTCAACCCTATACTTAAACCCTACACTATCAACCGTGTAGAACCTATACCTTATACCCTCAAACCTATACCCTAAACCCAATACCTTCAACCCTATACACAATATCATAAACCGTAATCCCTATACTCTATACACTTAACGTTATACCCTCAACCTTGAACACTATCCCTCAACCCTCAACCCTCAACCCTATACCTTAAACCCTAAATCCTACACCCTCAACCCTCATCCCTATACCCTACACCCTCAACCTTATACCCTAAACCATATAATCTATACCCTCAACCCTAAATATATACCTTATACCCTCAACCATAAACAAATCTCGTCAACCCTATACCCAATATCTGAAACCCTAATCCTTATACCCTATACTCTCAACCCTAAACATATCCATCAACCTTATACCCTCAACCCTCAAACCTACACCTTAAACCTTGAACCCTACACCCTCAACCCTCAACACTATACCCTATACCCTCAACCTTGTATCCTAAACCCTGAACCCAATACCCTCAACCCTATACACAATATCCTAAACCCTAATCCTTATACCCTATACCTTATATTTAAACCCTCAACCCTCAACCCTATACCTTATACCCTCAACCCTCAACCCTCAACCCTAAACCCTATACCATACACCCTCAATCCTAAATAGATACATTATATGGACTCAACTGTAAACCTAACATCCT
This sequence comes from Sequoia sempervirens, assembly GCA_007258455.2. Lineage (NCBI taxonomy): Eukaryota > Viridiplantae > Streptophyta > Pinopsida > Cupressales > Cupressaceae > Sequoia > Sequoia sempervirens. The sequence goes on from VDFB02270651.1 coordinate 185,164,667, forward strand.
CAATCCTATACCCAATATCCTCAACCCTAAGCCCTCTACCCTATACACTTAACGCTATACCCTCAACCTTGATCACTATCTCACAATCCTATACCCTCAACCCTCAACCGTATACCTTAAGCCCTAAACTCTACACCCTCAGCCTGAGAAACCCTATACCCTATACCTAACACCCTATACCCCATAAACCCGATACCCTATACCTAACACCGTCAACCCTATACCCTATACCCAATACCCTCAACCCTAAATCCTAAACCCTAAACCCTAAACCCTCAAAACTAATCCCTATACCTTATACCCTCAATCGTAAACTCAATACCCTCAAACCCATACCCAATATATCCTCAACCCTAAGCCCTATACCATATACACCAAATCCTAGTACCCTCAACCCTAAACACTATCCCTCAACCCTAGGCACTAAAGCCTATACACTAAACCCTCAACCCTAAACTCCATACATCAACCCTAAAGACTAAAACCTATACCCTAAAGTCTCAACCCTATATAGATACCTTCTACTCTCAATTGTAATCACAAAACCTCAGCCCATACCCAATATCCTAAACCCTAATCCCTATACCCTATACACTTAACCTTATACCTTCAAACATGAACATTATCCCTCAACCCCATACCCTCAACCCTCAACTCTCAACCATATACTTAAACCCTGAACCCTATACTCTCGACCCTGAACCCTATACTTTTTACCCTTGACCCTATACCCTCAACCTTATACCTTAAATCCCATACCCTAAACCCTCGATCCATACATACATACATACATACTGTAGTGCCTCTCGTGATACCACACTCTTATGATATTATGTGGATACTATTATGTTTGATACACACTCATGATTATATTGGTGATTGTTTCACCTGTTTGACTTATGTGTTTTGCTTGGATGCACATGATACTATTTTATGATATTGATGTTATAATGATGCATGGTGTTCATGTTTACCTAATTATGCAATATTGTGTGGTTATGTAAATTGTCTAATACTTGTTTCATGATATTTATGATGATTGTGCTATTGCTTGAGGTTCAGGTGAGAGGGACAGTGTTGCATCGCTCATCCGTGAGTGCCTTGCTACACTACAAATCTCTCTCACAATGTGTTTGACATTAAATATATATGTCGTTTCGACACTTGGCTGTATGCTTGCAGGTACCAGGCACTGACTCCACCTGCACCATCGGGTCTGAGCGTGCCCAATATACCCAATGGAAATGACGTGGTTTAGGGATTTGACAAGAAAGTACCCCTGTCTGTGTCTGTTGTCCAGTCAATATTTGACAATGTCGTCCGTCAGTACCCGTCTTGTTTGGTATCATTTTTGTTCATGTCGTTCATTTTAATTACTCATTTATCATTGTTATGTTTGGTCGTTGTCCATCTTCGTTCAGGCTTTGCGTTGAGCTTCATAGCTCATTTTTATAATATTGATTTAATTATAGTAGTAAACTAAATTATTAAATTATTAAGGGAATAGATTAATAATTAAAATATTAAATTAATGTAAAGGTTATAATTATATTGAAATACAAATGAAACACAAATTTGTATTTATAAATAATGGTTATTTTAATTTAAAATATAGTGGATTGATATCCACATATTAATAAAGTTTAAAATTAAAATTAAAATTATTTGATAAAATTTAAGTTTAAATTTAAATTATTTGATGAGAGGGAAGTAATAAAATATTACATCTAAAGTAAAGTTTAAAAATAAATAAATAAAATAATAAATAATATATATATATATAAGTTTTTTTTTACCCACCCTAATAGAGATTGGATTAAATTGAATAAGTATAATAGAATTATCACATATTAACATTAAAATTATTTTTCTCGTCCAAGTGGTAGAACGGGGCAAAATAATTGTGACGGGTGTGAAATTGATAATTGTGTTGTTGCCACCTGTTACTTTGCTTACTAAGAATTGAAAGAATGTTTCTTTAATAGTTGACTAGTAAAATCGATTTCACTATATAGTTGAGAAGTTAGTAAATGTGGTTGGATTTGAGGGTATTGGTTTTAATTGATATTTTAAATATAACAAGGTGTATTATATTCGTTAGTATTAAAAGGATAGTATATTTGTGTTTTTATATATATGTGTGTGTGTGTATAATCTGAATATATATGGTATTATTAATATTAGAGGACTGTAGGAAGAAAATGTTATTTAATCGAAGAATTTGAAAATTGGAAATTTAGTTGGATGGGAATTTCTATAAAGAATTATAAATTAAATTAAGTATTATTTATTCAAATCTAGGTATGATAAAATTAGATTTATTTCCAATTACGTTTAAAGTTAGATTTATTTCTATATGCATTTAAAATTAGATTTTTTCTCAAAGGTATTCAAAATAAAAGGGAATTAGTTAATTGGATAAAGTAATTAAGTTAAAAGTCAAATCTCAATCGGGTGCTCTTATAATTTACTATTTTTCTTGGGAATTAAATTACTCAAGAATACTATAATCTTAGTATTAGTATTTATATCTATGGTTTTAAATTCTGATTTTAAAATGTTTACTTACATTTAACATGTGGTTAATTATTATTAAATTTATGGATTAAAAGAAATCTAGTTTAAATTACTTTATTTTATTTTATAAATTAGAGCTTTTCTTCATTAATTTAGATAAAATGTTTTGAGGTAAAATAGGGAAATGATTTAAGTGAGTGAACAAAATGTCTGTGGTAAAAATGAGTGCCGTGATTTTCAGGCAAATACATTTAGATTAGTTTTAACTACAAGTTATTTAAAATTAAATTTATTTACAATTTCTCTAATATTAAATTTGTTATTTGCATTATTGTTATATTCTTGATTAAACTTATTATAGGTTATATTTTAAAATTTTAATTAATTTGAAGCAATGTTTACTATTGAGGTATATTTAATATTTGAATTATTTCGAGGTACATTTGAAGCAGATTTATTCCTAATACATTTAGATTAGATCTTGCATTCAAATTAGATTTATCTACAAGTTATTTAAAGTTAAATTTATTTATAGATTCATTTACTAATAGATTTGTGATTTGCGCGTATGTATATATTTTGATTAAATTTAATTGAAGTAAATGTACATGCTACATTTGAACTAAATTTATTATAGGTTATATTTTAAATCTTAATTAATAAGTAAATGAAAGATGTTCTGCATACTATAGGTTTCAGAGTGCTTATCTAGATATTATGATGGAAATTCTTTTAAGTGGATTATTTAATTATCTATTTCATTATCTTTAATAAGATTGGATTAAGTTTACATTTAAATGAATGGGTATTTATAATCGTCTTTGAGCATGTTTTAGATAGTTATTTTTTTTATATTTTGAGTACTCTTTGATTCTTTATACTTTCTAGTGGTTCCATGTTGATCATATTTTCCTCTTGTTTTATTTCGCTTTTTAGGTAATTTTATGTCTAGACATGTTTTGGTTATGTTGGGAACCCGTAATGACTAAGTCACTTCCTTTTGATAAGTTATGGGTGGTAGTTTGTTAGGCTTCCAGAGGCGATGGGGAACTGGTTGTGTGTTGAATTTTCTCATGATTAGACCTTTGTGTTCCATTGATCGTATTTCTATTTTGAGCTCGTGGGTGTACTCTGTTCCATGATTTATTTTTCCTTTTTGGTTATGACTATGAGTGAGATGGTACATGCCTCGCACGTGCTTTCATTTTGTGGTGTTTATGTTTGGTACACCCCTTGTGGTTGTGAGTCTTGTTTTAGAACTGGTGGGGAGGGTGGCTCTTCATGGGGGCTGGTGCACAAAATGGCTGTTAGGGTAACCCATGGAAGATTTTCCTAAACAAGTGATAATATAATTAATGAACTAGTGGGTTTGGGTAGTTAAACATTAAACAAGATTAATTATGTGCCTCACCCATACCATTAGTGCTTTCATAGGCTAAGGATGGGATGAGAAGACCTGGTTGGTAAGACCACTGCCTTGTCCTCACGAAAGGTAAGTGGTCCTGCATGAGTCACCCTATGGAGCGACGCCTTGAGATAGACAGCCTGGATAACCATAGATGGAGATGGTACCTTGTGATAGGTTTCCTGGATAATCCATGTAAGGTCATGCGATGACACTCTCCCACAGTTCCTGTTTACTTTCCTTTGCTTGGTAGCCTCTAGAAGTGTTGTACTTGTTTGATGTTGTTTTATGTCGATGTTGAGTTAGTCTTGTTCGCTTGACCTTGTTTGGATGTGGATCCTTTCTTGTCATCTCTTAGCACGGGGGGTGGACCTTCGGGTCCATGTGGTCAAGTGGAGCATGCTATGCACCCATTGGGTTCCTAGGATGTGTTCGCGATGCAGATGTGGGTGCAGACTTCCAGAGCTTCACTTGGATTAAGACTGTTCTTCATTTTGTATCCTAAACCGCAATTATATAATTATCCTTGTACTCAAGGTATTCTTCCCGATGATATAAGGGAAGCTTTATGTAATGTACCATTGTATCCTTGATGCGTTGTATTTGTGGAAATACGCCCCACAATTGTAATATTGAATTTTGAATCAAAATAAAATCAATGATGTATATCTCTTCATCTCTTTTGCTCATGAATGAATATATGTTATCATTATGTAATCTTGGTTGTTTAATCCCTTTCATTTGATAAAAGTTTATGAATTGTAATGACCATTCCATGTACCCTAGAGGACGTGAATAAATTTTTAAATGCATAATTGTTTTTCATGTATTCTATGTACATATTCATCATATGTAATGTTTCATTTTTAAACAAAAATAAATAAATCATGCGGTTTTTGTTGTCCTTTGGGGTTCATACGATGAGGCGTTACACATACATACATACATATATAAAGAAACTTTAATAAAGCATAACATGAGTGCGTTATAATGTGCTCATGTTATGTCAAATCACACATAACACAAGAATGCTATAACATGCCCGCATTATGCCAAATCACATGACACAAGCATGTTATAACACACCCACATTATGTTTTGCTTTGACATAATGTGAGTGTGTTATAACACGCTCACGTTTTGGTCTACTTTGTAAATTTCCAAGCCTTTGGATTGAATTTTCCTTGGGCTTCCAATCCAAAGGCTTGGAATGACTTTCCAATGCCCAAAGATGCGTTTTTACAAATTCTAAAAAAATTGACATAATCTCGAGCGTGCTCCCCATCAGGATTGTACATGTTTCAAGGTCAATTCACAAAAACACCATGGTAATGTTAAGCTCAAGTTGTTAGCTATCTAACCATGTAATTTTTTTCACATTTTGAGTATGTTAAGGTTTTCATCTTTAATTTCTTTTGTTGGTGTATCTATTTTTTTGTCAAAAACTAATGTTTGGTATTTTTTACTTTATTTTTTAACTGTTCATTAAAATCTCAAATAAATTACATTTTTAGAAACTAGGTCCTCCATTCTACACATATTCAATTTTTTTTATTAGTTTTCAAATTTTTTAGGGTGGAGCATGCTCAAATTTCTATTTTTTAGGATGTTTCCACTTTGAAAATTAGTATAAAAACATATATTCATTAAAAAATTAATTAAAAAATCAGGGATAAACTACATGGTGCTAGCTAATTTCTCACCAAAGATTTTTTTAAAATACTAAGAAAAAGATAACATTTTATAGGGGTCACACCAAACACTATGTTATGTTTTTTGAAAAAAATAGGACCAATTTGTGTGGCCCCCTTTTTGAACCCCTTAATCTCTACCATTTAAAAAAAAAATTAGTAGTTTAGAAAGTAAATTGAAAACACTACGACTCTTATTTTTGTTGCATTTTAAAATTTTAAGTCTAACTATCTTCAATTTCTCATCCAAGGCCAATCTTTCCTGACTTCAAAAAAAGTGGCCACTTAAGACCCCTTTTTGGTCCCCCATCTTTGTGTACTTACCCTAACTTGGGATGTATTTTCCTTTCAAAACATTTTTGGAACCTTAGAGTACTTTTAGAATATATGTCAAAGGTTTGAGGGGTTCCCAAAATTTTTTTAGCTTCCAGTAAAGGTTTTAGAGCTAGGTTAAAATTCCAACACTTTGAATCTTCCTTGAAAAATCATTCTTCTTGCACTTCCCAAATCCTTTATAATTTCTTTGAGGTTTCCACAAAGTATCTCCTTTGCTATGCATAAAGTTTTTGAATAGTTTTTCAACATCTGACGAGGTTGTGACAACCTTGTCGAGGGTCGACATAGGTTTTAAAACCAATGCCAAACATTGAAATGCTTTATAAAGTGCCTTTTGAAAAAGAGGTTCTAAATGGTGCGTCAAGTGTTGAAAAGGTTATGACAACCTTGTCGAAGGATAACAATGGTTTTGAAACCTTGATAGAACTTTGATGCCACCTTCAATATTTTTTTCTTAAAAAAACAAGGGTTAGAAATTTCTTAAACCCAAAAGAAACTCCAATGCAAGCATTTTTCAAAGAGTTGTGAAAGTACAATTAGGGGTTGACAAGATTGTGACAACCTTGTTGCAAGCCAATGAGGTTGTGAAAACCTCTTTGAAGGTTGATGGGATTGTGATAACCCAAGGCTTTTTTGATGCTTCAAAAGCCAACATGGGTTATGAAACCTCTTGATGTTACCGATGCCTTTGACAGAGAAAATTAACCAGTTTGAATATGGAAATCTTCCAAGCAACTGCATAAAACCAACAAAAGTGCAAGAAAACTAAATATATAACTCAAACTAAAATTGAAATATTTTTGGTTGATGCAAGATTGCTCTAAACCTATATGCTCTTGCATCGCATTATTTTGAACCTACAATTATAGATTTGATGTAGGATGTTAGATGGAAAATATGTAAATTAAATTTAGATCTTTAGAATGTTCAACTTAATAGATTTAATCAAGGCTCATATAAAAGTATGCAAGACTATTACATATTTATATTGTTTTATATGCTACTTTTTTCATAACATATTTATTTATAAAATCTACCTTACAACAAATGCAATGATTCAACATTATAAATGATGAGGTAGGTTCAAATTGAAAGTGAGAGTCTTTCCCTTGTATCCAAAAGTCACATTAAATTTAATTATATTTTTTCATTTATTTGTCATAAAAATATGACTTATTTTTAGATGGAATTTTAAAGTTAAAAATAATAAAAGAGATAAAATAAAATAAAATAATTGTATTTTATTGATATAAAAAATTATAATTAAGTTTTGTTTTATGTGATGTTTTATCATCATAAATAAAATTTTAATGTGAAACAAAATAACAAAACAAAATCTATCTCTTTATATTACAATACTTTTTATCTTCATTTTTGTGAGCATCACCTAGATACAATGAGTGGTAACCAGACCATCCATTGTCAATGAGAGATAGGTGCTTATGAACCACTATTGAGTCAATATGTTTGACTAAAAAAACTACACGTTAATAGAAATATCATAATTTTTATCTATCGCCCATTTATCAAACAAATGTAATATATTATCAAGAATGGAGAGGAGATGATTGAATGGAATTATGTCGCGCCTGGTGTTTCTGGGTGTTTGCGGCCTGTAATAGGTCAGGGCTTCCTCTTTTTGTCTATTGCGTGGGGGTTTGTGTGGGAGAAGGGTGTCGATTGTGGGTAGTGGTTGGTGGGTGGTGGAAGCGGTGTGGAAGGGGTTTCGAGTGAGTGGAAACGGTGTGGGTTGTGTGTAGGGGTTCGGTGTGGGGATATGGTAGAGGCTTCCAAAAGCCTAGTGATTGCTGGGGAAAAGCCATCTCAAGCTTTTTTGGCAGCCATGCATGCACAAATGACATATTTTCCTTTTGTGGGTGAGAGCTCTAAGCTCAAGAAAGTGAACGGTTGCTTGCCGCGGAGTCAAGATAGGCCCGTTCTGGTTATTTCTCCCGAATCGGTTCAAGAGGACATATCTTATTGCAGCCAACATGTTATGATTTGTAAGTTCAAGGGTATTTGTGTCCCTCTCTCAGATTTAGAGTCCTGGATTCGTCAAACTTGGCAAGTTGAAGGTGATTTCGATCTCTTGGTGGCTGCGAATGGCTATTTCATGGTTGATTTTTCTTGCATCTCAGATTGTAATCATGTTTTTGAGGGAGGGTCATATTTTTACAATCATGTTGGTTTGTTCATTAAGCCCTGGCATGGAGGATTTAATGCGGTGGAGGATCTACCTACATGGGTCCCTGTTTGGGTCCATCTACCATGGCTGCCATTGGAGTTTTGGAGGGAGGATATTCTGCACCAGATTGTTACTTTGTTGGGGAAGCCGACTGCCATTGCTCAAAATACTCTGGATAAAAAGGTATTCTCTTATGCTTGCATTTGTGTTGAAATTAATTTAAATAACCCTTTGCTAGATTCTTTGGAAATTTGTATTGGCTCTACCTCGTGGATTCAACAGTTAGATTATGAGTCCCTTCCTTTTCATTGTCTCTTTTGTCATGAGTATGGACACCTTTAGCGCCAATTTTTGCAGGCACCCAAAGTGGCTGGGGTTTCTTCTTCTCCTTCTTCTAGGCCTTTGGTGGAGAAGGGGGATAAAGGAAAGGTGCCTATGGTTGAGGGTGGGCTTGATAAGGATGGATTTATTCTTGTTAAGCTGAAGGCTAAAGGGAGGGGTGGAAAGCGAGCCTATAATGATAGATAGAGTGATTAGGGTTTCAATCGTTTTGAGGTCCTGGATAATCAGGCTTTAGAGGAGGGGATTCTTGTTGAGATTTCTTCTGGAGCCACTGGTACAGATATTGGGCTGGATACAGGGCTAGAGTAGGCAATTTTTGTTCACAATAACTCTTTGGCTTTGGATCAAGGGATTTCTGGGCCTCCTAGTGCCTCTACAGGTGTCCAGGATGATATTGTATAAGTGGATTTAGCTAAGGAGGTGACCTCTTCAGGTAAATTTCGGGGATTGTCTCTTGCTTTGGGGGTGCTGCAATGCCCTCTCAAGAAGGGGCATTTTGAAAATTCTTCTAAAGTTGGTCGTAAGAAGGATGTGGACAAGATTAAATCTATTGGGGATTTGTTGGTGGAATCTGGGTCTGTTAAGACCATTGAGGCCCACTTCTCTCAACCTTCCTCATGATTATTCTTTCATGGAATGCAAGGGGGTTGAATAGCACCTCCCGTCAAAAGGCTATTCAAGATTTGATTGTGGTTCATTCTCCAGACATCTTTTGTGTTTAGGAGACTAAGCTTCAGGTAGACTTCATGCTTCAACATGCTCCTTGTATTTGGTTTTTTGGCTAGTGTCAGTGTATTAGTTCTAGGGGAAACTCTGGAGGTCTGGCTCTTTTCTGGGATCCATGTAAGGTTGTTCCTTGTTGGTGGATTTCTAGCCAGTCTGCTATTTCTGTGGTGGCTTCGGTTTTGGAATCTGGTGAGACTATTTTGGTTAGTAATGTTTATGCTTCGATTGACATCCGTGGTAAAATCCAGCTTTGGGCTCATATCAGGTATGTTAGGTCTTATGCACCTTTTTTGTCATAGATCTTAACTGGTGATTTCAATTCTGTGTTGAGCTTGGAGGAGAAAAGAGGAGGGCTACCTAGGCTTGGTCCTGCTTCAAATCTATTTTGGACTAATGTGGATTCTCTTGCTCTGGTTGATGTTAAACCCTCTAATGGAATATTCACTTGGAATAATAGACAAAGTGGGCTTGAAGCGATTTCTGAGGGATTAGATAGATTCCTTGTCTTTGGTTTTTGGGTTGGCGGTAGCTTGGTCACTTGCCCAAAGATTCTTGACTGGTATGGCCCTGATCATTGGCCAATTAAGTTTTCTGATTTTGCTTTTCCTAATCCTAAGAATCCATCTTTCAAATTTTAGCTTATGTGGCTTCGTGATTCTTCTTTGGGTGATCTTGTTGCTCAATGGTGGCGGGATGGAGCCCCTGCATATGGTACAACTATGTATTCTCTGGTTAAGAAGCTGCAATATGTCAAGTATCATCTTAAGCGATGGAATAGGTCATGTTTTGGTAATTTTCGGGCCAGGAAAAGAGAAGTGCAGGATTGCCTTGCTGTTATTACTCGCCATATTCAAGATTTGGGATTCTCGGAGGCTCTTGCACATGTTGAGGCCTAAGCTCTGAAATTGGTGGAGTGGGAGCTTCGTGAGGAGATTTTCTGGAAACAAAAGGCTATGATTGATTGGCTTCAAGAGGGTGACAAGAATACTGCTTTCTTCCATCATTTTGTGCAAGCTCGTCAGAATAAGTGTTATATCTCCTCTTTTTAATTCTGAAGGTCTTTCGATCTCTTCACAACAGACTTTTTCTAGAGAGGCTCGTCAGTTCTACTCTAATCTGTTTACTGAGGATTCACTTCCTGTAGAGGCTGAAGAGAATACGGTCCTTGCTTGCATTCCTTCTTTGATCTCTAATGATTTGAATGCTTCTCTTATTCGCCTGATTACTTTGTCGAAAGTGGAGGAGGTTGTGTTTGGGATGAATAAGGGGAAAGCTCCTAGCCTTGACTGTTTCCTAGTTGAATTTTTCTAGGAGTTTTGGGATATTGTGAAGTTGAATTTGTTGGAGGTGGTTCGGGAGTCTCTTCATAGAAAGCAGATGCTTCATTCCCTGAATGCTACTTTTCTGGTTCTCATTCCTAAGAAGGAAGGTGTTGATAGGCTTGAATTCTTTAGACCTATTGCGCTTTGTAATGTGGTGTATAAGATTATTACGAAATTGATTACCGAGAGGCTTAAATCTTGTTTGCCTATTGTCATTTCTGAGGAGCAAGGTGGCTTTGTGGTGGGTCGTCAAATTTTGGATGGGGTGGTGGTTGCATCTGAGGTCATTCATTCCGTGGCAACCTCTAAGGATAGGTCTATGTTTATCAAGTTGGATATGGCCAAAGCCTATGACAGAGTTAAATGGAGTTTTCTTCAGAAGATTCTATTGGCCTTTGGTTTTTCTTCTGATTGGGTGAACTGGACTTTGAGCTGTGTGACTTCTTCCTCTTTTTCGATTATTGTGAATGGTGAACCTTCAGAGATTTTTGGGGCTAATAGGGGCCTTCGTCAGGGGGATCCGCTCTCTCCTTATTTGTTTATTATAATGGTAGAGGGGTTGGGTTGGTTTCTTAAATCTCGGGTTTCACAAAACTTGATTCATGGTTGGCAATGGGGGTTGGGCCTACTAACACTTTCTCATCTCCAGTTTGTGGATGACACCTCTCTTATGGGATTGGCTTGTATTCGGGAGGCTGAATCCTTTAGGAAAGCTTTGGATATCTACCTTGCGGCATCAGGATAGAAAGTCAAAGATGATAAGTGTAGACACCTAAAAATGGTCTGGAGAATCTAATTAATTAAATACGACTTATTTGACTAATTAATCTTAAATTCATCTACTTAATAAATAAATAGAAATATTTATCTATATTAAGTTCATTATTAATTCTTCTATTTCATCATATTATTTCTCTCTTAATTAAATAAACAAAATTAAAAACTTTGTTTTATTTAATTATTATTATTATCACTTCTTTTATACTTCTATCATAAATTAAATACACAACTTGAATAATTTGTGTTATTTAATTACCTCATCAAATTTCTTCTTAATTAAATAAAGATATCCTAAAATCCTTTATTTAATTATCATTTTCCTTTTGTTTTAATTTAATAAACAAACCTTATAGTTTGATTTATTAAATTATTTATTCCTCTTTTGCTAAATTTAAATAAATTAAAGTTATTTAAATTAATGCATAAATCATTTACCACTATTCACTCACTAATAAAATTAGATTTTTAAAATCTAATTAATGCAACTTTCATTCATGGGAAGAGCTTCGGGGACAAACCTGCAGGAAGTCCTCTCAATCTCCTTCCTCCAATCTTCCCTCTCATCTTGCCTGGTGTTTTCATGGGGAGGAACAATCCTCCATGATTAGCTCCATCTTCTCATCCCATGCCTTTCAATTCTCTAGATTGAATCCCAGCCTCTTATCCTGTATCTTTGTGCAAATGTGCTGCCGTGAAAGCTATAAATACAGCTCTCTGGCTACAAGAAATGGATCCCAACTTATGCAATCTTACTCTGCAGGTTTTCCAAGCATCAAACATTCATCCAGCATTCAAGCATTCAACATTCATCCAGCATCCATCAAGCATCCGTCAAGCATCCAGCATTTGCAGTCATGGCTGCCATCACAGTAGTTTTTATCATTTAATCATATAGGAATAGAATAGTTTAATTCTCATTCTCTAAGTGTCATTTCAATGGTCTAATTAGCTTCTAAAATATGAGAGCAAAGTAGATTAGAGAGATCTTTAGAGTTAGAGAGCAATAGGACAGATTTACGAAGATTTTTAGTTTAAATTAGTTTAAATTTCTTAAATCTTAGATGCAATGTCTTATTTAGAGGTGTAGAAGCATGTTTAGTTTGTTTAACTCATTTCTACCACTTACAAATTTGCGCCCACCGTGGGGCCTAACCCCATATTCTGCATAATTTTTGTGAAAAGTGTCTTACAGGTATCAGCGTGATAGTTTTTGCGGAACCGTGGTTTTTTACAGCGCATCGGAGATATTATGTAGCGCATCGGAGAAAAACTATAGCGCGTCGGTCGTCTGTTTTAGCGCGCCCCTCAAATGTTTTAGCATGCCACACAACTGTTTTAGCGCTTCAATCGACTATTTTAGCGCTTCAGGACAATTCTGCAGCACTTTGGGGCTCTGTTTTAGTGCTTCAGAGCTCTGTTTTAGCACTTCAGGGCTCTGTTTTAGCACTTCAGATTTAGTGTTTTGATAGTCAATCTTAAAATGGCCATATCTTGGTCATACAAATGTCTTTTTTGATGATTTTTTTTTGAAATGGGGTAGAATTTCATAAGCTATGCAATGGTGTAGGTGTTTATCACTTTTTGTAGAGTTAGAATTTTCAATTTTACATTTAAAGTCAAATCACATTGTAACTTGGTCTAAGGTTTAGGGTTTTCTTGCTTAATCATTCATCTAACCCTTATATCTTCTTATTTCTTGATTTCATCTAACATTTGGAACATTTACATAGGTTTTAAGAAGAAAATGGAGCATTGAAGTGAAAGAAAGAGCATTTGATATTCATTGTAATAGTGTTTTCGAACACTCATGGGAAAATAACCCATCATCTATTTTGTTTCATTCCTACTTTAGGACCAAATAGCATCGATAAAAATGTATCTTTTTATTTGGATCCGACACATCCGCGGCTAGATTGTGTCCTTTAATCTCTTTTTGGTTAAAATTTATCAATCCTAGGATAGAAAACAAGTTAAAATTTATCAATCCTAGGACAGAAAACGGATAAAAATTGATCAATCCTAGGATAGAAACTTCATTATTTCTTGTGGGATTAAAATTGGACATCATGATTTTTATGGAGCAATATCTCCATATAGATCAGATAATTTATCTTTTGGGTTTTAAAAAGTGAACAACTTCTTTGATGTGATTGGGTGATAGGTTTATGCTCTCCCCTTGACTGGGTGCATCAGAATACCAAACTCACTTTTACTTTGAGCTTTCATTAAAACCTTTAGACAGGCCTGCCGTAGTGGGAAAAAGTACTCACCCTATGGGAACGATCTGAGTGGGGACAACCAAAAGCCATGGTATTCCAACCCACTTAAAAATTTATGTGAATTTGGGGAAACCCTCTTTTAATGGAAGTGTGCAGGATAACCATCCCCAAAATCTTTGTTCTAAAGATTGGGAGGTCTCTCGAGGGAGTTTATCTATCTACCGCTCTGAACAAAAACCCAATCTAAGAACCTAGAAATAGAAGCACGCTTGTCAGTTTCTAAACATTGTAATACTCGGCGGTGCAGGGGCGGGGAAGAATCTACCCTCAAGCACTCACCATATAATTGCCAAGGACTGTTTGCTCAGGGGATCCGGTATCCACTTTCGTCACTCTGAGTACGCACCTGGAAAAGACAAAAACACGGGCGCCCTCTAGGGGGTGACATGGTTGTGTGAGTCGACGCAATTCCAAGCTGTGGGCCGTTCGAGTATATAACGATGACCTTTTGTCTCTAGAAGTGAGTCTATCTGAATTGTCTTATCTGTTATAAACCAGTGAAAATCAAGAAGAACCATGTTTGGTTCTTGAACATACACTCTTTGTTTAAGAATTTAGGATTTAATCAACAAACAGTTCTATTTTTGCTTGCTATGTTTTCTTGTCATTAAAACAGATAAGATCATCCCAAAAAGAAACGCAAACCACCATGGCTGAAATAGAGGAGGATCAATTGAATGCTTTAGCTTATCAACTAAAGAACCTTCAACAACAAATATGGGAAACAACCACAAAGAAATATCTAATGCCAAACATCTACCCATATCCTCTTGACCAAACAATGAACATGAGACCTTCTTCACCAACAACTCCATCATCCAAGTTCAATATCTTTGAATTTTTCCAAAATTTCAATAAGCCCAAATCTCAGTCCTCAAATACAAATGATATTGAACAATCTTATCATGTCACACATTTATCTCCATCCACCATAAGCCAAAATGAACCTCAAGATTCTTTCACTCAAGTTAACAATTCCATCCAATCATCCTCTTCTATCATATCTTCTACATCCAATGATTCATGTCAAACTCTCACTCCAAAGCATGCTAGCATAGACTCCTCTACACATCAAGATCAAAATATTCTTTCCACTCCATCCAATGATTCCACAATCTCACAAAGTCTTCCCATCTTTGATCAAGATCCCATTTCTCAAGAATCTTATGACGATCCCCTCCTTTCACTTTTCATCCAAAATAATTCACATCCATCTCAAGAGACAAGTATCCTTCCAAGTTCTTTTTCCACATCATCTAATCAATCCATACCATATCATGATTCTATTGCATCACAAGATCATGATAGTTCTTCCATCCTATCTAATGATTTCTTACCAATTGATGATCAAGACATGCTTTCTACAAAATCTCATGATTCCCTTCCTCATCAAGATCAAGATATGCTTCCATTCAAGGATGCCCTTTCATCCCATGAAGATGTTTATCCTTCTCATGATCAAGATATGTCTTTCATACCACCTCATGATCCTTTTCCAAGTCAAGATCACAATATCCCATCATCCCCATGTCAAGAGCCTATCACACCTATTCACGCTATCCATGAACCCCATACCTATAAATTTGGATCCTCCACCTTTATCCATTCTATTTTACTTCCAACACCTATCCTTTCATCCATATCATATCCTCCCCAAAATGGACTTGTATCTTGTTTTACAAACAATACATATCCCATTGGCAAACGAATGTGTCAAAGTATGAACTACAAAGGCAAAGGATTAGGCATTCATGAACAAGGTATCCTAGAACCCCTTTCTATTCAAAAACACCCATATCACCATTGCCTTGGTTATATACCTAAGTGTTCTAGTCCATCAAACCTACCATCTATCCTAGGTTCTCATCTTAGTTCATCAAACCTTCCATCTATCCTAGGTCCTCATCCTAGTCCATCAAACTTTCCATCTATCCTAGGTCCTCATCCTAGTCCATCAAAATCTCCATCTATCCTAGGTCCATATCCTATTCCTCAAGAACAACAAAGGCACACATCTTTGATGCCCTTTCAAAATTCTACCCACATTCACTCATCCATAATACCTCCATACCATTCATCTCAATCCACCCCTCCCATTGCTCTTGGAAGAAATTTGGGTGCCAAATATCAGAAGCTTCTATATCAAAATCCACATGTATCAAAGGATCAACATGTCTCCTTGAAGAGACATGCAAAAATAAAAGAAAACTTGATCCAAAATCAAAGGAAAAATCAAAAAGGCCACAAAGGCCCATCAAAGCAAAAAGGAAATTTTCAAAGACCACAAAGGTCCATAAATCAAAAGAAAATTTCAAAAGGCCACAAAGGCCCATCAAAGAAAAAAGGAAATTTTCAAAGACCACAAAGGTCCATAAATGAAAAATTTTCAAGGCCACAAAGGCCCACTAAGCAAATATCAAAGTCAAAAATCATGTGGATTCCTAAAAGTCTCATAGAAGCAATAAAATCAAAATTGGCATCCAAATTTTCTTATCCAAAAGCTTCCTCCAATCTTCCATATAATAACCTATCACTTTCCAAATCCATTCTTCCTCCATCACTCCACCATCCTTCAAGGTGTGTGCCAATGTTGAGCTTGTCATACTTTCCATCTATCCATTATCCAACATTCATCCCCCATCATTCCCCTTTAATCCAAACCTTTGCATAAATCCTTAGTCTCTTCCATCATACCATTAATCTACCAGCATTTATGAGTCTAATCCCCATTGCCATGGTTAATTAAAGGGATAATTGGTTGTGAAACTCAATGTTAAAGTCCTTCCTCCATCTCCCTATCATCCATATCCTATCTTCCATATTCCTCTTGCACTCTACACTTAGGGGCAAGTCTCATCCATCTTATCATTCATGGTCATTATCCTTTCTACGCTCATTCCTTACATTTCCACTTTTGATCTTGATAAGATTAAGAATCTTCTTGAACATCATATATGCTTATCCTATATGCTTTATCCATATCTTTCGTACCATATCTTTTATCTCATCCATATTCCATCATTCTTACTAGATATATTCTTTCATTTCATCCTTGGTCTTGATGAGGAATGGGGGCAAAGTACTTGGTCTTTGTGTCTATCTATTTGATCTTGATCATCACCATTCATTCTTGTTATCCTTGCATTCTTCCGTTCCATATCTCTTAGCTTATCAAAATCCATGTCATCATGTCCCTTTGCAACCTTGAATCTTATCATGCAAATCATATTTGAGCCTAGCTGTAAAGCATTATCCAATCCTCATATCTTTTGTCAATCAATCATCAACAATCATCAATCTTTTTGTACTTAGAGGATATCAGTAATCCTAAGTACTTATCATCATCATGCCTTATGGAATCAATCATTCTTGGCATATTAATCAATCGACTATTGTCATCTTTCAACAAGAGATATGTTGCTTGTGTGACATGTTTTGTAGTGACTTTCATTTTGATCTATCATTTAACCATGGTTGCATTACCTCTATTGTGGTTCATCTTGTTCCTTTAATCGGTCATACCATCTCATTCCAAATCAAATATCTTGAAAATACAAAAAAAATCAGAAAGTCCATCAAAATCCAAAAACATCAGAAAATCCATCAAAATTCAAAAACATCAGAAAATCAAAATCCAAAAACATCAGAAAATCAGAAAATCCATGCAAAAACATTCATAAAATTGAAAACACAAAAATAGAGTCTACATCAGTCAGCAAGTGGAGTCTGTCTCAGTCGAACTACGTGGTCTCTGCGTGTATAACGTAGGCAAGACTAATCTTTGATCAGTCCCTGAGGCCCCTAGGATAGGTCTTTAGGTTACATCATTTGGTCAAACATCTGAGAATATCATGCAAACATCAACACATACATTTCAACATCGATGATCTAATCTGAATAATGATTTGAAAATACATTAAGTAGAATTTGAATTGTTGTACTTTTTATTTTTTCATTTGCTTATCATTTCTTTGGAGCTACTCGATGATGTATTGAACTAGAGAAGCAAGGAAGGAGAATGGTATTTTTCTTTGTTTGCTGCATGTGAGTTAGTCATTATTATTTTGTGAATCGTCGCGGGAAGTGCTCTACCAAGTATCATGGATGACATTCCGATTCACTTAAGAAAATGATTAATTCTTGTCTGTTTACGCAAGAAATGCTTAGGTCATCTCGGTTTAATTATACCTTGATGCTTGTGTTCGCTTGCAATATCAAAAATCATGAAAGCAGTACTCAGGTCATCATTGGTCTATCTCATATCATTGATGCTTGTATTTTCTTTCAACATTTTTAAAGCTCAGTGATGATACAAAGCAAAATCAAAAGATTGTTGAAATGACACTTAGATTTGCATGGTAAAATAGATTTGCATGATAAAATAGATTGCATCCATATTAGTCTTGCATATGCATTTATAGATTGTTTCAAAGCTACCAATTTCAATCTCAAAAGTTACATGTATTCCCTCTCTACATCATATCACTATCTCTTCAACATTTCTTAGGATATCATCTCTTTCTTAATCATTTTCTTTCATTTCAATCATCTCAAATTCCATCCAATCTTAATCTATTAAGTCTAGCACAAATCATTTAATTGCATCCTTGGTTTTGTTCCCAACCTTGTTACAAGCCTTTATCCAATTATCATCGTCATCAATCAATCTTGGCTTGCAACTTGACCGGGGCAACATCACGTTTATCCTTGAATCCATTTGTGCTTACTTTTCATCTTCTCCTTTCATTATCTCTTCCTCATCCCATCCCCTATTCTATTCATCATTTTTGCATCATCAAGTCCCAGTACATTAATTGATCTTATACTGGGGCATATCAATCAATCAGTGAAGTCAAATCACAAATCAACAATCTTATCAAATCAATCAACATCAATCAATAAGTCTATCAATCAATCAAATCTAATTAGCTTTGTTCAAATCTTGTGATCATCAATCTATCATTCAACTTCGCCTATCATGAGGTTAATCATTCAATCAATCAATCATTGAACCTCACCTATCATGAGGTTAATCAATCATCAATCTATCATTGATCCTCACCTATCATGAGGTCAATTATCAATCAATCTATCATTGAATCTCACCTATCATGAGATCAATAATCTTCTAATCTATCAGGATCAACAATCAGCTGACGTGATCATCAATCATCATCATAATCAACTAGAGGAATCAATATTTCTTTATCGGGAGATAAATCATTTCTCTATCATCAAATCATCATCATAATCAATCAAAAAAAAAATCCAAAATTCATCAATTTATCTCCCGTGGGGGCATATATTGCTATCATTTCAAAATTCAACATCTGGGGCAAATCAGGGGCATATTTTAAACTTTTCATCAATACTGGCAGCTGAGGAAAAATCATTCTTTGAAGCAATGCGTAAACACATCACTTCAAAGAGGGGCAAAATGTAGACACCTAAAAATGGTCTGGAGAATCTAATTAATTAAATACGACTTATTTGATTAATTAATCTTAAATTCATCTACTTAATAAATAAATAGAAATATTTATCTATATTAAGTTCATTATTAATTCTTCTATTTCATCATATTATTTCTCTCTTAATTAAATAAACAAAATTAAAAACTTTGTTTTATTTAATTATTATTATTATCACTTCTTTTATACTTCTATCATAAATTAAATACACAACTTGAATAATTTGTGTTATTTAATTACCTCATCAAATTTCTTCTTAATTAAATAAAGATATCCTAAAATCCTTTATTTAATTATCATTTTCCTTTTGTTTTAATTTAATAAACAAACCTTATAGTTTGATTTATTAAATTATTTATTCCTCTTTTGCTAAATTTAAATAAATTAAAGTTATTCAAATTAATGCATAAATCATTTACCACTATTCACTCACCAATAAAAATAGATTTTTAAAATCTAATTAATGCAACTTTCATTCACGGGAAGAGCTTCGGGGACAAACTTGCAGGAAGTCCTCTCAATCTCCTTCCTCCAATCTTCCCTCTCATCTTGCCTGGTGTTTTCATGGGGAGGAACAATCCTCCATGATTAGCTCCATCTTCTCATCCCATGCCTTTCAATTCTCCAGATTGAATCCCAGCCTCTTATCCCGTATCTCTGTGCAAATGTGCTGCTGTGAAAGCTATAAATACAGCTCTCTGGCTACAAGAAATGGATCTCAACTTATGCAATCTTACTTTGTAGGTTTTCCAAGCATCAAACATTCATCCAGCATTCAAGCATTCAGCATTCATCCAGCATCCATCAAGCATCCGTCAAGCATCCAGCATTTGCAGTCATGGCTGCCATCACAGTAGTTTTTATCATTTAATCATATAGGAATAGAATAGTTTAATTCTCATTCTCTAAGTGTCATTTCAATGGTCTAATTAGCTTCTAAAATCTGAGAGCAAAGTAGATTAGAGAGATCTTTAGAGTTAGAGAGCAATATGACAGATTTATGAAGATTTTTAGTTTAAATTAGTTTAAATTTCTTAAATCTTAGATGCAATGTCTTATTTAGAGGTGTAGAAGCATGTTTAGTTTGTTTAACTCATTCCTACGCTTACAATAAGTCTTCTATCTTCTTCTTTAATACTCCTCAGCCTATCCAGCGATGAATTGCAACTATTTTGCGGTTTCAAATAGGATCTCTTCCCCTTGTCTATTTGGGTATTCCTCTTGCTGTTGGCCGTCATCCCAGGTCCTCCTGACAGTTTTTGCTTGATAAGCTGAGGAAGAAGGTTACTCATTGGACTCATTGGTGGTTGTCTACAACTGCTAGAGTGACTTTTCTCAAATCTGTTATCTAGGCCCTTCCCATCTATAGGTTTTTTGTTCAAGTGGCTCCTATGTATTTCCTTAGGGAATTTGATGCTCTCTCATGCCAATTTATTTGGAGCGGTAATTTAATTTCTTCAAAGTGGAGCTTTGTTAAGTGGAAATATGTGTGTAGACCAAGGCATGAGGGTGGTCTTGGTTTACACTCTGCAATTTTGAATGGGAAAGTTCTTGTTGCCAAGCTTTACTGGTGATGGTGTACCAATCAGCACCAGTTATGGGCTCGTATTCTCAACCATAAATATCTTAGGGGTGTTGCTTCTTTTGAGGTTCCTCGCTATCCTCTAGAAGGGAGTGGTTCTATGATTTGGCATACTTTGAAAGTGGGGGCACAGTTGATTAAGCGTGCACTTTTTTGGATCTGTCATTTGGGGTCACAGGCTCTTTTTTGGTTAGATTCTTGGGATGGTCACCCACTATTCTCTCTTCCTTTCCTCACCTCCAGTCCCTTTGTGATTTTTTTACTGCAGCTGGCTAGGATACCGTGGAGCATTATAAGGTTGTGCAACATTGGGGATGACTGTAAGTTTTTGTTGGAAGCATCCTTCTGAGTGGCCTACCTGGAGGGTCTGAGGGGGATAGGCGTGAGATTTCTCAGCTTTTGGATTCTCGTGCTTGTAATTCTTTGAGGGCACTTGATGTCTTTGGCTTGGGATGGTTCGGATTTGTCCAGAAAGTACTCTGTGTCTACTGGTTATAAGCAGTTGGGTAGGTAGTTGTTTGGGAACATTGAGGTCCCTTGGTGGAAGCAAGTTTGGCACAAGTTGTCATAGCCAAAGTGCAATTTCTTCATGTGGTTAGTGGCTCAAAATCGGTGTCTTACTTGGGATAATTTATGTAAGCGTGGTTTCAAAGGCCCTTCTATGTGTGTTCTATGTTGTGATTGTGAAGAGAGTGTCTCTCATCTCTTCTTTCAATGTTCCTATGCTAGGGAGATTTGGCATTTTTGGTGGAGGGTGTGGAATATGTCCTATTGGCATGTTTCCTTGTTGGCGGAGTTTGTGGAACGGTGGGGCAGGGCCCCTATTTCTACTTCCTTTCGTCAAGTTGCTTGGGCTCTTGGCCCATCCTTTATTATCTGGAACTTGTGGTTGGAGAGGAATAGGCGGATTTTTTAAGACGTGTTGTTGATGGCCCCTCACCTATGGTGGAAAATTCTGCATTCTTTGGGAGAAACTATTGCGGCTAAGTGTGATCTGACTGAGTAGGTGGACCCTTGTGATCTTGGTTGTTGTAATCGTCTTCATCTTCCTGCTCCACAATGACAACTCATGCGCAACATATGTAGACATCCTACCCTGAAGGTGAATAGGGAGGGAAGATGGTCTCCTCCTCCTCAAGGAGTCCTAAAAATCAACACGGATGGCTCTTCTCGTGGAAATCTGGGTCATGCTGGAAATGTTTGTGTTGGTCGGGATAGCTCTGGAGATGTTCAGTTTATCTTCTTTGTTTATAAGGGTCTTCATACTAATAATTTAATGGAGGCTTAGGCCATTTTATTGGTTGTGGAGCAAGGCAATCAATTGGGATGGCGAAGAATCATATGTGAGTCTGACTCCCAGGTTGTGGTGAACTTGCTGAATAGGCAGCATTTAGATGATGTGAGCTAACAATTGGCTTTGATTGTTGAACAAATTCTCATTCTTTGTGCTTCTCTGGAGTTTATTACTTTCACTCATATTCCTAGAGAATGGAATGGTGTTGTTGATTGTTTGGCTAAATGGGCTAAAGATCATATTCATGATTGAAATTTGGTGGATTGGAGTCAGCTACCCCTAGATTTGTCTCAACAGTTGGATCACTTGATGGAGCTTGATAGGGCTATTTAATGCCCTTGCTTTGCAACTTTTTCTTCTTTTAATAAAAAAATTACCCCTAAAAAAAAATAAAAATAAAAAAATAAAAAAATAAAAATTTATCTATCAATAAATAAATAAAATTTTAAGATAAAATTTTATCATTATAAAAATATTAATGAAAATTTGAAAACATATCCAATTTTATTTTATCTCTATAATTTTTGTTTTATGGCTATAATAACTTTCATGTCTTGGAATGTCCCATATCTCAAATTTTACAGTTGTCTAATTCACAACAATTGTGTGAGGAAAAAATACAGCTCCAATTATTGATTCCTGATAAAAATATAAATCAGCATCTTAAATCAAACATGTTGAAATATGAATAAAAAAAAAGTTAAAAAATTACACAAATAGAAAAAAAAATTACCTTTCACAAATCCCAAAACCAAGCTTGATTTTCCAACTCCCATATCACCAAGAAAAGATTTTATTAAACAATCTATTCACTAGTGCAACTTATAAAATGTATGCATATAAACAATATACAACCTGCTATTTTTACAAATAATTTTGATCTACTAGTTCTGTAAATATTTTGTTTCTATTAAAAATCACAATTTGTTAATTGTATGTAGTTTTCACAGTCCATGATAATGATGCCAAAATTTCTGATTTGAAATTGTGTAATTTTTAACTTCGATGTTTCAGATCAAATTCTATGATTCTTTTCTCTTTTCTTAATCATAGATCATGAAGTTTGATATGAAATGTCGATGTTAAAAATCACACAGTTTCAAACCAAAAATCTCAGCATCACAATTTATTGTTTCTATGAATAATCTTATCCTACAAACATTGCCCTGGGTTAGAATCAACGCTCCTAAAATGGAAGACCAAAAAAAAAAAAAACCAATATGTTAGCAAAATTACAGTGAAACGTCAGTCTAAAACGAGAAAACACTTATGATAGGAACTTATACATTATAACAGGAAATTCCTAAATGTGCCCATTACTCCCAAAGAAACTGAGAGAAAATCCACAATAGCATAATAATAGTTTGTGAAATATGTGTTGATTGTTTCTATCGTAATGTTTAATGGGATGTTTCACTCTTGGTTTCCAGTCCTTATTTCCTCTTTCTTAATCCAGCTAAACATAGAAGATTAATTTTGTTGTAGCAGAGATTATGGATACTTAAAAAAATGCATATATAAATATTACAAATGTCATCTGACTCTCAAAAAAAACAAAAAAGAAGTTAGAGGAATGCCCAGAAGCAAATTTTCATATGGAGTGCATGGAATTGATGTCTGTTTGAATGCTAAGAAGCAAAAGGGACAGAGCATCCTCAGATCCTGCAATAATAATTGATACCGTTGAGTAGAGAGGTTCCTGGATATAGTGGAACCATCTTCTAAGAATGCAACTACCCACCATATTCTCTAGTTCATGGAGGACAGTTACAAAGATTGCAGTCACCATCTTGACGAGCTCATTTCCATTGAGGGATTTGATATTACCATCTCTTGTATGGCCAGTGAGAAAAGTCTCAAGATTGATGATTTTCTTGTTGAGTTCTTCAAAATTCTCTGGTCTTATAACAAAGAAGATTCTTACTTTCTATAGAGGGAGTGGAAATTGGTTCCTTGGGTCTTGTCATAAACCAAGGCCTAATCAAGCTTCTCCCAAAGGGAATAAATGAAGATACGATTAACAATTGAGGTCCATTACCCTTCTGAACACATCTTATATGATAATTCCCAAGGCACAGATCTTTAGAATCAATCCCATCACCCAAGAGATTGTAAGAATAAAGCAAATTGAATTCTTGTTGGGAAGGTTTTTCTAGATAATTTGATGCTATCCTGGAAGATTGATGAATGGGCACAACAAAGGGAAAAAGATGCTTTGCTTATCAAGTTGGATTTTGCTAAAACCTATGACAGTATTCAATCACCAATGTTCATTTACAAGATGCTGGTTCAATACTAAGATCATAGATCAAATCAATAACTTTTTTGATAATATATTAATTTAGAAATCATCTAGCAAGAATCAATATGAATCACAAAGTGTGATCCAAAATGTTGATGCAAAATTTTTACACAATGGAATCTAGAAATCATCTAACAAGAATCATTATGAATTGTGAAAATGTGATATCATTAATATAGTAATGCTAAGCATTAATTGTCATTGATTCTCCTCTCTTCAATCTCCCCTACAAAAGTCTATCAGACCAAGTTATCTGCTAGCCTCCTTCCTCTATGTACTGACAACTAATTCTTTAGGATATCTTTTACAACATGCTCATTCCTACTATTTGATCAAAGGCATATTAACCTCCCCCACAACTCCTTTGTTCTCAAATCCAATTTTGTTGATGACAATCTGCTATTTATTCAATGCAATGTTGAAGAGGTAGGCCACTCTTGTTCTTCTTCACTTATCATGCTCCGTCTCTGCCTCCCAATTGGCCATGCATAAACTGAGTTCCTCATGACTTGCCTGGATAATCCCTGGATAATCCCTCTGGTTAAACATGGGATTAACACTAGATACTTTGCATATTTCCCCTTGGTCTTGAAGTTTCCCTTCAAGACATGGAAAAATGGTTATTTTAAAAGATCAAGTTCAAATTCATGAATTGGAGTAATAGGCTTCTCTCCATGTTTGGCAGAATCCAAGAGGCCAACAAGATCAAATTCATGAATTGGAGTAATAGGCTTCTCTCCATGTTTGGCAGAATCCAAGAGGCCAACAAGATCATTCTAGCAAGCCATCTCTACATTTCTTCTTCCAAAGCTTGTTATAGTCAACTGACCCAACTAATCAAACCTTTAGTGGTGTAATTTGGGTAATAAAAAAACATCTTACACACTTCTTGGTTGCACTCTATCCAACCTAAAGATAAAGGAGCACTTGGCATGATAGACCCTCACTCTCAATAGGTTTATTAGACAGCCACATATATTATTAAAGCCTAGATGGTGATGTCCCTTTGAGTTCAAACTACCATTACTGGAAGCCTGTGGAAGGATGTTTTCTAGAAAGATGGTGTTGTTGGCCCCTTATTTTAGAACACAGCTCTCAGCCTTGTTTAACACTCCTCAGAGTTCCTCCACAAAACTCTGCCCAAGCAACTCGTAAGCATTTAGATATAAACATTTTGTGCACGGCATTAACATCAGATCAGAAGCAAATAAAAGGCACCCCCTCATAAAATATTAGCCTTCAAAACATACTCTGCAAACAGGAAAATATTAAAAGTCAAAAGCCCTACCATCCACAGCCTACAGGTGATATTAAAATGGCTTCGTAGAGTCCTAGCTTTCGATAATACAGTTTTTATAACTATCAAATTGTGCCCATACATCTAACCAAAAATATTTTTTAGATTTTGTCCCAAATATCAAATGTCAAAGAAATTCAAACCCCTAGAAAAGCTAGTGGCCACCTGAGGTCAATAACAGCAAAAGGAATTTCCTGATATTGGCTATAGTCTACAGGGATTAAATTTGACGGTCGATCTTGCCTGTCAACAATTTTTTTAATGATGGTTATCTATTCAAAGGCGACCTTAAAATATTATGATATACCTTAGTGTAAGTAAAATTATATATAAATGAAATATATATATCATTATAATTCTATATAAATTTTGACAGTCTATCCAAAATCTCTCCTTTCATTGATACAATCTTCTTAAAATTTTGATTGTATATTACGGCAAAAATCTCTAAATACGGTCATACGGCCATCAAATTTAAGCCCTGGCTATAGACTCTATGGGACTGAAGTTATCTGCCACCCAAAAGTCAAGGTAGAGGAGTCTTTTACAAAATATTATATTTGAGGTTTTTGGGTTTGATTTGAATAACATATTTTAATTTTTGAATTATTTATATAGTTCATTTGAAATCATACTAATAGATGAACCCTATTAGAGAAGCTAGTGTAAATTTAGAGGAGCCATCTAAACAAGTTAAACCTTAGATGTTTAAGCTTGACCAGGTTTTTGGAATATTTAGATAATTATCTAGTGAGAAAAGTGTATTTTTTTAGAATGGAATCATGGGTATAGTGGTTAGGGTGTTAAGGGCTCAAAATGCTCGCGTGAGGAGGTAAAAAATAATAAAAAATTAAGAGTAAAATTAAATATTTTATAGTGTTGATGTCTTTTATATGTAAAAAGCTCATTTCATTTACATTTGACCTCAATTGTATTAATTACAAATTAACTCCACAACCCCTTAGCATCACAATAGAGTAATCTTGTATTAATAAATGTTTTTAGCTAATTAGATTGATGATAATTCATTTAAAAAATATTTTTAGTTATAAAATTTGCATCTTTAATTAGAAAAGACGAATATTTGTTGAGTAGAATTTTTTTTTAAACTTTTAATTTGCTTATTGATACAATTACTAATAGCTCTTAAAATGGAAGATATTTTTGAGGTGTTTAGAGGAGAGGAGAGCATGTTCCAACAGTTGTTATAGCATTTGTTGATTTAATGTCCAATATTTTTAGAACCAATAATTGTGACTTTAAAGTTGTGAGTGTTGATGATGACTACCCATAATTGAATGAAATTTATTCCTTAGATCTAAAAAGCAATAAATCATGTGATGTCACATGAGCGCACCAATACAATATGACTTGGTGCACAACTATCGGTCTCACTTTTTTTGGCCTTTTTGGACACTTTGACAAAAAGCATGCTGATGTGGCATCATATTTGATGATGTAACCCTAAAACCTTAGTTATAAGAAAGGGACTTGCCAAGTAAGCTACTCTAAAAAATTGAGAGTGATTTGAAATTGCCACGTAAGATTTTGGGAAGTGTGAAGTTAAGATACTCAACTACCAGATCCTCTGTCCCATTCCATTTATTGAAAAATCAGTAAAAATACGTGGATAATGGACAGTACCGTGGTGGAGGGCCAATTAAAAATGACAAATGGTTTGGTACGAGTGTCATTATAGTGTACGGTGGTGGCCTATTCTTTTATGTGCCATATGTGTGTGTTGTTGCGTTGGTGAGTGAGCAGTATTGTGGGTTGTTTTTCTTGGTGATGGTGCAGTGTGAGGGCAGGAAGCCGGCGAAGAATTCCAAGGGGAAGGGCATAATGGTAGATGAGGTGGAAGAGATGGGTTTTGGGGGAGGAGGTGGTGGTAGGTTTCATGGCTATGCTGGACGAACAGATTCTCAGGTTTTGGATGGAAAGAATGGATGGGTCCATGGGGTTTTGTATTTTCCTAGCTATGATGAAGCTTCTGTTGGATCTTGATTATACTCATGGGTGTTCTTCAAAAATTTAATGATGTTGCTCAGACCTTGGTGTGTGCTTCATTTCTATCTACGACAGGGGGTTCATATTTGATTCATGATGAGATTGGGAATGGTTTTCACCAGACATTTCATTTTGATTATTTTGTGGGTCACTTGCTTGCGACTAAAAGATGTCAACTATGTCTGCAGCAAGCTTCTAGTTTCAGTGTTTGTGAGAATTGTAAATCTAAGTCCGGGGCCAAGAGGCCTGTGTAATTTTCCTTGTCCCCTATAGTCTTGAGGTTAAAAAGTGATTTTTTTTAATTTTTAATTTTTGTTGTTGTTGTTGTTGTTGTTGGATTTGTAGTTATAAGCATGATATTGCTTATGTGTATGGACAATTGTATAGGATAGATGATGACGGTGGTTTTTTTTGTCCAAATGCTAGTCCAAACTTTTTGTGATAGAAATATGAATAGTTTATTAGTTTTTTTTGTGGTTCTTAGATTCAAATATTAGTATTATGGTATTAAAAAAAGGTAAAAATATACATTTCGAGAATAATATATTAAATTGTTTTTATAGACATATTCTAAATGAATATATTCAATCCAATGATTTTTTTATTCAAACTCATATTTGAATGAAAATCAATTTTAATATATACTATTTATTATTATAAAATCTCTTTTTTAATGAAAAGAATTACTATATATTAAAATAATTATTTCTTTTATATTTTGAAGAGCTATTTTATTTTTCAATAATAATACAATAAAGCATAAAAGATATTCTTCACATTTAAATACTCAAAAACATAGCTCTTGGTATTTTTGAGATAAAAGTATTTAAGATATCTATGGTGGTTATATTAATTATTTCATGTATAAATGACTATCAAAAGTTAAGTTAAGGGCTGGTTATGTTATTTTATTTATTTACTTTGGAGTTATTTTATTTTATTACATTGTCTACTTTTTTTTTTCTCAAGAATTCTTGTGTGTGTGTAAGATATTTGAGCAAATGATGAAAACTATACATCATTTGATATTTGATAGAAATAAAATTGTAAGAATTACATGAATCATTTATCTTTTAATAATTCTAGTGTCTCTTCCTCAACTCTTTGGTTGACATCATCTTTTCATAGAAGCCATATGCAAATGGTGACAGCCTAATTAAAATTTAATTTCCATTTAATCTCTCAAATCACCAACCAAATACCCAAGGTAGTAGTATGCCTTGGCCATAAATGGATTAATTTCCATTTAATCTATGTTATGATTGCTAAAATTAAGCTAAGGATACTACCACTTGGAAATGTTACATAAGGATTACATGAGATTTTTCAAGTTTTGATGGCCAATGGCCACTCATCAAATCTATCAAGTGTTCTCATTGGCTCTAAGAGCTTAGGATTAACAAGTTCATGAGCAAGCTAGAGGAGTTTTTAGAAGAAATTGAAGAGTGTTTGGGTGTAAAACAAGCTGATATAGTTTTATAATTCTTCAACTTGTATTTATTTGATCCCTTCCCTTACAAAGCTTGAAGGTAGCATTAATACATAACCAAATATGAACTAAAAACCAAAAATAATAAAACTACTAAAAATGTAAAAGTATAATAAAACTACTAATCAATGAACCTTATATTATTTAGTTTTCTCCTATCAGTAATAAATGCATGATGATTATATGCTTATAAAGTCATGTTCTAGTGTACTGCCTTCTTTTATCCAGTATGGTGTGTTTCTTGACAATCAATATTTTTAATTGCATATGAACCCTATGGTATTCAAGGTGGCATTTCACATAATGATACCTTCCATGATGATGACATACATATTTCTCCATCTCTCATACCTTGATGTATTGACTATTAGAGAAAGAGGTTAAAGGATGTTGCAAATATAGAGGCTAACGATAAAGGAATCAAATTTGTTGAAGTTTTCCAAGGCAATCAAATTTAACACTAATATAGATGAATTACCAATTGTAAATAGTCACTAATGATAATTTATGACTCAAAATGACATGTAAAACTCATAAACTATTAAAGTGAAATATATCAAGAAATCAATATATAACATGTTATTGTTCATAAATAAACCATTCCAAAGTGATTATCCATTCAACTTTTAAGTTTAAACATAGGAAAAAATGCACATGAAGAACAAATTATATTGTATATTGATTATAGATATAAAAGTGTAGAATAATTATGGAGACATATACAAATTTGACATATATGCCAACTCAAAATATTTTTTACAAAACGTGGCATATAGATTCACATTTTTCCATAATCAGACTTAGCCAAGCTTTCCTTCTCCCCTGTTTGTAGGTGGAGGAGGCTATTTGTGAAAATTATATTGTAGTTATTGATTATTAATCTCCTATCTATATAGATTATTTGACTACCAAAAATTAATTCACAACAAATATTGAAAAATAACACAACTGCAACTTGACAAATAAAACCACAAGAATGTAGAAGAAAATATGCAAATTAATAAACACAATATTTTTGGACAAATTGTTCCTAGAATAACCTCAAAGGGAAAACTAGTTCAACATATGAGGATTTTTATTAAACTTTAGCAAATCAAGAGATACATAAACTACCCGCCTCTTACTGGCAGAGCTTTGAAAATTTTCTTCTTCAAAAATTCTTCCCTCATTTTATCTTGCTGAAATTCCACTGTTGTTGCTTGCAACGCTATCACTGCGCCCTTTCTATCACTAAAAAACTATTTTCTATCACTGTAAATTTATTTTCTATCATTACAGATCTTTCTCAAGTGTGTTTTCTCCAAATGCTCATTGATCCCCTTTTATAATCATCTCATTGAAAAACTAATGGCCACAATTTAATCGCAATTGATGGCTAAGATTAACTAGATTCTAACAAACCTTAACTAACTAGTTTCTAGAAGTCTCTAGAGGAATCAAATAATTAATTAATTAATATTCTAGGGTTTGGAGACACTATCCAAGCTACATAAATTAACACTCCCTCTTAGTGAGGAAGGTGTTTTGCATGACACCCAACTTATCTCTGAAGAAGATGAATTTTACCTTCCCCAGTGCCTTTGTCAAAATGTTTGCTACTTGCTGATCTATAGGTATATACTGTAGCTGAACAATCCTCCACTGTACACAATCCTTGATGAAGTGATACTTGATGTCTATATGCTTAGAGCTGTCGTGAAACACTGGATTCTTAGACAATTTGATGCAACTCAGATTGTCGTAGTGTATCACCACAGTCTCAACCCTCTGACCAAACAAGGCTACCAACAACTTTCAACGCCATATCATCTCACACGTCGCCATGCTAGCTACTATGTATTCTACCTTTGCAGAACTCAAAGCCATGAAATTCTAATTTATACTATGCCAAAAGACAACTCTTGATCCCAAGCTGAAGTAGCACCCTGAAGTGTTTTTCCTGTCTGTTGTACTACCTATGCAATCTGTGTTAGTATAGCCTATCAACCTGATACCATCACCTCAAGTATATTTGATCTCATACTCAATTGTACCACACAAATACCTGAACACATGCTTTTTTGTTGTCCAACGAACTATCTTTGACCCAACCATGAACTAACTAAGAGAGTTTACTACAAAGGATATATTTGGTTTGGTGTTGACCAAATACATGAGAGACCCAATCAACTGTCTATATAAGGTGGGGTCTACATCCTTCTCCTTGGATGAGTCTACTTCTTCCAATTCATGATCATAGGTGTAGACATGGCTCTACAATCCTCCATCTCGAACCTCCTCAAGATTTTGATGCATTACTTCCCTTTTCCAAGGAAAATCTCTCCATCTGTCTGCCACACCTCCATGCCTAGAAAGTAGTGCATAAGCCCCAAATCTTTCATCTTGAACTATATTGGAAGGTCCCTCTTGCACTCCTCTATGAGCCCTAGTGAACCTATTAAAAACAAGTCATCCACATATAGAACAAGAATGTGAACCTCACCCCCAACCACCAAGTAGTAGAGGTTAGCATCCACCTCACTCTTCACAAAGCCCATTCCCTGCAAGTATCTATCAATGCACTCATACCACACCCTAGGAGCCTGCTTGAGTCCATACAATGCTCTCTTCAATCTGCACATGTGGGTTTTGTTGCTATGTGGTACAAAGCCCTCTAGTTCTTCTATGTATACCTCCTCTATCAACTCACCATTCGCTGTCTTGACATCTATTTGATGGTTCTTCCATCCCATCTATGTTGTAAGCGAAATCATGACTCGTATAGAAATATACCTGGCCACTAGAGTGAATGTATCCTCATAGTCTATTCCCTCCTTCTGAGAGAACCCCTTGGCCACAAACCTTGCCTTGTATTTCTCGATGCTACCATTTGCACCGCACTTGATCTTATAGATCTAGTGTGATCCAACCACTGCCCTATCTATTGGTCTAGGTACAACTTCCCACACATCGTTCTGCACTACTGAGGTATATTCTTCAACCATCACATCTTGCCACACCTACTATTGTGTGTCCTCCTGATAGCTGGAAGGCTCACTATCTACCAACTGACTAATTAATGCCATATAGTCACTATACCTAGTTGGTTTTCTCTGCTACCTACTACTCATCCTAGGAGCTCCCACAAACTCCTAAGTATCCCTATGTGTTTGTTGAACCTCACAATTCCTCCTACCAATTGTAGAGGATGAAGTATCAACTTCCATGTCTTCTTGATGCATCTCTTGGATCTACTACATCTGTTGCTCCATACTATGTGAACTCTCAGCACTTGAGCGTATGCTTGTACTAGTAACTATACTTGAGCTTCACTGCCCCTGATCTGGTTGAACAATCCTTGGAGCAAATGCTGGTTGCTCACTCTACTCATCTACTGGAAAATCTTTGGACCTCCTAAATGCCTTGTCCTCCATGAATTTGACATCACGCCTAACTATAATCCTCCTAGACCCTAGAATAAATATTTGATATTCCTTTAAGGTTTCGTTATATCCCACAAAGTACCCTCTCTTTGCAGTATGATCTAACTTGGAACTTGTAGGCCCTGGAATGTGAAAAAATTCCAAACTCCCAAATATCCTGAAGTGGCTGACATTTGGCTTCTTCCCTGAGAATTCCTTCTCTAGTGTCATTTTTCCCAATACCTTATGTGGAACCTTGTTCTATATGTATACTATCGTACTACATGCCTCTGCCCATAAGTAACGTGGCATATCCTGGTCATATAGTATAGCCCTTGTTGCCTCCAATATAGAACGGTTCTTCCTCTCAACAACCCCATTCTTTTGTAGGTTGTAAGGAATGATCCCCTCTCTCTTGATTCCTTCCCTGGTACAGAACTCTTGGAACTCTTTCCCTTTGTACTCGCCTCCATTGTTTGACCAAAGAACCTTTATATTCCTACCTCTCAAATTCTCTACAAGAGATTTGAACTCTTGGAAGAAACTGGAGACCTCATCTTTGGTCTTCAAGAAGTATATCTAGGTCTTCCTGGAGAAATCATCAATAAAAGTAACAAAGTACTAGTATTCTCTGAGAGATTTCATTGACATTGGTCCACATATATCTAAATGCACTAGATCAAGAACAACCTTGGATCTAGTGTCACTCCTTGGAAAATTTGCTTTCACAAACTTCCCTAATACACATCTCTTACATACATCATCATGCTCTGTGCTCACTTATGGAACACCTGTCACTGTTTCACAAAGCAATTTAAGTGCTCCATGATGTATATTTCCCATCCTCCTATGCCATAGCTCTCCTTGATCTCTAGGAAATTACTTCTGCTCATAAGCGCCTTATGAGTATCAAACTGCAACCTATAAAGACCACCACTCCTAACTCCAATAGCTATGGGTGATTTCCAATCCTTATACTTGATTAACACATGCACCCCTATAAAGAGTACATTGTAGCCTTTATCTTGAAGGACAAATATGGAAATTAGATTCATACCCAAGCCTGGCACATGCAACACATCATGAATGGGAATCAACTTGCCATTCTCCCTTTGAAATAGAACAATCCCTTTCCCAACTGGATTGAGTTTGGACATGTTCCCCATAGAAATTTGGATTATGATGTCCTCCTCCTTATAACTGGAGAAGTACTCTCTAACTCCTGTCATATGAAATGATGCACCACTATCTATATACCAAACACCCTATGAGGTTGATCTAACCATACAAGCTATGAGTGCAAACTCATCCTCCATTCTACTAGAGAGCTCATCTGCACTTGTTGAAGCTATTGTCTACTTCTTGCCTTTTTTTACATTTTTCTTCCTATGTGGGAAATCGCTGACATAATGCCCATACTCGTGAAAACCATAACACTTGATCTTAGACAAGTCCTTCTTCTTCTTCTCACTTTTAGAATTTGATCCTTTGGTAGACCCCTTCTTAGCTTTCCCTTTTCCTGCTAGGGCAACGTTTTCCTATTCCACCTCACTTTTCTGACTATTACTGTTGGTTCCACTGACAAGACTTAGTCTAAGCTCCTCCTGAGTGAAGTCACTCCATAGTTGATCCCAACTCAGTAAGGTGTCTCATCCATTGATAACTTAAACAAAGACATCCCACTACTTAGTAAACCCATTTAAGGCTATTCGTATTAGCTTGTCATCATCTAGTTTATCTCCAATAGCTGCCGAATCATCCTTGAAAAGTCTAAGCCTGGTGAGGTAACTTGTAACATCTTCTCCCTTGTTCATCCAGGTACTCCTCAACTTTTCTCTGAGAATCCACTTCTAGTTAGTGATAACATTCTAGTATAGATTTAGAATGAGGTCCCACATCTTCTTCATTGTATCTAGCTCTGTGATATGTGAAACTATATGGTCCTTTACACCATCAATAATCAACCTCCTCGCCTTGGCATCTTCCTTCTTATATGCTAAGAGTTGTGTTTGATCTGTAGGTACAACTATAACACTGGTCACATATTCCTTAATCCCATTCTCTTTGAGCAATAAAGAAATTTTGACTTTCCAGACACCAAAATTTGAGGCTCCATCCAATCTGTCTTGATATCTTAAACTTGTTGAGGCCATGAATCAAAAGATAAAAAATAATAATAATTCTGAAGAGGTCGAACTAGGTTTTATAAACCCTCAATTTTCCTTCATGTGCCAACACTAAGTCTTTTTTTTTTCCCTCAGATCAAC
The DNA here is from genome assembly GCA_007258455.2 of Sequoia sempervirens. NCBI lineage: Eukaryota > Viridiplantae > Streptophyta > Pinopsida > Cupressales > Cupressaceae > Sequoia > Sequoia sempervirens. The sequence goes on from VDFB02270651.1 coordinate 185,199,360, forward strand.
TCTGATACCATGTGAAAATTCTATTATAGTTATTGATTATTAATCTCCTATCTATATAGATTATCTAACTGCTGAAAAATTAATTCACAACAAATATTGAAATATAACACAACTACAACTTCACAAATAAAACCACGGGAATGCAGAAGAAAATATGCAAAATAATAAACACAATATTTTTGGACAAATTGTCCCTAGAAAAACCCCAGAGGGAAAACCAATTCAGCATATGAGGAATTTTATTGAACTTTAGCAAATCAATAGATACATAAACTGCTTGCCTCTTACTGGCAGAGCTCCAAAAAATTTCTTCTTTGGAAATTCTTCCCTCAACTTCTCCTGCTGAAATTCCACTATTGCTACACTTCCAATGCTATCACTGTGCCCTTGCTATCACTACAAAACTATTTTCTATTACTGCAAATTTATTTGCTATCACTGCAAATCTTTTTCAAGTGTGTGTTCTCCAAATTCCCATTGATCCCCTTTTATAATCATCTCATTGAAAAACCAATGGCCACAATTTAATCTCAATCGATGGATAAGATTAACTAGACTCTAGCAAGCCCTAACTAGTTTCTAGAAGTCTCTAGAGGAATCAAATAATTAATTAATTAATATTCTTGGGTTTGGAGACACCTATCCAAGCTACATAAATTAACACTATTTGCACAATTATTGGTCATCAAGGTCTAGAAAATAATCCCAATTCTTTGTTTTCAGAAGTTTCTTCTATCTTTCTATCAAAATACACAGATATTTTTTTGGAAAAAAATATGGTTTCTCTTGTGGTTGGATCTTACATTCGATTCTTTGTATTTTTGATGTCTTCTATAGAGGCTATTCTTTCAATCAATGATTTGAAGTCGGGTTAGGCCCTATTGGTGGTATCATCTCTTGGTTTGGTTTGAACTCTTCTCTAGATTATCCTACAACATTATCCATTATGAACATAGGCTTGGTTGGTGACTTGGATTTGGACTCCCTTCTTAGTCTAAATCATATGCGGGAGTCTTTGGGTGATGCTTTCTTCATCAGTGACTTCAACCCATTTAACTCCATCCATCTCTTTCTCAAACATTTGGAGGAAGACCCTCATCACTCTGCTCCTCATATTCCAAACCTTGTAGATATTACTATCTCTAGTGGGAGTTGTGAAGGCTAAACTAGATTTTCTTTGCCCCTTTTCTTTAAGTTGCTCATTGGGAATGATGTTTTTTTGTAACTATTTGTTTATATATGCCTTGTATCTTCATATATCACTTTGTATTCTTGCTTAGATACATAATTGTTTTGTAACTACAATTAATGCTATGTATCTATGGTTAATGCTCCATGTATACAATTTATGCTTTATATCTCAACTTTTGTTATACAGGGGATCTATGTATTTTCTATGACCTTTCTTTGGTCCTTTTGTAATTTTTTTTGGATAAATATTAATATATTATGGCCTAGCCATCTTTGATGGATCAATTATTTTTATCATATCTAGCTATTTATAATTGTCCCAAACAAAATCAATTTTATGGTGGCCATTTTCATTATCAACTAAAATCTCAAGAACAAACATATTTAAACTTCTATGTGGATTTATGTCCCACAATGCTATTCTATTGATCTTCACTTTTGTTTGATTCTTTATAGAACTTTTGAAAAGAGGAATACACTTACCTTTTATTCAATTTTTTCAAATTGAATTATTTATTTCTTTGCTCTTATTTTTTTGTTTTATTTGAATTTTAGCTCTTTTTAGATTTATTTGATTTATATGTCTTTTTTATTGTTAATAAAAATTAGTTTAGGTCCAAGAACCAACAAAATTGGGGACTACTCGAGTGTCTAGGCTATAGCCTAAAAAACACTAACTAGTTGTTGAGATATCAAACATAACATACACAAAACCTAGCAAAACATACTACCAAAATGGTTGAAGCCAATACCAAAACCAACCTCAAACATAGTCCAACAAAGATACATAATATTTCTAAAAAATCTAATTGGGATACTCAACAAAATTATGTAGGCTAAGTCCCCTCTACTAAACACTTTTACATTTTTCACATACCAATTTTTTTTTCCTTAGGCCTAATTACTTTTACCTATGATCTCCACCTTCTCTGAGTCAAAATAGTTAGAGAACCATGGAATTGTATCAACTAGAAGAAAATTCTTCAATTACTATGTAATTATTTCCACCACCACCCGCAAAAAAAATTGATGCTTCTTGATTGCATGAAGATGCACCAAAACATAGTCAAGATGACCACCAACTTGAAGAATGGAATCACTAATATTTTTATGCAAAAGATAGGAACAAGCCATGGTAGAGAGCATGGTGTGCAAGATAATGATTAAGGAACAACAAATGTATTCTAGTGACCTTTGGAATGACCTAGATCCAATAAAAAATTATGCATAGCCTCATAGATACACACCTTGGGCAACCCATCCAACTCTTTGGCCAAGTCCTTGATACGAGTCATCCATGCTCTAAGCACCGAATCACTAAATTCTTGATCCAAAATCCCCATAAAAGTAGCCACTGCCTCCTCACCAACCACCCTTCTTTTCCTCTTCCTTGAAGGAAACACCACCTTCTTCCCTTTCCCTCGCACATTATCCCCCATATTTCCTTTTTGTTAGCACACAACACCAAGTTCCACGACCAATCCAAAAGCCACCACATACAAATCCAAAATGATGAAAATGATGAGAATGAATGAAAGCCCAAGTGCACCTAGCAATAATGTATACATGGGGAAGCAAGTACAACCACCACAATAATTACCTACACTGTAAGGATAAATGACATTACTCCCATTCATAACTTTGTACACTCCAAACTCATGTCAAATGTGTTTCCCCCAATCATCCTATCCCATTATTGGGAGGTATTTATGTCTTATTTGCATTATATTTAACTATTCCCTCTATTTCATTGACCCCTAAAATAACTTCTTCAAAATTGGTGCAAGTTTCTCATGTTCCATCTAGCCTCTTTACCTGGGTGATGGGCATGGGGGGGCTCTTGTTGCTTTACAAATGGTGGATTTTATATGTTGCATTCAACTTCCTCAAATATACATTTTCCATTATCACATGAGGTGACCCAAGGTTAGGTCAGTTGAGTTTGAAAATGATGTACATCTTAGACAATTGTTCAAAGTAGGAAGAAAGCTCCTTCCTAAATCCTTTTCAAAATCCCATACTCGGGTTAAGGGTGTGATGATTGCAAGAAAGATGTTAGGAAGTATATAATTTTGGGTTTGTTATTGTTGTTGGGTTGTAGGTTATTGGTGGTCTATCTTGTGGTGTGGTGTAGCTAAATTTATGTTGATGTTTTGTTGTTTTGGGGTTGTAATTCTCATTTAATCATTGTGTGGTAGGTTGGTTGTAGTTTCACTCTTGTCTAGATTTTGTGTTAGTTTTTGTGTGTTGTATAGGGTTTTGGGACCCCTTCAAAACCTATTGTACCCTTATAATAAAAATCTATGTCAACTATCTATACTATTGTTTTTAGTTGTATTAGACTTTTAAAAATATTTATTATTTTAGCTGTATTATTTTTTAAAAATATGTCATCCATGTAATTTAATTTTTTGGTAGTATTATAGAAAAATAAAATAACTTTTGAAATAAAATTTAAAATAATTGATTTTTTTGATTTTTTTTTTGAAAACTTGTGTATAATTTCTATAATTTATTGCATTATTATTGAAAAACTATAATAACTCTACAAAAAAGAAAGTAAATAATGTTTAAATTAAAAACAAAAAATGTATATAATGTGTATATTTTTTTTTATCTATATTTAGCCAATAGGCTACATATAGTGTGAGATTTGAGCTGCCTGCAAACCACTATTGAGTCATCGGAAAACAAGTTTTAGGTGTTGCTTAATGGTAAACCAACTGCCATTTAATGGTAAAAGCCTCCAAAATCTCACTTATCATGTAAAAGCTAGATAAATATTGATTTTCCAACTAGATGGGAACATTTTATTTCCATTTGCAATGTTTTTTGTCAATTTCATGGCAACTTTCTTTCTTAATTTGATGTAATTAACTATTCTATATATTAAATTTTGATAAGTAAATTTGGAGAACAATAAAATAAATTATGTGTGTGTTTAGAGTGAAAAAAATCAAAAAGTGATATTGTAATAAAATAATCATAATAATTAAATAGTACATTAAGATAATTTAAAGACAATAAAACATGTTAGAATGATTGTATTATACAAAGTTTATAATAATAATTTAAGTCATCAAATGTATCCTAAAGGTGTATATTTTATGGTTTATATTAATTTACAATTAGTATAGATATTTTATATACATTTAAGTAAAATATTTTTAGAGATATCCATTTTCAAATGTTTATATTTAATTTATTATATAGAATAGTTAATTACATCAAACTCTCATGTCTTTTAAATAACCAGCATGTAAAGGAGGTTCAAAGATTACATCTATAGAAAACTATATGTATGTTAATATGGTAGAGAGTATGTGTTTGTGCATGGGTGTATATAGATGTTATATGCTGCAAATTTTAATTGTATATGATTAGATTAAACAATTAATAATAAGTGCTAACATAGATTAAATCTTGCTTCTAAACTTTTTGCCCCTTGTTTCTATGGTAGATGCCTGGCTCATGAGGTATGTCAAAAGAAGTTGGACGTGGCATTCTGCAAAATAGTTCACGTACCTTGTCTAGGCTTCCACATTTTGCATACATGCCTACCAGGGTGATTGCAACCACAACATTTGCTACAAATTCTTTGCTTCTTTTAGGGAAAATACGTAGCAACTGGGGCTCTTTATGGGCGTGATTCTCATCTTGATTTTCTGATATATCTAGCGTCTGCTTTCCTTTGATTTGTGTATTCCATGCTTTACATGCCATGTAAGCTTCACAATGTTTTCCTTGGATAGATGGGGGTTCTAATAATTATAGAAATCAGGGATGAAAATTTCAATATTTCAGAGATTGCTTAGTAGATTCAATAGGCAGTGAGTTAACTTTAATTTTAGAATTGAGGTTTCAAACAAATTTTCTTAGTTCAAAACAGGGAAAATAATAGTATCTAAATGTTCCCAGTTCCACTGATGCTAGAGTTTGTCCATACCCTAAAGGAACATAGCAAAATTTAAGATTATTTCCTTCCCATCACTTCCTTTTCAATTGATGTAATTTTCATTGAATTGAATAGAGGTAAATCTCAACAATGTAAGGTGTAGATTCAATTTGTTCAGCTGGGCAGATTTAGAAGTGCCACAGATTATTATCAATTTGAAGAATGGATCCACAGAGGTTGGCTTCCTTGCCTTTCTCAAACATGGATTGTTCATTTTAATCAAGTGCTTTCACATCTTTTTAAAGTTCTCAATCACTAGTGTTTGTTGATGGGCATACGGAAAATTCATCGTCAGCAATTCATCGATGGAAAATTCACTGCCAACAATTCACTGCTCACAGCCATGCCAAATTCACTGCCAGCAATTCACCGCGGTGGAAAATTAATTGCATTAATATTAAAAAATGTTAATGTGATTAATTTTTCATGATGATGAATTGCTCGTGGTGAATTTTACTTGAGATGAATGTGAATTTTCCTAGAGCCTTGCTGATGGTAATATTTGAAGAATGTTGGTGTATGTGCTTCCAGAAGATAAGATTCAAATCTAATTTTGATTATTAATATTTCAGGGAACTAATTAATCTTATTGGCTGCTAGTCGAAACCATCTGTTTGTCTTTCCTGACCCTGCACCTATAGGATATATGAATATTGTTATTTTTTAAATTCTTGTTTTTTAAAATATATTAATAATTATTACATAGTTTACAGTTTTAGCTCCTATTGCTGGATTGTCTGCTTTGGACATTTTTTATCCTAAGTTATTTGTTCTTTATTGTCATTACATATGTATAATGTTTTATCGATAGTTTTATTCTTCCAAATTGTAGTGCTACTACTTACTGGCATGTGAATATCAACCTTCGCCTTTAGAGTGGTGATTATTAGTTCCTGCCTGGAACTATAGCGGAGGCTCAATCGTTAAACAGTGATTATTCTAGGTTCGAACAGCCAATGACATTGCAAAATGTTTCAAAAAATTTGCTTGGTTTCTTATTTCCATCAGTAAAGCTGCATGATCTTTAGGGCAAATATTCGATTGAACTTTTCTGGCGCTGTTTCATTCGTTCTGCAGATGGCTTGCAGTGCATTCCCCGCTACCAATGCAAGAGACCGCACGAGTTCAGAGGAGCCTCCTGCAGATTGTCAGTTTGTTTAGACAGCTGGCGATTAGTGTTTTTCTATGTTAACGAGTTGCATGCAGAGGAGACGTGCTGGCCTGCAGGACATTCGTTGCCAGATTCAATGATACCTAAAGGTTCTTGCACTGTTCATGGTTCAGGTCAAGTTCGTTGTTGGAAAGGCCGTTCTACTGGGTATGCTATTTGCAAATTTCCATTCTGTCATAGTCTCATCTATCCTATTTTTAAATGTTTTTGTGCAAAACCCTTTAAGAATTACTGTATTGCTGATGTAAGTTTCTTGCCAAGAGAATTCATTCTTCTTGGTCTATATTCAAAATCAGGTGTATTACACAGCTGAATTCAGTCACTCCTGTAAGGAGCCCATATCTTTAGTCATTGTCTCAGTATTAGAGCATTGTTAACAACCATCATATGTGTGGCTGAGTGCCGATCCTCCCTATATCGTAGGAGTGTCCTTTATCTTATCCTGTATAGGAAAACAGTACTCTAAGAGATGCGTGTCATTGTTATTATTTTTAATGAAATAGTGCCATTTCAATAATGGAGAGCTTTCTATATGTGCTTGTGCTTTGGACAATTGTTACCTACTCTTGAAGAAAAAAATAATATGCATCCAACTTAAGCTTGATGCCCTCTTATGATGGGTTCAACCAATAAGTTATATTTATTTATCTGTTTAAATCATTTGCACCATTTTAAAATAAAATACTCTCAATGTATCCTACATTCATGTTCCTTGCTGCTCTTCATTGTTTCAGGCTCTCCATTCAGTGACTCGACAAAAATGAACTAGACATGCTGATGCCGGATTGTGGCTTGGTTTTGATGTAAAGCATGGACCAGCTAGGTCTCAAATTAAAACTTTTGATTAGCAGGCTGGGGCACTCCACCACTGAGCTACATGTCCACCCTCACATCCGTTAGCTTGGATTAAACTTCCAAAGGTTTGTAGTGACATGCAATCCTAGCTCGGGTATTTTAGTTATTTGCATTGTTCTTAGTGTTAAAGAAAATGATATGATCATAATGTAGTTTGAGATCTAGTAAACATTATCTTAATCACAAAAGGAGATAGTGGTGACCATTTGTAGGGGCCGTTAAAAGAGGACAAATGTATGTTAGGTGAGGGGTGCCTATTCTTATTTAAATATTTTTGGCCCCTACACTTTGTATTTTGCGCTTTACTGAGTGCTTTGGATTGATTGTGGGCCTGTACTTCCTCTTCCTCTTCTTTTATATATTCTCAAATTCCATTCTTGCAATTTAATGGGTTGAGTCTCTTCTTACCTATTTTCGTTTGTATAAAATCATTGTTTCTTAGAAAGCCTCTTGTAATAGGAACAGACACAGCTTCTCTGTGATCTTCAACAGGTCTCAGCCTACTCATGGCCTTACCAGTTGAGGCCTGTCTCTTCTTTCTAATGTTCTGCACTGTGTTTTTATGTTCATTTTCATTGAAACTACAAAGAATGAGCCCACTTCTGGCTCCATATGTATACCTTGGTTTTCTGTATGAGATTGTGGGTGTTTAGATTTTTATCTTTTTTTCTACTGTGTATATCAAATTATATCAGTGTTTTTGCGTACAGCTTACAGAACATTAAGTATCAAATTTTCACAATTCATAATGCTGTTATCTGTTGTTTTTGGATTCGATGCAAACATTTCTAACACAATCAAATCTAAAAACAACAGATAACAAGAATGAAGATGGAAAGAGATGGTTTGAATGGAATGAGATTATTGAAGTTTTAGACCACATTTGTGTGACCCATTATCATCATCATCATCTGATTTGTTTAAAACAGTTTTTTCCAGAAGCCTTTTTCTTTGATATGATTTCTTTGACTCTGTTTTCTCCATGTCCTTACAAATAATTACAAAAGATAATGGTTCTGAAAGTAGTCTAATGAAAAGAAAGAGAGAATTGCAAAATTTAAGCTGCTGATTGTCTTTTTTCATTGCAGAGACCACAAACAACATGAATACAAGTCCGCATGGACTGTAATGGTTGTGTACAAATGATACGCATATCTCTTCAAACTGTTCAAGGTAAAATTGCAATTTTGTCTTTTGTAATTTAAATAATTTTTATTTTTTTAATAACAATAACACAATTATTTACTTTATATATCAAATGGAATTGAAAATTACTATTGAGAGGTTTTGTAACTAACATTTTTCTATTTTTGTTTCTTACACCAAATGTAGTATTTTGCTATTTTTGGTTCTTACAATGTGTATAAAAGTTGTCTATTTTTCTATGGAGAATATTAAGAAGCCTATGGGTGTGCATTTTACTAAGCAAGTTTTGATTTTCACAGGCATATACAAAGTTACTGAAGATTTTGGGCAGCAAAAAATAATAGTAGTGGGATGGGCGGACCCTGAGAAAGAGATGAGAGAGTCATTAAAAAGGCTGGGAAAATAGCCAAATTTTGCAGTCATCACACAGTAGGAGGAAAACCAGAGCCAAGAGCAGATGCTACTGAGGTTCCTTTTTCCTCTGCAACTACTATAATGCAAGACCCCCTGGAGCAAACAAGTCAGGAAGTCAAAGAAGAGAACGCTGCATCTGCTCCACCACCAGAAGTAGCTCCTCCTGCGCAGGCAGAAGAAAGTCCTCCTGCTGATGCGCCACAAGCTGGCGATGCTCCGCCCAACAAACCACTGATCCTCCTCCTCCAAGTGAAGAAAGCTCTGTTCCATTACCTGATCCACTTGAAACCTGCTACAGGACAACAGACCACAGCCATCTAAATGGGTACAAATGACTCAGGACTATCTCAGGGATGATTACCTTGATGCTCAGAGAAGGTATCAGAGGTACATGGAAGATCAATATTACAATGGTGGTACCCACACTGGAAATTCAAGGCAGTTGACTGCAGCTGATAGCAATCGTTTTGCCACCATCTTTAGTGATGAGAGCCCAAATGCTTGTTGTGTTACTTAAACTATTGTTTTTTCCATTTTAATTTGTACCAAACTACGATACTCATGTTTATGTGCAGCTATGTCTTATTCTACAGTGCTGAAGTTCTTCTACTATATTTGGGCAGAGAAATGGTTTTATACCTTATGGTAAACAGTTGATTATGTAGTTACAGTTGGTAAATCATTCTACCGGTGTATTTGAGTCCATCCCCTCACTCTTCAGTCATTTCTTACTTTTCACCACTTATTGTTCACCGCTTGTATTTGTACACTAAGGAGTAAGCCGATTACTCTATAAATATAAATAAGGATCTTGTAGTTGTCTAGATCATCTGAAAACTCAAAATATATTCTACAGAATTATGTGTAATTATGATTTGATAAAGACTATTTTGCAGCAAGAAAATCTGAGAATTGTTTATATTTTGTCATTTTGAATATTGCTTTTTTCGTTATTCTATTTTTTCAATAATTCACTAAACTAGCCAAAAATTCTATCACAGAGAAAACAAAAAAAAGCAACTATTCACTAATCTAGCTCTTAACTCTAAGCCAATTCTTTCAATCTACCTTTCTTTCTTTCTTTCTTTTGTGCTTTGACAAGAATCATGAGAGGTTTGGATAGAATTTTGTATACTTCTTACCTCATGCTTCATCACATCTCCCACATTTCATCTATACTTCCTTGCTTGGCTGTTTCTAATTCAGTTCTTTTCAATTGCTTGTTTCATTTCTAAACAAAAACTGGTTATTGGAGATTCAGTATTTTCTCCTTCATTGCAAACTCCTCAAACTCCTGAGAGACAATAAAAAATAAGTCTCTGTTTGTTGATTACCATTATTCCTTATTTCTGTTTCCACTTTAATTGCAGGTTTACTTGAGTGATTTGTCAGCAGTCAATTTTATCTCTCCCTCAACCATGCTGTTCCATCATCATTTCAGTATTTTTCAGATTTGCAAAGGCATCCATATAAGCTCAGCTTCATCTTTCTTGACCGATTGATAGTCATCTGTGGGCCATTTTGGCTTCCCCCATTACTGCTTTCCTCATTTCTTTGTTGATTTACAAGTTTTCCAGATTGTCTGAAGTCTCCAAATATAGCCTTACAAATTTTCACCCTTTTGTTTTTGCTTACTTGTTGCTGTTTTCATTCATTTCTACAGTCACATCAGTCCATGCTATCATTGTTTTCAGTCTTCCTAAGGTCATATCAATCCTCTTTGATTGCACCTGATGTGATTCAAGTGAACACAGGCATTGCTTTTTTGGCATGTTTTCAAGTTCTTGATGATGGCTTTTACAACTCTTCGGCATTGGAGCTTTGTTGTTTTCTAGTTTGTTGAAAAGAGTGTTTTGGCATTTTACATTGCTAATTAACAATGAAGCTCGTCTATTTGCTTGCATGGTATAGAATCACTTGTATACTCTTAGAACATTGAACTTTGCCTTTGCATCAATCATTTGCTATTTAAAGTTACAAAGAAACATCACCCATTTTGCAAGTAATTAGAAAGAAAATATGACACATGTAATATTTGAATCCTAACAAATTGATGATCAGAATAGAATTATGTGTTCTTTAAATGCAATAGTTTCTGTTTTTTTTTTGTGTAATTGCGATTCTTCTTTTTTGCCAAGACAAGATAAAGGACTTGTTACTTGGATACATAGGAAAAACAGAGAGCTTCTAATATAGTGGGTACATCATTGCACTCTGCTCTCTGCACTCTGCATGCAATTAAACAGATGTACTTATATTCCCTTGAGCTGGTAGTCAAGATTAATCTCACATTTTTCCTAGGCCAAAACTATTCTCCCAGTCTTACATTTTTCCTAGGCCAAAACTGTTCTACCAGTCTTAGGCAGGAACTTTGCTGCCCTGCAGCTCTTGTTTTAGAAGTGTTGTATGATAATTGTTCAAGAGTCTGTCTTAAAATCAAATAAAACATATTAATATCATTGAGATATTGGTAAAAGATTCCAAAAATCTGGTTTTTCTGAAAGCAATCTGATATCAGAGATATAATGTAACTTGACAAGGAATAACCATCCTACAGGTGTCTGGCTACACATCGATTAAGTGGTGAGATGTAACACTTTGTGTCTGTTGCAATAGACTTTTGTGTTTTTCAATCAAATCCTTTTCCATCTCCACCTCAACTGATTGTGAAGCCTCAATTAACACTCACTACACTCTGCTGCTGTCTTTCATGGTTGTTCAATCAAAGCCTATGTCATGTCCACATAATTGATTCAGAAGCCTCAACTAACACTCACTGTACATGGTTTCTACCTAAGATATTTCATTACTCCCCTTGTAATATGCCCTATAGCTTTTAGCTGTAGATATTGTTGAGCAAGGTTTAGCTCAATTCTTGTAGTCGATCCAAAACTTTAATGATGTACAACAAACTTTCTTTCACTATCAATTTCATGTTGAGGGTTTACCCTCATTTCTATACTGAAAATATTGTATCACTCTTTTCTCTGATTATCACTTCACTAGCTAGAAGCATCTTAATTAGAACCTTGCAAGCCCTTTCAGGTATTTGGCAGGGACTCCTACCGCACCACAGCTCTTGTTGTCTAATGACTTAACTATAAAATACCATTCCATATATATATATATATAATATTTTAAAAAAAAAATTATTTACATAAATTTCAAGGAATCTAACATTTTTTCTTTTCTTGTGCTTGCAAGGTGATTTACAAAGATAGGCTATAGCCATTTTCATACTCACCCTTTGAGATCAAACCATCATTTGTGAATCAATTACCTCCATTTTTACACCAATTCATCATCAAGCTTTGCAAGTTAATCATGGATTAGGAAAAGGTTGAGCATTCCACATCAATCCAACACTAATCCCGCAATGGGATTAAGTTTTGCATCTAGTTAGGATTTATATTTGAACTACATTATTTTTCCATGCTTTAATAGAGTCTTAATTAGGAATTATAGACAATATTATTGGAATATGGCTTAGTTGGATTTTTTGTTTGGTTTATTTATCAATTTCATTTATTTATGATCTAGCTAACTTCCATGTTCACATCGTGGCACGCCCAGTAGGATTCCATGTCCCCAACTAACAAATTTGTTTGAGTTTTCTTGAATTTTGTAGGACCAAAAAGTAGAGCAACGCATTTGTGTTTGATAGGTCGACACATTTGCATCATAAAGGTCTGTGCATCTACAAATAGCCACACACTTGTTGATTCTTTTTGTTTTCTTCTTACAAGTTTACTAGAGTGACACATGTGCTATAGAGAAACACATTTGCAACATACCAAAATGATGCATATGTTGAAGAATGGCACATTTACATAGGTACAAAATGATGCATATGCTTCCCAGTTTGATGCATTTGTACTAACAGTTTGATACACCTGCAAATAAAATAGAGAGTTAAATTTTATGGTTTTATCCAAATTTCCAAGTTGATTTGATACCTAACCATAACATTTTCTTATTTTTTTCTTTTTTCGTTGAGGCTAACATTTGCAGATGTGGATGATTTATCAAGCATGGAGCAAAGTGCTCATTAACACTATGTCATGAAGAATTTATTCAAATTCCAATTTTTTTATTAACACTTATGTGAAGGATGATCTTAGAGATAGTTTATTTTCATGCTTTAGCTTAAATATCACATTTACTTTGGGTTTTAAAAATGAACAACTACTCACATTTGATTTTGGGTTATAAAATGAACAAACCTTGTCTTTTGATTAAAATGAACACATCTTTCATTTCGATTTAAAATGAACAACTTATACACTTCAATTAGTGCTTTAATAAATGGGCGATCCCACAATACTGGTTTACAATTTTTGGCCAAACTGGACACATAAATAATTTTTTCTAACTAAATATTCACTTTCGAGCACCTATAGCGGCTAAACCGCGAGGAATTTGAAGATGATGCAAACTAGTGATTTGTGATATTTTGTCTGTAGATTCTAAATATATTTTTTTCAAATTTTTTGGAATTAGATTGCACTTATTTTTCCATCTCCTTTGAAAACTAGGTTTTTTCAGTAAACATCATTTTTAAGGAGTGACGCTCATCGTATAATGCATAACTTTTTTTCCATGAAGGATAAAATTTTGATTCTTTCGAATTTAGATTTGTAACTCTGATATCTAGTGCTTCCAATTGGTTAGATAGTGTTTTATTGAATATTTTTTCCTTAATCAAGTTTCAAAGTCAAACCAATTACAATTTAGACATAGGCAAAGCGTATAACACGTAACTTTTTTTGTATGTATCGAAATTCATTTTTTTTTGTTGGATCAAGGACTTCAATATCTAGTGCACTCATATTTTTCAATTTTTTTTTTAATAATCTGCTATTTTTCCACATGTGCAGAACAAAGAGCTTGATTTTCAATGAAAAACCTATGTTTAAAAAAACTATAAAAAAATACATAATAAAACCAAAACATATTAAAATTATATTTGTTGGATAGCTCATTCTAAGGACTACCATCATCCAGTTGGGTCTGTGAAGTCTCCTCCATTTCATCCACAACCCAAGCTTTGAAGGGACAAATTCTGATGTTTTTTATGTGCTAGTGAGTGGAAAGGTGGGAAAAGGGGGGTTCACACAAACTAGGGGAAGTTCATTTGAACCCCTAAGGGTTCACTCAAACCAAGGTTCATTTGAACCCCAGAGGTTCACTCGAACCAGGGTTCATTCGAACCCCCTTTCAAAAAGGGTTTTCCTTTGTGTTTTTTGGCGGGAATGGTGGGAAGTTCATTGAATGGGTTTGCTCGAACCTTGGTTCTAGCAAACCCTCTTTTGGTTTGTGTGAACCTATTAGTTCATTTGAACCCCAAAAATAATTTTTTTTGCCATGGGGTCATTTTTTTCAACTTTTCCTTCCTCAGTACTCCAATTGTAAACCACTTTTGTGGGTTCACCCAAATGAACCACACTTACTTTGGTGTACCTAAAATGAATTGTATGAACATTGTATTCTATGCTTGGTAAGTTAGATGTGTATCTTTTCCCCTTATGCCTAGTGCAATCTTGGGTGAAGAGAAACATCTTGGACTTGCACATGTGTTCATTTGCAACCCTATAAGGTTTTTCTATGTATCCTCTCCCCTTGCACCTAATGCGATATTTGGTGAAGAGAAATAGCAACTCCTTTCTTCCTTTTGAGTAGGAGGTCTACTTTGAGATACATCCACGTATGAAGAACTCAAGGGTTCAACCTCAAGCAAAATTTGTTAGCATGCTATATAAATTGGATAAGAGCAAAACCTATAGGTCGATCTGTGCATGTAGCGCTCCAGACTTGTGGGTTTCCCAAAGCGATGTCTGAGAGGTCGACGGTGTTCACTAAGTTCTACCCACTAGAAATCTATTATTTTAGAGGCCATAAGACTTTTCAAACATCTTCTCAAGGAGCTACAATGGAATAGCATCATTCCATGAAGTTACTCATCATGTACCAAGCATAGTTGAGGTGACAAAATCCCTTGTAAGGAAATTTTCCTTCCAAGGAAAGAGGTGTATCATGCATGTGTGCATACTCTAATTACTCGCTCTATGTGTTATTTTATCGTGTGATCCCAATTTGAGAAGATAAACATGATCTACCCACTAAATAGGTTGCACAATATGGCATGTTTTCATGTTGAGACCTTGTGACACCATTTAGTGAGTTCTTGTGGAAGAAGAACACATGTAAATCATCTGATCACTTTATTGAGTCAATTTTACATGTTGTATATTGTGTTTGCAAAATAAAAATATCAAAAAAATTAGGTCAACTTGCATTTTAAAGATCCCCTAAATAGATTGATGCTTTTTCCTAAAATTGTGATGACTTTGCATAATCCGACACTTTTGTTTTCACATCGATGCCTTTGCACATATCAGCGTGTTTGCTAGGGAAAACTAAAATTTATATAGTGATGCATCTATTTGGACAGTCTAATGCTTCTTCCAAATAGTGACACCTTTCCAAATATTGATGCCTTTGTAGTTGAATAGAGTGACACATTTGTCAAAATTTCAGAATTGCAATTTTCAACAAAACATTATCTAATTTTATCTTTTGGTTTAAAAACACTCAAACTGGTTCAAACTAAAACAAAACCAATTTTGGCCCACTTATAGGACTCACAACAAGAAATAAAGTTCATGTTCTTCAACATATTGGTCTTGTCAAATCACCCTCTAGGTTTTTAATTAAGATCAACATTAAACAATCAACATGAAAAAATCAAACATGAAAACGTCAAACCATCAAACACAACTTGAAATTTTGACACAAAGCTTTTGGACTTAGGTTTTTCACCATCTTAACTATTTAAGATCTATGATTAGAAACAATCTATTTCTAAGCATTTAGTTGAATTAGTACACATAATTTGAACAAACTCACCTTGGAGTCACAAATCTACTCTTAAGGTTTGCAAGTTCATCACTATCAAAATAAAAACACAACCAAAATTTTAGTCTAGAATCTTGTCAAAATTAATAGTTTCATATCCTCCACTCATCCCACCAAAATCATTACATTGATCCTAAAACCTATCAAAAGTGTTGTCATTTGAAAATAACCAAAGGTATTTCAACAAGGAAATTTGAACTCAACATCTCCTAGGATTGACATAGTCCTTCAGGGTAAGTGCACCAAGTTGTGACACAAAAATGGCTCTTAAGATGCCACTTTTTTTTATGAAATCAGCAAAGTCTAATGTTCTTGAGAAAATGAAGATAGGCTCAAAATTTGAAGATGCAAAAAGAACAAGAGTTGAAGTGCTCCGGGTCTATTTTCTAAGATACTATTTTTTTTTTTTTAAATAATGAAGATTAAGTGTTTCAAAAAGAGCGGCCACAAAAAGTGGTCCTGTTTTTATCAAAAAAACAAACATAGCATCTATTGTGGCCTCCCTTTTTTGTTAACATTTTTTTTTAATTTTAAAAATCTGAATGATGAGAAATTAGCTAACACCATGTAGTTTATCCTACTTCTTTCGACTAATTTTTTGATGAATATACAATATTTTACGAATTTTTGAAGTGGACACATCCGAAAAAGCTAAAATTAGAGCGTGCTCCCTCCTAATTTTTTTGAAAACTAATCAAAAATAAATTTTTCTTTTTCATTATGTGTAGAATGGAGTCTATTTTATAAAAAAATAATTTGTTTCAAAATTCAATGAATGATTAAAAATCTGTACTAAAACTAACAAATGTTGGTTTTTTGACAAAAAACGAA
The DNA here is from genome assembly GCA_007258455.2 of Sequoia sempervirens. Taxonomy (NCBI): domain Eukaryota; kingdom Viridiplantae; phylum Streptophyta; class Pinopsida; order Cupressales; family Cupressaceae; genus Sequoia; species Sequoia sempervirens. Next base: position 185,215,838 of record VDFB02270651.1, read on the forward strand.
GGCACTATCAAGAGAAGTTATGGATGAAAACCTTAACCTAATAAAAATGTTAAAAAAATTATATGGTTATATAGGTAAGAGAGAGCCTAACATCATGATGGTTTTTGTTATAAACTTGCATTAAAAGATGTGTAAACCTGATAGTTAGCATGGCCAAAAATGAGTGAAATTTTGTTATCCTTTCAGAAAATCACGTCCTTGGCATGAAAGGATCGTCCAACCCTTTAGGTTGGATTCCCAAGAAAAAATCCAATCCTTTGGGTTGGTATTTCCCAATACAACACATTTGGTGAGTGCCAAATGGGAAGCATGACTTTTTGCAATGCATTTTTGTGAACTCCTTTTTCTCTTTCTCTACTAGGGAAACTATATACATGAAATAAACATCTAAGTTGAAATTTACATATGGAAATTTACTTTCTTATACTTTAAGTTATATTTCATGTATATAGTTTCAGGATGTTTAAGAGTGGTTTTGGATCTCATGGAGTTATAATGCAAATTCTAGTTTTTGAATGATCTTATATTTTTTCAGACTTAATCAAATTTCAATAATGAACACGTCAAATTTCAGTAATCAAGAGGTCAAATTTCAATAATAAACAAGTTGTATCATCTTTCTCTCTCTTTATCTCACTCATTTTCATCTTTTATGCTAGAGACCTCTCTCTCTCACTATCTCCATTCCTTTATATGACTCTCTCCCCCTTAATATCAAGAACTACCTCTCTACATGTTCATCTCTCTCTCCTTCCCTCTCTAATCACTATCTCCCTCCCTCGCTCCCTCCCTCCCTCCTCTCTCTACATTTCTCTCTCTCTCTCTCTCTCTCACCCACCTTTGCTCTCTACTTCTTGCTATCTAACCTATCCCTCTATACCTCTTTATCTCTCCCTCCCTCTTTCCCTCTCTCAATCTCTCCACCTTCCTCCTCTACTCTCTCATCTCTCTCTCTCCCTAACTATCCCTCCCTCCTCTCTCTCACCTTTCTATCACCTCTCTCTCTCCCTCCCTCCCTACCTCTTCCTCCCTCTCTCCTTCCCTCTATACTTATCTTTATCTCCCCCCTCTCTCTACCTACCTCTCTTTTTTTCTCTCTCACCTCTCTATCCATCCCTACCTCTACCTCTCTCTCCTTCCCTCTCTACTTCTCTCTACCTACCTGTCCCTCTATACCTATTTATCTCTCCCTACCTACCTCCTCTCTCTCAATCTCTCCACCTTCTTCCCTCTATACTCTCTCTATCACATCTCTTTATCACATCTCTCTCTATCTCTCTCCTTCCCTCTCTACTCTCTCTATATCAACTTTCTCTCCCTACCTTTCCCTCCCTCTCTCTCTATCTCTCTCTATCTCTCACTCCCTCTCTCTCTCTCTCTCTCTCTCTCTCTCTCTCTCTCTCTCTCTCTCTCTCTCTCTCTCCCTCCCCCCTCTTTTCTCATCACCTTCTCTCTACCTACCTCTCTTCCATCTATCTCAACTATCCCTCTTTACCTCTCTCTCCCTCCTTTCTCTCTCTTCCTTCAACCAACCTTCACTCTCTACATCTCTCTAACCTACCTCTATATACATTTCTCTCTCTCCCTCCCTCCTTCACTCTCTCAATCTCTCTACCTTTCTCCACTCTCTCAATCTCTCTACCTTCCTCCTTACCTCTCTCTCTCTACTCTCTTTCTCTCTATCTCACCTCTCTCTCCCTACATTTATCCCTCCTTCCCTCCTCTCTTTCTATATCTCACCTCCCTCTCCCTACCTCCCTACCTCTCCTTCCCTATCTACTTCTTTCTATCTCCCCCCCTCACTCTATTGCTCTCTCTCTCACCTCTCTCTCCATCCCAATCTTCCCCTCTATCCCTACCTCTCCCTCCATCTCTCCTTCCCTCTCTCCTCTCTATCTCCCCTCCCTCTCTCTACCTACCTCTCTCGCTATTTCTCTTTCTCTCACCTCTCTCTCCATCCCTACCTCTCCCACCATCTCTCTTTTCCTCTCTACTCTCTACCTACCTATCCCTCTATACCTCATTCTCTCTCCCTCTCTCCCTCCTTCCTTCTCTTAATCTCCCCACCTTCCTCCTTCTCTCTCTACTTTTCTCTCACTTATCCCTTCCTTCCTCTCTCTCCTTCCCTCTCTACTCTCTATCTCAACCCTCTCCCTACATAGTTATCCCTCCCTCTCTCCCCCCTCTTTCTATCTCTCATCTCCCTCTCTCCCCCATCTCCCTCTACCTACCCCCTCTCTCTCCTCTCCTCTCTACTTTCTCTATCTCAACTCTCTCTCCCTACTGGTGGAACCTTCAAAATTTCATGTTTCACTGATCTAATGTCTTTACTTGGGTGGTTTCCTATTTTTGAAATGCTACTAGGGTTTAGGGTTTTATGCTTATATTGGGTTGGTTTTCCTTAGCATATTTTCTTTCACATTAATCCTTGTTCTTTTGGTCTATTTCTCAAGTGACTTGCTATGGTCAGTTTTCGGTCATTTTCAAACAACCCGAGTCTTTAATCTTTGTCTATTGATCGATCCTTTATGTCTAGGGTTACCATCTCACAGTCTTATTGAAATATCTCCCTCAAGGTGCTTTTCCCTATGGTTGAGTTACCAATTATTCAAATTTTTATCCTATGGTCTCGGTCTTGGTTTTCCTTATGTTATTGGCACCTTCGTTTCTTAGTTGGTCCCCCTTTTAAAACAACTTATGAGAATGTTCAATATTTTCCCACTTAGTTTTTTTCCTACCACTTGGCGTATTTCCCATAACGCATAGCCTTGTGACCACTAGAAGTGAATCGGTGATGAGTGATGGACCCTTGCTTCTATGTATTGATGTTGTTCTTTGCATCACGGGTAGGCATAGGGCCTCAAGTTTCATATTAGTGATGCATGATATGAAGTATTTCCCATGTATCATTGATCGCCTTAATGCTTCAAGTTATGAATGAGTGATACACAATAACACTATAGTCCTTTGTATTGTTGGCTCATCTCACATTGCTTCTTGCTCTCCATTTCCATATTGGCGATGAATAATGAATTTTGTGGTTCTAATTTTACATCACTAATCTAAGTGCTGGTAGGAGTGATGCTAGCATGACCATTGATCTTGGTGCTAATGCACATGGCTAAATCTTGAATTATCACTAAAATCCTTTCATTACTAATATGATTTGACTATTGAAAAATAAGTGATGAGCAATGAATGGTGCTAGTATATGCTCTCATTGTTGGGGTCCAAGGTATTGCTAAAAGTCTTTTTTGAGGGTATTTTCTATTAGCGATGAATGATGGAGGAAGCATAAATTCAGGAGGATGATCTGATCTAACAGTTAGGATCTCATTGCATATGTTGTTCATATCGTTGATGGCATACATGAAGGAAAAGAAGTATTAGCGATGAGCAATGTCAGGATTAATACTTACACTCATCGTGTTACCTCAAAGCATCGCAATTACAAATGGAATTATTTTTGGGTCTCTTCAATGGAAACGATGGAGCCACATCAAGGTGATAGTGGAATCTCAGTGAGATAGTCTCAAGAGTCTCTTTGACATGCCGATATGGTGACATTTTCTGCAACGATAAAGGGATACCCTTTGGAGGGCGGGAATTGCCTTCTTCAAGCAATTTGCAAAGGAATTTTGTCTCATATGAATTTCACCCTCTTGAATTGCAAATATAACTACTTTTGGGGAATGTATTTTTGTAGTGATCAAATAGGATTTGGACATGTGTACATTTTGGCCCAAGGCTTGTTTTCTCCTTTGTTTCTATAAGAAGGAATTCATGGCCAGATGTATAGGGGTTCTAATTTTTGGGAAGGCTCTTAGCTTTAGGTTTTGGCCGTGAAAGAGGCTATGTACTGTAATTGTTGAATGCTAAGGGTGAAGGTCCATGTGTTGTAAATCCATATATTATAATGCTCATGTAACTTGAATGCACATATATGAATGCATACTATTATGTGATTGTCTCCATGTCTAGGATGTAACACATTTTGAATTGAAATAACAAGGTTATTGAGGTTCTTCAAACACATTTTCTATTTGAGTTATTTGTTTGTTTGCTTTCCATTCAAGGAGGTGTAATTTCTTGCAAGTAGGTAATGAGGGTATTATATTTTTAGGTGGTGTGTGGTCGATTTTAGAGTATGATAAATAGGTAAAAACAAATAAATCAAACACACCGATAAGACATTATATCAAAAACAGAATATTAAAATAATAGAGATGCAAACTCAGTATTCTGTTATCGGTGTCGTCCTATCGTCCTCTATCTCCAGTGTTTTTGTTGATTCCAGCTGGCTCTCAGATCTTGGGTTAGGCTCAACAAACAGTCTTCCTAGAGAACGAGATTTAATATGAATGCATGCAATACTATGCTAAGACATGCTTGATAAAATGAAAGATTACAATAATGCTATGAATACTAAAAGCTGATAAAGATAATGCTAAGATGTTAAAATGCTATAATGCTAAAATGCAAGTAATCTCTAATTAGCCTAAATACTTGGATTGGAAGTGATATTTATAGAGTTTTCGAAAGATTCTGATTGGCTGATGTGATCAACGACTGTGAAAATTCCTTGCAGATCGAACAGTTGAAGATGGACAAGACTGGAGAGAGAAATAGAAGAAAACAAAAAGCAAGCTTTGTTTCCTTTTTCGAAAAAGAGATAAGATGAGATGATAAAGATGAATTGTAAAAATCATCTTTTTGTGAGATTATGGAAAGATTTCAAAGAAGATAAATAATGAATTATTAAATTCAATTATTCATTTATGGGTGACACAAAGATTTTTCTTAAAATAGAATATTTACCCCAAATTTGAAGAATAATGGAGGATTTCATAATTAAATAAAATATTTAATTATGATTTTGAAAAGATATGGAAGATATTTAATTAAAATTTTTAAGAAATGACATTTAAATGAAATTATTAAATAAAATATTTAATTAATTAGAAGAAAGATTCAAAAAGAAATATTTAAATTTAATTAAATCAAAAAGACTTAATTAAATTCAAAAAGTGACAATTAATTAAAATAAATGAAGTGTATTTATTTAATTAATCAAGTAGACATATGAATGTGCAATAATTAAATAAAAATTGATTTATTTAATCATGACAACAAAATAAATTAAATGAACAATATAATTAAATTAATTAATCATATGTAGAGGATTTTAGAGAAATTAATTAAATAATAAATATTTAATTAAATGCCAGGATTAATCAGACACGACCAATTTTATGCATATATAGGTGGATTACTAAGTAGGATTTCATGACAAGATTACATAGACATTTCTGTCATAATGTGATGGAAGCTTGAAGGTCATCAAGATTATGTTATAGTATTATGATATGATGTGTATGATATGTGACTCTGTAGCCCAAGGTAGGCAATGGTCTTGCATAGTTGTCTTTCCCCATCCTCAGAAATAATCTTCAAATACATTCAACCTTTTAGTGCTTTAGTTTTATGGTTATTTTGTACCTCAACTTCATGTCTGTAGTGGAATGAGAATAAGGGGTGTACTCTTATTGGATACAACCATACACATCCTTGTTGTATTGTATAAAGTTTATTTGATTTACATTGTTTTGCATCATAGGTTGAATATATGCATTCACTGTCACATGGACCACCCTCTTAGGTTTTGCAGAGCCTAAAGTATAGGGGAGAAAAGTTTAGAATCCACATCTCCCATTCGTTGGCCACTAATCTTGAAGTTCTTAAGCATAAGGATTGGATATCCTTTAGAGAGGATTTTCAAGGTTTATTTGAAAAAAAAAAACCAACAGATTGGTGACTCTACTAGGGAGAAACAGTAACAAGTCTATGAGAAAAGAGTCAAAAATTTGGTGAATCTGAACATTCGGTTCAGATGTTAAAATTTTCATTCCTGGAAGTGGTTTTTTTGCAGAAATTTTAAAGAAGTTATGTGTGACTCTACTATTGGAGAAGACCTAGAATGAAATTAATCTTTGAAAGAGCTTCATATTGTTTTAAGTTTAGTCCTCTATGAAGAGAGGCAACGACTCTGTGAAAAGAACCTGATGAAGATGTGACAAAATTTTGAGATTTGCAAATATTTCTAGTCAGGAAGGAAAATTTATAGCACTTGCAACATATCCAGGTATTTTTATGTTTTTTTTTTCATGAAGAATAAGTCTATGTATGAAGACCATGTTTGAAGGTCCTAGAAAACTTTGGTTCCCTTATTTAGTGAAAATGAGCACTTCAAGAAAGGGATAAAGGGATATTGAGAATTAAATATTTGTGAAGGGAATAAATTCTCATTTGCAAATATGTATGACTATTCTAGTTCTCCCTCTACAAGCTTTAATGTCATGCCTAAACAAACATCATGTCCTCAAATAAAGATGTTCTCTAATGAAAGATATAACCCTCTATATTTTTGTAAAATCCAAAGTTATCCACACTTAGTCCCAAGAAAAATGAATGAATACTTGCCTAGGTTTAGAGGAGATCTCGAAGAGTTAGCATCACAACATTTACAAAGTTTCATTGATTGGATGGAGGACTATCAAATAGAAGAAGAGGATGTTATCATGAAGCTTTCTGTAATAATTTTACAAAATTTTGTTGAGCATTGGTTCTTTGGTTTACCAATCCATTCTATATATTCATGGGGTGAGCTCAAAATACTTTTCATTGATCAATTTGAAGGAATATCAATAGACAATGAATACTTATTTGAGGATAGAAATCATAATATCTAAGAAGAATTTGAAGAGTGGAACCTCTTAAAATGGGGTATTAAGTGCTATCATATGGTTTAGGACATAGAGCACACCCACTTTCAAGATATTCCAATCAAAGATAACCCTAGAGATCTCAATGCAAAGGAGAAAGAGATCTTGCAATAGGGTTGTCCTAGGGGCTGAATGTAAACTAATGAGGGGTTCACCATGAAGTTAAGACTTGGAAATAAAAATGCAATGCAAGTATAATGCAAAATGAAATACAAAACCCTAATTCAATGCAAAGCTACACTAAATGACCTAGAAATGCAAATGAAATAAAATAGAAAATTATAGAAAGGAATATGTGCACTTGAAAATCTAGAGATGGCTGGAAGAAGGTTTGAGACACTGGAAAATATAACCTTTTTTGACCTACTTGGACATTCGCCAATTTGGGCGATCAGTCCCATAGCTAGATTTCTACACAGGAACTAGTTTCGGGGAAGAGGGTATTTGAATATGCAAATAGTTCTAAAAAAAACTTGTAGTGGGACTCATTCACCACTTCTAGTGAATCAGTCCCATTTCACTTTTTCAAGAATTTAAGGTTCAAATCTGTACTCCAATCTCTGTCCTTCCCTTCTAGACTGATTTTCAGATTTGAATTTCTAAGAAAATATCTGCAAAATAGAATATAGACTTGATTTTCTTATGGGGGGTTTTCCTTGATCAAACCCCTTGTTTGGTAATTAAACCTTGATGGAAATAATAGAACTTGAATGTAAATGTGAACATAAACCCTAGCCTTAAGTGTGTCTAAGACTAAGAAATCTGAAACACGATGCAACCCTATTCTAATGTGTAAGAATGAGATGTATAAATGGAAATATGACAATGAATGACTCACTTTGAGAGACCTCTAAACACCCAAGTGAGCCTCAATAATGCTTGTACCTTCCTTAGGCTAAAAGTAGAGTGATAATGGAGGATGGAATCACTTAGGAAACAAGTCTTTAGGCTTAGCTTGATGGCTAGTTGCATCTCCCCAATCTAGAATCCATCATGATTCACCATAGACAACCATGATCAAACCTTGACAATGCTAGATCTTGAATGAAAGTGAGCTTGAAGACTTGCAAAAATACCTTAATGTTGCTCTAAGACTTCAACGTTGCTTGCTTTTGAAAATTGAATGCTCTTGTGAAAGAATGCTTGAAGATTCTTGATGCCTATCTCTTGAAACTGCTCTTGAAATGCTTTCTTAGATGATAAAAATGACTTAGAAACTTGCTTATATAGGAATTAACACCTAATTTATTGTTATTTAGATCTCGAAGGCTGGCCTCAACCAAAAATTTGAATTAAAAAGGTGATTTTCCCACTCAAAAATTAAAAAGACCCCAAATGGGACTCATTCGCCCATGGTGGCAAATGGGTCCCACCTAGGGGGACTCATTTGCCCAAGGTGGTGAATGAGTCCCACCCTAGATTTTTGAGGTGGGTTTTGAAGATTTTTGATGTTTTAAATGATTTTGTTGGGTTTTTAGTTGAAATAAACCTTGAGATTTGAAATAATGGGTCTTAGGAGCCTATAAATGATGATTTAAAGGATAATTAATGTAAGGGTACCAAAATAGGTCCAAATTAGGCAAGGAATTGTACTATCTCCAAGAAGGGAGTACAAATTATGTTGCCACAAAGAGAATTCTAAAGTAAAGTTGAATCCATGTCACCTATTGATACATTGTATGATATAAGGAGATTTGAGGGTGAATCCTCCTATAATTTCCATGATACATTCATGGAAATTTTGTTTGCTATACTAGTATTAAATAGACCTGATGAATCAATATGTATTGATGTTTTTTGTGAAAGACTTGAGCCAGGTCTAAGTACCATGCCAGCTGACTTGAAGCCCCCTAATCTTGAGTGTATATATCAATGGATTTTAGTGATTGAAGAAATGATAGAGTAGTGTGGAAGTTATTTCTTGACTAGCCTATGTGATGGTACTTTTTCCAAACTTGATTAAATAGATCTAGATGGTATAGTAAAAGACAATGATAATGCATCTTGTAGTGGTGAGGATTTTTTTTTTTAACAATCTATAGAGAAAATAGATGCAGATGAAGATTATAGCCATATTAGTCAAGATGTAAGACATGATGAGATTAATGAAACATGTGAAGTCATGCCTTCTATTGACTTTGAAAACACAAAAGTAGAGAGCCAACTTTCTATATCAGATGAAGGCTGCAATGATGAAGATGATACTAAAAGCATTTTATCATTTACTGACAAGGATAAAATGTGTTATGATAAACCCTTTGGGTCAGGTGCATTGATCTCATTTGAAAATGCAGTAGAAGTTTGTGCTGATTTTGAAGTTTCAAGCCTTCATGGTGACAAAATTAGTGTTGCGGATGTAAATATGCAACCAGATGAAAAGCATTCCTATCCGAGTGATCAAGATGATTATAATTCTATTTACATCCCTAGTGACTTTGAATTCTTTCAAGATGAGGAAGTAGAATTGATCTCCCTAAATAAAAAGTGTTTCAATAAAGATGATGACAATACTTTTCAAAGCTCACAATTGCATAATGATATTATGAAATTCTATGATAGTGCTGATAATTTTTTGAATGAATGTGATGTGAAGAACAATGGGATTCCAAGTTCTCTTGGACAAGACCATGATGAGAGATATAAATTGAATGTAATTTTTGAAGAGGAGATAAGTGATTAGCAGTGTTATGATACACTTGGTCATGCCAATTCTACACGTGTTGAGTGTAGCATTGATGGAAGTGTTCATGGTGATGAGATAAAGGAGTCTGCTGATTTGTGGAATAGTCTTGAGATTGGTAGTATGTCAAATTCAAATGAAAAAGTGTGCAATGGATTTTAGTTGAAGAGATCATCCATGAGAAGCTGCAATGAAGAAATAAATGATAATTTTCAATTTGACAGTGAAGAATATGACCCTGTTGATTATTGGAGTAGTATGGACAAAGAGGAAGATATATGTGCAGGAGATTTATTGGATGAATCATTTCAAGAAGTTGATTGTGTATAGCATGTGTGTGTAGGTGATGTAAGTGATGAACAAAGAACTCCTTTCTTGTTTGATGCTTCACTCTCTTCTACTCCTTTTTCTTGTTTTCAAGCTATCACTAATTGTTTGCATAAGAATAACATGGGTGAAGCTATACATGAAAGTAAAAATTTAAAGACAAATGTTGGTACCATTGATGAAGCCCTTTATGATGAATTTTCACCTGAAGAATGTGATTATCTTCAACACATGGATGCATATGAGGACCTTTTTTTTGGGTGTGCAACTTACAGTCTTCCTCATGATTAGTATACCTCAGAAATTCATGTTGGTGCTATAGGAGGTAATGTTGATTATGATGCTTTTTGCAACCATGAATGTGTTTTGAATAGTCACTATGAGGAATATGTTGAAAAGGTAAATTTTGAGTCATTTGAGCCTGCAATTGAAGCCTTTAATACAAATTTGTGTGATAATATCAAGAATAAAAATAACCTTGTCTTCAACCCTGAGTTGAAAAAAATTGTTTGTGTATGGGATGCTGATATTTTTTCTGAATGTCATGATTTGACTATAGACAATGGTATTATGGATGTTGATAAGTCTTTTTTTTTTGGAAATTGGGGCATATAATGATATGACTAAGTTGTGTTGTTTGGATGGAGATAAAATTGTCTGTGATGCAATCCAATTGAAGGAGATACATATGAGTGAACATTTTTCGTTTACTGAACAAGAGGATTGCATACCATATGTAAGGAATGTCATTTTTATTGAGCCTAATCACTATGATAGTTTCAAATTTGATGTGCAGATGAATGATGAGGAGAAATCTCATACTGACTCTTTTCAAGCACACTATGAATTTTTCCACTTTCTGGTCCAATTTGATAAGAAAATGGTTGTGTATGACAATGACAATGATCTTGTTGATGAAGGATATCACACCAATTATCAGTATGCTCCATTTAAAGAGTGTGATATATGCATGTCAGATGTTGATGGATTTTAGTTGGTGTTTCATTTCCAATATCAAATTGACAATGTTATTGGAGGCATTAGAAAGCGCAATGATATAGTTAAGCATGCCAATGTTGATTGTGGTTTTCAAATGTTCAATGGTAGTTTTTTCAGACTTGTCTTAGTGCATACTATGACTAGGTGAAAATACTATTTCAGAAATGAGCAGCAAGAACAAATATGCAAAAAACAATAGACACCTAACACCTCAAGACTGGGCAAAAACGTTAAACTTAACAAATGTAGATGGAAAGCTTATACCTTGCTAATTTGCTCCTTAGTTGGCCCTTGATTTTTGATGTTGTGTATGCTCCTTGGATGGCAAAAGATGTTGATATGAGATGCAAGATGGATGATAAATGAATGAAAATACTATGATGGATGCAAGGAATATAAGTTTTAGCTAAGTGGGGCTCCAATGAAAATTTTGCAAGAGTTTGGTTAGCACAATGATCAACCCCCTAAATGAGAGAAAATAGGGGGTATTTATAAAGGAAGTTTAATTATCTAGAGAATTCAACGGTTGAGATTCATCCAACAAGGTCAAGATGAAGGGATATGGTGAGTTGAACACTCACAAACCCTCACATCTTGACATGTGGAAGGTGAAGTGGCTTAGAATTGGTGATGTGTAGGTGAGGTGGAAGAAGAGTACATGATGTGGAGGAAGGACATGTACCTTAAAAGTACATTGGGAGATGAGAAGATTCCTTGGAGGAATAAAAAGTGAATTTAAAATTCATATGATTGGGGAATCTTGTGGATAAGACAAGGTTCCAAAGGGAGAGGTAGAACGTACCTTGGATAAGACAAGGTGCCTAAAAAGGTAAGCACTTGTCACATGTGACTTGATGTGACAAGTCAAAGATTCCATGGGGAATAGTTCACATGTGACTTGATGTGACAAGTCAAAGATCACATGGGGAAGAGTCCACATGTGACTTGATGTGATAAGTCAAAGATCACATGGGGAAGAGAAAAATGAATTGAATATTCCTTGGAAGGATAAAAGGAATTAAAAATTCCTTGAGAGGTTGATTAGGCTAGTTAATGAAGGATTAGAAGAGGGTTAGGTGGCTAAAGGAGATTAGGGGCCAACTTGAAAAAGTTGGAGGATGTGACACATCCTAATCAAGGATTAGGCATGTGCACATCCCTAATGATGGAATTAGGAAGATAATTAGGATTAAGAAAGAGATGTGACATGTGAGGAATTAAATAAATGTCATATTTATTTAATTCATTTGATGAAAGGAGGATTAGAGAGATAAGGTATTTAATTATTAATTAGATACCTTAGGGATTTAGAGGAATTAAGGGATATTAATTAGATAATAGTAATATTACCTAGTTAACGCGAATAAGGGGATGTTTAGATGAAAGGGGATAAATTTGGATAAATTAAGTGTCCAAATGTAGGTGTCTACATTTTTCCCCTCTTTGAGATGGTGTTACAAAGTAGCATCATTTCAAAGAATATTAAAATATAGAACCCAGAAGAAGGTGGTCAGATTGGAAAAGATGCCCCAGTCATCAACAGATTGACTAGGAGGAAAGATGATGGGAGTGACGATGAAGGTTAGGGATGATGGATGCCCCCTCGAGAGGACATGCGAGTTCAAGAGAACACGGGTGTGCTCGTGAAATGGATGAGATGATGCAAGGGGTATATGAGCAAGATGATGCAAAGTGATGGGTAAGAAAGGATGAAAAGGCGGTAGGAGATTGGGAGGGGAGAGTGATGAAGGAAGAATGGATGGGGGGATTTTGATAGATGAGAGGATGGAGATGAAATGAAATCCAAATGAAATTTTCCATCTTTATGAGCACTGATTTTTGCTATAGCAGAAGACACAATACACCAAGGTATAAAGGGCCAAGGAAACTTAGTGTTTAATGCATGAAACAAACAAAACAAACAAGAAGGCTATCCCAACACCCCAAAGTCATGATGACCTTGGTTGGGCCAAGTATTGGGATAACAAGTGCACAAGGATGCCCCAACATAACACAAGACCTCAAGCATCTTGGTGGGTACTACGTGGGACAACCAAGAAGACAACAAAAAAGAAAATATCAAGATACACCCCTATGTTGACTAGTCAAAGCACACCATGATATGATGGATCAAGGCGACCATGACAAGTGATGATAGGGAGCTCAAATGATAAAAAAAAAGCCAAAATCATCAAAAGATCACAATCAATTTCAAATGTCCTTTGCCATAGGATCAAGGGGATGGATGCGATTGATGAGGTCTGTTAGGAAGGATGCATCCTATTGAGACCGATGATGGATACTAAACTGAAAGATTGATGTGACGTAGGATATTTGGAACCGATTAGATATGATGATACAAGTGGATATTGTTTGTTAAGAACCAGCTAGATAACGACATAGATTGATGACACGACACAAGAGACATGACACAAGATAGGAGATTGACACATCCTAGTGACCTAGGGGCTCGGGGGCCGATCAAATATTAGCCTTGCCTACGTGAAATCATAGAGCCCTCGTAGTTCGATAAAAGGCTAATGACAACCCACAATGGAGACCTCGATGGATGATAAAGATAGGATGGAAAAAAGGAGCAAAGTGGACAATGAAGATCAATGATAGACGATAAAAGAGTAGGACTGATGATAGATGATAAAGGAAACAAGATTGATGATAGATGATAAAGGAAATAGGACTGATCATAGACGATAAAGGAAACATGACTGATGAGAGATGATAAAGGAAACCCTGAGGGTGGATCAAATGATCGACCTTGCCTACGTGAAAGCACAGGGGCAATGTAGTTCGACAAAATACCAAAGACAAATGATGGATAAGGGATAATGAGATGATCACTGATAAGTGGATAAAAAGATAGTCCTATTGGATAAGATAGGATGATGGCGATGATGGGACCAAAACAATAAGACAAGACTGACCTATTGGATTAGATAGGATGATGATGATCACACAAAGCTCATGGATGGGATAGTTATTCAAATCAGCAAAGGTGAAGTAGGAGGATGACAAGACAAATAGATGAATGATGAGAAAGGATAGGAGATTGAAAAGATGTGTAAAAGAAGAAGAGGTGAGAAGATAGATGACATCAGATTGCATGGGGAGTAGCCTATAGCTAGATACCAATGACAAGGGATTATGAGATGGGATGAGGATAAAGGAAAATGGATAACAAAATAAGGATGGGGGGAGGAAAAGGATTTTTTGGATGGATTGGATAGAGGGATAAGGATTTGGATTAGGAAAAGGCTATCAACTAGATAAATGGATAGATAATAATTTGGGTGATGGAAAGGATTTTTGTGATGGATGGATAGAGGGATAAGGATGGGGAGATGGAAGGTATTTTTTGCTAGATGAAGGATGTCCCAAAGGACTATGTAACAAAGGAAGATAGATGCCCCCACTCTAAAGGTGTCATGTATAATGAGGCATGAGGGATGGAAGGTAGAAGGATGGGAAAATAAGGGAGTGAGATCGATATGGATAGGATGTATGGATAAGGAAGGGAGATTTTTGGTAGCATGACAGGCGAACAAGGAAGGTAGATGAATGTGAATAAGGATTAGGATAGTGTGCAGATGAGGGGAATGTATTCCAAGAGGTGTCCAAAGCATGTTTATATGTTTTCCCCTATCGATATTGTTAGCTCTCAAAAATGCAGGTGAAATGCCTCAAGAGGTTGCCAAACTCTTGATACATTTTAGGGTAATAGACAAGGTCAGATGCTTTAGACCTTCTACTCTTCAGGTGCTGCTAGACCTTGGCGGGTGTACCTATATGAATGAAGTAGACTTAATGTGCTTATTCCTCTTGAAATGTTTTGCCCACAATGGCAAGTAGGAGTGGACAAGTGAAATCAAATTTGGTATAAATTGTATAGCGATATTCAAAACTAAACCCTAATATGTTCAGTTAACAGATGTAAAGAAAATGAATGAATCTAAATGGTGAAAAATGCAGAGACTAGTGCCTTATTGGGTATGCAGAGTCAAATGAAATAGAAATGGGCAACTTATTTCTAGAAAACACTCAAATTGTTTGGCATATGTTTTTTTTATAACTTGTATAAACATGCAAGACTGTAATTACTAAGCTCTTCTTAATGATCCAGATGAATTTCCCTGATTACTGTGATCAACCACAAGGATTTAATATTTTCTTGAAAGAACCAATCAATTAACCACACAGATACATCAAATGTGCACTGATAAACTGAATATAAACTTGTTACATCAATTTAAACAACCATAAAGCATCAATCGTGGAGACAACTTTAGTAATACTTTCAATAAATTCAACAGACAATTTACACCAGAAATACACTGCCACATCAACTGATTTTCATAAATATCTCCATTTTGAAATCATGCAACCGTAGTCTCTGTTCTATGAAAATTTTATTCTACTGAATCCCTTTCTAATATATCTACTATCTATCTACTATCTACCATCTCCTTATTTATAGTCAAAAATGGATATTTATACATTTGTGTCTGAAAAGACACATCCTTTCACATTCACATGTCGGCAATCAAATGTATCGAGCCTTTTGTTAATACTCATCAAATATTCGCCGTGACATCCTGTAGTTATGCTGAAGTCCAAAGCATTATCGACAGATATCCTTTGATCTTTGTGTTTCACTGTGACCCATGGAGTCGGGGAGACGTCTCATAGGTACCTTATGTCTCGCCGAGAAATCTCCTTAAGTTCACATTTTGTCGCCGTGACAATATCACCTTTTCATCGATGCAACAATACTTCGGCGTGACATAACGGGTTGGAAAGACTGTATAACCTCACACTGAAAACCCTCGATATAATTCCTTTGCACTTTGTTGGTGAGACCAGAGGCACTCGGTGAGACCTCACCCCGATAGAATCTTTTTTGTGTTTTATTGGCGAGACCCAATGCACTCGCCAAGACCATACTCTGAAGACATAACTCTTGCCGAAGTATTTGTTCATTCCGCGCTAGTCAGTGAGACAATAAGAGTTCGCCGAGACTTCACCCTGAAGAAAAATCTCTCACCGACATGCCCCTTCTGTTGCCGGTCGGTGAGACAATAAGATCTCGCCAAGAACTTATGCCGAATACCATTCGTTTGGCCGAAGTATGTCCACATGCACATGGTCGGTGAGACCACAAACTGAAGACATAACTCTTGCCGATACATCGTTCTATGTGCTAGTCGCTGATACATAATGCAATCGATAAGACCTCACCCCGAAGTCTTTATCTAGCCAAAAATAGTCCTTTTGAGTTACCGAGACAATGAAAATGTCATGCCGATAGGCAACTCTATATGAATTTCAATCGTTGTGACATCCTTGAGGTCTTGCCGATAGGAAACGACAGATGTATATAAACAAAAATGCATTATGGGTTGGGGAGACCTTGATAATCTCATGCCGATATGGACAATTATGTGAAATACTCAGACCTAGAAGGATTTTATGGGATAAAAATGGGCAGAATGTGAGCAAAATATTATGAAGAGAGGTCCTGAGCACATGGTGAGGACTCGATTGGAAACTTAGGGATATGAAAAGCTTGTGAAATTATTCATAATTTTACAGTTCTAACAGATATCAAGATCACAAGGAGGATGGATGGATTGGGATAAATGGGATATGACAAGAAGGATGCATAAGATAGGTTAGATGGAGGAGATGAATGAAGAGGATGTATAGTAGGAAGATGGGTGCATAGCTGGAAGCATAACAGGAAGCATGGCGGATGGAGGGAATGCATATCAGGAAGCTGCCCCCAAGTGTGGAAAAGGATGGATGGGGATTTACGCATGATGCCTGTATGCCAGGTTTTCATCATGGTACTTATCCAAGGTGCTTGTTTGCCAATTTTTCACCATTGGACGAATTTTTTCTCTTTACTTTTTTTGGATTTTTCTGATTTTTTTATTTTTTTGTTGGATTTTCTTGACTTTTTGAATTTTTTGGACTTTTTGGATTTTTTGGATAGCATGTGGATGGAGATGGATAAGGATAGGGATGTGGATACGTGGATTTAGAAGAAATGTGATAAGGATATGGGTGAAAGACTCAAGCATCAAGTTCCATACAAGGTATTAAGAGCCCATGTGTGAAGCGACTGTTGGATGTTGGTACAACCTTATTAGGATAAATGGATTATCCAAGAGGATGAATTAGAGGGATTTGATGGGGAAAATATGTGGGATAATGGCTGGTATGTTGGAAAAGGTATGGATGGAATGATGGGGTGGTGAGTTCAGGACCAACATTGGCACATGTGGTGATGTATGTGAAAGGAGAGGAGGGTTAGTGGATGGAGAATGTGGGGATGATGGAAGAGATAGGATAGTGCATTTTGGGACATAAGGACCCAAAACAGATTTAGGAGATGGAGGATGTGTATGATTGGATTTTGGATTATCACCTTTGGATGTTGTTATGGATGCTTCATTTGAAGGCATGGCATCTTTTTTCTTTGGGATCCACTTTTTTTTATTTTTGCTTTGGTGGGCCTTTGCAGCCTATGGATTTGATTTTTCTTTTCTTCACCATGTCTTTTAGAGGGGACATGGGGAGCTTTAGATTCATGTGGATCTTTAGATTTAGGCATTTTTACTTTGGCATCCAAAGTGCTTTTAGTAACAAGGGGATAGGTGTGGGGAGATGGATGATGTGGAGCGATGGAGGTAGGATTATGAGGATTACGTGTAGATGGATGATGTGTAGGTATGTGCTTTTTTTTATCCTGATTAGGGGACATGCAAGTGGGATGTTTATGATGGATGACATGGATAGGTGATGAATGTATGAAAGGATGAATAGGACGAGATGGAGGAGGTGATCTTGGGATATAAGGGCCCAAAACAGATGTAGTGGGTGGAGGGACATAAGGACCCAAGATGGATGGAGTAGATGAAGGATGGGAGATGGTGGATGGAGAGATGTAAGGACCCAAAATGGATGGAGTAGATGGAGGAATATGGACAGTTGTTTTGAGGTGATACAATGGAGGAGGAGGGATGATACCATATGATCTGGTGGAGCGATGGGAAGAGCCTATATTTCTTTTGGAAGAGGCTCATTGAAGAAGTCTAGAGGGTGTACCAACATCTTTAGATTTTGAGTCTTGAGAAATATGTCCAAGACTTTGCATACAGATTTGTTCTTTGACCTGGATGGGCTCTAAAATACCTTGCTTATGAAGGCCTAAACCTTTTCCTTGATAGTTAATGTTCTTGAGCATGTGATCCATGATAGGATTTGTGTTATTCTGAAAACATGATGTGAGTCCATTATTAGGCAAAGGAGGATGGGTGGTATATACACTGTGTTTTTCTTCTGCAAGGAGACCACCATGGAAGAATGTGAGGGTACCAAGGGGATATACAAGTGGTGTGGGGATAGTAGGTTTAGGCGACAATGGAGGATCATGAGATGGAGATGATGGGATAGCAACATCTTGATGGGTGGTATCAAGAGAGGGATTAAGTAATATGATAGGATCGAGATTTGTGGCAGTAAGAGATAAGGGCTCATGTGATGGAGTGACAAAATCTTGAGTGACAAGGGGATCATGGGATGGAATGGATGGGGGATTGTGATCTTGAGGTAGACTAAATGGGATGGTAGGATCTTGATCTAGAGAAAGGGATATGCTGTTATGCTTTGGATCAAGCTCTTGGCATGGCTTATCTTGTGTAGATGGCAGGATGACATAGTGTTGGAGGGACTCTTCAAGTAGGGAAGATGAAAGGATGGAGGATTCACAAAGGTCATGGGAATGGATTTCAGTGATACTAGGAGTGGGAAGAGTGGATTGGATGTGGGTGTCTTCGATGGATTAGATGGATCTAAGAGTAGGGGGAGTGGATTGGATTTGGTTATCATCGATGGGTTCAATGGATTCAGTGATGATTTCAATGGTGTCAACGGTTTGAGTGATGCTAGGGGTGGTATCATCAATGATAGGTGTTGGGTGGAGAAGGGTCTCGAAACTAATGACTGTGGATGATGGGTTGGGATGGCATGATTCCATGACTTCAAGTGGTGGAGTTGGGGATGTCTTCTTTGTCATAAGTCCTTGGAGGAATTTTGGAGTGAGAAACTTGAATACTCTAGGTTGAGATGGCAAGGTAGGAGTGGATGAAGGATTATGGATTGGTGGGTGATTAGGGCTATGGATTGGTGGATTAGGATTAGATGGAGGAATGGGATTGCATATTGGACTAGGGGTAGGTGGAGGATTAGGATTGGATGGAGGATTGAGGTAGGGATATTGGAATGATGAATTAAGATAGGACATGGATGGTGGATTAGGACAAGAGGATACAACTGGGGGATTATAATAAAGGTATTGAGATGGTGGATTAGGATGGGAAGACGTGGGTGTTGGATTAGTATAGGGAGATGTAGATGTTGGATTAGGGTAAGTTGATGGGTGTGTTGGACTAGGATAGGAAGGTGTGAATGTAGGATTAGGGTGAGAAGATTGGTATGGAAGATTAGGGTAGTGGGTATATGCAGATGAAGGATTGAGATAGGATGATGTGGACGGGGGATTAAGATAGGCCCACATTGTGATGGTAGATTAGGATAAGAGGATGATGTAGATGAAGGATATGATGGATATCCCTTGTCAAAGGTAACATAAGGAGCATGATTAGGCATGGATGAAGACATAACAAGATAACTTGAAGGGGTGATTGGATTTTGGAAAGCGGGTGGAGAAAGGTTACTAGCAATGATAGTGTCAAAGGGATCTATGTCATATTCTTCTTGATCGACAAGACTTTCATTATCATCGTCGATGTAATTAGGGTTTCCCTTGACTCCTATTGATGGAGGATAAGGATTCATGATGATTAAAGGATAAAGAGGATGGATCAAATATTTTGGATGGAAATAGACTAAAGCTCAAATTGAGATATAGGTTAAGCTCATATCAGAATTGGATTAAAACTTAGATTAGGATGATTGGATGATGCGATGGGATTGATTTTGATGATCAGATTTGATTATCAAAGGATGATCAAGACACTGAGTCTGCTTCAAGATGGAAGTAGATTGATTGGGTTGAAGGTGATTGGATAGGGATGTGACTGGATTGGATTGGATAAAATCAATCGATGATTGATAAGATGAACTAATGGATTAGATAGGATGATGAAAGGGACTATAAACCCCGTTCAGAGATTACCCTAGGTGACTTAGGATACTGATTGATCGGATTAAAGGATAAATGGATGATTGTGGCACCGAATCCACTTTGAGATTGAAAGTGGATTGATTGGGCTGATGATGATGATTAACTTAGGACACATGAAAATCCTAAGTAGATGTTGATGATGACGATCAGATCAGACACTTTGGTCAATTTGGACAATAACCCGAAACAAAGTTCAGGGGATTTGGATGGGGAAAATGATGATCTAATTGGGGAAATGTATGATAGAAATGGATGAATGAATACTCAAAATGAGTAAACAATTGATTGTAATGGATGAACGACTACTCAGAACGAGTAAATGACTGCTCACAACAGATGAATGATTCTCAAAACGAGAAGATGATGGTTTGGAATAGATGAAAGATTACTTGAAACGAGTAAATGATTGATCAAGACTGTTGAACAAGAGTTTGAAATGATAGAAGGAGGTTCAAAATAGATGAACGTTTACTCGGAACGAGTAAACAAATGATCGAAAAGGGTGAATGATAGTTCGAAATGAGGAGAACGAATGTTTAGAATGGATGAATGAAAGCTTAAAACGAGGAAACGATTGATCGAAATGGATGAACGAATGCTCAGATTAGGAGAATGAATCTTGGAATGGATGAAAGGATGAATAGGACAAAATTGTAGAAGATAGGAGGGATCTTAAGATTTATTTTGATACCCAAAGATCTTGGTTGCAGATGGGCTAAAGCTTAGATTAGGATTTTGGTTAAGCTCAGATTGGGATTAGACTAAAGCTTAGATTAGGATTGGATTAAAGCTCAAATTAGGATGATTGGAGGATGTGATTGGATTGATTCTTCACCAAGTTCAGGGGTTTAAAGGATGTAAGGTGTTGACAATCAGATTTTTCCAAATTTGGTAATTTTCAAAAATTGTCAAATTTTGCCATTTTAGGAAACTTCACAGTCATACCTTTGAGAGTCCATTTTTTTCCCCAGAAACTACCCAAAACTAAGATAGGATGAATTACCAACTAACATCCCAAATTTGAGGCATGCATTCTGAGTTATTCACGAAAATGATTTTTCAAAAACTGAAAAAAACACTAAATTATGATTTTGAGGGTCAAGATGAAAGTTTGAGGCCCTGAAAATGTGCCGAAACAGGGACCAATTGATTGAGCGTCATTGGGAATCCGCATGCCAGCTCATAACACAACCACTCGTAAAATTTGAGCCCAAATGGACACCCGAGTCAAAAGTTATGGTCTCCGAAAGTTTTTGCATAAAAATCAAAACCCTTAAAACGAAGTTTAGGTGATTGGGATGGATGATTTGATGATAGATATGGAATCTAATGATGTTCTAAGTAGCACTTATGTGGTTTGGTCGATGAAATGATGACTTATGGAAAATGTGTTGATGATGGGCAAATGAGTGCTCGAAACGATTGAACAGAGGGTGAAATCAGCTATTTGAAGGGTACGTTCGCCCCTAGAGGTCAGGTACGCCCTTGGCTAGGAAAGTTCACCCCTAGCTAGGCAGGTTCACCCCTGAAGGTCAGGTACGCCCCTGGCTAGTCAGGTTCGCCCTTGGCTAGGCAAGTTCACCCCTGGCTGGGCAAGTACGCCCTTGGCTGGTCAGCTTCGCCCCTGGCTGGGCAGGTACACCCCTGGCTGGTCAGGTATGCCTTTGGCCGGTTAGGTTCACCCCTGGCTGGGTAGGTTCACCCTTGGAGGTTAGGTATTCCCTTGGGGTGAAAAATAGGCAAAAATAGCTGCTTGGAGTAGGTAAACAGGCGCATGAAAAGAGGAAATGGATGTTCGGATGAAGAGGATGAATGCTCAGGACAGGGAATGGATTCTCAAAATGAGGAGATGGAAGCTCATAATGGATGAAAGATTACTCGAAATGAGTAAATGGATGATCGAGAGGGATGAATGACTACTTAAAATGAGTAAACAACTATTAAGAAAGGATGAATGATTCTTAGAACGAAGAGATGAAGGTTCGAAATGAACGAATGATTACTCAGAATTAGTAAATGAATGATTAAGAGGGATGAACAACTACTTGAAACGAGTAAATGACCACTCAGAATGGATGAATGATTCTCGAAACGAGAAGAGGAAAGCTCAGAATGAATGAAAGATTAATCAGAATGAGTAAATGATTGATCGAAACGGGTGAACGAGAGTTCAAAATGACAGAAGGAGGTTCAGAATGGATGAATGTTTACTCAGAACGAGTAAACGAATGATCAAAATGGTAGAACAAGAGTTTGAAATGATAGAAGGAGGTTCAAAATGGATGAACATTTAGTCAAAATGAGTAAACGAATGATCGAAACGACTGAACGAGAGTTTGGAATGATGAAACAAGGTGACACAACTGACTGTTCAAGGGTCAAGTCCACCCCTGGAGGTTAGGTACGCCCCTGCAAGAGGTCAAGTTCACCCCTAAAGGTTAAGTACACCTTTTTGATTGAAGGTTGATCAAAACTGACCGAAATAGGCTAAAAAGGGGTTGGCTCAGAAGTTAGGTATGCCCCTGCAAGAGGTCAAGTTTGCCCCTAAAGGTCAAGTACGCTTGTGGACAAGTCTGGACTTGATTTTTGGACAAAAGACTAAGGAAAAGGACCCAAAACATAACAAACAACATTCAGAGGATAAGGCTGACTCAATTAAATAGAAAATTACTGGTTTCGCACAAAGAAGACAGTTCAGACAAAGTGATCCTAAGTCTAGTAGAATGGGCATGGCCAACAAAGTCTTCTAGTCTAGGATGAACATGGTTGTTAAGGAGTCCTCAATATACACCTGGTACGTGAGGCCCAAATCGTGAACACCAACCCGTCACAAGCATGAGTCGAGAACCTTAGTGAGATACTAAAGACTCAGACCAACTTTTCACGTCATCCCAACGCTTTGCCCATTACGACGCGGTTGGATTGAGGTACAAATTTCACTCTCCCCCCTTTATATACCCCATTGGTACGCATGGTTGGAAACGTCCCTTAGGGTGATGAAATCCCCAAGTAGGTCTCGCTAATAAAAATAAAAATGGGTGACACAAAGACTTGGTAAGCTATGATTTCTTGTCACCCAGAATCACCAAAAGGCGCAAGGGGATTGGATACGTCAAATAGCTTACCAACAAGCACAACACACAAGGTAAATTGACACCCCTAATTAAGCTATGTGCCTAAGTTATCAAGAAACAACAAGCAACAATTGATAAATAAATAGCCCTACAAGGAAACTTGTTAGTGATTTTTCTTCTTGTTCCTTGCCAAATGCTGATTAGATGCTTGCATAGACATAAACATGACACATTAGGGGGTCAAAAATACTCAAAACAATAAAAAAAATAGTGCTTAAATTTCACTTTTTACCTTCTGAAAAAGGCTATTTTTGGTTAGGTTCACTTGTCTGCTAGGTCAGGTTCACCCCTGGAGGTCAGGTACGCCCCTGAAAAGGTTAGGTTCACCTCTGTAAAGGTCAGGTTTGCCCCTAGAGGTTAGGTTCGCCCCTCTGAAAAAAATTGTCAATCTTCTGTTTCTGGTCTCTGTGGAGGTCAGGTCCGCCTGTCTGCTAGGTCAAGTTTTCCCCTAGAGGTCAGGTACACCCCTCTGCTAGATCGGGTTCGCCCCTCTGCAACTTGCACCTGCAAACAGTGAAAAAATAGAAAACATGAAAGAAAAGGACCCATCTGTAGGTCTCACCGGGTGTGCCAGAAATGTGACTAGGTGAAAATACTATTCTAGAAATGAGCAACAAGAACAAATATGAAAAAAACAAAAAAGACACCTAACACCCCAAGATTGGGAAAAAACGTGAAACTTAACAAATGTAGATGGAAAGCTTATACCTTGCTAAGTTGCTCCTTGGTTGGCCCTTGATTTTCGATGTTGTGTATGCTCCTTGGATGGAAAAAGATGTTGATATGAGATGCAAGATGGATGATAAATGAATGAAAATAATATGATGAATGCAAGGAATGCAAGTTTTGGCTAAGTGGGGCTCCAATGAAAATTTTGCAAGAGTTTGGTTAGCACAATGATCAACCCCCTAAATGAGAGAAAATATGGGGTATTTATAGAGGAAGTTGAATTCTCTAGAGAATTCAACGGTTGAGATTCATCCAACAAGGTCAAGATGAAGGGCTATGGTGAGTTGAGCACTCACAAGCCTTCACATCTTGACATGTGGAAGGTGAAGTGGCTTAGAATTAGTGATGTGTAGGTGAGTTGGAAGAAGAGTACATGATGTGGAGGAAGGACATGTACCTTGAAAGTACATTGGGAGATGAGAAGATTCCTTGGAGGAATAAAAAGTGAATTTAAAATTCACATGATTGGGGAATCTTGTGGATAAGACAAGGTTCCAAAGGGAGAGGTAGAAAGTACCTTGGATAAGACAAGGTGCCTAAAAAGGTAAGCACTTGTCACATGTGACTTGATGTGACAAGTCAAAGATTCTGTGGGGAAGAGTTCACATGTGACTTGATGTGACAAGTCAAAAATCACATGGGGAAGAGTCCACATGTGACTTGATGTGACAAGTCAAAGATCACATGGGGAAGAGAAAAATGAATTGAATATTCCTTGGAAGGATAAAAGGAATTAAAAATTCCTTGAGAGGTTGATTAGGCTAGTTAATGAAGGATTAGAAGAGGGTTAGGTGGTTAAAGGAGATTAGGGGCAACTTGCAAAAGTTGGAGGATGTGACACATCCTAATTAAAGATTAGGCATGTGCACATTAGGAGGATAATTAGGATTAAGAAAGAGATGTGACATGTGAGGAATTAAATAAATGTCATATTTATTTAATTCATTTGATGAAAGGGGGATTAAAGAGATAAGGTATTTAATTATTAATTAGATACCTTGGGGATTTAGAGGATTTACGGGGTATTAATTAGATAATAGTAATATTACCTAATTAACATGAATAAGGGGATGTTTAGATGAAAGGGGATAAATTTGGATAAATTAAGTGTCCAAATTTAGGTGTCTACACATATAACAGGACATAGCCTGTTTGACAGATGAAAACATTGATTCTTCTTTTCATTTAATGGCCAAGGGCCATCAAATGAAGTTTAAAAAATTAAAATAAAGGAGAAGTTATAGAGCCTCCCAATGGATTTGGAACTTGGTCTACTCCCCAAAGATCTATAATTTCACCATGTTCATAAGGATCATGCATCCCCGTACATGAGCCACTGGTGGAACCTACAAAATTTCATGTTCCACTAATCTAAAGTATTTACTTGGGTGGTTTCCTGGTTTTGAAATTCTACAAGGGTTTAGGGTTTTATGCTATAGGGTTAGTTTTTCTTAGCATATTTTATTTCGCCTTAATCCTTGTTCTTTTGGTCAATTTATCAAGTGACTTGTTTTGGTCAGTTTTCGGTCATTTTAAAAACAACCCAAGTCTTTGATCTTCATGTATTAACTAGTCCTTTATGTCTAGGGTTATCGTCTCATAGTCTTATTGAAATATCTCCCTCAAGGTGCTTTTTCCTATGGTCGAGTTACCAATTATTCAAATTTTTATCCTAAGGTCCTGGTCTTGGTTTGCCTTATGTAATTGGAATCTTTGTTTCCTAGTTAGTCACCTTTAAAAAAAACTTATGAGCACGTACAATATTTTCCCACTTAATTTTGTTCCTATTGCTCCACGTATCGCCCATCACACATAGCCTTGTGACCGCTAGAAGTGAATTACCAATGAGCGATGGACCCTTACTTCTATGTATCGATGCTATTATTTGCATTGCGGGTAGGCATAGGGCCTCAATTTTCATATCAGTGATGTGCAATATGAAGTATTTCCCGTGTATTTCCGGTAACATTTGTATCGTTGATCACCTCAATGCTTCAAGTTCTGAATCAACGATATGGAATAACACTATAGTCCTTTGTAGTGTTGGATCATCACACGCCACACAATGATGCTTGCTCTCCATTTCCATATTGGTGATGATCGATGAATTCTATGGTTCCAATGTTACTTCGCTAATCTATGTGCTACTAGGAGTGACACCCACATGACCATTGATCTTGTTGCTAATGCACATGGCTAAACCTTGAATCATCACTAATATGATCCAACTATTGAAAAGTGAATCAACGATGAGCAATGGATAGTGCTAGTAGATTCTCTCATCGTTGGGGCCCAAGGCATCACTAAAAGTATTTTTTGAGGGGTTTTTCTATTAGCAATGAATGATGGAGGAAGCGTAAGTTTGGGAGGATGATCTTATCTAATGGCTAGGATCTCAATGCATATTTTTTTCATATCACTGATGGCATACATAAAGGAAAAGAAGTATCAATGATGAGTGATGTGAGGATTAAGACTTACACCCATCGTGTTACCTCAAAGCATCATAGTTACAAATGGAGTCATTTTTGGGTCTCTTCGATCAAACAATGGAGCTGCATCAAGGTGACAATGGAATCTCGGTGAGATAGTATCAAGAGTCTCTTCAACATGTCGATATGGTGACATTTGTTGCAATGATAAAGGGATTCCCTTTGGAGGGTGGGAATTATCTTCTTCAAGCAATGTGCAAAGGAATTTTATCTCATATGAATTTCCCCCCATCGAATTGCAAATATAACTGCTTTTGTGGAATGTATTTTTGTAGTGGTCACATAGGATTTGGACATGTGTATATTTTGGCCTGAGGCTTGTTTGTTCCTTCATTTCTATAAGAAGGAATTCATGGCTAGATGTATGGGGGTTTTAATTTTTGGGAAGGCTCTTAGCTTTAGGTTTTGGCCATGAAAGAGGCTATGTACTATAATTGTTGAATGCTAAGGGTAAAGGTCCATATGCTACAAATCCATATAGTAAAATGCTCCTGTAACTTGAATGCACATATATGAATACATACTATTATGTGATTGTCTCCATGTCTAGGATGTAACACCTTTTGAGTTGAAATAACAAGGTTATTGAGGTTCTTCAAACAAATTTGATGTTTGAGTTATTTTTTTGTTTTCTTTCCATTCAAGGAGTGGTATAATTGCTTACAAGTAGGTAATGAGGGTATTGTATTTTCAAGTGGATTTCTAAGTAGGATTTCATGATAGGATTATGTAGAATTTTCTGTCATAATGTGATGGAAGCTTGGAGGTCATCAATATTATGATATAGTATTATGATATGATGTGTTTGATATGTGACTTTGTAGCCCAAGGTAGGAAATGGTCTTACATAGTTGTCTTTCCCCATCCTCAGAAACAATATTCAAATACATTCAACCTTTTAG
This sequence comes from Sequoia sempervirens, assembly GCA_007258455.2. Classification (NCBI taxonomy): domain Eukaryota; kingdom Viridiplantae; phylum Streptophyta; class Pinopsida; order Cupressales; family Cupressaceae; genus Sequoia; species Sequoia sempervirens. The sequence continues at coordinate 185,243,109 of VDFB02270651.1, forward strand.
TGCTTTAGTTTTATGGTTATTTTGTAACTCAACTTCATGCCTGTAGTGGAATGAGAACAAAGTGTGTACTCTTATTGGAAACAACCATACATATCCTTATTGTATTATATGAAGTTTATCTACTTTACACTATTTTTCATCATAGGTTGAATATATGAATTTAGTGTCACATAAGACCACCCTCCTAGGTTTTGTAGAGCCTAAAATGTAGGGGATAAAAATTTAGAATCCATCTCCTATTTGTTGGCCACTAATATTGAAGTTCTTAATCATAAGGAATTCTATCTTGTAGAGGATTTTTAAGGTTCAACTAGAAAAAACACCAACACCTACATCTCTATTCCTCCCTTTCTCCTCCCC
>VDFB02270651.1:185243568-185261125 GCA_007258455.2 Sequoia sempervirens
TGCTATCACTACAAAACTATTTTCTATTACTGCAAATTTATTTGCTATCACTGCAAATCTTTTTCAAGTGTGTGTTCTCCAAATTCCCATTGATCCCCTTTTATAATCATCTCATTGAAAAACCAATGGCCACAATTTAATCTCAATCGATGGATAAGATTAACTAGACTCTAGCAAGCCCTAACTAGTTTCTAGAAGTCTCTAGAGGAATCAAATAATTAATTAATTAATATTCTTGGGTTTGGAGACACCTATCCAAGCTACATAAATTAACACTATTTGCACAATTATTGGTCATCAAGGTCTAGAAAATAATCCCAATTCTTTGTTTTCAGAAGTTTCTTCTATCTTTCTATCAAAATACACAGATATTTTTTTGGAAAAAAATATGGTTTCTCTTGTGGTTGGATCTTACATTCGATTCTTTGTATTTTTGATGTCTTCTATAGAGGCTATTCTTTCAGTCAATGATTTGAAGTCGGGTTAGGCCCTATTGGTGTAATCATCTCTTGGTTTGGTTTGAACTCTTCTCTAGATTATCCTACAACATTATCCATTATGAACATAGGCTTGGTTGGTGACTTGGATTTGGACTCCCTTCTTAGTCTAAATCATGTGCGGGAGTCTTTGGGTGATGCTTTCTTCATCAGTGACTTCAACCCATTTAACTCCATCCATCTCTTTCTCAAACATTTGGAGGAAGACCCTCATCACTCTGCTCCTCATATTCCAAACCTTGTAGATATTACTATCTCTAGTGGGAGTTGTGAAGGCTAAACTAGATTTTCTTTGCCCCTTTTCTTTAAGTTGCTCATTGGGAATGATGTTTTTTTGTAACTATTTGTTTATATATGCCTTGTATCTTCATATAGCACTTTGTATTCTTGCTTAGATACATAATTGTTTTGTAACTACAATTAATGCTATGTATCTATGGTTAATGCTCCATGTATACAATTTATGCTTTATATCTCAACTTTTGTTATACGGGGGATCTATGTATTTTCTATGACCTTTCTTTGGTCCTTTTGTAATTATTTTTGGATAAATATTAATATATTATGGCCTAGCCATCTTTGATGGATCAATTATTTTTATCATATCTAGCTATTTATAATTGTCCCAAACAAAATCAATTTTATGGTGGCCATTTTCATTATCAACTAAAATCTCAGAACAAACATATTTAAACATCTGTGTGGATTTATGTCCCACAATGCTATTCTATTGATCTTCACTTTTGTTTGATTCTTTATAGAACTTTTGAAAAGAGGAATACACTTACCTTTTATTCAATTTTTTCAAATTGAATTATTTATTTCTTTGTTCTTATTTTTTGTTTTATTTGAATTTTAGTTCTTTTTAGATTTATTTGATTTATGTCTTTTTTATTGTTAATAAAAATTAGTTTAGGTCCAAGAACCAAAAAAATTGGGGACTACTCGAGTGTCTAGGATATAGCCTAAAAAACACTAACTAGTTGTTGAGATATCAAACATAACATACACAAAACCTAGCAAAACATACTACCAAAATGGTTGAAGCCAATACCAAAACCAACCTCGAACATAGTCCAACAAAGATACATAATATTTCTAAAAAATCTAATTGGGATACTCAACAAAATTATGTAGGCTCTCTACTAAACACTTTTACATTTTTCACATACCAATTTTTTTTTCCTTAGGCCTAATTACTTTTACCTATGATCTCCACCTTCTCTGAGTCAAAATAGTTAGAGAACCATGGAATTGTATCAACTAGAAGAAAATTATTCAATTACTATGTAATTATTTCCACCACCACCTGCAAAAAAATTTGATGCTTCTTGATTGCATGAAGATGCACCAAAACATAGTCAAGATGACCACCAACTTGAAGAATGGAATCACTAATATTTTTATGCAAAAGATAGGAACAAGCCATGGTAGAGAGCATGGTGTGCAAGATAATGATTAAGGAACAACAAATGTATTCTAGTGACCTTTGGAATGACCTAGATCCAATAAAAAATTATGCATAGCCTCATAGATACACACCTTGGGCAACCCATCCAACTCTTTGGCCAAGTCCTTGATACGAGTCATCCATGCTCTAAGCACCGAATCACTAAATTCTTGATCCAAAATCCCCATAAAAGTAGCCACTGCCTCCTCACCAACCACCCTTCTTTTCCTCTTCCTTGAAGGAAACACCACCTTCTTCCCTTTCCCTCGTACATTATCCCCCATATTTCCTTTTTGTTAGCACACAACACCAAGTTCCACGACCAATCCAAAAGCCACCACATACAAATCCAAAATGATGAAAATGATGACACCACGAAAGCCTGCACCTGTGTGTATACAGGTAGCATAAATTTACCACCAACACTACCACACCGTAAGGACAATGACATCTCCTATTTATAATAAATGGCCTGAACTGTCAACAAGCTTCATGATCATCTATCCCATTAGTGGAGGTGGCTTATGTCTTATTGTATACATGGAATCAGTCTTCGACACACCCCAGAATCTTTTCAAAAATTGGTGCAAAGCCATGTTCCACTCCAGCCTCGTTTCAGAGAAGAAGCCTGTTAGGTTTTACAACAGATGGTATGGCTTAGATTCGAAAACCCTGTATTATTTTCCATTATCACATGAGGTGACCCAAGGTTAGGTCAGTTGAGTTTGAAAATGATGTACATCTTAGACAATTGTTCAAAGTAGGAAGAAAGCTCCTTCCTAAATCCTTTTCAAAATCCCATACTCGGGTTAAGGGTGTGATGATTGCAAGAAAGATGTTAGGAAGTATATAATTTTGGGTTTGTTATTGTTGTTGGGTTGTAGGTTATTGGTGGTCTATCTTGTGGTGTGGTGTAGCTAAATTTATGTTGATGTTTTGTTGTTTTGGGGTTGTAATTCTCATTTAATCATTGTGTGGTAGGTTGGTTGTAGTTTCACTCTTGTCTAGATTTTGTGTTAGTTTTTGTGTGTTGTATAGGGTTTTGGGACCCCTTCAAAACCTATTGTACCCTTATAATAAAAATCTATGTCAACTATCTATACTATTAGCCAGCCAGATGATGTGATTAGCGATGCATTGAGCGCAATATACACCATGTAATTTACTTGGCATAGAAAATAAAATAAAATTTAAAATACCTGATTTTTTTTGAAAACTTGTGTATAATTTCTATAATTTATTGCATTATTATTGAAAAACTATAATAACTCTACAAAAAAGAAAGTAAATAATGTTTAAATTAAAAACAAAAAATGTATATAATGTGTATATTTTTTTTTATCTATATTTAGCCAATAGGCTACATATAGTGTGAGATTTGAGCTGCCTGCAAACCACTATTGAGTCATCGGAAAACAAGTTTTAGGTGTTGCTTAATGGTAAACCAACTGCCATTTAATGGTAAAAGCCTCCAAAATCTCACTTATCATGTAAAAGCTAGATAAATATTGATTTTCCAACTAGATGGGAACATTTTATTTCCATTTGCAATGTTTTTTGTCAATTTCATGGCAACTTTCTTTCTTAATTTGATGTAATTAACTATTCTATATATTAAATTTTGATAAGTAAATTTGGAGAACAATAAAATAAATTATGTGTGTGTTTAGAGTGAAAAAAATCAAAAAGTGATATTGTAATAAAATAATCATAATAATTAAATAGTACATTAAGATAATTTAAAGACAATAAAACATGTTAGAATGATTGTATTATACAAAGTTTATAATAATAATTTAAGTCATCAAATGTATCCTAAAGGTGTATATTTTATGGTTTATATTAATTTACAATTAGTATAGATATTTTATATACATTTAAGTAAAATATTTTTAGAGATATCCATTTTCAAATGTTTATATTTAATTTATTATATAGAATAGTTAATTACATCAAACTCTCATGTCTTTTAAATAACCAGCATGTAAAGGAGGTTCAAAGATTACATCTATAGAAAACTATATGTATGTTTATAGAGAGCACCGCGAAACAGCATGGTGTATATAGACGTTATATGCTGCAAATTTGCATCAGAGGATCAGAGATTAAACAATCATCATCATGCCAACATAGACAACTTGCTTCAAGCTTTTTTGTCCTTGTTTTATGCTATGGTAGACGTCATTCATGAGGTGCTGTAAAGAGTTGGACGCAAGCATCCGCAAAATAAAGTTCATCGCACTGTCTGCCTCCAATATTTTGCATACATGCTCACCAGGGTGATTATAAATCACAAATATTTGCCAATAAATTTCTTGCTTCCTTTTTAGGAAAACACGGGCAACTGGGCTCTTTATGGCGTGATTCTCAATCTTTTTGATTTTTTGATCTGCCGTCCGCCTTCCTTGGGATTTTCAGTATTCCATGCTTTACATGCCATGTAAGCTTCACAATGTTTTCCTTGGATAGATGGGGCTTCTAATAATTATAGAAATCAGGGATGAAAATTTCAATATTTCAGAGATTGCTTAGTAGATTCAATAGGCAGTGAGTTAACTTTAATTTTAGAATTGAGGTTTCAAACAAATTTTCTTAGTTCAAAACAGGGAAAATAATAGTATCTAAATGTTCCCAGTTCCACTGATGCTAGAGTTTGTCCATACCCTAAAGGAACATAGCAAAATTTAAGATTATTTCCTTCCCATCACTTCCTTTTCAATTGATGTAATTTTCATTGAATTGAATTGAGGTAAATCTCAACAATGTAAGGTGTAGATTCAATTTGTTCAGCTGGGCAGATTTAGAAGTGCCACAAATTATTATCAATTTGAAGAATGGATCCACAGAGGGTGGCTTCCTTGCCTTTTTCAAACATGGATTGTTCCTTTCAATCAAGTGCTTTCACATCTTTTTAAAGTTCTCAATCACACTAGTGTTTGCTGATGGGCATACGGAAAATGACGGAAAATTCACTGCCAACAATTCACTTCGGGAAAATTCACGGCCATGACAAATTCATCACAAGTAAAATTCACCACCAGCAATTCACCGCCGTGGAAAATTAATTGCATTAATATTAAAAAATGTTAATGTGATTAATTTTTCATGGTGATGAATTGCTCGTGGTGAATTTTACTTGAGCTGAATGTGAATTTTCCTAGAGCCTTGCTGATGGTAATATTTGAAGAATGTCGGTGTCTATGCTTCCAAAGATAAGATTCAAATCTAATTTTGATTATTAATATTTCAGGAAACTAATTAATCTTATTGGCTGCTGGTCGAAACCATCTGTTTGTCTTTCCTGACCCTGCACCTATAGGATATATGAATATTGTTATTTTTTAAATTCTTGTTTTTTAAAATATATTAATAATTATTACATAGTTTACAGTTTTAGCTCCTATTGCTGGATTGTCTGCTTTGGACATTTTTTATCCTAAGTTATTTTGTTCTTTATTGTCATTACATATGTATAATGTTTATCCATAGTTTTATTCTTCCAAATTGTAGTGCTACTACTTACTGGCATGTGAATATCAACCTTCGCCTTTAGAGTGGTGATTATTTTAGAAGTGTTGTATGATAATTGTTCATAAGTCTGTCTTAAAATTAAATAAAACATATTAATATCATTGAGATATTGGTAAAAGATTCCAAAAATCTGGTCTTTCATGGTTGTTCAATCAAAGCCTATGTCATGTCCACATAATTGATTCAGAAGCCTCAACTAACACTCACTGTACATGGTTTCTACCTAAGATATTTCATTACTCCCCTTGTAATATGCCCTATAGCTTTTAGCTGTAGATATTGTTGAGCAAGGTTTAGCTCAATTCTTGTAGTCGATCTAAAACTTTAATGATGTACAACAAACTTTCTTTCACTATCAATTTCATGTTGAGGGTTTACCCTCATTTCTATACTGAAAATATTGTATCACTCTTTTCTCTGATTATCACTTCACTAGCTAGAAGTAATTAGAACCTTGCAAGCCCTTCCAGGGATTTGGCAGGGACTCCTACCGCACCACAGCTCTTGTTGTCTAATGACTTAACTATCTTTTTATTCTATTTTATATAAAAATTCTTTTTTATAAAATACCATTCCATATATATATATATATATAATTTTAAAAAAAAAAAATTATTTACATAAATTTCAAGGAATCTAACATTTTTTCTTTTCTTGTGCTTGCAAGGTGATTTACAAAGATAGGCTATAGCCATTTTCATACTCACCCTTTGAGATCAAACCATCATTTGTGAATCAATTACCTCCATTTTTACACCAATTCATCATCAAGCTTTGCAAGTTAATCATGGATTAGGAAAAGGTTGAGCATTCCACATCAATCCAACACTAATCCCGCAATGGGATTAAGTTTTGCATCTAGTTAGGATTTATATTTGAACTACATTATTTTTCCATGCTTTAATAGAGTCTTAATTAGGAATTATAGACAATATTATTGGAATATGGCTTAGTTGGATTTTTTGTTTGGTTTATTTATCAATTTCATTTATTTATGATCTAGCTAACTTCCATGTTCACATCGTGGCACGCCCAGTAGGACTCCATGTCCCCAACTAACAAATTTGTTTGAGTTTTCTTGAATTTTGTAGGACCAAAAAGTAGAGCAACGCATTTGTGTTTGATAGGTCGACACATTTGCATCATAAAGGTCTGTGCATCTACAAATAGCCACACACTTGTTGATTCTTTTTGTTTTCTTCTTACAAGTTTACTAGAGTGACACATGTGCTATAGAGAAACACATTTGCAACATACCAAAATGATGCATATGTTGAAGAATGGCACATTTACATAGGTACAAAATGATGCATATGCTTCCCAGTTTGATGCATTTGCACTAACAGTTTGACACACCTGCAAATAAAATAGAGAGTTAAATTTTATGGTTTTATCCAAATTTCCAAGTTGATTTGATACCTAACCATAACATTTTTTCTTTTTTTCTTTTTTCGTTGAGGCTAACATTTGCAGATGCAGATGATTTATCAAGCATGGAGCAAAGTGCTCATTAACACTATGTCATGAAGAATTTATTCAAATTCCATTTTTTTTATTAACACTTATGTGAAGGATGATCTTAGAGAAAGTTTATTTTCATGCTTTAGCTTAAATATCACATTTACTTTGGGTTTTAAAAATGAACAACTACTCACATTTGATTTTGGGTTATAAAATGAACAAACCTTGTCTTTTGATTAAAATGAACACATCTTTCATTTGGATTTAAAATGAACAACTTATACACTTCAATTAGTGCTTTAATAAATGGGCGATCCCACAATATTGGTTTACAATTTTTGGCCAAACTGGACACATAAATAATTTTTTCTAACTAAATATTCACTTTCGGGCACCTATAGCGGCTAAACCGTGAGGAATTTGAAGATGATGCAAACTAGTGATTTGTGATATTTTGTCTGTAGATTCTAAATATATTTTTTTCAAAATTTTTGGAATCAGATTGCACTTATTTTTCCATCTCCTTTGAAAACTAGGTTTTTTCAGTAAACATCATTTTTAAGGAGTGATGCTCATCGTATAATGCATAACTTTTTTTCCATGAAGGATAAAATTTTGATTCTTCCGAATTTAGATTTGTAACTCTGATATCTAGTGCTTCCAATTGGTTAGATAGTGTTTTATTGAATATTTTTTCCTTAATCAAGTTTCAAAGTCAAACCAATTACAATTTAGACATAGGCAAAGCGTATAACACGTAACTTTTTTTGTATGTATCGAAATTCATTTTTTTTTGTTGGATCAAGGACTTCAATATCTAGTGCACTCATATTTTTCAATTTTTTTTTTAATAATCTGCTATTTTTCCACATGTGCAGAACAAAGAGCTTGATTTTCAATGAAAAGCCTATGTTTAAAAAAACTAAAAAAAATACATAATAAAACCAAAACATGTTAAAATTATATTCATTGGATAGCTCATTCTAAGGACTACCATCATCCAGTTGGGTCTGTGAAGTCTCCTCCATTTCATCCACAACCCAAGCTTTGAAGGGACAAATTCTGATGTTTTTTATGTGCTAGTGAGTGGAAAGGTGGGAAAAGGGGGGTTCACACAAACTAGGGGAAGTTCATTTGAACCCCTAAGGGTTCACTCAAACCAAGGTTCATTTGAACCCCAGAGGTTCGCTCGAACCAGGGTTCATTCGAACCCCCTTTCAAAAAGGGTTTTCCTTTGTGTTTTTTGGCGGGAATGGTGGGAAGTTCATTGAATGGGTTTGCTCGAACCTTGGTTCTAGCAAACCCTCTTTTGGTTCGTGCGAACCTATTAGTTCATTTGAACCCCAAAAACAATTTTTTTTGCCATGGGGTCATTTTTTTCAACTTTTCCTTCCTCAGTACTCCAATTGTAAACCACTTTTGTGGGTTCACCCAAATGAACCACACTTACTTTGGTGCACCTAAAATGAATTGTATGAACATTGTATTCTATGCTTGGTAAGTCAGATGTGTATCTTTTCCCCTTATGCCTAGTGCAATCTTGGGTGAAGAGAAACATCTTGGACTTGCACATGTGTTCATTTGCAACCCTATTAGGTTTTTCTATGTATCCTCTCCCCTTGCACCTAATGCGATATTTGGTGAAGAGAAATAGCAACTCCTTTCTTCCTTTTGAGTAGGAGGTCTACTTTGAGATACATCCACGTATGAAGAACTCAAGGGTTCAACCTCAAGCAAAATTTGTTACCATGTTATATAAATTGGATAAGAGCAAAACCTATAGGTCGATCTGTGCATGTAGCGCTCCAGACTTGTGGGTTTCCCAAAGCGATGTCTGAGAGGTCGACGGTGTTCACTAAGTTCTACCCACTAGAAATCTATTATTTTAGAGGCCATAAGACTTTTCAAACATCTTCTCAAGGAGCTACAATGGAATAGCATCATTCCATGAAGTTACTCACCATGTACCAAGCATAGTTGAGGTGACAAAATCCCTTGTAAGGAAATTTTCCTTCCAAGGCAAGAGGTGTATCATGCATGTGTGCATACTCTAATTACTCGCTCTATGTGTTATTTTATCGTGTGATCCCAATTTGAGAAGATAAACATGATCTACCCACTAAATAGGTTGCACAATATGGCATGTTTTCATGTTGAGACCTTGTGACACCATTTAGTGAGTTCTTGTGGAAGAAGAACACATGTAAATCATCTGATCACTTTATTGAGTCAATTTTACATGTTGTATACTGTGTTTGCAAAATAAAAATATCAAAAAATTTAGGTCAACTTGCATTTTAAAGATCCCCTAAATAGATTGATGCTTTTTCCTAAAATTGTGATGACTTTGCATAATCCGACACTTTTGTTTTGAAAAAATTGCACTTTTGTTTTCACATCGATGCCTTTGCACATATCAACATGTTTGCTAGGGAAAACTAAAATTTATATAGTGATGCATCTATTTGGACAGTCTAATGCTTCTTCCAAATAGTGACACCTTTGCAAATATTGATGCCTTTGTAGTTGAATAGAGTGACACATTTGTCAAAATTTCAGAATTACAATTTTCAACAAAACATTATCTAATTTTATCTTTTGGTTTAAAAACACTCAAACTGGTTCAAATTGAAACAAAACCAATTTTGGCCCACTTATAGCACTCACAACAAGAAACAAAGTTCATGTTCTTCAACATATTGGTCTTGTCAAATCACCCTCTAGGTTTTTAATTAAGATCAACATTAAACAATCAACATGAAAAAATCAAACATGAAAACATCAAACCATCAAACACAACTTGAAATTTTGACACAAAGCTTTTGGACTTAGGTTTTTCACCATCTTAACTATTTAAGATCTATGATTAGAAACAATCTATTTCTAAGCATTTAGTTGAATTAGTACACATAATTTGAACAAACTCACCTTGGAGTCACAAATCTACTCTTAAGGTTTGCAAGTTCATCACTATCAAAATAAAAACACAACCAAAATTTGAGTCTAGAATCTTGTCAAAATTAATAGTTTCATATCCTCCACTCATCCCACCAAAATCATTATATTGATCCTAAAACCTATCAAAAGTGTTGTCATTTGAAAATAACCAAAGGTATTTCAACAAGGAAATTTGAACTCAACATCTCCTAGGATTGACATAGTCCTTTAGGGTAAGTGCACCAAGTTGTGACACAAAAATGGCTCTTAAGATGCCACTTTTTTTTATGAAATCAGCAAAGTCTAATGTTCTTGAGAAAATGAAGATAGGCTCAAAATTTGAAGATGCAAAAATAACAAAAGTTGAAGTGCTCCGGGTCTATTTTCTAAGATACTATTTTTTTTTTTGAAAATAATGAAGATTAAGGGTTTCAAAAAGAGCGGCCACAAAAAGTGGTCCTGTTTTTATCAAAAAAACAAACATAGCATCTATTGTGGCCTCCCTTTTTTGTTAACATTTTTTTTTAATTTTAAAAATCTGAATGATGAGAAATTAGCTAACACCATGTAGTTTATCCTACTTCTTTCGACTAATTTTTTAATGAATATACAATATTTTACGAATTTTTGAAGTGGACACATCCGAAAAAGCTAAAATTAGAGCGTGCTCCCTCCTAATTTTTTTGAAAACTAATCAAAAATAAATTTTTCTTTTTCATTATGTGTAGAATGGAGTCTATTTTATAAAAAAATAATTTGTTTCAAAATTCAATGAATGATTAAAAATCTATACTAAAACTAACAAATGTTGGTTTTTTGACAAAAAACAAAGGCACTATCAAGAGAAGTTATGGATGAAAACCTTAACCTAATAAAAATGTTAAAAAAATTATATGGTTATATAGGTAAGAGAGAGCCTAACATCATGATGGTTTTTGTTATAAACTTGCATTAAAAGATGTGTAAACCTGACAGTTAGCATGGCCAAAAATGAGTGAAATTTTGTTACCCTTTCAGAAAATCACGTCCTTGGCATGAAAGGATCGTCCAACCCTTTAGGTTGGATTCCCAAGAAAAAATCCAATCCTTTGGGTTGGTATTTCCCAATACAACACATTTGGTGAGTGCCAAATGGGAAGCATGACTTTTTGCAATGCATTTTTGTGAACTCCTTTTTCTCTTTCTCTACTAGGGAAACTATATACATGAAATAAACATCTAAGTTGAAATTTACATATGGAAATTTACTTTCTTATACTTTAAGTTATATTTCATGTATATAGTTTCAGGATGTTTAAGAGTGGTTTTGGATCTCATGGAGTTATAATGCAAATTCTAGTTTTTGAATGATCTTATATTTTTTCAGACTTAATCAAATTTCAATAATCAACACATCAAATTTCAGTAATCAAGAGGTCAAATTTCAATAATAAACAAGTTGTATCATCTTTCTCTCTCTTTATCTCACTCATTTTCATCTTTTATGCTAGAGACCTCTCTCTCTCTCTGATGATCGGCACGATGCGGATCGACGTCCCGGATCGCCGATTCGATTTGATCGATTTTCGGCGATGTCCGATCTGCGTTCTGATCCGATCCCGCACCGTTCGATCCATCCGTCGGAAAGATCGGAAAGATCTGATCTGATTCTGACGCCTGACTGATCGACGGATCGACGTCGATCTGATCTGATTGATCTTGACGGATCGCCCGCGATCATGATCCAAGATCTGGATCTTGATCTGACTGCGATGGATTTGATCCGATTTTGCAAGGATTTTGACGGATTTGCCGATTTTGATCTGATTGATGTCTGACGCCTGATTCCTGACGGATTCTCGCCGGATTTTCTGACGCGTTTTGTCGATGGTGACGGATCGTCGTCCGATCGCCTTTTGATCCTGATTTCGCTCGATCGCCCGGATTGATCCTGATTTAAAGCGGATTGATTGATCTGACGCAGCGGATCGATTGATTTTGATTGCCGCAGCGGATTTGATCCGATCCTGCCTGGCGGACGCTCGATCTGACTGATCGATCCTGCCTGATCCGCCGTTTCACTGATCTAATGTCTTTACTTGGGTGGTTTCCTATTTTTGAAATGCTACTAGGGTTTAGGGTTTTATGCTTATATTGGGTTGGTTTTCTTTCGCATATTTTCTTTCACATTAATCCTTGTTCTTTTGGTCTATTTCTCAAGTGACTTGCTATGGTCAGTTTTCGGTCATTTTCAAACAACCCGAGTCTTTAATCTTTGTCTATTGATCGATCCTTTATGTCTAGGGTTACCATCTCACAGTCTTATTGAAATATCTCCCTCAAGGTGCTTTTCCCTATGGTTGAGTTACCAATTATTCAAATTTTTATCCTATGGTCTCGGTCTTGGTTTTCCTTATGTTATTGGCACCTTCGTTTCTTAGTTGGTCCCCCTTTTAAAACAACTTATGAGAATGTTCAATATTTTCCCACTTAGTTTTTTTCCTACCACTTTGGCATATTTCCCATAACGCATAGCCTTGTGACCACTAGAAGTGAATCGGTGATGAGTGATGGACCCTTGCTTCTATGTATTGATGTTGTTCTTTGCATCACGGGTAGGCATAGGGCCTCAAGTTTCATATTAGTGATGCATGATATGAAGTATTTCCCATGTATCATTGATCGCCTTAATGCTTCAAGTTATGAATGAGTGATACACAATAACACTATAGTCCTTTGTATTGTTGGCTCATCGCGCATTGCTTCTTGCTCTCCATTTCCATATTGGCGATGAATAATGAATTTTGTGGTTCTAATTTTACATCACTAATCTAAGTGCTGGTAGGAGTGATGCTAGCATGACCATTGATCTTGGTGCTAATGCACATGGCTAAATCTTGAATTATCACTAAAATCCTTTCATTACTAATATGATTTGACTATTGAAAAATAAGTGATGAGCAATGAATGGTGCTAGTATATGCTCTCATTGTTGGGGTCCAAGGTATTGCTAAAAGTCTTTTTTGAGGGTATTTTCTATTAGCGATGAATGATGGAGGAAGCATAAATTCAGGAGGATGATCTGATCTAACAGTTAGGATCTCATTGCATATGTTGTTCATATCGTTGATGGCATACATGAAGGAAAAGAAGTATTAGCGATGAGCAATGTCAGGATTAATACTTACACTCATCGTGTTACCTCAAAGCATCGCAATTACAAATGGAATTATTTTTGGGTCTCTTCAATGGAAACGATGGAGCCACATCAAGGTGATAGTGGAATCTCAGTGAGATAGTCTCAAGAGTCTCTTTGACATGCCGATATGGTGACATTTTCTGCAACGATAAAGGGATACCCTTTGGAGGGCGGGAATTGCCTTCTTCAAGCAATGTGCGAAGGAATTTTGTCTCATATGAATTTCACTCTCTTGAATTGCAAATATAACTACTTTTGGGGAATGTATTTTTGTAGTGATCAAATAGGATTTGGACATGTGTACATTTTGGCCCAAGGCTTGTTTTCTCCTTTGTTTCTATAACAAGGAATTCATGGCCAGATGTATAGGGGTTCTAATTTTTGGGAAGGCTCTTAGCTTTAGGTTTTGGCCGTGAAAGAGGCTATGTACTGTAATTGTTGAATGCTAAGGGTGAAGGTCCATGTGTTGTAAATCCATATATTATAATGCTCATGTAACTTGAATGCACATATATGAATGCATACTATTATGTGATTGTCTCCATGTCTAGGATGTAACACATTTTGAATTGAAATAACAAGGTTATTGAGGTTCTTCAAACACATTTTCTATTTGAGTTATTTGTTTGTTTGCTTTCCATTCAAGGAGGTGTAATTTCTTGCAAGTAGGTAATGAGGGTATTATATTTTTAGGTGGTGTGTGGTCGATTTTAGAGTATGATAAATAGGTAAAAACAAATAAATCAAACACACCGATAAGACATTATATCAAAAACAGAATATTAAAATAATAGAGATGCAAACTCAGTATTCTGTTATCGGTGTCGTCCTATCGTCCTCTATCTCCAGTGTTTTTGTTGATTCCAGCTGGCTCTCAGATCTTGGGTTAGGCTCAACAAACAGTCTTCCTAGAGAACGAGATTTAATATGAATGCATGCAATACTATGCTAAGACATGCTTGATAAAATGAAAGATTACAATAATGCTATGAATACTAAAAGCTGATAAAGATAATGCTAAGATGTTAAAATGCTATAATGCTAAAATGCAAGTAATCTCTAATTAGCCTAAATACTTGGATTGGAAGTGATATTTATAGAGTTTTCGAAAGATTCTGATTGGCTGATGTGATCAACGACTGTGAAAATTCCTTGCAGATCGAACAGTTGAAGATGGACAAGACTGGAGAGAGAAATAGAAGAAAACAAAAAGCAAGCTTTGTTTCCTTTTTCGAAAAAGAGATAAGATGAGATGATAAAGATGAATTGTAAAAATCATCTTTTTGTGAGATTATGGAAAGATTTCAAAGAAGATAAATAATGAATTATTAAATTCAATTATTCATTTATGGGTGACACAAAGATTTTTCTTAAAATAGAATATTTACCCCAAATTTGAAGAATAATGGAGGATTTCATAATTAAATAAAATATTTAATTATGATTTTGAAAAGATATGGAAGATATTTAATTAAAATTTTTAAGAAATGACATTTAAATGAAATTATTAAATAAAATATTTAATTAATTAGAAGAAAGATTCAAAAAGAAATATTTAAATTTAATTAAATCAAAAAGACTTAATTAAATTCAAAAAGTGACAATTAATTAAAATAAATGAAGTGTATTTATTTAATTAATCAAGTAGACATATGAATGTGCAATAATTAAATAAAAATTGATTTATTTAATCATGACAACAAAATAAATTAAATGAACAATATAATTAAATTAATTAATCATATGTAGAGGATTTTAGAGAAATTAATTAAATAATAAATATTTAATTAAATGCCAGGATTAATCAGACACGACCAATTTTATGCATATATAGGTGGATTACTAAGTAGGATTTCATGACAAGATTACATAGACATTTCTGTCATAATGTGATGGAAGCTTGAAGGTCATCAAGATTATGTTATAGTATTATGATATGATGTGTATGATATGTGACTCTGTAGCCCAAGGTAGGCAATGGTCTTGCATAGTTGTCTTTCCCCATCCTCAGAAATAATCTTCAAATACATTCAACCTTTTAGTGCTTTAGTTTTATGGTTATTTTGTACCTCAACTTCATGTCTGTAGTGGAATGAGAATAAGGGGTGTACTCTTATTGGATACAACCATACACATCCTTGTTGTATTGTATGAAGTTTATTTGATTTAAATTGTTTTGCATCATAGGTTGAATATATGCATTCACTGTCACATAGGACCACCCTCCTAGGTTTTGTAGAGCCTAAAGTATAGGGGAGAAAAGTTTAGAATCCACATCTCCCATTCGTTGGCCACTAATCTTGAAGTTCTTAAGCATAAGGATTGGATATCCTTTAGAGAGGATTTTCAAGGTTTATTTGAAAAAAAAAACCAACAGATTGGTGACTCTACTAGGGAGAAACAGTAACAAGTCTATGAGAAAAGAGTCAAAAATTTGGTGAATCTGAACATTCGGTTCAGATGTTAAAATTTTCATTCCTGGAAGTGGTTTTTTTGCAGAAATTTTAAAGAAGTTATGTGTGACTCTACTATTGGAGAAGACCTAGAATGAAATTAATCTTTGAAAGAGCTTCATATTGTTTTAAGTTTAGTCCTCTATGAAGAGAGGCAACGACTCTGTGAAAAGAACCTGATGAAGATGTGACAAAATTTTGAGATTTGCAAATATTTCTAGTCAGGAAGGAAAATTTATAGCACTTGCAACATATCCAGGTATTTTTATGTTTTTTTTTTCATGAAGAATAAGTCTATGTATGAAGACCATGTTTGAAGGTCCTAGAAAACTTTGGTTCCCTTATTTAGTGAAAATGAGCACTTCAAGAAAGGGATAAAGGGATATTGAGAATTAAATATTTGTGAAGGGAATAAATTCTCATTTGCAAATATGTATGACTATTCTAGTTCTCCCTCTACAAGCTTTAATGTCATGCCTAAACAAACATCATGTCCTCAAATAAAGATGTTCTCTAATGAAAGATATAACCCTCTATATTTTTGTAAAATCCAAAGTTATCCACACTTAGTCCCAAGAAAAATGAATGAATACTTGCCTAGGTTTAGAGGAGATCTCGAAGAGTTAGCATCACAACATTTACAAAGTTTCATTGATTGGATGGAGGACTATCAAATAGAAGAAGAGGATGTTATCATGAAGCTTTCTGTAATAATTTTACAAAATTTTGTTGAGCATTGGTTCTTTGGTTTACCAATCCATTCTATATATTCATGGGGTGAGCTCAAAATACTTTTCATTGATCAATTTGAAGGAATATCAATAGACAATGAATACTTATTTGAGGATAGAAATCATAATATCTAAGAAGAATTTGAAGAGTGGAACCTCTTAAAATGGGGTATTAAGTGCTATCATATGGTTTAGGACATAGAGCACACCCACTTTCAAGATATTCCAATCAAAGATAACCCTAGAGATCTCAATGCAAAGGAGAAAGAGATCTTGCAATAGGGTTGTCCTAGGGGCTGAATGTAAACTAATGAGGGGTTCACCATGAAGTTAAGACTTGGAAATAAAAATGCAATGCAAGTATAATGCAAAATGAAATACAAAACCCTAATTCAATGCAAAGCTACACTAAATGACCTAGAAATGCAAATGAAATAAAATAGAAAATTATAGAAAGGAATATGTGCACTTGAAAATCTAGAGATGGCTGGAAGAAGGTTTGAGACACTGGAAAATATAACCTTTTTTGACCTACTTGGACATTCGCCAATTTGGGCGATCAGTCCCATAGCTAGATTTCTACACAGGAACTAGTTTCGGGGAAGAGGGTATTTGAATATGCAAATAGTTCTAAAAAAAACTTGTATTGGGACTCATTCACCACTTCTAGTGAATCAGTCCCATTTCACTTTTTCAAGAATTTAAGGTTCAAATCTGTACTCCAATCTCTGTCCTTCCATTCTAGACTGATTTTCAGATCTGAATTTCTAAGAAAATATCTGCAAAATAGAATATAGACTTGATTTTCTTATGGGGGGTTTGCCTTGATCAAACCCCTTGTTTGGTAATTAAACCTTGATGGAAATAATAGAACTTGAATGTAAATGTGAACATAAACCCTAGCCTTAAGTGTGTCTAAGACTAAGAAATCTGAAACATGATGCAACCCTATTATAATGTGTAAGAATGAGATGTATAAATGGAAATATGCCAATGAATGACTCACTTTGAGAGACCTCTAAACACCCAAGTGAGCTTCAATAATGCTTGTACCTTCCTTAGGCTAAAAGTAGAGTGATAATGGAGGATGGAATCACTTAGGAAACAAGTCTTTAGGCTTAGCTTGATGGCTAGTTGCATCTCCCCAATCTAGAATCCATCATGATTCACCATAGAAAACCATGATCAAACCTTGACAATGCTAGATCTTGAATGAAAGTGAGCTTGAAGACTTGCAAAAATACCTTAATGTTGCTCTAAGACTTCAATGTTGCTTGCTTTTGAAAATTGAATGCTCTTGTGAAAGAATGCTTGAAGAT
>VDFB02270651.1:185261225-185291704 GCA_007258455.2 Sequoia sempervirens
TTTTTTAAAATATATTAATAATTATTACATAGTTTACAGTTTTAGCTCCTATTGCTGGATTGTCTGCTTTGGACATTTTTTATCCTAAGTTATTTGTTCTTTATTGTCATTACATATGTATAATGTTTTATCGATAGTTTTATTCTTCCAAATTGTAGTGCTACTACTTACTGGCATGTGAATATCAACCTTCGCCTTTAGAGTGGTGATTATTTTAGAAGTGTTGTATGATAATTGTTCAAGAGTCTGTCTTAAAATCAAATAAAACATATTAATATCATTGAGATATTGGTAAAAGATTCCAAAAATCTGGTTTTTCTGAAAGCAATCTGATATCAGAGATATAATGTAACTTGACAAGGAATAACCATCCTACAGGTGTCTGGCTACACATCGATTAAGTGGTGAGATGTAACACTTTGTGTCTGTTGCAATAGACTTTTGTGTTTTTCAATCAAATCCTTTTCCATCTCCACCTCAACTGATTGTGAAGCCTCAATTAACACTCACTACACTCTGCTGCTGTCTTTCATGGTTGTTCAATCAAAGCCTATGTCATGTCCACATAATTGATTCAGAAGCCTCAACTAACACTCACTGTACATGGTTTCTACCTAAGATATTTCATTACTCCCCTTGTAATATGCCCTATAGCTTTTAGCTGTAGATATTGTTGAGCAAGGTTTAGCTCAATTCTTGTAGTCGATCCAAAACTTTAATGATGTACAACAAACTTTCTTTCACTATCAATTTCATGTTGAGGGTTTACCCTCATTTCTATACTGAAAATATTGTATCACTCTTTTCTCTGATTATCACTTCACTAGCTAGAAGCATCTTAATTAGAACCTTGCAAGCCCTTTCAGGTATTTGGCAGGGACTCCTACCGCACCACAGCTCTTGTTGTCTAATGACTTAACTATAAAATACCATTCCATATATATATATATATAATATTTTAAAAAAAAAATTATTTACATAAATTTCAAGGAATCTAACATTTTTTCTTTTCTTGTGCTTGCAAGGTGATTTACAAAGATAGGCTATAGCCATTTTCATACTCACCCTTTGAGATCAAACCATCATTTGTGAATCAATTACCTCCATTTTTACACCAATTCATCATCAAGCTTTGCAAGTTAATCATGGATTAGGAAAAGGTTGAGCATTCCACATCAATCCAACACTAATCCCGCAATGGGATTAAGTTTTGCATCTAGTTAGGATTTATATTTGAACTACATTATTTTTCCATGCTTTAATAGAGTCTTAATTAGGAATTATAGACAATATTATTGGAATATGGCTTAGTTGGATTTTTTGTTTGGTTTATTTATCAATTTCATTTATTTATGATCTAGCTAACTTCCATGTTCACATCGTGGCACGCCCAGTAGGACTCCATGTCCCCAACTAACAAATTTGTTTGAGTTTTCTTGAATTTTGTAGGACCAAAAAGTAGAGCAACGCATTTGTGTTTGATAGGTCGACACATTTGCATCATAAAGGTCTGTGCATCTACAAATAGCCACACACTTGTTGATTCTTTTTGTTTTCTTCTTACAAGTTTACTAGAGTGACACATGTGCTATAGAGAAACACATTTGCAACATACCAAAATGATGCATATGTTGAAGAATGGCACATTTACATAGGTACAAAATGATGCATATGCTTCCCAGTTTGATGCATTTGTACTAACAGTTTGATACACCTGCAAATAAAATAGAGAGTTAAATTTTATGGTTTTACAAGTTGATTTGATACCTAACCATAACATTTTCTTGTTTTTTTCTTTTTTCATTGAGGCTAACATTTGCAGATGCGGATGATTTATCAAGCATGGAGCAAAGTGCTCATTAACACTATGTCATGAAGAATTTATTCAAATTCCAATTTTTTTATTAACACTTATGTGAAGGATGATCTTAGAGAAAGTTTATTTTCATGCTTTAGCTTAAATATCACATTTACTTTGGGTTTTAAAAATGAACAACTACTCACATTTGATTTTGGGTTATAAAATGAACAAACCTTGTCTTTTGATTAAAATGAACACATCTTTCATTTGGATTTAAAATGAACAACTTATACACTTCAATTAGTGCTTTAATAAATGGGCGATCCCACAATATTGGTTTACAATTTTTGGCCAAACTGGACACATAAATAATTTTTTCTAACTAAATATTCACTTTCGGGCACCTATAGCGGCTAAACCGTGAGGAATTTGAAGATGATGCAAACTAGTGATTTGTGATATTTTGTCTGTAGATTCTAAATATATTTTTTTCAAAATTTTTGGAATCAGATTGCACTTATTTTTCCATCTCCTTTGAAAACTAGGTTTTTTCAGTAAACATCATTTTTAAGGAGTGATGCTCATCGTATAATGCATAACTTTTTTTCCATGAAGGATAAAATTTTGATTCTTCCGAATTTAGATTTGTAACTCTGATATCTAGTGCTTCCAATTGGTTAGATAGTGTTTTATTGAATATTTTTTCCTTAATCAAGTTTCAAAGTCAAACCAATTACAATTTAGACATAGGCAAAGCGTATAACACGTAACTTTTTTTGTATGTATCGAAATTCATTTTTTTTTGTTGGATCAAGGACTTCAATATCTAGTGCACTCATATTTTTCAATTTTTTTTTTAATAATCTGCTATTTTTCCACATGTGCAGAACAAAGAGCTTGATTTTCAATGAAAAACCTATGTTTAAAAAAACTATAAAAAAATACATAATAAAACCAAAACATATTAAAATTATATTTGTTGGATAGCTCATTCTAAGGACTACCATCATCCAGTTGGGTCTGTGAAGTCTCCTCCATTTCATCCACAACCCAAGCTTTGAAGGGACAAATTCTGATGTTTTTTATGTGCTAGTGAGTGGAAAGGTGGGAAAAGGGGGGTTCACACAAACTAGGGGAAGTTCATTTGAACCCCTAAGGGTTCACTCAAACCAAGGTTCATTTGAACCCCAGAGGTTCACTCGAACCAGGGTTCATTCGAACCCCCTTTCAAAAAGGGTTTTCCTTTGTGTTTTTTGGCGGGAATGGTGGGAAGTTCATTGAATGGGTTTGCTCGAACCTTGGTTCTAGCAAACCCTCTTTTGGTTTGTGTGAACCTATTAGTTCATTTGAACCCCAAAAATAATTTTTTTTGCCATGGGGTCATTTTTTTCAACTTTTCCTTCCTCAGTACTCCAATTGTAAACCACTTTTGTGGGTTCACCCAAATGAACCACACTTACTTTGGTGTACCTAAAATGAATTGTATGAACATTGTATTCTATGCTTGGTAAGTTAGATGTGTATCTTTTCCCCTTATGCCTAGTGCAATCTTGGGTGAAGAGAAACATCTTGGACTTGCACATGTGTTCATTTGCAACCCTATAAGGTTTTTCTATGTATCCTCTCCCCTTGCACCTAATGCGATATTTGGTGAAGAGAAATAGCAACTCCTTTCTTCCTTTTGAGTAGGAGGTCTACTTTGAGATACATCCACGTATGAAGAACTCAAGGGTTCAACCTCAAGAAAAATTTGTTAGCATGCTATATAAATTGGATAAGAGCAAAACCTATAGGTCGATCTGTGCATGTAGCGCTCCAGACTTGTGGGTTTCCCAAAGCGATGTCTGAGAGGTCGACGGTGTTCACTAAGTTCTACCCACTAGAAATCTATTATTTTAGAGGCCATAAGACTTTTCAAACATCTTCTCAAGGAGCTACAATGGAATAGCATCATTCCATGAAGTTACTCACCATGTACCAAGCATAGTTGAGGTGACAAAATCCCTTGTAAGGAAATTTTCCTTCCAAGGCAAGAGGTGTATCATGCATGTGTGCATACTCTAATTACTCGCTCTATGTGTTATTTTATCGTGTGATCCCAATTTGAGAAGATAAACATGATCTACCCACTAAATAGGTTGCACAATATGGCATGTTTTCATGTTGAGACCTTGTGACACCATTTAGTGAGTTCTTGTGGAAGAAGAACACATGTAAATCATCTGATCACTTTATTGAGTCAATTTTACATGTTGTATATTGTGTTTGCAAAATAAAAATATCAAAAAAATTAGGTCAACTTGCATTTTAAAGATCCCCTAAATAGATTGATGCTTTTTCCTAAAATTGTGATGACTTTGCATAATCCGACACTTTTGTTTTCACATCGATGCCTTTGCACATATCAGCGTGTTTGCTAGGGAAAACTAAAATTTATATAGTGATGCATCTATTTGGACAGTCTAATGCTTCTTCCAAATAGTGACACCTTTCCAAATATTGATGCCTTTGTAGTTGAATAGAGTGACACATTTGTCAAAATTTCAGAATTGCAATTTTCAACAAAACATTATCTAATTTTATCTTTTGGTTTAAAAACACTCAAACTGGTTCAAACTAAAACAAAACCAATTTTGGCCCACTTATAGGACTCACAACAAGAAATAAAGTTCATGTTCTTCAACATATTGGTCTTGTCAAATCACCCTCTAGGTTTTTAATTAAGATCAACATTAAACAATCAACATGAAAAAATCAAACATGAAAACGTCAAACCATCAAACACAACTTGAAATTTTGACACAAAGCTTTTGGACTTAGGTTTTTCACCATCTTAACTATTTAAGATCTATGATTAGAAACAATCTATTTCTAAGCATTTAGTTGAATTAGTACACATAATTTGAACAAACTCACCTTGGAGTCACAAATCTACTCTTAAGGTTTGCAAGTTCATCACTATCAAAATAAAAACACAACCAAAATTTTAGTCTAGAATCTTGTCAAAATTAATAGTTTCATATCCTCCACTCATCCCACCAAAATCATTACATTGATCCTAAAACCTATCAAAAGTGTTGTCATTTGAAAATAACCAAAGGTATTTCAACAAGGAAATTTGAACTCAACATCTCCTAGGATTGACATAGTCCTTCAGGGTAAGTGCACCAAGTTGTGACACAAAAATGGCTCTTAAGATGCCACTTTTTTTTATGAAATCAGCAAAGTCTAATGTTCTTGAGAAAATGAAGATAGGCTCAAAATTTGAAGATGCAAAAAGAACAAGAGTTGAAGTGCTCCGGGTCTATTTTCTAAGATACTATTTTTTTTTTTTTAAATAATGAAGATTAAGTGTTTCAAAAAGAGCGGCCACAAAAAGTGGTCCTGTTTTTATCAAAAAAACAAACATAGCATCTATTGTGGCCTCCCTTTTTTGTTAACATTTTTTTTTAATTTTAAAAATCTGAATGATGAGAAATTAGCTAACACCATGTAGTTTATCCTACTTCTTTCGACTAATTTTTTGATGAATATACAATATTTTACGAATTTTTGAAGTGGACACATCCGAAAAAGCTAAAATTAGAGCGTGCTCCCTCCTAATTTTTTTGAAAACTAATCAAAAATAAATTTTTCTTTTTCATTATGTGTAGAATGGAGTCTATTTTATAAAAAAATAATTTGTTTCAAAATTCAATGAATGATTAAAAATCTGTACTAAAACTAACAAATGTTGGTTTTTTGACAAAAAACGAAGGCACTATCAAGAGAAGTTATGGATGAAAACCTTAACCTAATAAAAATGTTAAAAAAATTATATGGTTATATAGGTAAGAGAGAGCCTAACATCATGATGGTTTTTGTTATAAACTTGCATTAAAAGATGTGTAAACCTGATAGTTAGCATGGCCAAAAATGAGTGAAATTTTGTTATCCTTTCAGAAAATCACGTCCTTGGCATGAAAGGATCGTCCAACCCTTTAGGTTGGATTCCCAAGAAAAAATCCAATCCTTTGGGTTGGTATTTCCCAATACAACACATTTGGTGAGTGCCAAATGGGAAGCATGACTTTTTGCAATGCATTTTTGTGAACTCCTTTTTCTCTTTCTCTACTAGGGAAACTATATACATGAAATAAACATCTAAGTTGAAATTTACATATGGAAATTTACTTTCTTATACTTTAAGTTATATTTCATGTATATAGTTTCAGGATGTTTAAGAGTGGTTTTGGATCTCATGGAGTTATAATGCAAATTCTAGTTTTTGAATGATCTTATATTTTTTCAGACTTAATCAAATTTCAATAATGAACACGTCAAATTTCAGTAATCAAGAGGTCAAATTTCAATAATAAACAAGTTGTATCATCTTTCTCTCTCTTTATCTCACTCATTTTCATCTTTTATGCTAGAGACCTCTCTCTCTCACTATCTCCATTCCTTTATATGACTCTCTCCCCCTTAATATCAAGAACTACCTCTCTACATGTTCATCTCTCTCTCCTTCCCTCTCTAAGATCGACTGATCGATCCTGATTCTGGATCGCCTGATTTTGGCGTCTGATTCCTGATCCGATTCCGATCGATCGCAGAGATTTGATTGATTTGAAAAGCGGACTTTGATCCGATCCTGATTTTGATTTTTGATTTTGATCATCGAAACCTGACTGACGATCGTCGATCGCGTTCGATTTTGATCGCTCGCTTTGATCTTGATCACGTGAAACGTGAATCTGCAAAAGATTGATCGAGTCTGATCTGATCCGGATGCGCCAAGGATCCGATCCGATTTTATTCCTGATCCGATCCTGATCTGATCGATTCGACCTGATCGCCTGATTAGACGGATCTGTCGATTTGATTTTGATGCCTGACGGACTTTTGAGCGCGGACGTTGTCCGATTGTCTCGATGCCGACGCTGGCGGATTGATGACGCGTTTGTCCTGATTGCCTGATTTGATCGGAAAAGATTTGATTGATTGTCCATTTGTTAAAAGATCGATCGTTAAAGATGGATTTGATCCGGCAAAGCCGTGATGATCTGATCCTGCCTGATTGATCTGATCCTTGATTGATCCTGATTTTCATGTTTCACTGATCTAATGTCTTTACTTGGGTGGTTTCCTATTTTTGAAATGCTACTAGGGTTTAGGGTTTTATGCTTATATTGGGTTGGTTTTCCTTAGCATATTTTCTTTCACATTAATCCTTGTTCTTTTGGTCTATTTCTCAAGTGACTTGCTATGGTCAGTTTTCGGTCATTTTCAAACAACCTGAGTCTTTAATCTTTGTCTATTGACTGATCCTTTATGTCTAGGGTTACCATCTCATAGTCTTATTGAAATATCTCCCTCAAGGTGCTTTTCCCTATGGTTGAGTTACCAATTATTCAATTTTTTATCCTATGGTCTCGGTCTTGGTTTTCCTTATGTTATTGGCACCTTCGTTTCTTAGTTGGTCCCCCTTTTAAAACAACTTATGAGAATGTTCAATATTTTCCCACTTAGTTTTTTTCCTACCACTTGGCGTATTTCCCATAACGCATAGCCTTGTGACCACTAGAAGTGAATCGGTGATGAGTGATGGACCCTTGCTTCTATGTATTGATGTTGTTCTTTGCATCACGGGTAGGCATAGGGCCTCAAGTTTCATATTAGTGATGCATGATATGAAGTATTTCCCATGTATCATTGATCGCCTTAATGCTTCAAGTTATGAATGAGTGATACACAATAACACTATAGTCCTTTGTATTGTTGGCTCATCTCACATTGCTTTTTGCTCTCCATTTCCATATTGGCGATGAATAATGAATTTTGTGGTTCTAATTTTACATCACTAATCTAAGTGCTGGTAGGAGTGATGCTAGCATGACCATTGATCTTGGTGCTAATGCACATGGCTAAATCTTGAATTATCACTAAAATCCTTTCATTACTAATATGATTTGACTATTGAAAAATAAGTGATGAGCAATGAACGGTGCTAGTATATGCTCTCATTGTTGGGGTCCAAGGTATTGCTAAAAGTTTTTTTTGAGGGTATTTTCTATTAGCGATGAACGATGGAGGAAGCATAAATTCAGGAGGATGATCTAATCTAATAGTTAGGATCTCATTGCATATGTTGTTCATATCATTGATGGCATACATGAAGGAAAAGAAGTATCAGCGATGAGCAATGTCAGGATTAATACTTACACTCATCGTGTTACCTCAAAGCATCGCAATTACAAATGGAATTATTTTTGGGTCTCTTCAATGGAAACGATGGAGCCACATCGAGGTGATAGTGGAATCTCAGTGAGATAGTCTCAAGAGTCTCTTTGACATGCCGATATGGTGACATTTTCTATAACGATAAAGGGATACCCTTTGGAGGGCGGGAATTACCTTCTTCAAGCAATTTGCAAAGGAATTTTGTCTCATATGAATTTCACCCTCTTGAATTGCAAATATAACTACTTTTGGGGAATGTATTTTTGTAGTGATCAAATAGGATTTGGACATGTGTACATTTTGGCCCAAGGCTTGTTTTCTCCTTTGTTTCTATAAGAAGGAATTCATGGCCAGATGTATAGGGGTTCTAATTTTTGGGAAGGCTCTTAGCTTTAGGTTTTGGACGTGAAAGAGGCTATGTACTGTAATTGTTGAATGCTAAGGGTGAAGGTCCATGTGTTGTAAATCCATATATTGTAATGCTCATGTAACTTGAATGCACATATATGAATGCATACTATTATTTGATTGTCTCCATGTCTAGGATGTAACACATTTTGAATTGAAATAACAAGGTTATTGAGGTTCTTCAAACACATTTTCTATTTGAGTTATTTGTTTGTTTGCTTTCCATTCAAGGAGGTGTAATTTCTTGCAATTAGGTAATGAGGGTATTATATTTTTAGGTGGTGTGTGGTCGATTTTAGAGTATGATAAATAGGTAAAAACAAATAAATCAAACACACCGATAAGACATTATATCAAAAACATAATATTAAAATAATAGAGATGCAAACTCAGTATTCTGTTATCGGTGTCGTCCTATTGTCCTCTATCTCCAGTGTTTTTGTTGATTCCAGCTGGCTCTCAGATCTTGGGTTAGGCTCAACAAACAGTCTTCCTAGAGAACGAGATTTAATATGAATGCATGCAATACTATGCTAAGACATGCTTGATAAAATGAAAGATTACGATAATGCTATGAATACTAAAAGTTGATAAAGATAATGCTAAGATGTTAAAATGTTATAATGCTAAAATGCAAGTAATCTCTAATTAGCCTAAATGCTTGGATTGGCAGTGATATTTATAGAGTTTTCGAAAGATTCTGATTGACTGATGTGATCAACGACTGTGAAAATTCCTGGCAGATCGAACGGTTGAAGATGGACAAGACTGGAGAGAGAAATAGAAGAAAACAAAAAGCAAGCTTTGTTTCCTTTTTCGAAAAAGAGATAAGATGAGATGATAAAGATGAATTGTAAAAATCATCTTTTTGTGAGATTATGGAAAGATTTCAAAGAAGATAAATAATGAATTATTAAATTCAATTATTCATTTATGGGTGACACAAAGATTTTTCTTAAAATAGAATATTTACCCCAATTTTGAAGAATAATGGAGGATTTCATAATTAAATAAAATATTTAATTATGATTTTGAAAAGATATGGAAGATATTTAATTAAACTTTTTAAGAAATGACATTTAAATGAAATTATTAAATAAAATATTTAATTAATTAGAAGAAAGATTCAAAAAGAAATATTTAAATTTAATTAAATCAAAAAGACTTAATTAAATTCAAAAATTGATAATTAATTAAAATAAATGAAGTGTATTTATTTAATTAATCAAGTAGACATATGAATGTGCAATAATTAAATAAAAATTGATTTATTTAATCATGACAACAAAATAAATTGAATGAACAATATAATTAAATTAATTAAATTTAATCATATGTAGAGGACTTTAGAGAAATTAATTAAATAATAAATATTTAATTAAATGCCAGGATTAATCAGACACGACCAATTTTATGCATATACAGGTGGCTTACTAAGTAGGATTTCATGACAAGATTACATAGACATTTCTGTCATAATGTGATGGAAGCTTGAAGGTCATCAAGATTATGTTATAGTATTATGATATGATGTGTATGATATGTGACTCTGTAGCCCAAGGTAGGCAATGGTCTTGCATAGTTGTCTTTCCCCATCCTCAGAAATAATCTTCAAATACATTCAACCTTTTAGTGCTTTAGTTTTATGGTTATTTTGTACCTCAACTTCATGTCTGTAGTGGAATGAGAATAAGGGGTGTACTCTTATTGGATACAACCATACACATCCTTGTTGTATTGTATAAAGTTTATTTGATTTACATTGTTTTGCATCATAGGTTGAATATATGCATTCACTGTCACATGGACCACCCTCTTAGGTTTTGCAGAGCCTAAAGTATAGGGGAGAAAAGTTTAGAATCCACATCTCCCATTCGTTGGCCACTAATCTTGAAGTTCTTAAGCATAAGGATTGGATATCCTTTAGAGAGGATTTTCAAGGTTTATTTGAAAAAAAAAAACCAACAGATTGGTGACTCTACTAGGGAGAAACAGTAACAAGTCTATGAGAAAAGAGTCAAAAATTTGGTGAATCTGAACATTCGGTTCAGATGTTAAAATTTTCATTCTTGGAAGTGGTTTTTTTGCAGAAATTTTAAAGAAGTTATGTGTGACTCTACTATTGGAGAAGACCCACAATGAAATTAATCTTTGAAAGAGCTTCATATTGTTTTAAGTTTAGTCCTCTATGAAGAGAGGCGATGACTCTGTGAAAAGAACCTGATGAAGATGTGACGAAATTTTGAGATCTGCAAAGATTTCTAGTCAGGAAGGAAAATTTATAGCAGTTGCAACATATCCAGGTATTTTTATGTTTTTGTTTTCATGAAGAATAAGTCTATGTATGAAGACCATGTTTGAAGGTCCTAGAAAACTTTGGTTCCCTTATTTAGTGAAAATGAGCACTTCAAGAAAGGGATAAAGGGATATTAAGAATTAAATATTTGTGAAGGGAATAAATTCTCACTTGCAAATATGTATGACTATTCTAGTTCTCCCTCTACAAGCTTTAATGTCATGCCTAAACAAACGTCATGTCCTCAAATAAAGATGTTCTCTAATGAAAGATATAACCCTCTATATTTTTGTAAAATCCAAAGTTATCCACACTTAGTCCCAAGAAAAATGAATGAATACTTGCCTAGGTTTAGAGGAGATCTCGAAGAGTTAGCATCACAACATTTACAAAGTTTCATTGATTGGATGGAGGACTATCAAATAGAAGAAGAGGATGTTATCATGAAGCTTTCTGTAATAATTTTACAAAATTTTGTTGAGCATTGGTTCTTTGGTTTACCAATCCATTCTATATATTCATGGGGTGAGCTCAAAATACTTTTCATTGATCAATTTGATGGAATATCAATAGACAATGAATACTTATTTGAGGATAGAAATCATAATATCTAAGAAGAATTTGAAGAATGGAACCTCTTAAAATGGGGTATTAAGTGCTATCATATGGTTTAGGACATAGAGCACACCCACTTTCAAGATATTCCAATCAAGGATAACCCTAGAGATCTCAATGCAAAGGAGAAAGAAATCTTGCAATAGGGTTGTCCTAGGGGCTGAATGTAAACTAATGAGGGGTTCACCATGAAGTTAAGACTTGGAAAGAAAAATGCAATGCAAGTATAATGCAAAATGAAATACAAAACCCTAATTCAATGCAAAGCTACACTAAATGACCTAGAAATGCAAATGAAATAAAATAGAAAATTATAGAAAGGAATATGTGCACTTGAAAATCTAGAGATGGCTGGAAGAAGGTTTGAGACACTGGAAAATCTAACCTTTTTTGACCTACTTGGACATTCGCCAATTTGGGCGATCAGTCCCATAGCTAGATTTCTACACAGGAACTAGTTTCAGGGAAGAGGGTATTTGAATATGCAAATAGTTCTAAAAAAAAATTGTAGTGGGACTCATTCACCACTTCTAGTGAATCAGTCCCATTTTGATTTTTCAAGAATTTAAGGTTCAAATCTGTACTCCAATCTCTGTCCTTCCCTTCTAGACTGATTTTTAGATTTGAATTTCTAAGAAAATATCTGCAAAATAGAATATAGACTTGATTTTCTTATGGGGGGTTTTCCTTGATCAAACCCCTTGTTTGGTAATTAAACCTTGATGGAAATAATAGAACTTGAATGTAAATGTGAACATAAACCCTAGCCTTAAGTGTGTCTAAGACTAAGAAATCTGAAACACGATGCAACCCTATTCTAATGTGTAAGAATGAGATGTATAAATGGAAATATGACAATGAATGACTCACTTTGAGAGACCTCTAAACACCCAAGTGAGCCTCAATAATGCTTGTACCTTCCTTAGGCTAAAAGTAGAGTGATAATGGAGGATGGAATCACTTAGGAAACAAGTCTTTAGGCTTAGCTTGATGGCTAGTTGCATCTCCCCAATCTAGAATCCATCATGATTCACCATAGACAACCATGATCAAACCTTGACAATGCTAGATCTTGAATGAAAGTGAGCTTGAAGACTTGAAAAATACCTTAATGTTGCTCTAAGACTTCAACGTTGCTTGCTTTTGAAAATTGAATGCTCTTGTGAAAGAATGCTTGAAGATTCTTGATGCCTATCTCTTGAAACTGCTCTTGAAATGCTTTCTTAGATGATAAAAATGACTTAGAAACTTGCTTATATAGGAATTAACACCTAATTTATTGTTATTTAGATCTCGAAGGCTGACCTCAACCAAAAATTTGAATTAAAAAGGTGATTTTCCCACTCAAAAATTAAAAAGACCCCAAATGGGACTCATTCGCCCATGGTGGCAAATGGGTCCCACCTAAGGGGACTCATTTGCCCAAGGTGGTGAATGAGTCCCACCCTAGATTTTTGAGGTGGGTTTTGAAGATTTTTGATGTTTTAAATGATTTTGTTGGGTTTTTAGTTGAAATAAACCTTGAGATTTGAAATAATGGGTCTTAGGAGCCTATAAATGATGATTTAAAGGATAATTAATGTAAGGGTACCAAAATAGGTCCAAATTAGGCAAGGAATTGTACTATCTCCAAGAAGGGAGTACAAATTATGTTGCCACAAAGAGAATTCTAAAGTAAAGTTGAATCCATGTCACCTATTGATACATTGTATGATATAAGGAGATTTGAGGGTGAATCCTCCTATAATTTCCATGATACATTCATGGAAATTTTGTTTGCTATACTAGTATTAAATAGACCTGATGAATCAATATGTATTGATGTTTTTTGTGAAAGACTTGAGCCAGGTCTAAGTACCATGCCAGCTGACTTGAAGCCCCCTAATCTTGAGTGTATATATCAATGGATTTTAGTGATTGAAGAAATGATAGAGCAGTGTGGAAGTTATTTCCTGACTAGCCTATGTGATGGTACTTTTTCCAAACTTGATTAAATAGATCTAGATGGTATAGTAAAAGACAATGATAATGCATCTTGTAGTGGTGAGGATTTTTTTTTTTAACAATCTATAGAGAAAATAGATGCAGATGAAGATTATAGCCATATTAGTCAAGATGTAAGACATGATGAGATTAATGAAACATGTGAAGTCATGCCTTCTATTGACTTTGAAAACACAAAAGTAGAGAGCCAACTTTCTATATCAGATGAAGGCTGCAATGATGAAGATGATACTAAAAGCATTTTATCATTTACTGACAAGGATAAAATGTGTTATGATAAACCCTTTGGGTCAGGTGCATTGATCTCATTTGAAAATGTAGTAGAAGTTTGTGCTGATTTTGAAGTTTCAAGCCTTCATGGTGACAAAATTAGTGTTGCAGATGTAAATATGCAACCAGATGAAAAACATTCCTATCTGGGTGATCAAGATGATTACAATTCTATTTTTATCCCTAGTGACTTTGAATTCTTTCAAGATGAGGAAGTAGAATTGATCTCCCTAAATAAAAAGTGTTTCAATAAAGATGATGACAATACTTTTCAAAGCTCACAATTGCATGATGATATTATGAAATTCTATGATAGTGCTGATAAATTTTTGAATGAATGTGATGTGAAGAACAATGGGATTCCAAGTTCTCTTGGACAAGACCATGATGAGATATATAAATTGAATGTAATTTTTGAAGAGGAGATAAGTGATTAGCAGTGTTATGATACACTTGGTCATGCCAATTCTACACGTGTTGAGTGTAGCATTGATGGAAGTGTTCATGGTGATGAGATAAAGGAGTCTGCTGATTTGTGGAATAGTCTTGAGATTGGTAGTATGTCAAATTCAAATGAAAAAGTGTGCAATGGATTTTAGTTGAAGAGATCATCCATGAGAAGCTGCAATGAAGAAATAAATGATAATTTTCAATTTGACAGTGAAGAATATGACCCTGTTGATTATTGGAGTAGTATGGACAAAGAGGAAGATATATGTGCAAGAGATTTATTGGATGAATCATTTCAAGAAGTTGATTGTGTATAGCATGTGTGTGTAGGTGATGTAAGTGATGAACAAAGAACTCCTTTCTTGTTTGATGCTTCACTCTCTTCTACTCCTTTTTCTTGTTTTCAAGCTATCACTAATTGTTTGCATAAGAATAACATGGGTGAAGCTATACATGAAAGTAAAAATTTAAAGACAAATGTTGGTACCATTGATGAAGCCCTTTATGATGAATTTTCACCTGAAGAATGTGATTATCTTCAACACATGGATGCATATGAGGACCTTTTTTTTGGGTGTGCAACTTACAGTCTTCCTCATGATTAGTATACCTCAGAAATTCATGTTGGTGCTATAGGAGGTAATGTTGATTATGATGCTTTTTGCAACCATGAATGTGTTTTGAATAGTCACTATGAGGAATATGTTGAAAAGGTAAATTTTGAGTCATTTGAGCCTGCAATTGAAGCCTTTAATACAAATTTGTGTGATAATATCAAGAATAAAAATAACCTTGTCTTCAACCCTGAGTTGAAAAAAATTGTTTGTGTATGGGATGCTGATATTTTTTCTGAATGTCATGATTTGACTATAGACAATGGTATTATGGATGTTGATAAGTCTTTTTTTTTTTGGAAATTGGGGCATATAATGATATGACTAAGTTGTGTTGTTTGGATGGAGATAAAATTGTCTGTGATGCAATCCAATTGAAGGAGATACATATGAGTGAACATTTTTCGTTTACTGAACAAGAGGATTGCATACCATATGTAAGGAATGTCATTTTTATTGAGCCTAATCACTATGATAGTTTCAAATTTGATGTGCAGATGAATGATGAGGAGAAATCTCATACTGACTCTTTTCAAGCACACTATGAATTTTTCCACTTTCTGGTTCAATTTGATAAGAAAATGGTTGTGTATGACAATGACAATGATCTTGTTGATGAAGGATATCACACCAATTATCAGTATGCTCCATTTAAAGAGTGTGATATATGCATGTCAGATGTTGATGGATTTTAGTTGGTGTTTCATTTCCAATATCAAATTGACAATGTTAGTGGAGGCATTGGAAAGCACAATGATATAGTTAAGCATGCCAATGGTGATTGTGGTTTTCAAATGTTCAATGGTAGTTTTTTCAGACTTGTCTTAGTGCATACTGTGACCAGGTGAAAATACTATTCCAGAAATGAGTAGCAAGAACAAATATGCAAAAAACAATAAAGACACCTAACACCTCAAGACTGGGCAAAAATGTTAAACTTAACAAATGTAGATGGAAAGCTTATACCTTGCTAATTTTCTCCTTAGTTGGCCCTTGATTTTTGATGTTGTGTATGCTCCTTGGATGGCAAAAGATGCTGATATGAGATGCAAGATGGATGATAAATGAATGAAAATACTATGATGGATGCAAGGAATATAAGTTTTAGCTAAGTGGGGCTCCAATGAAAATTTTGCAAGAGTTTGGTTAGTACAATGATCAACCCCCTAAATGAGAGAAAATAGGGGGTATTTATAGAGGAAGTTGAATTCTCTAGAGAATTCAACGGTTGAGATTCATCCAACAAGGTCAAGATGAAGGGATATGGTGAGTTGAACACTCACAAGCCCTCACATCTTGACATGTGGAAGGTGAAGTGGCTTAGAATTGGTGATGTGTAGGTGAGGTGGAAGAAGAGTACATGATGTGGAGGAAGGACATGTACCTTAAAAGTACATTGGGAGATGAGAAGATTCCTTGGAGGAATAAAAAGTGAATTTAAAATTCATATGATTGGGGAATCTTGTGGATAAGACAAGGTTCCAAAGGGAGAGGTAGAAAGTACCTTGGATAAGACAAGGTGCCTAAAAAGGTAAGCACTTGTCACATGTGACTTGATGTGACAAGTCAAAGATTCCATGGGGAAGAGTTCACATGTGACTTGATGTGACAAGTCAAAGATCACATGGGGAAGAGTCCACATGTGACTTGATGTGACAAGTCAAAGATCACATGGGGAAGAGAAAAATGAATTTAATATTCCTTGGAAGGATAAAAGGAATTAAAAATTCCTTGAGAGGTTGATTAGGCTAGTTAATGAAGGATTAGAAGAGGGTTAGGTGGCTAAAGGAGATTAGGGGCCAACTTGCAAAAGTTGGAGGATGTGACACATCCTAATCAAGGATTAGGCATGTGCACATCCCTAATGATGGAATTAGGAAGATAATTAGGATTAAGAAAGAGATGTGACATGTAAGGAATTAAATAAATGTCATATTTATTTAATTCATTTGATGAAAGGAGGATTAGAGAGATAAGGTATTTAATTATTAATTAGATACCTTAGGGATTTAGAGGAATTAAGGGATATTAATTAGATAATAGTAATATTACCTAATTAACACGAATAAGGGGATGTTTAGATGAAAGGGGATAAATTTGGATAAATTAAGTGTCCAAATGTAGGTGTCTACATTTTTCCCCTTTTGGAGATGGTGTTACGAAGTAGCATCATTTCAAAAATATTAAAATACAGAAAATAAGAAGGTGGCAGATTGGAAAGATGAAATAGCAATCAAAAGAATGTCACGAGTAGAATGAACGTAAGGATAATAGGGATGAAGGATGGAAGTTGAAATTTCCTGGGTATTACTTCAAAAATGGATGGGTGTGAAAAGATGGATGAAATCCCTAAAATGTCGGAAGATGATGCAAAGTGATGGGTAAGAAAGGATGAAAAGGCTGTAGGAGATTGGGAGGGGAGACTGATGAAGGAAGAATGGATGGGGGGATTTTGATAGATGAGAGGATGGAGATGAAATGCAATCCAAATGAAATTTTCCATCTTTATGAGTACTGATTTTTGCTATAGCAGAAGACACAATACACCAAGGTATAAAGGGCCAAGGAAACTTAGTGTTTAATGCATGAAACAAACACAACAAACAAGAAGGCTATCCCAACACCCCAAAGTCGCGATGACCTTGGTCAGGCCAAGTATTGGGATAACCACAAGTGCACAAGGATACCCCAACATAACACAAGACCTCAAAAGCATCTTGGTGGGTACTACGTGGGACAACCAAGAAGACAACAAAAAAGAAAATATCAAGATACACCCCTATGTTGACTAGTCAAAGCACACCATGATATGATGGATCAAGGCGACCATGACAAGTGATGATAGGGAGCTCAAATGATAAAAAAAAGCCAAAATCATCAAAAGATCACAATCAATTTCAAATGTCCTTTGCCATAGGATCAAGGGGATGGATGAGATTGATGAGGTCTGTTAGGAAGGATGCATCCTATTGAGACCGATGATGGATACTAAACTGAAAGA
Organism: Sequoia sempervirens; assembly: GCA_007258455.2. Taxonomy (NCBI): domain Eukaryota; kingdom Viridiplantae; phylum Streptophyta; class Pinopsida; order Cupressales; family Cupressaceae; genus Sequoia; species Sequoia sempervirens. The sequence continues at coordinate 185,278,907 of VDFB02270651.1, forward strand.
TTGATGTGACACAGGATATTTGGAACCGATTAGATATGATGATACAAGTGGATCTTGTTTGTTAAGAACCAGCTAGATAAAGGCATAGATTGATGACACGACACAAGAGACATGACACAAGATAGGAGATTGACACATCCTAGCGACCTAGGGGCTCGGGGGCTGATCAAATATTAGCCTTGCCTACGTGAAAGCGCAGAGCCCTCGTAGTTCGATAAAAGGCTAATGACAACCCACAATGGAGACCTCGATGGATAATAAAGATAGGATGGAGAAAAGGAGCAAAGTGGACAATGAAGATTGATGATAGACAATAAAAGAGTAGGACTGATGATAGATGATAAAGGAAACAAGACTAATGATAGATGATAAAGGAAATAGGACTGATGATAGATGATAAAGGAAACATGACTAATGAGAGATGATAAAGGAAACCCTGAGGGCGGATCAAATGATCGACCTTGCCTACGTGAAAGCACAGGGGCAATGTAGTTCGACAAAATACCAAAGAAAAATGATGGATAAGGGATAATGAGATGATCACTGATAAGTGGATAAAAAGATAGTCCTATTGGATAAGATAGGACGATGGCGATGATGGGACCAAAACGATAAGACAAGACTGACCTATTGGATTGGATAGGATGATGATCATCACACAAAGCTCAGGGATGGGATAGTTATTCAAATCAGCAAAGGTGAAGTAGGAGGATGACAAGACAAATAGATGAATGATGAGAAAGGATAGGAGATTGAAAAGATGTGTAAAAGAAGAAGAGGTGAGAAGATAGATGACATCAGATTGCATGGGGAGTAGCCTATAGCTAGATACCAATGACAAGGGATTATGAGATGGGATGAGGATAGAGGAAAATGGATAACAAAATAAGGATGGGGGGAGGAAAAGGATTGTTTGGATGGATTGGATAGAGGGATAAGGATTTGGATTAGGAAAAGGCTATCGGCTAGATAAATGGATAGATAATAATTTGGGTGATGGAAAGGATTTTTGTGATGGATGGATAGAGGGATAAGGATGGGGAGATGGAAGGTATTTTTTGCTAGATGAAGGATGTCCCAAAGGACTATGTAACAAAGGAAGATAGATGCCCCCACTCTAAAGGTGTCATGTATAATGAGGCATGAGGGATGGAAGGTAGAAGGATGGGAAAATAAGGGAGTGAGATCGATATGGATAGGATGTATGGATAAGGAAGGGAGATTTTTGGTAGCATGACAGGCGAACAAGGAAGGTAGATGAATGTGAATAAGGATTAGGATAGTGTGCAGATGAGGGGAATGTATTCCAAGAGGTGTCCAAAGCATGTTTATATGTTTTCCCCTATCGATATTGTTAGCTCTCAAAAATGCAGGCGAAATGCCTCAAGAGGTTGCCAAACTCTTGATACATTTTAGGGTAATAGACAAGGTCAGATGCTTTAGACCTTCTACTCTTCAGGTGCTACTAGACCTTGGCGGGTGTACCTATATGAATGAAGTAGACTTAATGTGCTTATTCCTCTTGAAATGTTTTTCCCACAATGGCAAGTAGGAGTGGACAAGTGAAATCAAATTTGGTATAAATTGTATAGCGATATTCAAAACTAAACCCTAATATGTTCAGTTAACAGATGTAAAGAAAATGAATGAATCTAAATGGTGAAAAATGCAGAGACTAGTGCCTTATTGGGTATGCAGAGTCAAATGAAATAGAAATGGGCAACTTATTTCTAGAAAACACTCAAATTTTTTGGCATATGTTTTTTTTATAACTTGTATAAACATGCAAGACTGTAATTACTAAGCTCTTCTTAATGATCCAGATGAATTTCCCTGATTACTGTGATCAACCACAAGGATTTAATATTTTCTTGAAAGAACCAATCAATTAACCACACAGATACATCAAATGTGCACTGATAAACTGAATATAAACTTGTTACATCAATTTAAACAACCATAAAGCATCAATCGTGGAGACAACTTTAGTAATACTTTCAATAAATTCAACAGACAATTTACACCAGAAATACACTGCCACATCAACTGATTTTCATAAATATCTCCATTTTGAAATCATGCAACCGTAGTCTCTGTTCTATGAAAATTTTATTCTACTGAATCCCTTTCTAATATATCTACTATCTATCTACTATCTACCATCTCCTTATTTATAGTCAAAAATGGATATTTATACATTTGTGTCTGAAAAGACACATCCTTTCACATTCACATGTCGGCAATCAAATGTATCGAGCCTTTTGTTAATACTCATCAAATATTCGCCGTGACATCCTGTAGTTATGCTGAAGTCCAAAGCATTATCAACAGATATCCTTTGATCTTTGTGTTTCACTGTGACCCATGGAGTCGGGGAGACGTCTCATAGGTACCTTATGTCTCGCCGAGAAATCTCCTTAAGTTCACATTTTGTCGCCGTGACAATATCACCTTTTCATCGATGCAACAATACTTCGGCGTGACATAACGGGTTGGAAAGACTGTATAACCTCACACTGAAAACCCTCGATATAATTCCTTTGCACTTTGTTGGTGAGACCAGAGGCACTCGGTGAGACCTCACCCCGATATAATCTTTTTTGTGTTTTATTGGCGAGACCCAATGCACTCGCCAAGACCATACTCTGAAGACATAACTCTTGCCGAAGTATTTGTTCATTCCGCGCTAGTCAGTGAGACAATAAGAGTTCGCCGAGACTTCACCCTGAAGAAAAATCTCTCACCGACATGCCCCTTCTGTTGCCGGTCGGTGAGACAATAAGATCTCGCCAAGAACTTATGCCGAATACCATTCATTTGGCCGAAGTATGTCCACATGCACATGGTCGGTGAGACCACAAACTGAAGACATAACTCTTGCCGATACATCGTTCTATGTGCTAGTCGCTGATACATAATGCAATCGATAAGACCTCACCCCGAAGTCTTTATCTAGCCAAAAATAGTCCTTTTGAGTTACCGAGACAATGAAAATGTCATGCCGATAGGAAACTCTATATGAATTTCAATCGTTGTGACATCCTTGAGGTCTTGCCGATAGGAAATGACAGATGTATATAAACAAAAATGCATTATGGGTTGGGGAGACCTTGATAATCTCATGCCGATATGGACAATTATGTGAAATACTCAGACCTAGAAGGATTTTATGGGATAAAAATGGGCAGAATGTGAGCAAAATATTATGAAGAGAGGTCCTGAGCACATGGTGAGGACTCGATTGGAAACTTAGGGATATGAAAAGCTTGTGAAATTATTCATAATTTTACAGTTCTAACAGATATCAAGATCACAAGGAGGATGGATGGATTGGGATAAATGGGATATGACAAGAAGGATGCATAAGATAGGTTAGATGGAGGAGATGAATGAAGAGGATGTATAGTAGGAAGATGGGTGCATAGCTGGAAGCATAACAGGAAGCATGGCGGATGGAGGGAATGCATATCAGGAAGCTGCCCCCAAGTGTGGAAAAGGATGGATGGGGATTTACGCATGATGCCTGTATGCCAGGTTTTCATCATGGTACTTATCCAAGGTGCTTGTTTGCCAATTTTTCACCATTGGACGAATTTTTTCTCTTTACTTTTTTTGGATTTTTCTGATTTTTTTATTTTTTTGTTGGATTTTCTTGACTTTTTGAATTTTTTGGACTTTTTGGATTTTTTGGATAGCATGTGGATGGAGATGGATAAGGATAGGGATGTGGATACGTGGATTTAGAAGAAATGTGATAAGGATATGGGTGAAAGACTCAAGCATCAAGTTCCATACAAGGTATTAAGAGCCCATGTGTGAAGCGACTGTTGGATGTTGGTACAACCTTATTAGGATAAATGGATTATCCAAGAGGATGAATTAGAGGGATTTGATGGGGAAAATATGTGGGATAATGGCTGGTATGTTGGAAAAGGTATGGATGGAATGATGGGGTGGTGAGTTCAGGACCAACATTGGCACATGTGGTGATGTATGTGAAAGGAGAGGAGGGTTAGTGGATGGAGAATGTGGGGATGATGGAAGAGATAGGATAGTGCATTTTGGGACATAAGGACCCAAAACAGATTTAGGAGATGGAGGATGTGTATGATTGGATTTTGGATTATCACCTTTGGATGTTGTTATGGATGCTTCATTTGAAGGCATGGCATCTTTTTTCTTTGGGATCCACTTTTTTGGTGGGTGATTATGGATTGGTGGATTAGGATTAGATGGAGGAATGGGATTGCATATTGGACTAGGGGTAGGTGGAGGATTAGGATTGGATGGAGGATTGAGGTAGGGATATTGGAATGATGAATTAAGATAGGAGGACATGGATGGTGGATTAGGACAAGAGGATATAGCTGGGGGATTATAATAAAGGTATTGAGATGGTGGATTAGGATGGGAAGACGCGGGTGTTGGATTAGTATAGGGAGATGTAGATGTTGGATTAGGGTAAGTTGATGGGTGTGTTGGACTAGGATAGGAAGGTGTGAATGTAGGATTAGGGTGAGAAGATTGGTATGGAAGATTAGGGTAGTGGGTATATGCAGATGAAGGATTGAGATAGGATGATGTGGACGGGGGATTAAGATAGGCCCACATTGTGATGGTAGATTAGGATAAGATGATGATGTAGATGAAGGATATGATGGATATCCCTTGTCAAAGGTAACATAAGGAGCATGATTAGGCATGGATGAAGACATAACAAGATAACTTGAAGGGGTGATTGGATTTTGGAAAGTGGGTGGAGAAAGGTTACTAGCAATGATAGTGTCAAAGGGATCTATGTCATATTCTTCTTGATCGACAAGATTTTCATTAAAATCATCGACATAATTAGGGTTTCTTGACTACTATTGATGGAGGATAAGGATTCATGATGATTAAAGGATAAAGGGATGGATCATTCATGATGATTAAAGGATAAAGAGGATGGATCAAATATTTTGGATGGAAATAGACTAAAGCTCAATTTGAGATTTAGGTTAAGCTCAGATCAGAATTGGAGTAAAATTTAGATTAGGATGATTGGATGATGCGATGGGATTGATTTTGATGATCAGATTTGATTATCAAAGGATGATCAAGACACTGAGTCTGCTTCGAGATGGAAGTAGATTGATTGGGTTGAAGGTGATTGGATAGGGATGTGACTGTATTGGATTGGATAAAATCAATCGATGATTGATAAGATCAATTGATGGATTAGATAGGATGATGAAAGGGACTATAGACCCCGTTCAAAGATTACCCTAGGTGACTTAGGATACTGATTGATCGGATTAAAGGATAAATGGATGATTGTGGAACCGAATCCACTTTGAGATTGAAAGTGGATTGATTGGGCTGATGATGATGATTAACTTAGGACACATGAAAATCCTAAGTAGATGTTGATGATGACGATCAGATCAGACACTTTGGTCAATTTGGACAATAACCTGAAATAAAGTTCAGGGGATTTGGATGGGGAAAACGATGATCTAATTGGGGAAATGGATGATAGAAATGGATGAATGAATACTCTAAACGAGTAAACGATTGATCGTAATGGATGAACGACTACTCAGAACGAGTAAATGACTGCTCACAACAGATGAATGATTCTCGAAACGAGAAGATGATGGTTTGGAATAGATGAAAGATTACTCGAAACGAGTAAATGATTGATCGAGACTGTTGAACGAGAGTTTGAAATGATAGGAGGTTCAAAATAGATGAACGTTTACTCGGAACAAGTAAACAAATGATCGAAAAGGGTGAACGATAGTTCGAAATAAGGAGAATGAATGTTTAGAATGGATGAATGAAAGCTTAAAACGAGGAAACGATTGATTGAAATGGATGAACGAATGCTCAGATTGGGAGACTGAATCTTGGAATGGATGAAAGGATGAATAGGAAAAAATTGTAGAAGATAGGAGGGATCTTAAGATTTATTTCGATACCCAAAGATCTTGGTTGCAGATGGGCTAAAGCTTAGATTAGGATTTTGGTTAAGCTCAGATTGGGATTAGACTAAAGCTCAGATCAGGATTAGATTAAAGCTCAAATTAGGATGATTGGAGGATGTGATGGGATTGATTCTACACCAAGTTCAGGGGTTTAAAGGATGTAAGGTGTTGACAATCAAATTTTTCCAAATTTGGCAATTTTAAAAAATTGTCAAATTTTTGCCATTTTAGGAAACTTCACAGTCATACCTTTGAGAGTCCAGTTTTTTCCCATAAACTACCCAAAACTAAGATAGGATGAATTACCAACTAACATCCCAAATTTGAGGCATGCATTCTGAGTTATTCATGAAAATTATTTTCAAAAACTGAAAAAAACACTAAATTGTGATTTTGAGGGTCAAGATGAAAGTTTGAGGCCCCGAAAATGTGCCAAAATGGGGACCAATTGACTGAGCGTCATTGGGAATCCGTAAGCCACCTCATAACGCAACCACTCGTAAAATTTGAGCCCAAATGGACACCCGAGTCAAAAGTTATGGTCTCCGAAAGTTTTTGCATAAAAATCAAAACCCTTAAAACGAAGTTTAGGTGATTGGGATGGATGATTTGATGATAGATATGGAATCTAATGATTTTCTAAGTAGCACTTATGTGGTTTGGTTGATGAAATGATGACTTATGGAAAATGTGTTGATGATGGGCAAATGGGTGCTCGAAACGACTGAACAGAGGGTGAAATCAGCTGTTTGAAGGGCAGGTTCGCCCTTGGAGGTCAGGTATGCCCCTGGCTAGGAAATTTCACCCTGGCTGGGCAGGTTCGCCCCTGAAGGTCAGGTACGCCCCTGGCTGGTCAGGTTCACCCTTGGCTAGGCAAGTTCACTCCTGGCTGGGCAGGTACGCCCTTGGCTGGTCAGCTTCGCCCCTGGCTAGGCAGGTACACCCTTGGCTGGTTAGGTACGCCTTTGGCCGGTTAGGTTCACCCCTGGCTGGGAAGGTTCACCCTTGGAGGTTAGGTATGCCCTTGGGGTGAAAAATAGGCAAAAATAGCTACTTGGAGTAGGTAAACAGGTGCATGAAAAGAGGAAATGGATGTTCGGATGAAGAGGATGAATGCTCGGGACAAGGAATGGATTCTCAAAACAAGGAGATGGAAGCTCATAATGGATGAAAGATTACTTGAAATGAGTAAATGGATGATCGAGAGGGATGAATGACTACTCGAAATGAGTAAACAACTATTAAGAAAGGATGAATGATTCTCAGAACGAAGAGATGAAGGTTCGAAATGAACAAATGATTACTCAGAATGAGTAAATGAATGATTAAGAGGGATGAACAACTACTTGAAATGAGTAAACGACCACTCAAAATGGATGAATGATTCTCGGAACGAGAAGAGGAAAGCTCAGAATGAATGAAAGATTACTTAGAATGAGTAAATGATTGATCGAAACGGGTGAACGAGAGTTGAAAATGACAGAAGGAGGTTCATAATGGATGAATGTTTACTCAGAATGAGTAAACTAATGATCAGAATGGTAGAACAAGAGTTTGAAATGATAGGAGGCTCAAAATGGATGAACGTTTAGTCAAAATGAGTAAACGAATGATCGAAACGGTTGAACGAGAGTTTGGAATGATGAAACAAGGTGACACAACTGACTGTTCAAGGGTCAAGTCCACCCCTGGAGGTTAGGTACGCCCCTGCAAGAGGTCAAGTTCACCCCTAAAGGTCAAGTACACCTGTTTGATTGAAGGTTGATCAAAACTGATCGAAACAGGCTAAAAAGGGGTTGGCTCAGAAGTTAGGTATGCCCCTGCAAGAGGTCAAGTTCACCCCTAAAGGTCAAGTACGCCTGTGGACAAGTCTGGACTTGATTTTTGGACAAAAGACTAAGGAAAAGGACCCAAAACATAACAAACAACATTCAGAGGATAAGGCTGACTCGATTAAATAGAAAATTACTGGTTTCGCACAAAGAAGACAGTTCAGACAAAGTGATCCTAAGTCTAGTAGAATGGGTATGGCCAACAAAGTCTTCTAGTCTAGGATGAACATGGTTGTTAAGGAGTCCTCAATATACACCTGGTACGTGAGGCCTAAATCGTGAACACCAACCCGTCACAAGCATGAGTCGAGAACCTTAGTGAGATACTAAAGACACAGACCAACTTTTCACGTCATCCCAACGCTTCGCCCATTACGACGCGGTTGGATTGAGGTGCAAATTTCACTCTCCCCCCTTTATTTACCCCATTGGTACGCATGGTTGGAAACGTCCCTTAGGGTGATGAAATCCCCAAGTAGGTCTCGCTAATAAAAATAAAAATGGGTGACACAAAGACTTGGTAAGCTATGATTTCTCGTCACCCAGAATCACCAAAAGGCGCAAGGGGATTGGATACGTCAAATAGCTTACCAACAAGCACAACACACAAGGTAAATTGACACCCCTAATTAAGCTATGTGCCTGAGTTGTCAAGAAACAACAAGCAACAATTGATAAATAAATAGCCCTACAAGGAAACTTGTTAGTGATTTTTCTTCTTGTTCCTTGCCAAATGTTGATTAGATGCTTGCATAGACATAAATAAGACACATTAGGGGGTCAGAAATACTCAAAACAATAAAAAATAGTGCTTAAATTTCACTTTTTACCTTCTGAAAAAGGCTATTTTTGGTTAGGTTCAACTGTCTACTAGGTCAGGTATGCCCCTGAAAAGGTTAGGTTCACCTCTGTAAAGGTCAGGTTCGCCCCTAGAGGTTAGGTTCGCCCCTCTGAAAAAATTGTCAATCTTCTATTTCTGGTCTCTATGGAGGTCAGATCCGCCTATCTGCTAGGTCAAGTTTTCCCCTAGAGGTCAGGTACACCCCTCTACTAGGTTGGATTAGCCCCTCTGCAACTTGCACCTGCAAACAGTGAAAAAATAGAAAACGTGAAAGAAAAGGACCCGTCTGTAGGTCTCACCGGGCGTGCCAAAAATGTGACTAGGTGAAAATACTATTCTAGAAACGAGTAGCAAGAACAAATATGCAAAAAACAATAAAGACACCTAACACCCCAAGATTGGGAAAAAACGTTAAACTTAACAAATGTAGATGGAAAGCTTATACCTTGCTAAGTTGCTCCTTGGTTGGCCCTTGATTTTCGATGTTGTGTATGCTCCTTGGATGGAAAAAGATGTTGATATGAGATGCAAGATGGATGATAAATGAATGAAAATAATATGATGAATGAAAGGAATGCAAGTTTTGGCTAAGTGGGGCTCCAATGAAAATTTTGCAAGAGTTTGGTTAGCACAATGATCAACCCCCTAAATGAGAGAAAATAAGGGGTATTTATAGAGGAAGTTGAATTCTCTAGAGAATTCAACGGTTGAGATTCATCCAACAAGGTCAAGATGAAGGGCTATGGTGAGTTGAGCACTCACAAGCCTTCACATCTTGACATGCAGCGAAGGCTTTAGAATTGGCAGGATGTGTAAAGAGTGGAAGGCAGTACATGATGTGGAGGAAGGATTACGTACCCTCAAAGTACATCGAGGACAGGCATTCCTCGAGGAATAAAAAAGTGAATTTAAAATTCATATTGATCAAACTGCAGATGCTATTGTCCAAAGGAGAGTGAGAAAGACCTTGATAAGACGAGGTGCCTACAAAGGTAAGCACTTATGTCACATGTGACTTGATGTGACAAGTCAAAGATCACATGGGGAAGAGTCCACATGTGACTTGATGTGACAAGTCAAAGATCACATGGGGAAGAGAAAAATGAATTTAATATTCCTTGGAAGGATAAAAGGAATTAAAAATTCCTTGAGAGGTTGATTAGGCTAATTAATGAAGGATTAGAAGAGGGTTAGGTGGTTAAAGGAGATTAGGGGCCAACTTGCAAAAGTTGGAGGATGTGACACATCCTAATTAAAGATTAGGCATGTGCACATTAGGAGGATAATTAGGATTAAGAAAGAGATGTGACATGTGAGGAATTAAATAAATGTCATATTTATTTAATTCATTTGATGAAAGGGGGATTAAAGAGATAAGGTATTTAATTATTAATTAGATACCTTGGGGATTTAGAGGATTTACGGGGTATTAATTAGATAATAGTAATATTACCTAATTAACATGAATAAGGGGATGTTTAGATGAAAGGGGATAAATTTGGATAAATTAAGTGTCCAAATTTAGGTGTCTACACATATAACAGGACATAGCCTGTTTGACAGATGAAAACATTGATTCTTCTTTTCATTTAATGGCCAAGGGCCATCAAATGAAGTTTAAAAAATTAAAATAAAGGAGAAGTTATAGAGCCTCCCAATGGATTTGGAACTTGGTCTACTCCCCAAAGATCTATAATTTCACCATGTTCATAAGGATCATGCATCCCCGTACATGAGCCACTGGTGGAACCTACAAAATTTCATGTTCCACTAATCTAAAGTATTTACTTGGGTGGTTTCCTGGTTTTGAAATTCTACAAGGGTTTAGGGTTTTATGCTATAGGGTTAGTTTTTCTTAGCATATTTTATTTCGCCTTAATCCTTGTTCTTTTGGTCAATTTATCAAGTGACTTGTTTTGGTCAGTTTTCGGTCATTTTAAAAACAACCCAAGTCTTTGATCTTCGTGTATTAACCAGTCCTTTATGTCTAGGGTTATCGTCTCATAGTCTTATTGAAATATCTCCCTCAAGGTGCTTTTTCCTATGGTCGAGTTACCAATTATTCAAATTTTTATCCTAAGGTCCTGGTCTTGGTTTGCCTTATGTAATTGGAATCTTTGTTTCCTAGTTAGTCACCTTTTAAAAAAACTTATGAGCACGTACAATATTTTCCCACTTAATTTTGTTCCTATTGCTCCAGGTATCTCCCATCACACATAGCCTTGTGACCGCTAGAAGTGAATTAGCAATGAGCGATGGACCCTTACTTCTATGTATTGATGCTATGATTTGCATTGCGGGTAGGCATAGGGCCTCAATTTTCATATCAGTGATGTGTGATATGAAGTATTTCCCATGTATTTCCGGTAACATTTGTATCGTTGATCACCTCAATGCTTCAAGTTTTGAATCAACGATATGGAATAACACTATAGTCCTTTGTAGTGTTGGATCATCACACGCCACACAATGATGCTTGCTCTCCATTTCCATATTGGTGATGATCGATGAATTCTGTGGTTCCAATGTTACATCGCTAATCTATGTGCTACTAGGAGCGACACCCGCATGACCATTGATCTTGTTGCTAATGCACATGGCTAAATCTTGAATCATCACTAATATGATCCAACTATTGAAAAGTGAATCAACGATGAGCAATGGATAGTGCTAGTAGATTCTCTCATCATTGGGGCTCAAGGCATCACTAAAAGTATTTTTTGAGGGGTTTTTCTATTAGCAATGAACGATGGAGGAAGCGTAAGTTTGGGAGGATGATCTTATCTAATGGCTAGGATCTCAGTGCATATTTTTTTCATATCACTGATGGCATACATAAAGGAAAAGAAGTATCAACGATGAGTGATGTGAGGATTAAGACTTACACCCATCGTGTTACCTCAAAGCATCATAGTTACAAATGGAGTCATTTTTGGGTCTCTTCGATCAAACAATGGAGCTGCATCAAGGTGACAATGGAATCTCGGTGAGATAGTATCAAGAGTCTCTTCATCATGTCGATATGGTGACATTTGTTGCAACGATAAAGGGATTCCCTTTAGAGGGTGGGAATTATCTTCTTCAAGCAATGTGCAAAGGAATTTTATCTCATATGAATTTCCCCCCCCCGAATTGCAAATATAACTGCTTTTGGGGAATGTATTTTTGTAGTGGTCACATAGGATTTGGACATGTGTATATTTTGGCCTGAGGCTTGTTTGTTCCTTCATTTCTATAAGAAGGAATTCATGGCTAGATGCATGGGGGTTTTAATTTTTTGGAAGGCTCTTAGCTTTAGGTTTTGGCCATGAAAGAGGCTATGTACTATAATTGTTGAATGCTAAGGGTAAAGGTCCATATGCTACAAATCCATATAGTAAAATGCTCCTGTAACTTGAATGCACATATATGAATACATACTATTATGTGATTGTCTCCATGTCTAGGATGTAACACCTTTTGAGTTGAAATAACAAGGTTATTGAGGTTCTTCAAACAAATTTGATGTTTGAGTTATTTTTTTGTTTTCTTTCCATTCAAGGAGTGGTATAATTGCTTACAAGTAGGTAATGAGGGTATTGTATTTTCAAGTGGATTTCTAAGTAGGATTTCATGATAGGATTATGTAGAATTTTCTGTCATAATGTGATGGAAGCTTGGAGGTCATCAATATTATGATATAGTATTATGATATGATGTGTTTGATATGTGACTTTGTAGCCCAAGGTAGGAAATGGTCTTACATAGTTGTCTTTCCCCATCCTCAGAAACAATATTCAAATACATTCAACCTTTTAGTGCTTTAGTTTTATGGTTATTTTGTAACTCAACTTCATGCCTGTAGTGGAATGAGAACAAAGTGTGTACTCTTATTGGAAACAACCATACATATCCTTATTGTATTATATGAAGTTTATCTACTTTACACTATTTTTCATCATAGGTTGAATATATGAATTTAGTGTCACATAAGACCACCCTCCTAGGTTTTGTAGAGCCTAAAATGTAGGGGATAAAAATTTAGAATCCATCTCCTATTTGTTGGCCACTAATATTGAAGTTCTTAATCATAAGGAATTCTATCTTGTAGAGGATTTTTAAGGTTCAACTAGAAAAAACACCAACACCTACATCTCTATTCCTCCCTTTCTCCTCCCCC
>VDFB02270651.1:185291804-185347546 GCA_007258455.2 Sequoia sempervirens
TTGTGTCATTCTTCTCATTCTATGAGTATTTTGGGAATGATGATAGTTCCGAGCTCTATATAAAAAAATTGTAAGAACCTATTGACCCCAAATCCATGGATCCCTCATGTGTTTGGAGTTTAATCTTGGGAGAAATCCTGCTTTCATTTTTCATGATGTAGTTGTATGAACCCCAATCCTAATACCTGCAAAACACAATGAACAAACACATTAGAAGGTAAAATGCAAGCAAGAACAAGGATTCCCCTTGAAATCCATTATAAAAGTTTCAAATAAGAAATAAAGCAAGAATGAGATGAAAGAACAATAAAGCAAGTTAAATCCTATTGAAAAAAAATGAAAACTCTTGATCCCATGGGGGAATTGGTGCCAAATTGATGTGAAAATTGGCCCTTTCCCAATTCCTATGATGAAGAGTGATCCACTTTGTTGATGCTTGATGAGTGCTCCAATAGAAAAATCTGCATAACCTAGCTATGAACTCAATGATAATGGATGAAAATTGCTAATTATTTGAGCATAATAAGTTTACTCAAATTGTGGATGATGAAATGAGGAGATTAGCCTCTTATTTATAGATGAGATTGATGGGTGAATGCCCAAAATAGAGCAATGTGGGACTAAGAATTAGCCAATAAATGCATATATTTGAATTTTGAATTTTTTGAAATGGCATGCAAGAGGGAAGGAAGAATGCATTGAATGCCACTTGGCTCAAGGAAAAGGAAATGTAAGAGAGAGTAAATTCCTTGTTGGAAGGACAAAGTCCACTTGGATTTTGAATTCAAAATTAGAGAATATTCCTTAAAAAATTCCTTGTTGAGGAAAATAGAGATTTAATAAATCCAATAAGTCTATTTTCATGTGCAAGTGGTAAAAGCTAGAGGATGGGACATGAGAGGAGATTGAATTAATCAAAGTTAATTAATTTAATGAAGGGGTTAAATGATGTGACCTATTTGACTTAAATTTGTGGATTTATTTAAATCAAATATGAGAAGAATGTGATAAGGGATTAATTAAATAAAGATTTTGATTTATTTAATTAAAAGAGATGATGTTAGATTAAACTAAATAAAGTTTTAATTTATTTAATTTAATAGATAGACTTTAGAGATTTAATCAAATAAAATTAATTATTTAATTAAATAAGATAATTAGATCAAAATGGTTAATTTAATTATCAAGAAAATGTGACTTAATTAGATAACCAATTTATTTAATTAAGAGAGGGATATTGATGAATTTAATCAGATTAGGGTATTTGATTAAATGGTTAGACCGAAGGATGATTCAGGATGAAACAGTGTTAGTGGTTAGGATCAGATGCACAATGTCAATCAGTACATTTTACGAGTCTACAGTAGTTTTTATTTGGAAACATAAGACTTGGCATAGGGCTTTCCAAATAAGCTCTCATGTCTTCTTTATCATTAGCATTTATCATTTGCTACTTTAAATTAATTGCTCACAACATGGTGTTTAGCAATTTCTTTAAAGTGGGGGCATACATTGACATTATTCTTTTTGCATTTCTCATGTTTCATTGTGTAGTATTCTTACTTCATGCAATGCGTTTCTCTCTTTATGGTGGCATCAGGTGTGATGTTCTTCAAGAGCGTGATCTCTCTTAGCATATTATATTCCTCTTAGTGGCTTGATGTGACACACCGCATCCCCTAAGTTGTGAATCTTCTATTCTTTGATTGGTCCTCTCTTGGAGACATTAGGCACAATGTTCCCTAAGTTAAGACCTTACATGAACTAAGCAAGACTCATTTGATCAACATTCCTTACATTTACAATTTCAGTTATATGGCCACCTTGCATAACACACCTTGCATTCCTCTGGAGCCATCTAGTTTGTTCATGAGTTTCAAGTATACAAAGCTTTTCTTGCCTCATGAAGCTCAGAGTTCATTGTTGTGTGGTGCCTTATCAAAGTTATCAGGAGGTATAGCTTTGGTCTAGTTGAACGAGAAGTTGAACTAAGCCATAACTTTCCCATAGCCATTTTTTTGGTTGTGTGATCGCATACTAGCCACGTGCAATGTATGTGTTTCAAATTTTGGATACTCACCTAGTGGACAACTTGAAGTTCCATTGCCTCAGAATGAGCGTGAATTTCTGGAAAAATAGCTTAGATCTAATCCACAACATCTGGGACAAATGGTTGAATCTTGATCCACCCTTCTTCTTTTTTTCTTGCATCATTGTTAGTGTATGTGTGTTCCTTTTAATTGCTCCTTATATCATTTTTCATGTGTGTTCTTTTGTGCCTATGTTTGTTTGTCATAGGATCTCAATCCCGGGGGCTTGCACAACCCTCTTGGTCAATGTTGTCCTATCCCACTAGTGTTGGTATGATTGAACCCCTCTTGATGTGATCTCATATACTTTAGTGTGATTTGGAAGCAAGTTCATCCTCTCACTAAAGTGGTGGCTAAATGTAGTGTCAAATAAGTCATCTGTTACATTTTTCACACTTGTTTTGGCCCTTGTGGACTAAATGAACCTTATTTCTGCCTTATTTAGGGTGTTGTAAGTGTTGTACCACACTTTCACACTAATCTAGGGTTTTCATTAATTAATTAGGTTTATTTATGCCTTATTTGTCCTTATTTCATATCCACAAGCCTTAATTAATGCATCTTTTTGAGGATAATCTTGACATAAACCAACATCCAATCATAATTCATGCCTTTTTGGATTGTATGACCCCAATTTAGTGATCTAGGACTCATATTCCATCTTGGGAATATGAGTCCCACCTAAGTTTTAGGGCCTTGATCTAGATTTCAAATGAATCTAAGCATTTCTTGAAAAATTTGTCCCATAGGCTAGCCTAATGGGACTCATACACCACTTCTAGAGTATGAGTCCCGTGTGGCTTAAAATTAAATTAAATTCAAATTCTTGGCAGTATTTTATCCTCCTAGATTTTATTTTGGCTTGTAGTGTTGCAATTTCAAGAAATTTGGCACAAACAAGTATAAATACAAGGTTATTTCACTCATTTTCACCTAAGAATTCATGATATCAAGCCTATAATTCAAGAGTTAAGCATTCCAAGACTTCACAAGAGTGTCAAGAGAGTTTTCAAGAGAATTTTTAAGGCATTCCAGGGTAAAATTATTCATCATTTTTTGCAGCAATTCAAGATCCATCATCATGTCAAGATCTTCAAGCATCAACCATGTTGTTGAGCTAGTGTTGTGATGTAGCATTGAAAATCCATTTGTAACCATTGTTTCATATCCATATTCAAGATCAAGATCTACATTCTGCATGGCCACTTCATGTTAGATTTTTGATTTACTACTCGAAACATCATTCAAGGTATCATTGTTCGTGTTTCATATTTTATGTTTCATGTCCTTATTTCATTATTTCATCACAAGGTTTAATTACCTAAATAGGATTTGACCAAGGCAACCCCTATTTCCTAACAATCAAAAAAAAATTCCCTCTCTCTACATGTGTGATAATAGATCTAGGTGTCTTGGAGCTTGAATATCCTTTGAATATTAGGTTGCAAGGTTGAAGAAAGTCATCAAGTTGTCACAAGGTTGCTATCTTCATAGAAAGTCCCCTACAAGTTGCAAATCAAGTTTTAGACCCAGAAACAAAGTGTGGAAGGAAGAGCAGAGATTGGAGACTTGATCCAAATCTTAACCTTTTGAAAAATTAGTGTGGGACTGATACACCACTTGTGGCGTATGAGTCTCAGTATAGGGCTTTTCCAGATTTTAGAAGATCTAGATTATACATTGGCAGATTCTAGTTTTGACACAAAAACCCTAGTTTGGGACTAAGTCACCCAAACTAGCATATGAGTCCCAGTGGGCATTAAATATAAGTTTTTTAGGGTTTTGGAGCTTGTTTTGACCTCATCATTCTTTTAGGTGCACCTTTTTTCATTCTTAGTTTGTTATTTTGTATTTCAGTTTCATTTCCTAGGTCATTTATTTCAGTTTTGCATGGTACTTTACATGTTACATTCATTTCTTGTCTTTCCAAGCCCTAGCTTGGTGGTGAACCCCTCTTTAGTCTCTAATCATACCTTAGGACACCCTATTGCAAGATCTATTTCCCTCACTTCATCCTTAGATTGAGATCTCTAGGGTTTCCTTGAATGAGAAGTGAAGAAGATTGGTGTTCTATGTCCTAAACCATAGCCAATGAAAATTTTCTTCCTTTCAACAACATTCAACCTCATGGTTACAAATATTGAGGAGATTCTTAACACACCATTTTATTCAAACCAAATTGAGGACCAAGAGATTCTAAAACCAATACCCATGCCCGATGAAGATCTAAGCGAAAAGCTACCACCTACATGTTCACATTTCAAAGAAATCCAAGATTCCTTTGAAAGCAATCCTTTCGTTGAAATTGATCCATGCCAAAAACTTAATCCAAAGTGTATCGAAGGTAACTCTGAAATTAGTCAAGGTCAATAATTCATATCACGAAAATAATATAATGACATCCAAACTTCTCCAAAAGAAGACCAAATCCAAATACCAAGCACACATAATCTACCCATGAGATGCTTACTTTTGATGGACACATAGATGATCTTCCAAAACAAGAGTCTCCTAATATTAACATCATTACCAATAAACAAGGGTCTCCTACTCTTCATATACTTAAAACTGATCAAGGCATAGCATAATCCATAGATATATCAGAAACTAATCATGAAGACGAATCCTACATGGACTGTGAATCACAAACATCTGTTGAAGAGCAATTGGAAATTGATCATTAAGAAGACTTACATGGACTATGAATCATCAACATCTCTAGAAGAAGCATCAAAATCTAACACCCCAAATTCAAATTAAAGGCATTGAATATGAAGAAAAATCATCACCCTCACATCTTTCCACCCACTAATTGGGACCAACCACAAGAGAAGAAGCTATATCAAAGAAAAGAACAAGTCATTGAAGCAAAAAAATCTGAAAATCAAAATAGAAAAAGAAAATTCAAATGGATACCAAAGAAAAATAAAGCAAATTATCCCTATCAAACTCCATTAGTCAAAGAAACTATGGGGAAAAAACAAAAGGGGAATTTTATCCATAAAAAATGTCCATCAATAAAAAAGAAGGCTTGAAGAGTGACATATAAGGTATATCAAGAAGTTGGTCCTAATTGAATCTCCATATCCACCCATCATTGCTCATCATCCCATGTTTGGAAAATCAAAGATTCCAAACTATCAACCAATCCATCTACACCTCATATCCCTCATCTCACTCCACCATCCACTTTGATGCCCATGATATCCAAATCTCACATTGATTGTGTCTTGGTAGCAACTATTTGTCATAAGGAATCTAAGGGCACTCTATCATGATGTGCACATCTAGATAAGGTTAATTCTGGTATTAATAAGGAAGATAATAATTCTCATGGATTACATTCAAGTGCTCGTATCTTAGCAAAGAAACTCCTCCAAGCAGGATAACACTGGAATATCATGATAGCAATAGTATCTACATTAGAACCACCAAGTGGTTCGACATGATCATAAACCTTCAAAATTCCTAAAAATCAAAAAAATCAAAAAATCAAGAAAATAGTAAAGAGAAAAATCACCCTCCAAGGAAAACCACTTCAATGGCACTTTAGACAAGTACCATAATGAAAACCTAGAAAATAGGCGTCATGTGTAGAGTCGAGCATCTATGTGCACTATTTCAAGTGGAAGCATCTCATTCCCTTCATAATAAATCTAACATTCTATCCATTTTACCCAAAATAAATCCATCCATCCAACCCATTTTCATCCATCTTCCAAATTGTCTTGATCTTGACAAAGGTTAGATGTATACTTCAATCTTGCTTATAGAAAAATCTTGACATGGGTCATTATCATTGATCTTATCCTATCCTATGCATTACCATATCTTGAGTGATTTAGTATTATCCAAATGACCATCCTCTATCTAAACATGTTATCCTATCGAAAGATAATCCTTGGCATTCTTTGAATACCAATCTATCCATATTCCATCCATCTATTCATGCATCCACCCATGGCATTCCAAACATTTCTAGTCACTTGGGGTAGGTATTTGATCTTGATTTTGAATAACTCTTGATCCATGTCCAAAATCTCATAATATGACATCAACATTATGATCTAGGTATTATTTTCATTTAAAAAATCCAAAAACATTATAAAACTCAGAAAACCCTAAACAATTGCAAAATCTTAAAAATTCAAAAAACATTTGAAAATGTGAAGATCAAAACATTTGCAAAACATTCATAAACCCAAAAACAACATCAAATATCTATATAAAATCCTAAGCATCCTCAAATAGCTTGAAAACTCAAAACAATCAAATAATCTCATAAAAATCCAAAAAAATGACCTCAAAACATTCCAAAACATTGAAATATTGGAAAAAACCATCCATCACATTTCACTTTCACCCGCAATAAATTTTCATCCCTAATAAATTGATCGGAAATTTCACCCTTTGGTAACACAAATAGAAATGAGGACAACAATTAGTGGAATGCAAACCTTAAATGCAAAAATCTTGAGTCTTGATCATGGTTGACCATGTTAGTTAAAATTTATATCAACAATCTATATAATAGTTAGTATTATTTAGTTAATCAACATAAAAATAACAAGTCCTATGGATATATCTTTCCTACAATGGACATCATCATTGGAAATTAACCTAAACAACATCCTTTGACAAGAGATATGAATAACATTGACTATTTGATTTAGAGAGAAAGGAATGGGGCATTGATCATTGCTTTCATTTGTTGTGATTGTTGGATATTCTTGTAAAATGACCTTGGAAAATACTTTCCTTGCATGTTCAGGGATAGTCTCAAGTAAAATAATGGCTCAGACATATTAGGTTCTTCATAGCTTTTTTTTTTTACTCTACTTTGATGACTTTGTTCTTTCACATGATAAAAAAAGGTTTATGTATGTCAAGTATGAACAAGGATATTCCTATCTATTTGTAAAGTTAAATTCCATGCATTAAATACAATGTCATCCTATTTTTTAATACCTTGGTGCATTGTGTCTATTTTCTATATCAAACTTAAGGAATGCTATGATGAATTCACCCTAATCTAAAAAGAAAATCGATATCATATTATCCTATCCCATCTCACTATCCAATAAAATCTTGAATGATCATAGGTTTGTTCGAATCCTGAATCAATCTCAATACAATTCTAATCAATATCCATCTCATTCTTCCATCTTGTTCCATCTCATTCTATCTTTATCATACGAAAATTTCTATCCAAGTATCGAATCTGAGTGATACACATCAAAATATACAAGAGGCTACCCATAGCCGATGAATGTCTATAAACCATACAAAATCTATCTACAATGAATATTTGTGCTTTCTAAGTGTTATCTTTCATCTTTAGTCAACAAAACCACTCCCTCATAATTTTATCATGATCTCAACCTGCAAATCAATTTTTTTGCTCGATCTCTTAAGGGGGCAGCAAACCAACATTTATTCTTCCACTAGGTCACAATGGGGCATCCAAAAAAAGCAAGAATTTTTTTCATTATTGATTTGAGCAACATCATTAGTCTAAGCGCTCAAAAGATGTAAAATAGGGGGATGGGATGAATGGGTTCACCAAAAAGACCTATTTTCCTTATTTCATTCAAAATGTAAGCTATAAAATATAAATGAAGAACAGTAATCAAATTTGATAGAAACAATAATCAAAAGGTAGATCTAGAAAGGGGAAAACAATGTGTACCTTTCACCAAAAGTCACCTTTTGAAGCTCACTAAGGACTCATTCTCCCTATGGCGAATGGGTCCTAGCTAGGATTTTTGAAAAATTCTTTATGGGTTATCTTCTACCAAGTTTGCACTCCTAGATTCCAAATGTTCACTATCAAATAGCCATAAATAAATTTTGTAGAGGAGTTTCCTTGATTTGAAAAATTTTCTTGCGACTATAACAAATTTGAAACTTTCTTAAATTTTTCTCTTCAAATGATCTTCAACCTAAAATCTACAATCACACATCAAAGAGAGAAAAATGTAGTTTGTTAGGGAATGGGGGTTTAAACCTCATTTTGGTAATTAAACCTTATAATGAAACAATGAAACATGAAGGAATGAAATAATGAAACATGAAGGAATGAAACAATGAAACATGAAGGAATGAAACAATGAAATATGAAGGAATGAAATAATGAAACCTTATTTGAAACCTTGGATTACAAATCTACAAACGAGCATGAAGTTGCCTTAATGAATGTAGATCTTGATCAGGAAACTTGATGTGAAATAACGCCTTGAATGCTTGATTAGATATTGAACATTGCATTACCACATTAGCTCAAACAACATGCATAATGCAATAAATCTTTGACATGGTGATGGAATCTTGATTGCTACAATAATATTCTACAAATTTTCCCTTGAATGCCTTAAAAATTCTCTTGAAATGCTCTTGATCTCATTAAGTTTCTATTAGTACATGAACACTTAAAAATCTAGATGAAACTAAGTGAAATAACCTTGTATTTATAGATATATTAACATTAATTCCTAAAATTCAAATATCAAAAGCTGATAGTGAATTATAGATTTGAAATCATTAAAATACCACAAAAAACATATTTAAAAGGGGGTTCCTAGGTCTAAGTGAGGACCCATTCTCCATAGGGCATGTTGGCTCCCAAAATTGCAGATTGCAAACACTAAGAGTATGCCAAGCTCTATGGTCATGTTCAACAATGTTTTGGCCAACAAATGACATCAACCAATATGGTTTAGAACTCCCTACACTTCAGGTTCTGCCAAACCTAGGTGGGTGTACCTTTGACAATTAAGCAAATTATGAATTTAAAGGTTGTGTGTAGTCTTTAAATTTGATTATCTATTCCACACTAGCATTTAAATATAAAGTAGATGCAAAACTAACAGCTATTCCTACTCCTAATGTTTGAAATTTGAATGAGTGAATTAGGTTTTTATGAAGTATCATTTTATAATGGGTATGACAGTGCTTTCTATCTACTTTGGGCAATAGAGTCAAGATGTGTATGATAGATGTGTCCTCCCTCTTGGCTTGACTCAAATTATTTGGCACTTTTTCAGATGTTTATACCTTGTATAAATGTGCAAGGTTATCAATTACCAAGCTCTTCTTACAAATCCAAATGATATCTTCCCAAGCTATTGTGACTGTTTGAAAGGATTTTAATTCTTGCTTGAAGGAAACTAGTTAAGATGATTTATTTAAGAGGATTTTAATTATGGGAAGAAACAAATTAAAAGGAATTTAATTCTTTCTTGCAGAAACCAATCAAAATAGATCATGCAAAGGCAACAAATGTGTCTTGAAAAATCAAATATATGCTTGATATAATGATTTAAATAACTAGGAAAAACCACTTTGGAGAAAACAAAGATAAAATATATGAATCAATATCAACAAATAATTGAACACCAAAATGTTGGCCACCAAATTAAAACTTCTTCTCTATTGATTTGCTTCCAAAATTTATACAACTCATATCATAAATCTTCTTTCATATTTCGAAAATGATGTTTTGTTAATTCCCCTATTCTACCCTACTAATGTAACTGATCTAACTGATCTCTTTTATTTTGATTTTATCCTTCATATATACTTTGTATTTCAAGGGTTATGACCCTTCATTCATTCCAGTGCAACCTCTTGCAACTAAAATAATTAATTTTCTATTTCATTTTTGCATCCCGTAAATTAGTTTTAATTATTATCACTATTCCTCTTTTTCCAGCAATTTCACTTTGCATTTTCACCCAAAATATATCCTTTGGGTAAAAAATAATCACCCGTTCCAAGATTTTATTTCCGGTTAACTCCCAAGATAAAAATGTTTTACTTCTAAGTGGAAACATTTTGCGATTGCATTTTACATTATTAACAAAATAATATGCCCTAAATTAACATTAAATTCATGGTGATTATTTTAATAAAACTTTACTTTGTACTTTATGCAATTCATGCACTTTATGTTTTCATTCCATCAGAATGAAGGAATGAATGAAGGGTCATAACCCTTGAAAATACAAAGTATATATGAAGGATAAAATAAAAATAATTAATTTTCTATTTCATTTTTGCATCCCATAAATTAGTTTTAATGATTATCATTATTCCTCTTTTTCCAGCAATTTCACTTTGCATTTTCACCCAAAATATATCCTTTGGGTAAAAAATAATCACCTGTTTCAAGATTTTATTTCCGGTTAACTCCCAAGATAAAAATGTTTTACTTCTGAGTGGAAACATTTTGTGATTGCATTTTACATTATTAACAAAATAATATGCCCCGAAGTAACATTGAATTCATGGTGATTATTTTAATAAAACTTTACTTTGTACTTTATGCAATTCATGCACTTTCTGTTTTCGTTCCATCAGAGGGACTTAAACTTACTCTAAAATTCCATAGTCTCTTCAATTTTTTTTGTGCAAAATTGTTTTATCAGAGGGATTAAAAACAACTTCCACCGATATGTACCAATATTCCTAATAATATTCATTGACAATTTATAAAGTTTTATTGTATACCTCCCAATATTTATCTTTTTTCCCTATCGAAGAGACTAAAAAATTGTCACTCCAATATTAAAATGTCCCTTCGGTGTTTTTTCTACAACACTGCATGGTCTTTAGGGTTTAGTGTTGGTCCTTTTGCAGTGATGCTTCATGCCTTGTAGACTTTTTTCAACTAGCTTCATTCATTTTTTACATACACAGAATCAATCTCAATGGTGGTCGAGGTAGTGGATGAAAGGGTTTTCTTCTTCCTCTCATATGAATTTCTCAATCTTCATAGATCCCACACATTGCCTTATACTTTCTCTTGAGTTCTTGGAAAAAGTGATTAATCATTCCATTGCAAAAACCTTCTCTAGACCCAAAAGGGTATTGCACCAAGACTCTTTGATGGATCCACCCCGAATCCTCCATTCATTTGCATCATTTATTGAGTATCACCTAGGGGATTTTCTTCTCTTAGGTTCGAGCTAAGTAGTCCTCTGAGACCAAAGAGGTTCAAGAAGTATCATGAACAACTACTCACATAGCTAATATCCACTTTGCTCAAATCAATTCCATCTTGTAGCATAGACCAACAACAATGAGTTAATGGAAAAGGAATATTTGATTTTAGGACATGTAAAAGTCCATTTTCCTCATTATTGTAGCATGTGCACAAAGGCACTTCCTTGGGATTAATCCATAAAAAAAATCAATTTCCCTTGATGCACTAGGCAGACATTTTTTGAATGATCTCTTTCAGATGACTTTGGATTCAATTCTCTAATTATGGTATTGCTTTGGAATGCCTCATCCCTTGTGTCTTTGAAGTATTCTTTAAATCCTAGTAGAACAACGTTGTCTCAGTCAAAATAGGAAAATAAAGCATTACAAATATATGAAACATTATATTGCACATTAGTTTTCTCATTCAAAGTGGCTTCACATGCATCATCAAACCTTTGGTATGCAAATGATTGAGTATAGTTTTTAGAAACAAGCTCATATTTCTCTTCAACAAAAGGCTAAAAGGTAACACCTATGACAAGCTTACTATTGGTTTTTTCATTTATAGCACATATGCTAAATATATCTCTCTTTTATATCTAATATGACAGTTGGCCTTCTATATCCTCAATGATTAACAAAAGGTTGCAAATCATCTTCCTTTTGGGGTTTGTTTCTAGCATTGTCATTTACATGATTTGGAGATTGTTGATTAGCATCATCCTTACACGTTACTTGACCAACAAATAAAGAATCATTTTGACCATAATTTGACTTACTTTTATCACGTGTTTCTTTATGTAGACTAGTGAAGCTATTTGGGGAAAAAAAACAAGTTTTTGAACTATTTCCAATTACTCTATTCTTGGAAAAAAGCATCCAAAATAAAATTACTAGAATTATCTAACTTGTAGTTGATTTCTATTGTTTGTCAGATCCTTCCTACACTATTATCTAGATTATCCTCAATGACATTTTTAGAAAAAATGTTTGTGCTAAACTCTTCTTGTTGAGGAGATTTCCCATCCTGATATGCATTTAGTTTTGGATCTTTGACTTTAGAATGATGCCCTTGTGCCTTTATTTCCCTCATGCCTTACTTTGTACATTTGGCCCTCAAATTTCTCTATAAAACTATCCAGCTACTCCCTTCCTATATTCTCATTTTCATTTCCTTGATACCCTTTATTGGCCTTTAGGAAAAAAATATTTTGTCCAGTCTCTTGTGCTTCATTTTTGTTCAAAACAATCTAATCCTTGGATGTGAGGTTGATCATTCTATGAGATTCATATTTGAAGCTACCCTTTCATCCTTTGACTATCACTACATTCATGACTCTTTGTACTTGTACTCATATTATAATTCATGGTGACTATTTTTTGTGGGTGCTAGATCATTTCCCTTTTGAATTACAACACCATGATCCTAGACTATCACAGTGAATTCCAATGCTGAATTTAACTCTATAAGAAACTATCCATATCCAAAGATTATTTTAGATTTTTTAAATACTTCTTCATATCTTGACATATTTTTACCAAAGAATGCACATTCTTTGCTATATATTTCAAAAAATCATCCATAGTCTTCCTCAATGTGGACTCCCTTTTAGGCATCTTGAATTGTTTAGATTGGGATTACCTTGGTTAAAGTAATCATTATAGCCTTGGTTGCTTGCTATGTGACTAGGATGCTCTCTTATTTAAGGAAATGGGGAGCCTTTGATGTTGAGCAACAAAATATGATAGAAGTAACCTTTACTTTTCCACATGAAATGGGCTTCTTGTGAATGTCTTAAATAACTTTTACATGAGTCAAGAGTAGAAATGATGTGATAGTCACATACTACATTTTTCTCGCATAATTTCTTGGAATATTTTTCTCCTTCTCTCCCTTGAAGATCTTATTTGAAAAGGTCATTTTCGACACTACAAGTTGTGACCAAAATAGGTCAGGTAGCCTCCAAAATCACCTTGGAAAACTAATCAAACATTCTCTCAGAGCCATGAAAATACACTAACATGTAGATAAATGATATGGGAGCATGGTTTCCAAATATATTTGCATGAATTAATTAGGGTTGCAAAATATAAATGTTCAAAGTAGCTCACTTGGTTGTTTCTGAAACTGCACCTGAAAAATCATTTGAAACTCACTAACTTGCCATTTTGAAAAAATACTAGATCTCTTTTTGGGAGGTTGCCACTTGGGGAATTAGTCCATTTAGGTCTAATAAAAATTTGTTCAAAATTTTTTTTCGCCAACCCTCTTCCTTCACAAAATATCAAGTGTCAAAGTTGACCCCTCTAGAACTTTATGGAAATGCAGTTATCAAAACTGTGTAAAATCTCATTTGCTTTTGACTTTGAAAAAATATCAAACAAGATGTTGGGGCTTTGAAAATTAGCATGAAAGTATATTAACATAGGGAAAATTTGATACACCAATTGGTTTGTTATGAAGATTACCCAACCCATAAATATTGGCCTCCAAAGTTGACCTCCCTAGTAGATTTCATAATATGCAGACAACATATTTTTCCAAAACCCTTCAACTTGGCACTTCAAAACCTTGTCAAATTAGATCATAGGGAGCTGAAACTAGGTGGAAACACTTACATATGATAGATAAATTTATTTGCAAAGTGGTTTGGCATAAGAGTGAATAGGTCGCAAGTTGTGATTTTTCAAAATAGGCCACTAGGACATATTTTACAACTATATTTCTAAGTGTTGTGGTCCTTTTTTATCATCATGGGAACCTTAATTATTGCCAAAATTTGAAGGAAATTTTAGGCTCCAACAAGGTGAATGGGTCCTAGGCCACTTACCCAGGACACACATTGCTCAGTGTTAAACATTATGTTAAATTAGGGTCCTAGGTCTAAATGAGGATCCATTCGCCCTATGACGAATGGGTCCTAGGTCATTTACCTAGGACACATATCTTCCAAAGTTAAGTGTTGGGTAATGACATTTATGAATGTCTAGTTTTATCCCTCAAAATTTGTATTTAATTAGGCTAGGATTTGAATTAAAGGGGCCAATTAAGGAAAATCAACCTCAATTAATTAATTAAGTCCCTAGATTAGTGTGAAAGTGTAAATGAACAACTTGCAACACCAAAAATAAGGCACAATTAAGTCCATTTTATTTAGAAGGGCCCTAAACTTAATGTGAATATGAAAAAACTATTACAACACTAAATTAAGGCATAATTAAGCTCATTTATTTATTAATTATTCCCATATTAAGTGTGAAAAAGGGATAATTTTTCCTACACTATATTTATCCCCCATTTTAGTGAGAGGATGATCCCATGTCAAACTCGTGCTAAAGTAGACATTCAAGACACTTATGTATGCAAAAATTACAAAGATAAACAATTATACAACATCAAAGACTAGGAAGATCAAGCCTAGACTATCTGATCGATGTGGAACACATCTAAGCCATCAATTTTTGCATGTGATCACTCTAGGTTAGTGGAACCTCAGGCTATCCACTAGGTGAGTATCCCAAAAGGGTGGAAAATGAGAGAATAATATTAGGCTCCCATACCATATCAAAGCTATCCTCCTAGCAAATTCAATAAGGTGCCACAAGACAAGGCAAGGATCCACAGGCAAGCAAGGTGTGTTATGCTAGGTGGCCTTGAATTTAGAGTTCAAGCTTCATAGGGCTTAACAAGCTACATTATGTTAAACACATATGAACAATAATGCTAGTAAAAAAAATTGTTCAAAGGGATTTTTCTTAGTTTGTGTGAGTTCTTCTTCTTAGGGAACATCATGCCTAATGTCTCCAAGAGAGGACAAGTCAAGAGTAAAAGATCCACAAGTTAGGGAATGTAGCGTGTCACACTACCACTTAATGGAAAGTTGTACGCTAAGAAATATCACACTCTTGGAGGACATCAAACCCAATGACACCACCAAGAAAATGATGCATCACAAGAAGAAATAAGATTTCACAATAAAACATGAGAAATATCAAAAGATATTATCAATGTATGCCCCCACTTTAAAGCGGTTGCTAACACCATTACTATGAGTAATTGCTTTAAAGTAGCCAATTTTAAATCCTAAGACATGAGAGCTTCCTCAGAAAGCCCTATGCTAGGTTATATGTTTCCGAAATAAAGCTATATCATGAAAAAGGAAAGAGGGGTTACCCCAAAAATACATAAGGGATCTATGGATTTAGGGTCAGTATATCTTTACTACAATGTTGTCATAGATTGTCATAGAGCTTGGAAATGTCATCATTCCCCAAATACTAATAGAACTCGAAGAATGAGACAAGGAGAGTGAAAATAAAGAAAAATCCTTTTGGGTCAACATGGAAGAGACGTAAATGTCTCGACACCTTGCGTCATCCCCAAAAGGAAAATAGAAGACAAGTGAATTTAAGGATAAAATGTTTACAACATATACAAGAATGTAGATACAAATAGAGGAATGCACATGAAGAGAGAGAGAGATACATTAAACGAAATAGTACGGGGGATCACATTATGCACATGCAATAACATAAAGAAACATGAAAAAGAAAAAAATAAAAATACTAGTAAGGCACATGTGAGTCAACCTATAGTAGGTTGTTTGCATCCCGATCCTATTTGGTGTATACAAAAGGAAGAAAAATAGCCAAAGGGAAAATATCAAGTTCCGAACTAGGACACAGACCAAGTTCAACACTCTTTTGAGGATTTTGTCATTCAAGCTCATAGAAGAGGAGAACAATGAATTCAACTCATTATGCACTTGTTCATCAATCTTTGCAATATCCATATCATCATCTAAATTAATCACAACATGAGGTATAATGACAATATCCATAGAATTTTTTTCATGTTTACGTTGTGGTGACGTCGAAGAGACATCATGCCTTGTGGGAGATAAGTTTGGATTTTTACTTTATATGTTACTCTTTTCTTCTTTAGTTTGTAACATACAAGAAATAGCACAACGTCTATGCCTACACTCTCTAACATTTCAATTTCTTCTCAATCTATTGTCAATTTTTGATTGTGTAGGGGTGGGTTTTAAAACCATAGGTTTATTTTCTTCCATTAGGGGAGGAATGGAAGGAACCATAGGAGGTTGTTCAAACACTTTCTCTTTGTCTTTGTAAACTTGTTTGATTTTAGAAGGTGCAACAATTTTTTTTTGATTGTCTCGTGATCTCTTATATGAAATGGTAGGAGGATTTGTAATAGGTTGCTCTTAGATATTTGAAAGGTCTTTTGGTTCAATCATGGTTTCGTCAAGGATGGGTGACTCAATCATGGGTTGAGGCATATTTCTAAGGGATAATTCTACTATGCACTTTTCCTTAAAATTTTGATATGATTTGAAAAAGAAATATTCACGGGGTCTAATAGGTTCAATAGGCTTGAGCCAAAAGAAATCCAATAAAAATTTCCCATGGGAAGACATAGGATTAAAGCCACTATCATGCATAGTAAAGATCTCATTGGAAAAAGGAAACTTCAAACATTTATGCACAACTGACGGGACGACATTCATGGAGCAAAGCCATGGATAACCTACCTTCACACGAAATTGGTCTGATGATGGGATGATGGTGAATGAGACATTTAATATTTTTGGTCTAAATTTTAGAGGGAGATTTATCGAGCCAAGCGCAGGGCAAGGAAAGTTCCATTATGTGTTTTTATCCATGCTTTTGGTCTTTCATATGTATCTTGATAAAGTTCATGCAAAAATAGGAATTCTTTAGTGATCACATTCTCTACATAGACGGGATCAATTAATATCCCATTGGTATGCTTTTCATTCATTCTTCAAGCTATGTAAACAGGACCATCGGGTGCATGTTTGATTATGTCATTTTGTAAGAAAGCAATATCAAGGGGCATTTTGGTTTGGACCGTAAAAGGTTTAGCTTCAATAAAGTTGACTGAGGCATGTAGGTTATCATTCTCTTGATTTTTTAAGCTCTTTAAGGAGGTAAGTGAGGCCACATAACAAATTTATTTTGTTTTCACTTTTAAGAATCTTTCTTAGGTTAGCTAGGGGTAAACCCACAAAAGTGGTTTACAATTCCAGTGAGGATGAAAAAGTTGCAAAAAATGACCCCATGCAAAAAAATTGGTTTTTGGGGGTTCAAATGAACTTTTGGTTCGAGTGAACCCAAAGGGGGTTCACTAGAACCCCCTTTGAGCGAACCCATTAAATGTTGGGTCCCACATTTCCTGGAAAAATAAGTAAAGAAAATGGTTGTGGAAAGGGGGTTTGCTCGAACCCCCCCTTCCCCCCCTTCTCCCCCTCTGGCACCAAAAAACTCTAGAATTTTTCACTTCAAAGCTTGGGTTAAGGATGAAAATCGAGGAGACTTCATAGACCCAACTGGATGATGGTAGTCTTCAGAACGAGCTATGCAATGAATATAATTTTAATATGTTTTAGTTTTATTATGTATTTGTTTTTTTAGTTTGATTAAACATAGGTTTTTCAACGAAAATCAAGATCTTTGTTCTACACATGTGGAAAAATAGAAGATTATAAAAAAAAAATGAAAAATATGAGTGCACTAGATATTGAAGTCCTTGATCCAACAAAAAAAAAAATGAATTTCGATACATACAAAAAAATTTAAATTGTATACAGTCTGCCTAGTCTGAATTATAATTGGTTTGACTTTGAAATTTGATTAAGGAAAAAATATTTAATAAAACACTATGAAACCAATTGGAAGCACTAGATATCGTGGTTACAAATCTAAATTTGAAAAAAAATAAAAATTTGTCCTTCATGGAATTAAAATTATGTCGTATACGATGAGCATCACTCCTTTAAAATGGTGTTTACTAAAAATCTACAAATAAAATGTCACAAATCGCTAGTTTGCATCATCTTCAAATTCCTCACAGTTTAGCCACTATAGGTGCCTAAAAGTGAAGATTTAGTTACAATAAATTATTTTAGTGTCCAGTTTGGCCAAAAATTGTAAACTAGTATTGTGGGAGCACCCCTAGCATAGTAGTCACATCAGGACTCACAATATTTTGAATTTTTTTTAAGACTTCATCTATTCTTCTTATCTCTTCTTATGGGATATGAACAACATCATGCACATTGGTTGTAGATAAGGATTGAATTGGAAATGAGGTATGCATGCTATGATCCATAGGGGGTTGGTTATCAACACTATTAGAAATAAAGTTAGAAAACCCAAGATCCACAACTAATGGTGTATCGTGGGATGACATGTCTTGAACTACGTCTCACAACAATATTGCTAATAGGACACCAAGTTGTAATTCTCATTCGAGTCTCACAAACTCAATGCCAACCCAAAATGGAAAGAGGGTAAAATGCAATACAATGACCTGGAATGCAATATGTAAATGCAATTTTTAGATTCTAAACAAGGTAAGTTTCTGATTACACTATGCAAAAAATTGAAAATAATGTCTTGTAAATGCAATTTTGGAATCACACAATGCACTAACTTTATCAAATGAAGCTAAATATGACCAAATTGAGGAAACAAAATTCTACAAACAGAAATAGAAATATGATAACAAATAGAAATGCATAAATGAATGCTTTAATGCCCAAAAAATCAAATTATGACCTTGATTAGGACTCATTCGCCATAGGGCGAATGGGTCCTCAATGATGGTTTTAAAACAAGTTTTCATAAATTTATGAGTAAATTCCAATAACTTTTCAAGATTCTAGTTTGTTACAACAAGTTTCAGTTTGATTTTTCTATGAAATAAGGATTGAATGCAAATGCAAAATATGACAAAATGACAACCTAGAACACCTAATTTGATATGCAATTTTTGTTTCAATTCTCAAATGAAAATTAATATGTTGTAATGCTATGTAAATGATATGCAAGATTATTTATTTTTTTGGTACTTTTTAGATTTAAAGAATGAAAAATATGCAATCCTAAAACCCTAAAATGAAATGCAAAATTGAATACAAACTAGACACCCTAAATGGGACTCAATTCAATGCAAAGAGATGCAAATGAATGCAATATCTAAATCTAGGGTGAAAGAGGACTCCAAAATTAGAAAATACAAGGATCAAACTCAGGTTCACCAAAATGAAAAGATGTAAAAAAGAGATGGGATGAATGGGCTCACCACAAAGACCTATTTTCCTGATTTCATTCAAAATGTAAGCTATAAAATGTAAATGAAGAATAGTAATCAATTCTAATAGAAATAGTAATCAAAAGGCATATATAGAAAGGGGAAAACAATGTGTACCTTTCACCAAAAGTCACCTTTTGAAGCTCATTGAGGACTCATTCGCCCTATGGTGAATGGGTCCTGGCTAGGGTTTCTGAAAAAAATGTTTTTTGGGTTCTCTTCTGCTAAGTCTGCACTCCTAGATTCCAATTTTTCACTATCACATTAGCTGGAAATAAATTATGTAGAGGAGTTTCCTTGATTTGACAACTTTTCTTGCAACTTTGTAACTTTCTTCAATTTTCCCTTCAAAGGATCTTCAACCTAAAATCTACAATCACACATCGAAGAGAGAAAAATGGTTTTTAGGGAATGGGGGTTTGCCTTGGTCAAACCCTATTTTGGTAATTAAACCTTATAATAAAACAATGAAACATGAAGGAATGAAACAATGAAATATGAAGGAATGAAACAATGAAACCTTATTTAAAACCTTGGATTACAAATTTGCAAACTAGCATGAAGTGGCCTCTATGAATATAGATCTTGATTTTGAAACTTGATGTGAAACAATGCCTTGAATGCTTGATTATATCTTGAACACTACATTACCACATTATCTCAAACAACATGCATAATGCAATGAATCTTTGACATGGTGATGGAATCTTGATTGTTGCAATAATCTTCTACAAATCTTCCCTTAAATGCCTTGAAAATGCTCTTGAAATGCTCTTGATCTCATAAACTTTCTATTAGGACTTGAACACTTAAAAATCTAGGTGAAACTAAGTGAAATAACCTTGTGTTTCTGCATATCTTAAAATTAATTCTCAAAATTCAAATATCACAAGCTGACATTGAATTGTAGATTTGAAATCATTAAAATACCGCCAAAAACATATTTAAAAGGGGGTCCTAGGCCACTTACCTAGGACACACATTGCTCAGTGTTAAACATTATGTTAAATTAGGGTCCTAGGTCACTTACCTAGGACACATATCTTCCAAAGTTAAGTGTTGTGTAATGGCATTTATGAATGTCAGGTTTTATCCCTAAGAAATTTACATTTAATTAGGCCTGGATTTGAATTAAAGGGGCCAATTAAGGAAAATCAATCTCAATTAATTAACAAAGTCCCTAGATTAGTGTGAAGGTGTAAAGGTACATCTTACAACACCAAAAATAAGGCACAACAAATTCCATTTATTTATAAGGGCCCTAAAATTAATGTGAATATGAAAAACATATTACAACACTAAATTGAGGCATAATTAAGATCATTTATTTATTAATTATTCCCAAATTAAGTGTGAAAAAGGTATACTTTTTCCTACACTACAAGCAATATTAGTTATTTGAAGCAACATAGTAGGTACCTTGCTTCAAAGAGGGAAAAAATGTAGACATCTAAAAATGTCCTTATCAATATCTATAAGGGGTAAAAGTGGAAGGGGATAAATAATTAAGAATTCAATCAAGGAACCCAAAACAAGAGATCAAAACCCACTTACCAATGAGATTATATTGCAAATCAATCCATGAATTCAAACACTAATGTTCACATAATCAAATCAAACATAATTGAAATCAAAACAAGAACAATCTCACCATCCCATTGTTGGAGAGTTTGGTGTTGTATGGTGTTGGGTTGCTCAAACACTTAAAGCCTCCATGATTGCTAGAAAATCTTGATTGAATGTGATGCAAAGATGACCTAGATGCTTAGGATGAATGCTCAAAACTCAAATGGACATGACCTAGCTATGAAATTTCTAGGTGATGAATGTGAAGGATTGAAGGTGATTTTATAGATTTTAGGAAACTAGATCAAGGGTCAAGATTGAGATTCAATTCCCACTATAGACATCCAAATTTGACTTGGCCCACATGGTAAAATCCATCCCCTTTATTTGTCTATTCCATCGATATTAATTAGAGGACTTATTTAATTAATATTTCCCCTTCACCTAAGGTTCCTAAAGTATTAAATTTAACAATTAAATACTTTAACTTTTAGCCTTCTCTAAATTAAATAAATATATCAATTTATTTAATTTAGTCATTTAGAGTTTTTGAATTTAAATCAATTTTAAATTCCCTCTTTTCTCTCTCCTTGTCACATCCTCCATAATCTTCTTCTAATCTAAATCAGGATGTCCACACCTTTAATTAGGATTAATGTCACATCCTCCATATTTGGCCAATTGCCTCCAATCCCTTATTAATCTTCTTAATCACTTGTTCACACAACCTTAATCTAATCACATGCCATCTTTGGTATGTCCTCCAAGTCAACCCTTCATAAGTGCTTTCCCTTTTAAGCCTTGACCTCTTCTCCATGTGAATTAAAAATTCACATTTGTTCATTCAATGCATTTCTCTTCCCCATGTAGTTTGTTCGGAAATTCTAAATTCCCTTATAGGTAACATCAGTCACATGGGACAAGGACTTCCTTTATGAGGACCTTGTCTTATCCTTAAGGTACTTCCAATTATGTGAATTTAAAATTCACATTTATTTCCCCAACCACTTCTCTCTTCCCCATGGTGATTAGTGAGGAATTCTAAAATTCCTCACTTGTCACCATCCTTCCACATGGGGAAGAGAACTTCCTTTTTGAGGAAATATTCCCCTAATCCCAAGGTACTTGCAAGTACCTCCACCTCACATGTCCTTTTTTCCATATCATTTCCACATGGAAATATGTGAGGGCTTGTGTGCCTTGAACTCACCACAACCCTCCATCTTGCCCATGTTGGCTAAATCCTAGCCATTGAATCTTCTAGAGACTCTTTCCTTAAAATGAAAGATTTTTTCTCATTTTCATTCATAACTTGCATTCACATTTTCAATCTTCAAGCTCTAGCATTCTCAAGCACAAGCATTTTGCATTCAACCTCCATTATTGCACTCATTAAGCTTTCATTGCATCCATTTTGCATTCATCTATCAAAACACCCACATCTTTCATTGCATCCATCATACAATCTAGATCAATTTGCATACCATTTCATCATATTTTACATCAAGGAGCACACATCCAAGCTACATCAAAGGGCCAACCAAGAAGATCAACTTGAACAAAGGTATAATCTCTTGTTTTATCTTTTCTTTATTTAGGTTCAACTTAGGCTAATCTTGAGGTATTGTTGTGTTGTTTCCCCTTTTTCATTTCTCAAATTTTTCATCTTTTTAGGTTTAGAAACAACCTTGCATTACATTTCTAGCACGCCTGGTGGGACCCAAAAATGGGTCTATTGCTTTCACGTTCTTTGTTGTTTGATATTTTGTAGGTTCAAGTTACATAGAGGTGACTCCGTAATAGACAGGGGTGACCCTACCCTATGACAGGCGACCCTGACCTAAACAAAGGCAATTCCACCCTTGCAAAATTGCCCATCTGTGAAATAGGAGCAAATATGCTCCCTGTTTCCTAAATAGGGGTGACTTGGTCACTGACAGGGGTGACCATGCCATAAGATAGGAAACCATTCCCTAAGATAGGAAACCCTGACCTAAATAGAGGTGATTTTGCCCTTGCAGAATCACCCATCTCTGAAACAGGAGCAAATATGCTCCCTGTTTCTTGAACAAGGGCGACCTGGTCATTGATAGGGGTGACCCTGCCTTAAGATAGGTGACCTTGCCCTAAGATAGGTGACCCTAACCTAAATAGAGGAAACTAAGGTAAAAAAAAAGTAACTAAAAGTTCATTTCCAGAGTTCATTTCTTGCTATTTTTGGTAGTACTGACCCCCTAACTTGTCTTGTCTTTGAATGTGCCTATTTTTACTAACATTTGTCCAGCTATTTCATGCTTTTTGAAGACTGGAGGTTGAAACTTCTATCATATTTGTTGCAGGATGAACGGGCCAAGTTTCTTAGTTAGCTTGTTTGTTTTTCATTTTCATACTAGTTAGGCACATAAATCTAATTAGGGGGAGTCAAAAAATTTGTCTGTTGTGTTTGTAAAGTGGGCTATTGACATAACCAATCCCCTTGCCCCATTTGGTGATCCTGTTTCAAGAGAAATCATAGCTTACTTAGTCCTTTGTGTCACCTAGGAGGCACTAAATTGTTCAATCTTTCCCCTTACACTTCGTGTGAGCCTGGGGACTAACTGAAAATGTTTAGTGTTCTCACTTTAGCAGGACCTGCTTGGGGATTTCATCACCCCAAGGGAAGATCCCAACAATGTGTACTAGCGGGGTATATAAAGGGGGAGAGCCAAAGTTGTACTCCAATCGAGTCATGTCATGTTTGGTAGAGTGTCGAAGTTAGAGTGATACCTAGATAAGACATGAAGAGTTGGTCCAAGTTTCCAGTACCTCGCTGGGGCTTCCAACTCATGCTTGTGATGGGATGGTGTTCATGGTTGTGCCTCACGTGTCATGCGTATATCGAGGACTCTCTAGTTTTCCTTGTTTAGTCTAGTTAGAGGATCATGTTGGCCATACCCCATCTTACTAATCTTAGGATTGTGCTTCTTGAACTGTCTTTTCTATGCAAAACCAGTGAATTTCTATTTAGTTAAGTCAAACTTACCTTCTACTTATCGTTTGTTGTGTTTTTGGTCCTTTTCCATAGCCATTTTCATCCAAGTTAAGTCTAGGTCTACTGACAAGGGCGACCTTTCCCTCAACAGGGGCAACCTTGCCCCACACATGGGAAACCTTACCTTCTGTCTTAAACATTTCCCAATATGTTTCTATCAAAATCACTCATCTTTCAATGAATAGGCGATCTTTCCCTCAACAGGGGTGACCCTCCCTTCAACAGGGGCGATTCTGCTCTTTGTCTGAGTCACTGTTAGTCAAACAACCCGTCAAATTCGCCTGTTTCATCAAGAGGGGTGACCTTGACCTTAAGTTGAGAAACCTCGCCCCATACTTGGGTGATTTTCACTCTAAACAGTCAATCCCACCTTCCCTTCAGTCAATCTGTCAGCTCATTTGCCCATTTTGAGTGCTTGTTGGCCCATTCTGAGCGTCCATTTTCCCATTCTAAGCATCTATTTCCCCATTTTGATTGTCTATTTCCCCATTCTATCAATCCATTCACCCATTTTGAGTGTCTGTGTGCCTGTTTCAAGCATCTGTTTTCCCATTCTAAGTGTCTATTTCCCCATTTCAATACCTCATTTTCTTATTCTGAAGGTCCATTCGCCTGTTTTGATAGTTCGTTTGCCTCTTTTCTGATTTAGACAGGTCCAAAAACTAGTTGGCAACCTTTCCCTTGACTTGGGTGACCTTTCCCTTGACTTGGGTGACCCTAACCTTAAGTTGGGACCTTGACCTTAAGTTGGGTGACCCTGACCTTAAGATTGGGCGACCTTGACCTTAAGTTGGGCGACCTTGCCCTTGACTTGGGCAACCTTTCCCTTGACTTGGGCGACCCTGCCTTTGACTTGGGTGACCTTGACCTTAAGTTGGGCGACCTTGACCTTGACTTAGGCGACCTTTCCCTTGACTTGGGTGACCTTGACCTTAAGTTGGGCAATCTTGACCTTAATTTGGGCAACCTTGACCCTGAGTTAAGTGACCTTTCCCCCTAGTTGGGCGATTTTGCACCTTAGTTGGGACCTTGCACCTTTATCTAGCCATTTGCATCTTTTGTTTACCTGTAATTTGCATTTCAATCTACATTTTCATTCTCCAAAGGTCATCCATTTATCATTCAAATCATATAGGTACATCATAAAGCATCTCCAAGTTATATATCCCTCATTGTTTTCTCAATCCAAATCCTCTAAAATTCATTTGAAGTTATTATCCAAATTGACCTAGGTGTCTAAAATCAATCATCATCCTACAACATCTGCTTAGGATCATCATCTGTCCTGAGTTAGTCATCGTCATTCAGTCCAATCAATCCACTTCCATCTCAAGTTGGATTTGGTGCCACAATCATCCATCTATCCTTTTATCTGATCAATCAGCACCTTAAGTCACCTAGGGTGATTTCTAAACTTGGTTTAGAATCCCTTTCATCATCTAATCTCATCCATCATCTAATCTTATCAATCATTTCATCAATCAATCTTATCCAATCTAATCAAATCACATCCCTATCCAATTATCCAATCAATCAATCCATTATCCAATCAAATCAATCCTTCAATCATCATTGCATCATAGAGTCTAGCATCACCTTAGTTCACATAGTAGTTCTACACTTTCATGCCTATTCATACTCAATCACAAGCCAAGAAGAAAATAGCAGAACAACAATCGCAAGGTTCCAAGCTGAATATCCCTCAGGATCCCAATAACAGTGCAAATATCCAACAAGATCCCAATAACGGTGCTTCGTCATAGTCCACTACTGACATTCAAGATGCCTCACCACCCAAAGATGAAAACATGGTCAATCAACCCAAATTCACCATTGATGAATACCTAAGCAATCCCACTAATGTTCAGATGAGGGATCACCTCCTCAACGAGCATGGGGATAAGATTCTCGCTACTCTGATCATGAAAGGAGTCAAACCACCACCCAATTTTGATATGTCATAGTATACCAGCACTCAGTCTCTTCCTATGCCTCAAGATCCGTAGACCTCACAAAATGTTCTAGGAAATTCGTATGTCCCTGAAGGTGCACCTATAGAAAATTGGTATCACCTTGAGTTCAGAAATGTCATGACACATCAAGTTGCCAGTTATCCTCACCTCCCATCTACAGCCTCTACATCACCACCTAATCCTAATGACCCCTATGCCTATAGCATGCAGCAGAACATTCTTTTTGCTCCACTAATCCCACCTTAGCATCCTGGTCAACCACCCGTCAACACTGGGGGCACTCCAATCCTTGCATTGATGCCACCTCTAGGACCTGCACCTGCTAGCAATCTACCACCGCCACCTCAAGGTAATATCCCTGCATTTCAGCACCCTCCTATTAATCCTCATCAATCCACTATGATGCAAGCATCACCACAACACACTGCTATCCCCTTGCAAGCACCACCACAACATAATGCTACCATTGTTGTTTCATCTCAGCCACCTCATCAACAATCTCCACATCAAAATGTTATAATCTCACAACAAAATGTTACAATTCCACAGCAAAACATTTTGATTCCTCAACAAAACACTACTATCCCTACACATCAAGTGACACAAACTACATCGCAGCCACCACAACCACCCCATGGAGCTTCTGTAGCATTCCCACAACAACATCACATCCCATCTCGCCCACTTTATCAGCAGCCACCATAGCAGCAACAACCACCCCAACATACACATGTTCCCACGTAAACATTGTTGGCATAAGGATTGTTTGATGGCATGTGGCTTCTAGTGTTGTCATTGATGGAAACCTAAGTCATCCCTCCAGTCCACATATCATAATTTATCTGTACTGGAAAGATATGTAAAGATCAATATTCTACTAATAAAAAGTATGAAGAACAAGATATCCAGTTAGTTAGTTGATCTGTACACCTCACCAGATCATCATTTTGAGTTGTGGATCTCTGAGAGATTTTTTTAAGCATCTACACTATCTTTTTGTTAAGTTTTGTGATGTTGCACTGATCAGTGTACGAGTTAGGAGATACGGTTGAATGCTTTGGCAAGATGTTTCTCTGTTTATTTGCTCATTGTGGCCAACCTAGTGAATGTTGCATGTCACGGATGTATAATGTGTACTTAATTAATTGTTTCTTGTGTTGGTTAATTTTTTTTGGGTCCTACCTATGTCTTAGCCAACTTTGGTGGGTGCACATTAAATTTAACTTGTGATTTGAGCCGACCATTGAAGGATATTTCATGTTTTATTAAAGCCGACTTGAAGCAATGAAATCTTTGTTAGCGGATATATATATGAGATCGGTAATTCATTCTGAATAGTTAAATACAAAGTGTGTTAGTGTGTTGAAGATTAGAGCAGTTGCATATGTGCGAATGACAACAGATCAGTTGAGAAAATTTTGCTTGTGTAGAAGAAAATCGTTGAGCAGTGAATTAAGGTAGATGTGTGTAAGTGTGTGAGAAGAAAGTGTGAAAGTGTAAAAATATGTGTGAAGAGCATAACAAGTGTGTGTGTGAGTATTAGAAGGGTGATTGAGAGATCTATGCACAATTTTGGAAAGAAAGAAAATCAGAGAAGAGTAGAACAAAAATACATAATCAGTCAGAAGGGTTGAAGATCGTGTACTGAGCTTCATTGGAACTGAATCTAGGCATTTGGAGATGCTATCTTCTCAATTCAACTATTTTTTGTAATCACAAACACTTTGTAAGGTAGTGAGCCTTCCTTATTTTGAACATTGAGCTCTAGGAAGTTTTCCTGAATGCAAGTGCATTCCCTTTTCTTCATACTTTTAACATAGTATAATTGTGGATTAATCTTCATCGTGGTTTTTCCCCTAACAGGATTTCCACATAAAAATATTGGTTTTATGGTGCTTTAATTATCTTGTTCATGTGCTTGCATCTTTATTTATGATTATGTGTTATAAATGGTTTAAGATCTATATTTAATTGTTGAATTTTCTAAACACTGATTCACCCCCCTCTCAGTCTTCCCTGATTCCAACAATTGGTATCAAAGCATAGTTCCTCTGTAGAATTTTAACAGCTTGAGGTGGATCTTGGAATACAATGGACTCTAGTGGTCTTCAACAATAGCTTATGATGGCACTTGATGATCTTGATTAGTCTAAAGCAGAAGTCATGGAATTAAAAGAAAATCTTGTGGATACTGAGAAATTCATTCAATCATTGAAGGATAAAATCAATGAGTCAAGAGAAAAGAGGAAGGAACTTTGTGATCAGTTGAAGCAGAAAGAAAATAAAAACTTGGAAGATGTTCGTCTGAATCAGACCCTAAAAGAGATAACTGAATAATGTGAAAAAATTGCTAGAAATAATGATACTCTGAAGCTTGAGATGGAATCTGTGGAGATGAAGCTAACTAATGAGATTGAAGAAAGGAAGAAGCATGAGGAGAATTTGGCCCAATCCTTAAAATAAAAATCTAAAGAATGCAATAGAGTAAATAATGGATTCATTCAGTTGGAGATTGAATTGCAACAATCCACAAACAATGAACAAGAACTTGAAAGACAAATAGTTATTCTCAGTGATGAACTCACTACTACAAATGAGTACAAGGAGAAGTTTATGATCAGTTCTACTAAGCTTGATGATTTGACTAAAGGACAGAAGGATGCAAATCATAAGTGAGGTCTTGGATATGAGAAGGAAGAAAGGTCCAGATCTGAACATAAGGATTCTTGACAAAGAAATTAGATGAACAAAGGTAGAAGGTATCCGGTAAGACAACCAAATGCTCATAAGTTTAATGGTTTCTGCTTTGCTTGCAATAAATTTAGCCATATGGATTCTAAGTGTAGAGGTAAAATAAATTCAAGCAGTCCATCATTTCTTGGTCAATTTTTTTTACAAAAAGCTTGGTCACAAGTCTATTGAATGCAGAAGTATGTCTGTCAGTTTAAGAAATGTTAAATGCTACACTTGTGGAAGATTTGGGAATGTTACTAATCAATGCAGATTAGGAGGAAATCAGTGGAATTAGTGGTCTAGACAGAGAAATCTGGTGTGTTATAGTTGCAATAGATTTGGTCACATTGCAAGATTCTATAGGAACAAAAACATGGATAGAAGAGGTCTGATATACAGAGGAAGAATTCCGCAAAAGGATGACAAAGGAAAAGTG
This sequence comes from Sequoia sempervirens, assembly GCA_007258455.2. Taxonomy (NCBI): domain Eukaryota; kingdom Viridiplantae; phylum Streptophyta; class Pinopsida; order Cupressales; family Cupressaceae; genus Sequoia; species Sequoia sempervirens. Next base: position 185,320,759 of record VDFB02270651.1, read on the forward strand.
ATTGTTGAAGAAATAAGAGATTAGATGAAGAAAATGGGGGTAAAGAAGAGTGAATCTGATGAGGGAAATAAGTTCGTACAGAAGCAGCCTTCGGTAATTCCTCTAAAAATTGATCTCAGGCCATTGGCCTAGGGGGAGTCTTTTTCAAGAAAAAACATTTGCCCCCCTGTCGATAGCTGGCACTGAAATGCAGTAAATTGTCAGTAGCTATGATAAAAGTTTGCAAATGCATCAGTGATCGCTTATGTAGAAACATAAGAAGTAGAAGGTCCACACACAAATTTTCTTTTGCTATCTAAGAAAACAGAGTACCCAGAACTCATAGGGAAAAATATTTAATGTGGTGAAAAGGTTAGGTGCGTAAAGTTATAAAAGGATATTTGGAACTATTGATGGTGTTTTCTACACAACAACAACTCAGACATAATGTAATATCCTATCTCTCTTGAAAGGTAAATCTCTATCAGCAAGCCTCAAGAGATAACCCCAAGGTCTCTAATGTCAGGTCTTGACAATGCATAAACAACCCAGTGATAAAATGTGAAAATGCTGGTAATCACGATGGGACCTTACTACGAGCAAAATACTGAATCAATTTTATCAGGTCTAACAATATAATGATATTTTGATCCAAGATCTAACCCAATAATCAAGGAAATAAAAAACGATAAGGGTTTCAAAGAGATTTTTAAATCTAATACTACTCCTAAGATTAACAATGAAAGTCACCAATACTCGAAATGGACCAATCCCTCAAAAACTTATCTCTACTTGACCCAAATAAATCTGCGACCTTATAGAAAACAGTGCAATCTTCTAAGGTGTTAATATTTTCAAATTATGAGCATTCATTCAACAACCCTATTGCAGTTGAAATGAACAAGTCCTCACAATCGAACTAAGCACACTGAATATGAAGTCCAGGCTAACTTTGCAAAGCAACTAACTATCAGTTGGTTGCGAAAAGTATGGACTGAAGGATTGTTGCAACATTCAAGTATCAAATCAAAAACATTATTGAATCAAATTTAATCTAAATATTAACCTCCTCAAAGCAATTTTAAAGATAGAATGACAAGAACCATGCAAGACAAAAGAATACAAGTATGTCACCAAATCACAATGTCATTATTTGCATTCGAATTATCCACTGTAGCAACAATTCCAACTTTCTGTTACAATATTTGCATGAGAGCAACTACTTGCTAACTTGCTCTACTCACGTCTAACTATTCTGCTCTATTCTACTTCTATCTTCTATATCTTCTCTCTATTTTCTAACTATCTAACCCCTTACAAATGAGGCAAAGTGCCAAATATATAGAATTCCCTTAGAAAACCCGTCAGCCAAGCAAGAGCTTGCAACATTAACTGGGCACCACCGACCAGGTAAGAGAAAGTCAAAATGGAACAAAGGAATGCATTAAATGCACGAACTACACCCAGGTTGGCCCAGGATTCCCAATGCAACTCGGACCAATGCAGGGCGCGATAATGGGGAAGCACAAATCCCATAGTAGTTGGGCATTAACCACCTTCCCCTTTGTCTCTATTCTGATCCAGCCCTTCATGAACTTTCAAGAACATCCCATCCAAGTCAACCACTGGTGGCAAAGGAAAAACCCTAAGTTGATTCTTAATAGACGCAATCTCTTCTCTTGACCGTTTGACAAACTTATCCCAGTCCACCTTATACGTTAGGTATTTGTCAATAACTGCAAGGTAGGTGGTTGCATCATCCAATTGGTGCTCAGAGATAGAACCATCATCAAGTGGTGCGTAAAGATCTTGCCACCAATTTCTCAACTGTTCCAGACTCAAGTATTTGGGAGCAATCTTCCTTCGCCCAGTCATAATTTCAAAAAAGGCCAGGGAGCCATTATATACACCACTTAGGGTATCATCAATCTGCCTTCTTTGTTTATAAATCTTCTTCAACACCTTCTACCTAATCTGCAGTGCCTCATACCACTCCCATGGTTCGGCAACTTTGGAGGAAGTAAGAATTCCATCACTCACCAATCTATCCCGGGTGTACTCCATGATAGCTTTGGTTTTCTGCAGAAGGAGATCCGTGTCCCCCTTATCTTGTGCCAATACCACCTTCAACCAATCAGTTGCCATGATAGTGTCCTTTCTAGTTGACAAAATCTCCTTGATAGCTTCATCACCCTTTATTTGCACCCCTTTCAGCCAATTCGCGGTGGCAACAGTGGAAGCCTTCATCCTTTCTAGCTAGGTGATGGTCTCTTCAGGTAGAGGATTCATAGTAGAGATTGAAGGGTTAATGGACTATAGTGGTTTCATTAAGTCCTCCAAGCATTTCCTGAGATTTTCATTTTCTTTCTTTAGCTCATGATTGGTCTTCATTTCCTTCCTCAATCTACCCACAATAACTCCACTAGAACCCTCATAATCTTTGATGTCCTACTCGACTGATGTAGGTCCTAGATTGAACGTCTGAATATTGTAATCCTTTCCAACCACATCATCTCTATTTTTTTCCGGAGCAAGGGTGGAAATGTGAACAACTTTATCATAAGCTTCACCTCTTTCAATCTTCGAGATCACCCTGGCCTTCTTCTTACCTTTATCTTTTCCAATTTTGGCTAGTAGTGCATCCCAATTCGGTGGACTATCTTCCATAACAATTTTTTTTCTCTTTATCTCTTTGTCCAGCCAACTAGGGATAGTGGATTCCAATTGTACCTCACTTTGTTTCTCCTCCTCTTGATCTTTAGGTGCTTCCTCATTCAAATTTTGTTTATCAGGAGTTTCATCTATCTTACTTTCTTCCTCTTCAACATGCTCATCCTCATGTATAGGTGAGGGAACCTTCACTGTCTCTTCTTCTCCAGGAGGGACTTCTTCGGTTTTGACAGGGGAATCCTCATATGCAATCGTAGGGGATTGCATTATCTTTTCAATTTCTGCCTCTACACCATGGAGATCACCTTCATTAAACTCCTCTACCTCAGCATCCGGATGATCCTCAACATCCTCTGACTCACCAGGCTTGCCTTGAGCTCCACGAGTGGAAGGCACATCATCATGTTGCTCCTCATGAGAAACCACCAGAGGGGAATATGCTTTAGGCACACTATCCCTAGGAGAAGGAGTCCTAGACCTCCTTGTATACACTTTAGCCTTCTCCTATGAGCTTTCAACATTTATCACCGGTGGGGCAACTTCTTCCTCCCCAATCTTGGAGCTAGCCTTCTCTGAAAATTTTATGATTCTTCTCCTCTTGGGCACCGACACATCAACCTCAGGACCCTGATTTTCAGTCCCTTTCTACTCAGATTTCCCGGTCCTTGTCCTCTTCTTGGGCTTTGGATTTCATTGCTTCTCTACTTCCTGGACCTCTGTTTCTTGGACACCTTTTATCTTGATTTTGAACGGAGAATCCAACTTACCCCTGCCCCTAGGATCCTGCTCGGTAGACTCCTCAGAGGTGGAGTGGGGATCCAAATCCCCCATTAGTGCATAGGTGCACTGTACACCATTATTTTCCAGCTCCCACAGCTTATGCTTTAGCCACATCCTATTGAATTTGATAACGGGATCCATTAGTTGCTTCAATTCTATCCTTTCCTCCTCTAACCAATCCACATCACCAATTGGTCTGTCTTTTATGGCCTCATAAGCATGATCTTGGATCAAGTTCCCATCATCTTCTAATTGATTGGGAACTGCCTTTAAATTGTACAACCGAACTGATTCCACTGGAAGCCGGGAGAATTTCTTCTTTCTGACCTCAAATTCATCACCGCAGTTGGCCCAGTAGTCCTTCAAATTCACCTTATGGCAGTACTCCCTGCTGGCCTTCTTTTGGGCTTCTCCCATAATATCAAACCTGGATCTCTTGGAATGGAAAGATAGACCAAGGGCACTCATTTCCTCATCTAAAGCCTGGGTAGAAGTAATGGAAGGACACGCCTCTCCAGTGCCAATCCTTAGGGGAAAATCTCCACCAAATCCTGTCTTGTGTTTTTCCTTCTTGACAATAGCATCAAAGTCACAAATCTGCCTAGTTACTTCCAAGAGGATAATGTGATCAGTGGGATACCTTGGAAGTTTGTATGGGGCCCTTTGGCAGCCATCAATCCGAATGTAGGAGAAAGTTAGGAACTAAATAAACCAAGCCCCATATTTCATGATGAGTTCCTTTGCTAGGTCTGAAATCTTGACATGCTCTACCTCCTGAAGCATTCTGGTGATATGCATGGTAAATGCATCATTTTCTCTCCTATAGTTCAAACCTCCCAAGTACAACTGAGGGAAAACTTCATAAATAATATCCTACCTGAAGATTCCCTTTGTATCCAATCCTTTGTAGGGGTGGAATCTTGTAAGTGCATACACCAAATATGAAGTCATTGTGAAAATCTTGGTCTGCAACGCATTGGATAACTACTCATGGAGTACTCCACTATTTACCCCTACCCAATGGTAATTAATCTTCTCTTGCTTCATTCTCACAATCACATGGCACATCCAATTCTCAAACATGCCAGCATTCTTCAACCCAACCACCCTGCTGAGAAGAGTGATGGCATCATAATATTCCTTCCTGAACTTTATCCTGAATAGCTGCTTGGGTAATTTAGAATAGTGAGATTTAGGCTTCTCCAGCCAAGAATTGATGAGCTGTTGTGACCTCACAGTCTACTCATCATAGAACTCCTGAGCTACCTGCATGCTGAATCCCACCACATGAGACCTATCTGACATGTCAAATGTTTGGGCAATGGAGACAAGGTTGAGATTTGCTACAACCCTCCACTGAGGACCAATTATTCTTTGTGTGTCCATATCATAGTGCCTGGCGCACTCAAGGACCAGCTCATAACGCTGCACTGCAAAAGGGAAACCAACCACATGGGACAAGCCTAATTCCATCATCCTTCTAGCCACCAAAGGAGGATCCCGAGCCACCATTCTTTCTTTAAACTCTTCATAATCCCATGACCGGACATTTGTATCAGTCACCTCCGACCAAACTGAAGTGATTTTTCTCTCAGGGATCTTTATCTTAATGTTCATTTTAATCCTCTCTGCATCAAACATTGAGGACTCAACTGTTGTCTTGCTAGATTCAGCCTACACTCGACATGGAAATTGTAATAAGAACCACAGGAAAGGGAAGGTTAATCCATCAGGACACCGTTAGAATGAACCTCATACAATCAAGGTGCTATTAAATTTCATATTAAATGACCACAATGAATTTCATTTTTCAAGACCATCCACAGAATCTGGGCCAGAGAGGAATTTCGGGAAATTCTGGGCCAGACGAATTCCAGCGGAATAATCAATAAAACACCCATTTAACCATTAAATCTGATTATTTTTCATCAATAAACCACATGGGAGATCATAAGATAGCATGAATAAATCATAAAATGCATTGAAAAACACTAACTCGTCATGCTATTCCATATTCCTTTACATTTCATTAGATTTCGAGAAAATCCGTGAGCGACAGATTTTCGTGAAGAACGAACCAAAGAGGAGACTTTGGAAAATCAAGGAGACACCGGATTTCAGAGAAATCCGAACTGGGCGGAAATCCGCGGATAAGTCAAAACTCTGAAAGCAATGCGGATTCCAGGAACGAAGGTCTCGGCAAGAGTCGATCATCTTGATGAGAAGTCTTAGCGACTTCCACGGGTCACGCCGAAGGATGTCATCGGAAGAGGTTTCGCCAAGACTTGGTGGTTTCGGTGTAACATCTCACCGACCGGGATATAGAAAATATATTGATATGACCAAAGGGTAGTCGGGGTAAGGTCCTAGCAAATCTTTTGTGTCTCACCGACTTTTAGGGCCCAAGCAAACACTTCGGCCAGATTAAAGTTTTCGATATGAAGTCTTAGCGAAGTTGCGATGTCTCGGCGATAGGTTTTGGATTCGGCCAGAGGTCTTGCCGATTGCATAATGTTTCACCGACAGAAGATCCGAGCCCACCAAGAAAGGAAGGCTTTGCCAGGAAGTCCTGGCCACCGCCGGTAGTCTCACCAAAAGTGAAGGTCTTGACAAGAGTTGCGAGCTCGCCGAAAGGTCTTAGCGAAGGACGGATGTCTCACCAAAAGAATGAATGTCGGTATAACTAATGGAGCCCGCTATGACTTTCTGGCGACAAGGGCTTGTCTTGCCGATGGCGTATAAGGAAATACATGTTGATGAGAGACTTTCTCTCGGGATGAGGTATCAGCGAATCCTCTTTGTCTCACTGACTGACATAAGAGACTTTATTGGTGTGAGAAATGATACTATTATGGTGATCCAATATGAACTTAGGAAGGTTCATTAGCGAAATACAGGGTGGTCGAAATGACATCCCCCTGACTTTGAAGGGTCACAGTGAAGAAAATTCGGAAGGGGTGGATAGTCACGATTTTACCCAAACACCGAATCGATCATGAGTTTCAACAATTTAACTCAGGACAGGCCAGGGATGGACCTTTCAAAAGATTTTCTTTACATTCTAGGTCAATTTGAGAGAAAACTGAAGATGAATAGCGATGCCCTAGGTTTAAAACCCTATTCATCCGCCATTAGTGCATAGGCAAGCTCAAAATTCAGTTGTTTCAACTGCTAAGTAGTTACTAGGGTTTACTAATTACTCTCAGGCAAGATTCATCAAAATGCAGATAGGCAAACGAGCTCAAGACTCACCTAGGAGATGATAATTAATGCAATACCGAACAACCCTAGTATGGAATGATCAAATATTTAGGAATTCAAGTCCCAGAAACTCTCATAACATCAACTTGCCATTCACAATTCTCACTCAAAGGTAGGGCAACAAAAACATACCATTGTAACGCATAAATCAATCTCAGGAACATCAAATGTGCAGCCCAATGGCATCCACAAAGAACATATGCAGGAATGCACAAGAAATTACCACTGAAATCGATCAATTCAAACCCAAATGCCTCAAAACGAAGTCAATCAAACGCAGGAAAGCACTCCTTAGCTCAAACGACAGCAACATCAAGCATGACGACACAAAAGATCCCAGAAACCATGTTAAATACATCCTTCAAGGCACGCACGAAGCCATTAATGCAATCGATAGGACAGTCAGAAAATCCGAGAAGCCGACGACAGGGTGGAATCTGAGAAAATCCGGCCCACGCGGAAATCCGCGAAGACCAAGAATCCCCGGACAACAGGGCACAACCAGAATCCAAGCGGGATCTGGGAAAATCCGACCAGGGTGGAAAATCCTGAATTCAAGTCAAAACCCAAACTTCATCTAGAACTTAGGATTTTCAAAGAATAACCCAGGGAAACACTTAGGCAATCAAAAATAAACTTTTAAGCACATGCCTAAATAAGACAAGAACCTCAAAAAGAAAGGGCCAAGAGACCAAAACCCAAAATAAAAGAGGGTCCCTGCTTTTAGCAGGGCGTGTGTGCGAAAACTACACAACAGGAACCCTCATTTTTCACCTTGCATTGAAGAAAAATAGGAGAGCCTCTGCAGCGAAATTTCAAAGGAGTAAAGAAAATTCAGTGGCGAATTCTTCAGGTATTTTAGTTGCTTGTAGAATTTTGAATTTTGTGCTCGGTAGAAAAGCTTGTTCTGTACAAAAAGAAAAATGAAGCAAATCAAAGGAATGATGAATTTACATGAGTATAGCAGTGGAAAGATTAGGGCTATGAGAAATTTGTTACTAGCCGGTGAATGGAAGTGGCTTGAAGGTGCAAAACATAAAATTTTGGACATTTGGAATGAATTTCCTTATTTTGTCAACACAAAAGTGGTCAGGTTTATCTTGAACAGATTGGATAACGACATCCTTACTTTGGAAAAACCCTATCTTATCTCAAAGGATGTGATTAGAAATCTAGTAGGATTATGCAATGTTGGGGATATTTTGAAAAAGAAGTCGATTCAGAACAAGGAAGTCAAAACCCTAACTGGAGTGACAGGAGATCAGAGGGCTCTAGTATTCTCGACGATCAAAGATATAATAACCAGGTACATTGCACATAGAATTTCATATATATTTTTCTTCAGAAACAAGGAAGGATCAACCTTAGTAGGCGTAGTATATATCGATCACAAAATGATAATGGAAGATGAAGACTTTGATCTATGTGGATTGTTGAAGGATCAATTGATGGAAAATGTGCAATTGACGAAGGATGCAGATTACCCCTTCAGGTTTGGTACCCTGATCATATGTATCATGATGTATTTTATGAATTGCTTGCCTCAAAATGATAATGTGGTATGGAAGGAAAGTGAACCAGTTTGCAAGAAAATTTTTGAACATTCTAATGCTCTGGAAAATTGTGAACAAGTTTATAAAATTTTCTTTAAGGAATTGCTAGGGAAGTTTGGAGAAGTTAACATTCCCCTTCCAGTAAAGATGCTTGAAGTTGGGTCTTCTTCCGGTAAAGTGGAGAGGAAATATAAAAGGGTTCTATAGTTTTTTGATGACACCACTTTGGCATACAAGTCCCCAAAATATGAAGAAAAAGGAAAAGGACAAATAATTATGGATATACAAGATGAAGATTTTGATGAATGTGTTCCTAGAGATGAACCAAAATTAGTTGAACCAGATGTAATAATAGTAGAAGAAAGAGATGAAGAAGGTGCTTTGTTCAAAACAAAGATACTGCAGATTATTCAGGAGGAAGATGGAATGCAAAATATTTTTGGTGTATGGTTAGATGGACCCTCATATGAACAGGACTTGATTGAGGACACTCTAGGCAGTTACTTTGTGCACAACATTAAATTGGGAAGTTTGCAGAATGTACTTCTAGAAGAGTTGATCGAATGTATCAAGGAAAATATGGCCTATGTACCTCAAGACAGGAAAGAGGAAGAAGTAATTCTACATCTGAAGGAGAAGTTTAGGTTGTCCCTTACCAAACTGAAAAAGAAAATGAATGTGTTAAGGCAATGCATTGACTCAGCAAATAAGATCTACAATTATTTCCTTCGGTGGCCTCATGTGGTTGGAAAATACAAAGAAAATTTGGAGCAGATTGAGAGTGAGTTGAAAAAAATTGGTCAAGATTACAATATGTTTTAGGACCAGGATGGAGCAGTAATGAAAAAGATTCATGAGTTGCAGGTTGAGCATGCAAAGGTTCACTTTTCCAAAAACACTCTTATGGACACTTTCTGGAAAGTGAAGGATCTAACTAAATGCAATGGTAAATTGAGATCCTGAGGAAAGGAGAGAAGTTCAAAGAAGCAATTACAATTGTGGAATCCCTTATCCAAATCATCAACAGGACATTAGAAAACAATAGTCTGATAATAATTATTGGGATTGCAGTAGATGCTTGGAAGAAATTTCTTCCAGAGGTGAAAGATAAGTATAAAATAATTTTTTGATTTGTGCAATAGTCGCACTTCAAATTTTGAATTTTTGAAAGGGGGAGAGAGAGATTAGTGGGGAATATATTTGTCATTGATGTCAAAGGGTGAGGAGAGCAGTGAAAAATTATTTATCATTCTAAGGGGGAGTTTGAGTTTTGAAATTTTCAATTTTGACACTTAGTCATTTTTCACTAAGTGTTGCCATCAATGCCAAAGGAGGAGATTGTTGGCATATGGCTTGTTTGATGGCATGTTGGTTCTAGTGTTGTCATTGATGGAAACCTAAGTCATCCCTCTGGTCTGCAAATCAAAATTTATCTGTACCGACAAGATATGTAAAGATTAGTATTCTACTGGTAGAAAGTATGAAGAACATGGTATTCAGTCAGTTAATCGATCTATACGCCTCACCAGATCATCATTTTGAGTTTTGGATCTTTGAGAGAGTTTTTTAAGAATCTACACTATCTTGTTATTAAGTTTTGTGATGTTGCATTGATCAATGTATGAGTTAGGAGATCTAGTTGAATGCTTTGGTAGGATGTTTTTCTGTTTGTTTTCTCATTGTGGCAGACCTACTGAATGTCGCATGTCACAGATGTATAAGGTTTACTTAATTAATTGTTTCTTGTGTTGGTTAATTTTTTTTGGGTCCACCTATGTCTTAGCCAACTTTGGTGCCTGCGCATTAAATTTAACTTGAGATTTGAGTTGACCATTGAAGGATATTTCATGTTTTGTTAAAGCCAACTTGAAGCAATGAAATCTTTGTTAGCAGATATATATATATATATATATATGATATCGGTAATTCATTCCGAATAGTGAAATATAGAGTGTGTTAGTGTGTTGAAGAGTAGAGCAGTCGCATATGTGCGAATGGCAACAGATCAGTTGATAAAATTTTGCTTGTACAGAAGAAAATTGTTGAGTAGTGAATTAAGGCAGATGTGTTAAGTGTGTGAGAAGAAAGTGTGAAAGTGTACAAATATGTGTGAAGAGCAGAATAGGTGTGTGTGTGAGTATTAGAAGGGTGATTTATAGATCTATGCAAAGTTTCATAAGTGCAGAAAATCAGAGAAGAGAAGAGTAGAAATACAGAATTAGTCAGAAGGGACGAAGATCATGTATTGAGCTTCATTGGAACTGAGTCTAGGCATTTGGAGATGCTATCTTCTCAATTCAAATTTTTTTGTAATAAAAAACAATTTGTAAGAAAATGAGCCTTCCTTATTTTGAGCAGTGAGCTCTAGGAAGTGCGCTTGAATGTAAGTGCATTCCATTTTGTTCATACTTTTAACATAGTATAATTGTGGATTAATCTCCACTGTGGTTTTTCCCCTAACAGGGTTTCCACGTAAAAATATTGGTGTTATGGTGCTTTGATTATCTTGTTTATGTGCTTGCATATTTATTTCTAATTATGTGGTATAAATGGTTTAAGATCTGGATATAATTGTTGAATTTGTTGAACACCGATTCACCCCCCTCTCAGTGTTCCATGAGTCCAACAAACCCAACGTAATCCTCTCACACAATATCTCTACCATCCGTCCAACATGTACACCGCTTATGCTGCTACAACCAATCCTAATCCAAATATCCATGTGGGCTCCTAGAATCCATCACAGACTCAACTGCCACTTTACACCAATCCCCCACAATCACATACAAATCCTTACCAACAGTTGTCTAACCCACAACCACCTCCATACATCATGCAACAACCCAACATTGCATACAATTGCCAATCCAATCCATACTATGCTCAACAGTAACCTTCATACCAACAAGGTGCTTCATCCACATCCTACACACAACAAGAGCCACCTTATCAATATTGTGCTCAATCCACCTCCTACTATCAGCAATTGCCGCCTTACCAGCAAGGGGCTTCCACATCATCATACTATCAAGCTACTACACAATACCAACATGGTGCTCCATCCACTTCATATTATCAACAACAACCACCCCATCAACAAGTAGCTTCCACCTCTTACTATCAAAATCCATCATCCTCCTATCCACCTTAAGTCAATCCACGATTTTCTTACACCAATCAATACTAGAAAACACCTCGATGTACACCTCAGCCTACTTATGATCCAACTGCTTCGGAACAATCCTCATCATACCAACAATATCCTCTGTACAATCGGCCTAGTTCATCCAATCTAACTTCCATAGTGCCCATCAATAAATATCTGGAAGAAGTCAAAGTTGTGTTAAAATACTTACAAGCAAGGACCAAAAAACAATCATTTAAGTTTGAGGACATTTGTCCCTGTCTGTTTGATCGCTCTATTTCATTGGTCCCTTTCCCGAAGCATTTCAAAATTCCAAAATTCGATAAGTATAAAGGAACAAAAGACTCCAAGGCTCATCTTCAAGAGTTCTACGCCCACTATCAAGAAGTCATGCATAATGACAATTATCTCATGAGATTGTTTCCTAGGAGTTTACAGTGGATAGCCCTTGACTGGTTCATGGGTCTCGAGAAGGGATCTATCAAGTCCTTTGCAAAAATTTCACAAGAGTTTGTCTCCCACTTCTCCTTTAATCTGGAGAAGGATATCGATACATTAGACCTCCTAAAGGAAAAGCAGCATGAGGGAGAAACCTTTGCGAGCTATCTTTAAAAATGGCGAGCTCTAGCCAATCAAATGAAATCCTTGTTAAAAGAAAAAGATATGGTCACCTTGTTCATCAAAAACTATCATCCGGATATGGCCCACAACTTCAGACTCCATTGTGTCATGACCTTCATAGAAATCATGGGGAACGGTCCTATTCTTGAGAGGTCCCTTATCGCCAAAGGGCTAGTCAAAATGTTTAACTCTGATAAACATAAGTCGTTTAGGGATAAGCCTCATTATTGGAAAAAAAACAAAACAGTTATCAATGATGGTGTCATTGACACCAAACATGTCCAAGTAGCCAATGCTTCCTAGAAGCCACACTATCCTCCTCCTCAACAGTCAAATCCTCATGCTATATTAGTGCCATAGGGGGCACCTCATCCTACCCAAAAATCCAACTAGAATAACCAAGGGAATAGCAAATGTCAATTTACGCAACTAGGAGAGCCCCTAAGTTCCATGTTTAATAGGCTCCTTCAAGCTAATTACCCAATTACATATCCCGTGACCAATCCACCTAACGAATCCAAGCCTAAACCAACCTGGTTTACAGAAAATGAATATTGTGAGTTCCACAAGATTAAAGGGCATACATTGAATAAGTGTCAAAGTCTGAAAACGTACATCCAGGATCTCATAGATTAGGGTGACATACATGTGGATGCTAACATGGAACCTTTGTCCAATGCTCAATTACAAATATATCAAAATTCTTTCCCTAAGCATAACCAAGGTCCTAGCACATCTAACTCAAACCCAGGACCTAGTAACAATAATGATCAAAATAACAGCACCAACAACATCAGTTACAAAAATGTGCCATTCAATTACCAAGGTATCATCATGCATATTGAACAAGTGGAACCACATGTATCTAGCATATGTGTAAAAGGTAAGGACCCACAATGTGCTATCACAACCTGCCGAACCTGTATCACAATCCCTGGAGCCTCCACATCCACCCAACCACAACTTGTGAGTTCTCAATACATCATTCTTGACCATATGGGAAAAACTTTGACATAGATATCCATTCTAGATTTTCTTAAGTCTTCTCCCACACACCAAGAAATCCTAAATAAGGCCTTACAGGACACCCAGGTTCCTAATGACATAAACCCTACACAATTTCAAGAATTGGTAGGGCACCTCTCCGCTACCTATCAACTAGGTTTTAGCTAAAACAACATGCCCTACATTGACTCTAATCATAATTGTCCCCTCCATCTAGAGGTCCTGGTAAACTATCATAAAGTAAAAAGGGTCTTGGTAGATAATGGTTTTTCCCTGAACCTTTATACATTGAACTTCATAAAATAGGTGGGATACACCCATGTTGATTTAAATAATCAAGTCATCACAATCAAGGCGTATGATAATGCAGAGCATGATTCTAAAGGAACAATATGTCTTCCAATCCAGGTTGGGCCAATTGTGTAATATACTACATGCCATGTCCTTGATTTGGAACTCCCCTATAACCTCCTCCTCATCCATCCATGGATTCACACCATGAAATTCGTCCCATCCACATACCATCAATGTCTGAAATTCCCATTCAATGGGGTAGAAGTTACCATACACACGGATCCCCAACCATTTGAATATTGTTGCGCATTAGAAGCTTCTTTTCCTCATTCCCACTATTGTCCTGGAGTGGAAATGGGGCCACCACAGACATCATCATCCCACTCATCCACTCCATCATCCACATCTGATTCCACCCTTACCAAAGTCTAGATCATTAACAAGGGATGTGGTGAATATGAAATGCGCACAGTTTTGAATGTGGCAACTATGCCACCCTCACCACACATATATGGCCAACCTTCTTAGTCTACACCAAAATCAGAAAACAAGACTCTCACTCTCAGCTCCAAGAACATGGGAAATAATACTTATTGCTCTCCTGGGTTAAGACAAGATACACCAGAAGATGACATAAGCCAATGGGTCTACCGTGAGGAACTTGACCCCTCCCCTCCTTTGAAAGAATATTTCCAGGAGAACTATCCTTGGCCCTCTAAGTTTGCAAAGAAGTACAATTATCAGGGGGGACGCCTTGGTGTTGAAGAGAAAGGAAGGAAACACCATATTGAGGCTACAATAAGACCAAGATACTTGGACTTGGGTCATGACACAAAATAAAAGGGACCTATAGCATCATCTAGTGCCTCTAACAACGTCAGTGAGAAAAACAGTCTCCTTGAAGACATACCAGAGGATTAATCCATCATACACACATACGATGATGTAGATCACATTGACCTCTCTTCCATGCTCGACTACTTATACATCTTCACCATTAGCCTATCCCATAAATATCCTAAACTCGTAGACTGGGACCTACATTGTAACACACCTATCGACTCATTTCCCTCAATGGATTAGTACATACATCTTATGGGATTGGGGGAAGAAGAATGCCCTAACCCCAAAAGTAAAATCAAGCAAAATAAAAAAGGGTCACCTAGTGAAAACCCCCCCAAGGCGCTTTGTGACTTCGAAAAAGTAAAAAAAAAGGGTGTATCTAATAGTGAAAACCTCGATGAGGTGCTAGAAGATGGGGACGCTCATCTTCCCCTTGTAGGGACTCAGTTATCTGAATGATCATCCATCCTGTAGAGGAAAAACAAGAAATAAATTTGGGAACTGAAGAGGATCCCAAAATCACATACGTAGCCAAAGCACTATCAAAGGAAGAATATTCTACCATAACCAAGCTTCTCAAAGAAGGCATCATCAATTTCACATGGACATATTCAGACATGCCAGGCCTTGATCCTGCTTTAGTAGTACATCATCTGGATGTACGTCCTGATGCCAAACCTGTCAAGCAAAAGCTCTGGAAAATGCACTTCCAAGTAGCTCTACTAGTTAAGAAAGAGTTGGAGAAGTTATTAGAAGTTGGATTCATAAGGACCATTGACTACTCGGATTGGATCTCAAATGTTGTGCCTGTAGCCAAACCAAATGAGGCTATCAGAGTTTGTATGAACTTTTGTGACCTCAACAAAGCTTGTCCCAAAGATGATTTTCCTTTGCCAAACATCGACATGTTGGTAGACTTAACTGCAGGGCACGAGATGATTTCTCTCATGGATGGCCTCTCCGAATATAATCATATTAGAATTATGCTTGAAGATCGACATAAAATAGTCTTCACTATGCCTTGGGGCACATTCTGCTATAATGTCATGCCCTTCAGTCTAAAAAATGCAGGGGCAACCTACCAGCGAGCCATGACCATTATCTTCCATGATCTCATTCACCTAATGATGGAATATTATGTTGATGGTCTATTAGGAAAGTCAAGAACAAGGGAAGAACATCCTATGGTACTCAAGAAGATCTTTGAGCATCTAGAGTAGTATAAACTAAGGCTAAATCCAAAGAAATGTGTCTTTGGGGTCACTTTAGGAAAACTATTGGCTTTCATTGTCTCTCAAAGAGGCATAGAAGTCGATCTAGAAAAAGTCAAGGAAATTATGGATATGCCTCCACCATGCAATCTCAAGTAGTTAAGAAGCCTTTAGGGAAAGCTGCAATCCATCTAACGGTTCATAGCCCAATTAGTTGACAAGTGTCAGTCATTCACTCATCTCCTGAAGAAAGATAATGCCTTTAAGTGGAATCAACAATTTCAACTTAGCTTTGACAAGATCAAAGAGTATTTGGCTCACCCACCAATCCTTATGTCACCAATTCCTGGTAAACCACTCCTGCTATATATTTCTGCTACTTCAATTGCACTGGGGGCATTGTTGGCACAACATGATGAATCATCAAAGGAAAGAGAAATCTACTACATTAGTCAGACCCTCATGGGTTATGAGCTTAATTATTCCCCAATGGAAAAAGATTTCCTAGCCATGGTTTTTAATTTGCAAAATCCCTGACATTACATGCTTAGTCACCTGGTGAAGCTCATCTCCAAGGTTAATCCACTCAAATATTTGTTATCCAAAACAAATCTGACTGGTCGCATGGCTAAGTGGGTCATTCCATTAAGTGAATTTGATATAGAATATGTTGATCTAAAATCTATTAAAGGAAAAGTGATAGTTGATCAGTTGGCAGATGCTCCCCTAGTGGATGCCTATCCTCTGACAACATAATTTCTTGATAAAGGGGTCTTCACAGTAATATAAGTAGCCACATGGACACTATCTTTTTATGGGTCATACACACACAATGTATTGGGGGTAGTAATCTTGCTCGTCACCCCCTAGGGTGATTATATACCGAAGTCATTCAGGTTGGATTTTCCGTGCACAAACAACATAACTAAATACAAAGCTCTTCTTACTAGCCTTAGACTTGCAATCCAATGGCATATCACTCACTTGAGAGTCTTTGGTGATTCTCAATTAATCATCAAATAGGTCAACGATGAGTTTCTGACGAAAGATGATAAGTTGTTTCCTTATAAACGCATGGTTGACAACTTCAAAAAGTATTTCACTTCCATCCAGTTTGATCAGATTCTAAGATTCTAGAACAAAGTAGTAGATGCCATGGCTACCATTGGCTCTTTAATTAGAATTCCTAAAGACAAAACAGAGTGTGAGTTCCTCATTGAACAACTATTAATCCCAGCTTATGATATCCCAGAGAGTGAGATGGTGTGTGACATTGTAGGTCCCATGTCACCATGGTACCATGATATCTACACTTACCTTCATGAAAATATCCTACCTCCCAATCTGACACGAAACCAAAGAAAATATTTCATCCAATGTACATCCCATTATACCATCGTAGGTGATACACTCTATCGTTGTGGGTATGATGGAATCCTCCTCAGGTGTCTAAATAAGACCAAAGCCCACACTGTGTTAACAAAAGAAAACATAGTGGTGTTTGTGGGGCCCACTCAAATGGTATAACACTGGCTAAGAGAATTCTCAGAGCAGGATACTACTGGCCTACATTAGAACATGATTCTTGTGAGTTTTTTGAGAAGTGCCTACCTTGTCAACAACACGCAGATTTGATACATGCTCCTGCATAGGATTTGCAGCCTTTTATAGCACCATGGCCCTTCTCTCAGTAGGGTTTTGACCTAATTGAAAAGATATATCCCCCATCCTCAAATGGCCATACCTTCATCATTACCTCAACTGAGTACTTCATCAAGTGGGTGGAAGCAATGCCACTCTCACAAATCACAGGTGCTCAAATTATCATTTTCCATATTCTTTGTAGCTATGTGATACCAGTCACCATCATTTTTGATAATGGAAATCCATTCAAGAACCAAGCCATGAAACACCTTTGCGACACCTTCCACATCCAACATCGTTGGTCTATACCATATTACCCCCAAGGTAATGGTCAGGCGGAATCCACCAATAGAACCCTCATTAGGATCCTTAAAAAGGTGGTCAATAATACTGGTCAAGATTGAAACCTTCACATCCATCCTGCCCTTTGGGCCTACCGCACTCCTACAAGCACCACTCCATATTCCCTTGTTTATGGTGTCAAGGTCATCTTTCTGATTGAGGTAGAAATCCCATCACTAAAAATCTCCCTAAAGAATCTTATCAGCGATGAAGATGCTCAAGTTGCAAGACTTGGCCAACTAGAACTCCTTGATGAAAGACAGATCAAAGCATATGACCGCCTTTAAGCCTATCAAAATCATCTGAAAAGAAGCTACAATAAGAAGGTCCATCCTCACCAGTTCAACATTGGTGATTTAGTCCTTAAGGAGAATCAATGCACTCAGCAAGACTAAGATAAGAAGGGAAAATTTGAAGCAAATTGGCTTGGTCCCTATGTCATCACCACAAAATATGGATCAGGAGCATATAGACTTGTTACACCTAAAGGAGAGCCCTTAGAGGAGCCCATTAATATCATGCACCTAAAGAAGTTCTACACTTAAGTCAATTGGGGCACCCTATCCTGCAAAAATACAAAAAAAGTACAAAATTATTAAAAATACAAAAAATAAAATAAAAAAATCCAAAAATAGTAAAGAGAAATAATTTGTCCTATGGTGAAAACCACCCTTGGTGCCGCCTTGGAAGTATGTTTGGTGAAAAAATGGTCCCAAGAACCATCTATAGAAGGCTTAATCATTATTTACCTTGTGTCCTAGTTACTTTATTCTTCCATCCATCCTAATCTCATATCCCCATCATTCTATCGATCATGTCCTTTCATCCACATTCATCATCTGATCGCTTGGTATATTTTGGTTGAGCATTGGAAAAAATTCATCTACTATCCACCATCCTGAGCTTTTATCCTAATCTGATCTTGTATCATTAGTCTTGTCATCTTGGCGGTCCTTTGCTCCCATCTAGATTCCTTCATTGTATGATCTTCATTTAGATTTCATTTTGTTGTGTTAGTCTTTTTAGTCTTTGTCGAACTACGTTTCCCCTACGCTTTCACGTAGGAACGGTCAATCATTTGATCCACCCCTAGGGATTTTTCTTTTCATTTTTTTTGTCTCATCTTTGTCCTCCATCACTTGTATCCATTTTCCTCTTTCCACTTTTATCCATGTTCTTTTCTTGAACTACGAGGGCTCTACGCTTTCATGTAGGAAAGGCTAATCTTTTATCATCCCCTAAACCCTTAGGTATTTAGGGTGTGTTAGTCTTGTGTCTGATGTCTCATGTATTGTGTCATGTCATCAAGTATGTCCTTATCTAGTTGGTTCTTCACAAATGAGACCCACTCATATCATGAGATTCAATCGATTTTGGAATCTCTTGCATCATAATCGATCTTTTAGTTTAGTATCCATCTTTGGTCTCAATAGGATGCATCCTTCCTAATAGACCTCATCAACCCCATCCATCCTCTGGATCCTATGGCAAAGGACGTTTGAAATTGATTGTTATCTTTTGATACTTTTGGCTTTTTTTATCATTTGAGCTCCCTATTATAACTTTTCAATATTGCTATGATCTATCATATCATGGTGCGTCTTGACTAGTAAACATAGGGGCATATCTTGATCTTTTTCTTTTTTGTTGTCTTCTTGGTTGTACCGCATAGTAACCACCAAGATCCATGTTGTCTTGTGTTACACTGGGGCATCTTTTTGTGCTTGTGGTTATCCCAATGCTTAGCCCAACCAAGTCTTCACAACCTTGGGGTGTTGGGATAGCCTCCTTTTCTATTGTGTTTGTTTTATGCATTAGACACTAATTCGCCTTGGTTTACATACCTTGACACCTGGTGTCTTATGCTATAGCAAAAAATTAGTGCTCCGAAAATGGAAAATTGCATTAGGATTGCATTTCATGATCAATTCTACTGCAAACATTCACTTTCCATCTCCTGTTCTTCTCAAGATACCAATGGTTCTTGACAGGTGCAATTTCACACCCATCTTCCCTTAATTTTGCAATGATTATAGGGAAAGTTCCTGCCATTAAACCAACAATACACCTACCATCGACCCTCATCCCTATGCAAGTCCTTATTGACACTTATGTTCATGTTGCATTTCACTTTACATTAGGCCATCTCACTCACATATCACACACATTTATTTTGTATAAGCTAAAGCAAGCATGATCGCAAATAAAGTCCATCTACCATCTACATTGCATCTCATTTATTTATTAGTGATTGTAAGGCATTTAATTGCATCTCATGTCACAATATATGTTCATTGCATGTGAATTATCATTTCATATTAAGTTGTTTAGATTAATCATGTTTGGTTATTCTAAGCATCTTAGATTCATCTCATTAATCATTCATTTCCATATTAATCCATACCATTAACACATTACATACATCCCCACCTGCATCACAAATTGTTAGATCCATATCCATAACATATAAAGTCATCAACCATCCATCAAATCCACATCATACATGTTAGTTTTCATACATAACATCTATCTCATCCATATAAGCATTAGCATACATCATCATAGGCATATACATACATCACATTATAATTATCATCCATAATAAAACCATAAACATACACGTATGCATAAATAAAATCATCCATCATATACACATAACATAGTGTTAATAAGGGCTGTCGTATATCATGTAAAAATAAAAATATGAATTTCTATCACATAGTCCATAATAATGTCCATCATATAATCAAAATACATATCCATCACATACATCATCAAATAAAGTACAAATACAAGGCTCTAGATCAACTTTGATCTCTGCTACTCTGTACTATACATCCATCATGCACTGTCAAAAACTGGTATCCTATCACCTGTCCTCTGTCCTCTTTACTATGAACAGCCCACATCTGACCTCTAAGGTGATTTTGGAACTCCCCCTCTACACAGAGGGGTCTCTCTCCAGCTACTATATTCATGAGTATGTGTCCATGCTGACTGGGATGAGGCTGGCATCTATGGCCTCACTCGAACATAGGTAGGTACCTGCTGCCCCTCTGGCACTGCTATAAAGTAGGCCTCCATATAATAGATGGCCTCTTGCATGTACTCATCCTACTCTGTAGCTTAATACCTGGTTGCATCCAACTCCACCCTATACCTATCCTGGAATCCACATATGGATCTCCTCTCTTGTGCCCATGCATCCTGTGCTAACCGAAACTGGCCAATCTCTACTCCCATCCATGACATATGATCTATAGCCCTATCCCTCTCATCCCACATAGCCTACACTTCTTCCTATAATCTTTGTATCTCTACCCCTATCTCTCCACCCTCACCCTGCATTGCCTGTGCTTGTGCCTGTACTACATTTCTCTCATCCCGCATGGCATGTACCTATTCCTACACTGCATCTCTCTCTCTCTCTCCACAACCTATACATGTGCCACTGTCGCGTCCCTCTCACCTTGCAGGGTTTGAACCTGTATTTGTGTTGCATCCCTCTCTATCTACAAGGTCTATACTTGGGCTTTCATAGCCTCCTCCCTCTCCTACATCAACCCCTTGTCTCCCACTATCTGATCTTCTACCTCAACTTTGTCGCAGAGCTCGTCTTGCTCCCATCTAAGCTTAGTCCTCTATTTTAGTAGCCCCTCCACTTGTATCCTCAAATCATCCAGGTCCTTCTCTACCTCCGCTATGGTCTCTGATGATACCGGCTTTGTCTCTCCTCCAGGATCTCGCTATCCTCTCACCTACAGTATAGTCACCACTTCCTCTAGCCTATCTCACTCCCATCTCGCCACCACCCCCTCCTCATGCTCTCTAGATACCTCTCCCTCCAGCTGAGTCACCTTTGCGTGTAGTTGGCTCACCTCAGCTTGCAGACTATCCCTCTCCACTCGTACTTCCTCCTCATGCCCCGACACCGCATTGGCTACAACCCTAAAATCCCTCTTGCACTTTGCCCACACTCTAGCCACCTCTTCTCGTATCATACTCACCTCAGCCACCATCCTACACCTCACAACCTTTGTATCCCTTAGTCTCTGCTCGACGATCTATAATCTCGCCACGATGCCTCTCAACAATATAGCTGAATCCTCTACTATAGGTGGTACCATGGCCAATGGGGGAATATTATGAACATCCACATCCATTGCCTCTGCCTCTACCTCATCTCTCTCATCCATCCCCTCCACCTCTTCCTCTTTGTGCAAGTGTTTTTTACTTCTAAATATGCAAAACTAACTAAGAAATGCAATGTAAAGCACACAAGACCACTTCTAGATTAGCCTAAGTTAAGAAAAAATAAAAGAAAGATAAAAACAAGAGTGATTATACCTTTATTTGTACTAATCTCCTTGGTTGGCCATTGATTGAAATTTGGTTGTGTGCTCCTTTGATGGCAAGGTGATGAAAATGGATGCAAGGTGGATATTTGAAAAAGTGAGCAAGATGGATGCAAGAGGATGAGTGTTAAGTATGAGATGAGAAAGTGTGTTAGAGCTTAATGATTTCTTGAAAATTTGAGATGATAAGGGTGTTAAAAATGCATAAGGTTCTTGAATGAATAAGAAAGAGGGGTATTTATAGCAGAAATTAAATTCTCTAGAGAATTCAACGGTTAGGATTGAGCCACCATGGCCAAAATGGAGGGATATGGTGAGTTGAGGACTCACAAACCCTCACATCTTTCCATGTGGAGGATGAAGTGTCCAAAGGACATGGTGAGATGGAAAGGGTACAAATGATGTAGAAGAAGGACAAGTGATGTGGAGGTACTTGCAAGTACCTTCCCATGTGAGTGATGTGACACATGAGATTCACATGGGGAAAATGAGAACTTTGGGAGAATAAAAGTGAATTTTAAATTCACAATAATTGGGAGTATCCTAAGGATAACACAAGGGAGCTAAGAAGTACTTTGGATAAGAAAAGGTGCTTATAATAGAAGGTTCCTAACCCATGTGACTAATGTGACCTTTCAATGATCACATGGGGAAGAGGAGATTCCTTAGAAGAATAAAAGTGAATTTCAAATTCACATGATTGGGAATATCTCAAGGATAAGACAAGGAAGCTGAGAAGTACCTTGGATAAGACAAGGTGCTTATAATAGAAGGTTCCTAAACCATGTGACTGATGTGACCTCTCAATGATCACATGGGGAAGAGGAGAACCTTGGAGGAATAAAATGGAATTTAAAATTCCATTTAGAAGGACATGGGGATAGTAAAAGGAATTTAATATTCTTTGGGGGATGAAGAGAGTTGACTAAGATGTTTATTGGACTTGACCAATGATTAGAAGACAGTTAGTGGTTAATGAAGATTAGAAGCCAACTTGCAAAAGTTGGAGGATGTGACAAATCCTAATCAAGGATTAGACATGTGCATATCCCTAATGATGGAATTAGGAGGTGGATTAAGATTAAGGAAAAGTGATGGAGGATGGGACATGTGAGGGATTAAATAAATGTATTATTTATTTAATTCTTTTGAGGAAAAGGAGAATAAATGGTAAGGTAGTTAATTATTAATTAAATACCTTATGGATTTAGAAGAATTTAAGGATATTAGTTAAATAATAGCAATATTGCTTAATTAATGCAAATAAGAGGATGTTTAGATGACAAGGGATAAATTTGGACAAATGAAAGTGTCCAAATTTGTATGTCTACATTTTTCCCCTCTTTGAGATGGTGTTACGAAGTAGCATCATTTTAAAGAATATTAAAACATAGAACCCGAAAGAAGATGGCTAGATTGGGAAATATACCACAGTCATCAAAAGAGTGACTGGCAAGAAATATGATGGGGGTGAAGATGAAAGTTAGGGATTGGGGATTGCATCATTTCAAAGAATCATAAAACATAGAACCCGAAAGAAGATGGCTAGATTGGGAAAGATACCCCAGTCATCAAAGAAGTGACTGGGAAGAAAAATGATGGGGGTGAAGATGAAAGTTAGGGATTGAGGATGCCCCCTCGAGAGGATATGCGGGTTCAAGAGAACATGGGTGTGCTCTCAAAATGGATGAGGTGATGAAAGGATAGATGAGGAAAATGGTGCAAGGTGATGGATAAGAGAGGATGACGAGTGAGAGGAGATGGGGAAGCACAAATGGATTTAAGGATAAAGGTGATGTTGTCCCAATCAAGCTATAAGCCAAAATGGGTTGATGATGGATGGAGTGTTGTCAATAAGGGAATGATATGTCCCGAAACAACACAAGGATAGGGAAGGATACATCCCGATGATGCTAATGAAAGCGTTGTTGATGAGGGAAGGACACATCCCAAAACAATACCAAAGGATAGGGAAGGATATTTCGATGATGATGATGATTAGATCGAGGCTTATAGCAAGACAGGGAACAAGACCAAGGATGAAATTAGATGATTTGTGCTAGATTGAATTGATGAGGATTGGATTGAGATGATGAATGAAATGACTAAAATTATGGGGGATAAGATTCTTAGAATAACCAATCTATATTATTTGAAGAAGATTGAAGAGATGATGATAAGAGATTGGCTAGATAGAGGAGGTAGAGTGATGAAGGCTGAATGGATGGGGGGGATTTTGATAGATGAGAGGATGGGGGATGGGGAGATGAAAGCTTGCACAACAAAAATCATAGGTCATGGGTTGGGTAGGGAAGGGATGGAGGATACATGCAATGCAATGGAATTGGAGATGAAATGCAATCCTAATGCAATTTTCCATTTTCAGAGCACTGATTTTTGCTATAGCATAAGACACTAGGCACCATGGTATGTGAAACCAAGGAGGATTAGTGTCTAATGCATAGAACAAACACAACAGACGAGAAGGCTATCCCAACACCCCAAAGTCGTGAAGACCTTGGTCGGGCTAGGTGTTGGGATAACCACAAGCACAAAGGGTGCCCCAACATAACACAAGACCTCAGGGATCTTGGTAGGTACTACGTGGGACAACTCAGAAGACAACAACAAAGCAAAAAGATCAAGATATGTCCCTATGTTAACTGATCAAAACATACCATAATATGATAGATCATGGCGGCCTTGACAAGGTGTGATAGGGAGCTCAAGTGATAAATAAAAGCCAAAAGTATCAAAAGAACACAATCAATTTCAAAACGTACTTTTCCATAGGATCAAGGGGATGGATGGGATTGATGAGGTCTATTAGGAAGGATGCATCTAGTTGAGACCAAAGATGGATACTAAACTAAAAGATCAATATGACACAAGATTCTCAAAGCTGATTGGATCTCATGATACTAGTGGATCTCATTTGTTAAGAACCAGCTAGATAAGGACATACTTGATGACATGACATACGACACAAGAGACATGACATAAGACATGAGAGACATGACACACCCTAATGACCTAGGGGCTCGGGGGTCGATCAAAGATTATCCTTGCCTAAGTGAAAGTGCAGAGCCCTCGTAGTTCGATAAAAGGTTGACGACTGACCACAGATAAAAGTGGGAAGAGGACGATGGAGACCTCAATGGATGAAAAAGATAGGATGGACAAAAGAAAAGCCCCGGGGGTAGATCAAATGATCAACCTTACCTATGTGAGGGGAAGTGAAGTTTGAAAAAAGGCCAAAGACAAACAATGGATAAAGGATGATGAGATGACCAGGATAAGTGGATAAAATGATGGAACCGATATAATGAGACAAGATAGACCTGGTGGATTGGATAGGATGATAGTGATCACACAAAGCTTAGGGATGGGATAGTTATCCAAATCATCAAAATGGATTGGGAGGATGATATGATGGAGAGATGACTAATGAGAAGTGATAGGAGATTGGACATATGTGCAAAAGAAGCAGGAGTGATGACAACAATATAGATGGAATTGGGTTGCATGGGGAGAATCCTATAGCTAGATACCAATGACAAGGGATTATGAGATGGGATGAGAATAGAGATAAAGGGATGGATAGATAAAGATAAGGAGATAGGAAGATGCTAGGAAGGATGGATAAAAGGGATATGGATTTGAGTGGGGATAAGGTTACTGAATGGATAGATAGAAAGGTAAGGGTTTGGAAGATGGGTGGATATAGGGATAAGGATGGGGAGATGGAAGGGATTGTTTGGATTGGTAAGGAGATAAGGATGGGGAGATGAAAGGGATACTATGATGGATGGATGGGTAGGAAGATAAGGATGGGGGGATGGAAAAGGATTATCTCCAAGGACTATGTCACGAAGGTGGCTAGATGCCCCCACTCTAGATATGTCATGTATGATGAGGCATGAGGGATGGAATATAGAAGGATAGGTAAATAAAGGAGTGAGATAGATATAGGTAGGATGCATATATAAGGGAGAGTGATGGTAGCATGACGAGTGGACAAGGAAGGTAGATGGATGTGGATAAGGATTGGGATAGTGTGTGGGTGAGGGGAGTGTATGCCAAGAGGTGTCCAAAGCATGTATATATGTTTTCCCCTATCTATATTCAAGATCACAAGGAGGATGGAGGGATTGGGAGAAATGGGGGATTACAGATAGGATGTGTAAGATAGGTTAGATGGAGGAGATGGGTGAAGGGAATGCAGTTGATGGATGAAGGGGATGGAGTTTCCCCCAAGTGCGGAAGTAAACTGGATGGGAGATTTACACATGATACCTATTTTCCAAGTTTTCATCATGGTACTTATCCAAGGTGCTTGTTTGCCAAGTTTTCACCATTGGATGAATTATTTCTCTTTACTTTTTTCTTTTCTTTTTTTTGACTTTTTTTTATATATTTTTTTGTTGTTGACTTTTTTTACTTTTTTGGATTTTTTTTACTTTTCTTTAATTTTTTTTATTAATATATATATATATTGATCTTTTGATTCTTGGATTTTTTTGACTTTTTTGACTTTTTCACTTTAAAAAAAAAAAATTGGATTACATGTAGATGGAGATGGATAAGGATATGGATGTGGGTAAGTGGATTTAGAAGACATGTGATGGATGAAGGACTCAAGCATCAAGTTCCATATGAGGTATTAAGAGCCCATGTGTGAAGTGACTATTGGATGTTGGTACAACCTTATGAGGAAAATTGGATTATCTAAGAGAATGGATTAGAGGGATTTGATGGAGGAGATATGTGGGATAATGGATGGAATGATAGAAAAGTGTATGGATGGAATGATGGGGAGGATGTGTGATGGGGAGATGTTTTCAGGACCAACATTGGCACATATGGTGGTGGATGTGAAAGGATAGGAGGATTAGTGGATGGATGATGTGGATAATGGAGGAGATGGGATAGTGAATTTTGGGATATAAGGACCCAAAAAAGATTAAGAAGATGGTGGATGAGAATGTGTAACTTTGGGAACAAAAAATTTGGATGTTGTTATGGATGCTTCATTTGAAGGGATTGCATCATTTTTCTTTGGGATCCACATGGTTTTGATTTTCA